>BPTQ01000006.1:128351523-128545737 GCA_019973895.1 Chrysanthemum seticuspe | reverse complement strand
ATCCTCACCATCATCATAACAACTCAGCAATTTACTCAAACATTACACAATCAACAATTAAATGCAATTAGACACAATCGGTGCATCGCAAAAAAACAAAAAACAAAAAAAAAGGCCAAAAAACAAAAAAAAAAACAAAAAAAAAAAAAAAAACAAAAAAAAAAAAAAAAAAACAAAACAAAAAACCAATTTTGAGAATACATCATCTACACGGGCCTATTGCACAAACCATAAACGCATAAAATCGTGCAATTTATAAGAGCCAAAAACATAACAAAAGTGACAAATAAATATGGACAATAACGAATATATATATAATTCATATTAAAATATTAAATAAACTACTTTAAATACAAAACTTATGATAACATCAATTGCAATACCTTACATGTAACTACTTGCATACAATATTACGTAAAAAAAACATGTATATATTCAACCCTTAACCAATCGGTACAACGCACGGGTTTTTGTAGTCATCTACAGTAGAACTGAAGAAGCAACTTTGGCAGATAATGAATGCGGTGGTTATTAACGAAACCCAGGTAAACATTACCCGACAAGGTTACAACAACATTACGCAACAAGAATTTACCTCCGACCTACGATAACTAATCTTATGATACCATCAATTGCAATATCTTATATGTAACTACTTGCATACAATATTATGTAAACCCTACATGCACAATGCATTACAATTAACATCCTAAGCTTAAAAGACATGCTTATAATTTATAAAGCTTAGTTTATTAAAAATTTCATAATCATAAAAACAAGCAAAACACTGAAAATTTAAATACCATCAAAGATATTTAAATCAAAGTTACTAATTAAACTCATTCATTTTTTTAGTATTTGACTCTTCCTCACGAACACCGTCTTTAGCTTGCTTAAACAAATTAACTAACTTTTCAAGCAATACACGATGCCTCTCTTGAGTCTTTCTCAAAGCATCAATCGAATCTAAAGCTAAGCCACGATGACCTAACGCTTCCATGTTCAAAATCATCTTGTTATTTTTTGAGATTACGCGCCTCAAATGATGACAACAATCAAAAAGCAACTTTGATAATGCATCATCTTCACATGCCTGTTGCACAAACCACAAACGCATACAATCATGCAACTTAGATGATCCTGAAATATTCATCAAATTCTCTAACAACTCAAAATTTGTCATTGAAGAGTACAAATAGTTATATAATTCCAAATAACAAAAGTCACAAATAAATAAGCAACAAAACACTTATGTAACTTACTCAAATTAAAATACTACATATGAAAAGACTATGTTATTAAAAACTTTTAATGAAAATAAAATAATATAAATACAAAAGTAATTATAACATTATTAGGCATCTAAATATAGATTCCACTAAAATAATATAAACTAAAGTAACAATAACATTATTAGCCATCTAAATAATAAATACAATGCAACTTCTCTAATAGTTATCTAAATATCATCATATACAACATTACGGATAAAAACATCACCCCTCAACCACTAGACCGTGCATCGCACGGGTTGAGGGAAGCCTCGTACATTTAAACTTCAAAATCATACCAATCTTACAACTTTAATATCAAGTGTGCACCGCATGTCTTCATGCTAAAATTTGAATAATTTAATATCTTACAACATATTTGATGTTGGTTTTTGTTGATATGATTAAGTTCTGGACTAATTCTAATACAATTTACTATTGACAATTCATATATTTTGCATTATATCTGCATGTTTATTAAAATTTTCATGCTTTAAATGTTTGTTTCCTTTTTTAACCTTAGGCAATAAAAGAAACATATATCTGCACAAGTTTCTTTAAGATACTTAGGCGATGTTTAAATTTGATTTAATTTATTTAATATAAAAATGAATTCATAAAGTCAAATGAAAACTGTTTGTCTATGATTTAATAGAGAAAGATGGAAACAATCTTGGATCGGGTCGATCAACTTACTAATGAGTGACAAAAGTGGAAAATGGGTCGTCTATATTCTTTTCAAGTTTAAAACAATGGATTGCTCAAGTGTTTGACGTTGACCGCATGCCTTTGCTCTCCAAGACTATCTACAGGTTGGAGAAGACGATACTTGCACGTTTATTTTCTTAATACTTACAAACCAAATTGTTTATCGTATCATTGACACGTTACTTGATATTTCCTTCAAAAAATAATGGAACTTATTTTCGTTCTTTGTTATTTGTTAATGTATTCACACACGCAACTCTTTCATGAATAATTTCTTTCAAGATCCCCGTGATTGCCCGGGTGGCTTTGAGTAATATCCTTATAAGAACATGTATAACACGCTAATTTTATAAGGTACGATGTTACATATGATGCTTCACGATTGAACCTCATACCTGTTACACAAATAGGTTGGTAACGGGTTATCCGAGTCAATGTGGTCAAAATTAGCGGGTTAAATGTGTGTTTGAATTACACTAAATGATTTATGATATATGTTCCTTTAACTTAAATATTACTTCGAAAACCATGATTCACGTTTTTGTAGCAGTCAATGTAGTCTCTATTTCGTAGGAAATTTATATTGCTGCAATGACATGCATATCATTTGGTGTTATAATGTGCTGCACAATGTTGCAATATGTGCAATACGGAATGGACATTGGCTATTAAATTGATTAGCGCTCACATACGTCATTTGCTATTCAAGACCGTTAAATTTGGAGACGACAACGGCATTGACATCTATTATTTTAATTGTCACAAAATCAACTGATTATCGAATAATTTACGTTTTATCTCATTATTTTTTTCATATATTAATTAAACATGTTTACGTTCGTTGTTTTCTTATTATCTCATTTTTATATTTTTTTTAAAAACTCCGTGAATCCGCGGGTCTTTAAGCTAGTGTATAATAATTCATTAACATTACTCAAATTTTAAACATTTTTAAATTTAAAGAATACATATGTATGCAATATAAGTAGTAGATAGATAGATTCTAGGGTGTTAATGGGTTTAGGATTTAGATTTGGATTTGGATTCGGATTTGAGTTTGGATTTAGAGAGAAAAAATATATTATTATATGAGGAATTTTCAAATGCTTACTCTTATTTTGGTGCTTATCAAGAGACAAATCCCTACCATCCATCTAATTTGATCTAATGGTGGGAATAAACCTAAGATTTAATATAGAAACCTAAGTCCATGTGTATTTTTTTTAACATATATATATATATATATATATATATATATATATATATATATATATATATATATATATATATATATATATATATATAAATATATATATTTTGTTTTTTTTTTGGAATTCACGTTTTCATTTTACATTCATCTTTTTTTTAGTTCACGTTTTTTTATTCAAGTTTTTTTTCGCTTTCATACGTTTTCATCTGTATTCATACGTTTTTGTTCGTTTTTATACGTTTTCGTCCGTGTTCATATGTTTTCGTCCTTTTTTTTACGTTTTCGTCAGATTTCATCCGTTTTCGTCTGTTTTCTGACGTTTTCGTACGTTTTTGTACGTTTATATACGTTTTCGTCTGTTTTTCGACGTTTTTGTCCGTTTTCATATGTTTTCGTACGTTTTTACGTTTTCGTCCATTTATAGACATTTTCGTCTATTCTCAGACGTTTTCGTCAGTTTTTATACGTTTCGTCTGTTTTCATACGTTTTCGTCTGTTTTCTTACGTTTTCGCCCATTTGCGTCCGTTTTCATACGTTTTCGCCCGTTTGCGTCCGTTTTCATACGTTTTCGTTTGTTTTCATACGTTTTTATCCATTTTCTTACGTTTTCGTTCGTTTTCGTCCGTTTTCTTTCGTTTTCGTCCGTTTTCTTTCGTTTTCGTCCATTTTTCATACGTTTTTAGACGTGTTTTTACGCTTTTATACGCTTTCGTCTGTTATCTTACGTTTTCGTCCGTTTTCTTACGTTTTCGGCCATTTTCATACGTTTTTGTCTGTTTTTTTAGGTTTTCATGTATTTTCATCCGTTTTTAGACGTTTTCGTCTTTATTTTTACGTTTTCGTGTATTTTCGTCCGTTTTTAAACATTTTCGTCTGTTTTCAGACGTCTTCATACGTTGTCATCCATTTTTTACGTGTTTAACTGAAAACAAGAGATGTTATGATACTTTTGTTAGACTTGTGGTGGATTTTTCTATTTAATGGATACATTGTGCATGTTTCGATAGGTTTTATAGCGGGATGTGAAAATATCTATGGTTGAATCAGCAAACAAAATAAGCTTTGGTTGACGATAGCACACATCTTTATAAACAAACTGAGGAAGCTCAAACACTTGTGATATTACAGGTGATATCACCTCACTTGTGATATCACACGTGATATCATGTGTAATAACACCGTTGATATCACCTGTGATATCATGTGTGATATTACCGGTGATAGCATGTGTGATATCATAGTTTATATCACTTGCGATATCACCTGTGATATCATGTGATATCACAAGTGAGGTGATATCATGTGTGGTATCACAGGTGTTTGAGCTTACTCAGTTTGTTTATAAAGATGTGTGCTTTCTTTAACCATAACTTCTTTAGTTTGCTGATTCAACCGTAGATATTTTTAAATTCCGATATAAAACCTATCGAAACATGCACAATGTATCCATTAAATAGAAAAATCCACCACAAGTCTAACAAAAGTTTCATAACATCTTTTGTTTTCAGTTAAACATCTTTTTTAATATTTCATAATATCATAAAACACAAAAACGATTATATCTTGTTGATTATATCTTGTTGATTATATCTGCAGCCTCTTGGTTTGAGCCGAGTAAGTTGACAAGGACTTTTGATTCTACCAGTTTAGCAATATCCTCTTGAGTATCAATAAGCATATCCATGGCAACTGCATATGATGTAAAGTAATAACGATTTTGAGGGAACGATTGCTCGTAAGCAATTAAGTTCCTTAAAATTAGCTCAGTGCCATCTTAAATAACCAGGGTTGGCATTAAAAGAGCAGGCTTACTCCAAAACCAGGGTAAAGATGCAAAAAGAGATGATTGAAATTTAATGGTCATTGACGGTTCATCCTCTTGGTGAGGCTTAAAGTTCATCCCAGATCTATCCAGTTCTACTATCGAGTGAAATGCTGTATTCACTACAGGATCCGATGACTTGGCAGCTACAAGCTGGTAGCGTTTGTGCAGATAGCCAAGAACATGAGCAGGAGTTGAATTTGAGTCAACACATGTAGAAATTTTTTCAGGATCTGTGGTTGAATTTCTTTCAGGCAACAGAGAACTGAATAGCTTAATGTAGGGTGCCAAATATTTATCGTGAACGTTGCTAAGAATTGATTTTTTTTCAGGCAACACACGGAATATATTCATGTAGGGTTCCAAACCTGCATCGAGAACACGGAATAGATCCTTGTAGGGTGCCAAGCAGTCAATCAAAGCTTGAAGAACAACGAAAGGGACTTGGTTTTCTAGCAACATCAGATCCATAGCAATACGAAGGGTTTGCATGTCATTTGACAAATACAAATTTTCTTCGTGTTCATGGTTGAAACAGAATTCAAGTATGAAACAACCATCCATAACCGTCATCCTGGCAAGCTCAACATCACTATAGTTCTCGATCATACCACCATAAGATTCTCTGATTTGGGGTATTAAAGTGTTTACCTTTAGCAGACATGCTTCTAATGTTTTCTTTGGCGTGGAATCATGACAACGCTTTAATAGGTCATCAAGATAACATTCTTTCAGCCATTCAAATTCTTTCAACTTCGGATCTTCTCTATGTATAGGTCCTATAGAGACCAGCTGAGGGTTGAATGAACTTTCGTCAAGATCTCTAAGAAATCTAGGAACCTTGCAAATAGATGGTGGACGTTGGTTGCGACGAGTTTGTCCTCTTTGTGCACTATCAAGAAGAAAGCCTATAGTCGGGTCATCACTTTCATCCACGTCATATGGTGTCTGGTTGATCTCCCTGATACGGTCAATGCCCAAGTCAACATCCTCAACATTGACATTGACGGTTGAAGTAGTAGTGGTTGTTTGTTGTTTGTTGTTGCTCATTGTGTGTGTTTTTAGTGTGTGTGAGACGAGTGTTGAGTTCAAAGTAAAAGTAGTGTAAAACTATAGCAAACACCCCTATATAAAAAATCTCCTATAGCAACACCCTGGTTAATATAATATAATATAGAAATTCAGAGTGAGAAGCATTATTTTGCCTTAAAAAAAGACTAAGAGAAGACCTTTAGAGGTTGACTTGTAACATACGTATTTAGATCACAAGCTATGATCGACATTTAACATGTATTTTTTCTATGCCATTCGTGAGCCATTATATTGGCCAATATGCCAAAGTTGAGCCAAATAAATTTGAGTTAGTAAAATGACTTAGAGAATTGATCCACTAAGAAGAAAAATAAAAATAAAAAGAATGAGAAATGTTTTCAGTCACACATTTCAAATGAAGAAGGAGAATTTGATGGAAGATGCATCTCTTTTTGTAGGTGCATCTGAAATGTGCGGCTGTGGTTATTTCTCATCCTTCTCATTTTACTTTTATTTCTTATTTGATCATTACTCAAATGACTCAAGCCAATGGTTTCTTTTATTTATTTTTTTTTTATTTTTTATTTTGTGTATTGTGAGTGAGCGGGTATTTTTAATGGGGTATTTTGTGAGACCCAATAACATGTTAGTGATATGTTATGAGGGAGTGATGTTTTAGTTATTGGTGTGTTATTGGATGGGAGATGAGGTGATGCTGATGTGAAATACCAATAATGTGTTATCGGATAACACCATACCTAGTGCTCTTATATAAAGAAAAAAAGTTAATTTTTTTTTTGGCTGTTAGAGCTCTGGTGTAGTGAGTAACTTCACTTATTCATTTGGGTCTCACGGGGTGACACATTATCATAACAAACCCCCGTCTACAACCCCTTTTATCACAACTAACCACAACTTATTCATTTGGGTCTCACCACTTCATATTTTATTTTTTATTCAATTTTACAAATAAACAAAATTTATTTCATTAAAATTAAAAATACAATACAATATATTAAAAACATACAAAACTTAAAATAAAATACGAAAAACAAAAAATGATACGAAAAAAAACACGATATGAAAAAATAAACACGATACGGGAAAAAAATCATACAACACCGTTAAGCATTTCATTCATCCCATTTGGGGTAGTTTCTCAAAACCTCCCACACGTGAACATATTGGAAGCTTCTCCCACCAAAGCGATGTTCAAAAACGGTCTTTGCCGAGATGATAACTGTCATTTTCCCCGCTTGTACGCTGCAAATGTTTATAAATATCGTTGTATTTTTGACATTCACTGTTAAGCCTTGTCCATTTACCCGTGATCCTATTTTTGGAACGATTGTCACCGTCAGATTGACTGTTGAACATGTCCACAATCTGGTTCCAAAAGGACTCATCGGAACGGTCATTTCCGATGTCTATGTCTTGAGAAACTTTGAACCAAACTTTCGCCAGCAACTTTTCTTCTTCCTTTGACCAACGAGTATTCGTTTCCGATGTTTGAACTTTGAAACAATTTTTTAAAATGGTTAGATATAGAAGTGTGTTACGGTATGTTATTTATAAAGAAAATAGCCGTTTTAAAACGATACGAGCGGGATGATTCAAAATTCAAATTATATTTCAGAATTCAAATTCAAATTAAAGGTTACAGTATGAGCAGTAGGATTCAAACTTTAAATTCTAATGCAAATTCAAAAAATTTCCTTTATATACCCACACTCTGCTTTGTTTCTCACACACAACTTCTTATCACAGATTCTCAACAATGTCTCAAGAAAAATTCTCCTGACAATTTCTCGAAAACAACTTCTCCCAACAATTTTCCGAAAACACAGTTGACACTCTAGCAACAGATATCATTCCGTTATTCCCAACGGAAGAGGAACTGTTTCAGCTTACTGAGGAACAGGAACGACAACGACTAGTTCTTCAGGATAACGAAGTTTTGAGAGAAATAGAAGAAGACAACGCACGAGAAGAAGCAGCTCGTAGAGAGCAGCAAGCAAGGGAAGAACAATATCGTAAGGACAACTTATTTGACATTTTGTACAACGAGTGCGAAGAGAGCACAATTGCAGAGGGGTATACTTCTTACGACAGGGTTATAACACAGATTAATCTATGTATTTATTTTATGTATCGCAATTTTATTTTCTTTACAATGTAGTACTCTGTTTTCTTTCTGTAATAAATAAAAGTTCTTCTTCTACTTTAGTTCTTCGTACTCGAAAATAAGTTTCCATTCATTTAAATACAAATTAACATTACAATACCAAATTTATAAAACATTACAAGTTTTATTATTATATTTATTGAAAAGAAAAGAAAAAAAAGGAAACTACAAACGTTCACTGACAAAACAGTACCAAAAGCACGAATTCTTGCTTCGTCGTGTAGACGACGAGCTCATCTATCGCGAACTTGGCTGGTGTCGTGGCGAGTGACGGCGAACGTACCAGGTCACGATGACGAGGGGTGACGAGCTTCGCACCTAGAGCTCTTAACTTTTAAAGAGTTAGGTTGCTTTTATGTTTTGGTTGGTGAAGTATAGTTATTGTGTTTATCTTGCATCCCCTCATTTTGCATATAAAGTTTTACTCTCCATAAACTGTTGGAATTTTATACTCATAACAATTATACATAAAACAAATACATCATCAAAGCAAGCAGCGGAAGACTATAGGAATAATATATATAATTAATTAACCAAACAAGAAAGTGCGTACCTTTTAGCAATTCAAGCAATCAAACGATTATGTGATCAAGTAACAAAACCCAAAACCCTAAACTAGGGTTTATGCAAATCGTCCAACCCAAAAAATCGACCACCAAGGATTACAAGCTCAAGTGTGCTTGTACTTCGTTCTTGTACACACGTACTAATAGCGATTTGATGTGGAGAAGCTAGTTCCTTGAATCACTAATAAACCAAACACTTGTGTCTTTGAGCTAGACAAAATCGAAACACCCTAGGGGTTAGGGATGTTCGACCGGCCACACAAAGAGGATAGGAGGAGGAGAGAAATTTAGGTTATTGGTAATCCAAGGTTAGGTTATGAATGAATACAATGAATTGTATTTATAGTTAACATATCTTGGAGTCCAAGTTTGAGTGAGATTGGGTTTGGAAACCCCCCAAACGATCGGCCTAAGCACCCCAAAAGGGATTCTAGAACTTTCCCGACTTGTAATTTCATCTCTAGTCCTTCTAGTTAATATTTAACGACCGTTAACCAAACCTCGTTAATTATTTAACTATCGTTATGTTTTATTTAGTGATTAATAATTAATAACAATAACGTTTTATTTATATTAATTATGTACATCAATTCTCATACGTAATGTGTGCAATCCCGAAGTCTCGAGTTCGAATCCGGACATACTATTATTTAAATATCCATTAAAACCTTTCATAAACATCACGCAACATTTTTTTTGGAACAAATTATATCCTTCGATAACTCTATAGAAAAATACTGCTAGTACATTCATGTCTCAACTTATCCATCGAATTGTAACTTCACACAACATTTAAACCCGGTTATTGTGTTTCTCTTTAGAACATCGATGGCGAGTTTTCCGGAGTCGGGTTCATTACCATTTTTCACAACTCAGGTACAATATTGAACCTTTTTAGTATACTTTTGGGAAAATTGTTTAAAAAGGCATCCAACTTGTCATTTTTTTCTTTTGTAGGCATCAAACTTTTAATTTCCTATTGTAGCATCCAACTTTCTTAATTTTCCTATTGTAGGCCTGTAGCGCAATAAAAGTGAGGTGAGAATAGAAAAATTAAGGATGTTGGATGCCTACGAATATAAAGATTAAGGAAGTTGGATGCATACAATAGAGTGATTAAGAAAGTTGGTTGCTAAAATAGGAAAATTAAGAAAGTCGGAAGGTACAATAGGAAAATTAAAAGTTTAGTGACCACAAAAAAAAATGACAAATTAAATGCCTTTTTAGACCATTGTCCCTGTATTTTTCATCAATCTTTTTATTTGACCAAGTCTTTTCAAAATTTATTTAATAAAAGATAATAATTTTAGATAAACTATATAGATTATATAAGTAAAAGCTTATTTTTATTAAGATTGTCGGGATGAAGACATTTATTACACCAATAATGGAAGTCCATAATAGATTATATAAGTAAAAATGTATTCCTTCACCAAACGTGTGCAGAACATAGATATTCCAATTACATATTTGCGTAAATCACTACTCGTAGAATAAGGTGACGAATAAGAGCACACGGTTTGAAAACATTTAATATGTCAAAGGTTCATTTTTCATGTCATTGGTGGGTCAAATCATATTATCATTTGATGTCATTCGTGAGCCAAATGTATTTGAGTCATTCCACTGGCTCACGCCATTTTTTTTTGTCTGTTTTTTTTAGGTTTTCATGTATTTTCATCCGTTTTTAGACGTTTTCATCTTTATTTTTACGTTTTCATGTATTTTCGTCCGTTTTTAAACATTTTCGTCCGTTTTCAGACGTCTTCATACGTTGTCATCCATTTTTTACGTGTTTAACTGAAAACAAGAGATGTTATGATACTTTTGTTAGACTTGTGGTGGATTTTTCTATTTAATGGATACATTGTGCATGTTTCGATAGGTTTTACAGCGGGATTTGAAAATATCTATGGTTGAATCAGCAAACAAAATAAGCTTTGGTTGAAGATAGCATACATCTTTATAAACAAACTGAGGAAGCTCAAACACTTGTGATATTACATGTGATATCACCTCACTTGTGATATCACACGTGATATGATGTGTAATAACACCGTTGATATCACCTGTGATATCATGTGTGATATTACCGGTGATAGCATGTGTGATATCATAGTTTATATCACTTGCGATATCACCTGTGATATCATGTGATATCACAAGTGAGGTGATATCATGTGTGGTATCACAGGTGTTTGAGCTTACTCAGTTTGTTTATAAAGATGTGTGCTTTCTTCAACCATAACTTCTTTAGTTTGCTGATTCAACCGTAGATATTTTTAAATTCCGATATAAAACCTATCGAAACATGCACAATGTATCCATTAAATAGAAAAATCCACCACAAGTCTAACAAAAGTTTCATAACATCTTTTGTTTTCAGTTAAACATCTTTTTTAATATTTCATAATATCATAAAACACAAAAATCTTCCTAAATATTTTCAAAAACACAACCATCACATTCTTAGTTAAGTATCACAACTTATAATACATACATGATGAAGAATGTAATACTTTTCATTTTTCTTACAGTGTTATATCACAAGAGATAAATAAGTGTCACTTACAAATATCAAAATGAAAACGTCTGAAAACGGACAAAAACATATAAAATTGAATGAAAAACGTACAAAAACGTCTGAAAACGGACAAAAATGTATAAAAATTGATGAAAACGTATGAAAACGGATGAAAACGTATAAAACGGATGAAAACGTCTGAAAACAGACGAAAACGTCTAAAATAACGAATGACGACGTATGAAAACGTCTGAAAACGGACGAAAACGAAAGAAAATACATGAAAATGTAAAAATACAGACGAAAACGTCTAAAAACGGACGAAAATACATGAAAACCTAAAAAAACAGACAAAAACGTATGAAAATGGATAAAAATGGCCAAAAATGTAAGAAAGCAGACGAAAACGTATGAAAGCGTAAAAACACGTCTGAAAACGTATGAAAAATGGACGAAAACGAAAGAAAACGAACGAAAACGTATAAAAACGAACAAAAACGTAAGAAAATGGACGAAAACGTATAAAAACGGGCGAAAACATATAAAAACGGACGAAAACGTCTGAAAACAGACGAAAACGTCTAAAAATGGACAAAAACGTAAAAACGGACGAAACATATGAAAACGGACAAAAACGTCTGAAAACAGACGAAAACGTACGAAAACGTCTGAAATCAGACGAAAACGTAAAAAAATGGACGAAAACATATGAACACGGATGAAAACGTATAAATACGGACGAAAACGTATGAATACAAATGAAAACGTATGAAAGCGAAAAAAAATTTGAATAAAAAAACTTGAATTTAAAATTTAAAAAAAAAACATGAGTTTAAAAAGAAAACGTGAATTCCAAAAAAAAATTAATAATAAAAATAAAAAAATGAATTGAAAATATAAACGTGAATTCAAAAAAAAAATTCAAAAAAAAATTTAATAAATAAGAAAGGCAAAAAGACAAAGAAAAATAAGAAAAAACATGGACTTAAGTTTCCATGTTTATCCCCACGATTATATCAAACTAGATGAATGGTGGGGATTTGTCCCTTAGTAAGCACCGAAATAAAAGTAAACATTTGAAAATTCCTCAATTATTGGATAAGAAATCAAAATGGCCCATAACTGTGCACGAAAGTAAAAGATAGCGGCAGATATGTCAGATAGCTAAGAGAAATTAGTGGGTTTTGTCAAAACCTTTATTTAAGGATATCAGTTACTCTTTGATAACCCAAAACTCAAAACAAACATTTGTTTTCAAAATTAATTCCGATCTTTAATTTCATTACCCCAAAACAAACGGGCCCACTGGGTTTAAGTCAACTATGAGTTTTTGAGATGCGAAAATTACATGAGAGGACACTGTCCTCCATCATACATCTTGCAGAGGACCAACTTTTTATATTTTACACAAAAGGACTAGTTGGTCGCGAAGAAAATGGCGTGCCCAAAACACTCAATACGTGTCACTACCACAACAAAGATAAAAAATAAAAAATAAAAAATAAAATAAAAAAATTCTTTGGGCGCGAAAATTTGATGTGTCCAAGGGAAAAAATAAAATATGTCACGACATACAATCTAACTTTTAGATATTGAATGAAAATAATATAGAAATGTGCAAAATTTACACTTTAACTTTTTGTTATTTACAAATTTTTTATATAACAAATTTTATTCGTCAAATATTTAGCAAATATCTAGCGAATTCGTTAATAAAAACTATACCGTTTCGAAGAGCTCTGGATTACGAACCAATCGAGCCCAATATCGATATGCTTTTGACGTACTTACGATTCTATTAAAAAATGTTGAAGTTTGATATATTTTTTAAAAACAAAAATAAACTTTTAAAACACATTCTTGAATAAAAAAAAATTATTGCACCCCCTAAACTATTTAAAATAAATTTTCACTTACACCCGCTCAACCTATTCAAATTCAAATTTAAATTTAACTGGTTAATTCTGAGCGGGATAAATGAAGTTCAAATTTGAAATTTAAAAATCAAATATGAGCGGGATTTATTCAAATTCAAAATCAAATCTGCCTATATATACAATTCTACCATAGTTGTTTAGCACACACAAAACAGACACACAAGTTACACACACAACTCACACACACAAAAATGTCTCGCAAAGATTTCTCTCAACAATTCCCAAGTCCACAACAACTGCCAACTACATTTTCAAGTCCAACACAACTGCCGGAAACTACCTTTCCAAGTCCACCACAACTGCCGGAAACTACCTTTCCAACTCCATCAGAAGAAGTTGAAGTTTATTCAACTCCACCAGAAGATGTCTTTTCGATTTTCCAACCGGAAAATGTATTTGTAAATACTCCACCTCTTAACAATCCAATTGTTAACACTCCACCTGTTTACAATCCACCTGCTAACAGTCCACAGGTGGACCTCGAAAACAATTCATTTGGGTTTAGTGAGGCTTACCTTCTTGAACTTGCGCAGGAAGAGGAAAATTATAGAGAGATTATGGAAAACGAGGCACGCGAGGAAGCTGCTCGTTTGGAACAGGAAGCCAAGGAAGCTGAATATATCTTAGGGAGAACTACTTTGACATCATGGAGAGAAAGTAATTTGCTGGCGGGTTTAATTCCTCTTCGAGTGACGAGGGTTACAACTCAGATGATTCGTATTCTTAATTTGTAGTTTTATTTTCGTCAATCTCGTTGTAGTTTTAATGTTTAATGTACTTCGTGTTTAATGTTTAATGTACTTTATGTTTAATGTTTAATGTTTTTTAATAAATGAAGTGTTTATTTTAGTTTAGGGGTTGAATTTGAAAATATTTGAGTTTATTTTTGTTTTTAAAAAATATATCAAACTTTAACATTTTTTTATAAAATTGTAAGTACGTAAAAAACATATCGATATTGGGCTCGTTTTGTTCGTAATCCAAAGCTCTTCGAAACGATATATTTTTTATTTTCGAATTCGCTAGATATTTGCTAAATATTTGACGAATAAAGTTTGTTATATAAAAAATTTGTAAATATCAAAAAGTTAAGGGTGAATTTTGCACTTTTCTATATTATTTTCATTTACTATCCAAAAGTTAGTAAATGCAGATTGTCGAGACATATTTGTTTTTTTTCCCTGGACACGACTAAATTTTCGCGACCAAAGTTTTTTTTCTTTTTTTTTGTTTTTTATTTTTTATCTTCGTTGTGATAGTGACACGTATTGAGTTTTTTGGGCACGTTATTTTATTCGCGACCAACTAGTCCTCTTATGTAAAACATAAAAAGTTGGTCTTCTGCAAGATGTATGATGAGAACAGTGTTCTCTCATGTAATTTTTGCTTTTGAGATAGTATATTATAATTTGAAGCAGCGCATCAACCAAATGTGAGGAGACCATCATTTAACAGTATACTAAGTAACCTAATAATTATAAAATCTGAAAACATGTAAACATTTTAGTGAAGCGCTTACAGCTTACTGATACTTAAATAAGTCAATATAAGCATGGAAAATAAGTGACTTTGTGAACAATGAATAAAGAAAAACAGATGATGTAGGTCGATCTTGATGAAAATGGCTAAGAAAATGAGAAAGAAGCAAGATAGAATTGAGAGATGTTTGTGGAGTAATTTTCTGTATATCATAATCATAATACTTGTCCCTTTTAAAAGAGAACAAATACATAAACCACTACTTCCTAAAATGATGAAAACATGGAAACGTGGGCATCCCCATCAATCCCATTTATTCTAACACAACTCTTAACTCACATATAAGGAAAACAGAAGCAACAATTAAAATAGACCAATTAAATAATTGACCCAACATGACATCTTCTACTGCAAGAGATTTTGCATGGATTACTATAATGAATCGAGTTGTAGGAGATGATAAACACCTAAAATGAAACGGGTTGTAAGAGTGAGTAAGTGATTTTGAATATAAGCGTAACATATTTAACGCTAATGAAACCGGTTGTAGGAGTGATTAAGTGATTTTGAATATAAGCGTAAGATATTTAACTATAATGAAACGGGTTGTACGAGTGATTAAGTGATTTAGAATATAAGCGTAAAATATTAACTGTAATGAAACAGGTTGTAGGAGATGGTAAACACATAAAATGAAACGGGTTGTAAGAGTGATTAAGTGATTTTGAATATAAGCGTAAGATATTTAACTGCAATGAAACATGTTGTAGGAGTGATTAAGTGATTTTGTATATAATCGTAAGATATTTAACTGTAATGAAACGGGTTGTAGGAGTGATTAAGCGATTTTGAATATTAGCGTAAGATATTTAACTGTTATGAAACTGGTTGTAGGAGTTAGATATAAGCTTAAGATATTTAACTTTAATGAACCGGGTTGTAAGAGATTTTTTTTTTGAAAGATGGGTTGTAAGAGATGGTAAACACCTAAAATGAAACGGGTTTTAGGAGTGATTAAGTGATTTTGAATATAAGCGTAAGATATTTAACTGCAATAAAGCATGTCGTAGGATTGATTAAGTGATTTTGAATATAAGAGTAAGATATTTAACTGTAATGAAACAGGTTGTAGGAGCACTTAAGTGATTTTGAATATAAGCGTAAAATATTCAACTGTAACGAAACAGGTTGTAGGAATGATTAAATGATTTAGAATATAAGCGTAAGATATTTAACTGTGATGAATCGGGTTGTAGGAGATGGTAAACACCTAAAATGAAACGGGTTATAAGAGTGATTAAGTGATTTTGAATATAAGCGTAAGATATTTAACTGCAATTAAACAGGTTGTAGGATTAATTAAGTGATTTTGAATATAGGCGTAAGATATTTTACTATAATGAAATGGGTTGTATAAGTGATTAAGTGATTTTAACTACAATACATATCGGCACTAACGATGTGTTCCTAAATAATATTCTTTTTCGATTAATAGATTTTTTACTCACATATTCTCATCAATCGATCATGGATTAGTTAAATGACAGTCTCTAATACGAATGGAAACCGTATACTTACATTTTTTGGTTTTATAAAATCATTAGGTGTTCATGGAACGGGCATCGGCTATTAACTTGATGAGCGCTCATTGAAGATATCTGCTCTTCATGACCATCGAATTTGGAGACGCAAATGCATGGATGTTTATTATTTTAATTATTAAAAACTCAATTGTTTATCAAATAAGTTACTTATTACTTATTATTCATTTCAAATATTGATGGAACATGTTTACATTTGTTGTTTTCTTATTATCTCATTTTCATATTTCTTTAAAAACCCCGTGAATCTACGGGTCTTTAAGCTAGTGTAATAATAAAAGAGGGATGTAGACTAATTTGTGGATAAGAAATCAAAATGGCCCATAATTGTGTACGAAAGTAAAAGATAGCGGCAGTCGGCAGATATGTCAGATAGCCAAGAGAAATTAGTGGGTTTTGTCAAAACCTTTATTTAAGAGCACGATGTATGTAAGATACCAGCGACACATCATACACCTCTCAATAACACACCAATAACTCAAATACTCTTCTCTCATAACACGCCAATAACATATTATTGGGTCTCACTTTTTTATTTTTTATTTTATTTAAAACTAACACATAACATAAAATAAATTTACTTTACATCAAATAAAATGACAATACATAAAAGTAATGCTATTTCCAAGATTGCAAGTTCCAAAAACCTAACCCAACTATTTCACTACATAAAAGTACCGCTAAAAACACCTAAACTAACTATCTATTGCAATACATAAAAGCACTGCTATTTTCAATATAAAAAACACCTAACCCAACTATTCATCTTCTTACTCCTTTTCATTATTCAACGCCACCTGAGGAAAAAAACAACAAACAAGATGAGAAGAAAAAAAAAAAAAAAAAAAAAAACAGACAAACAAACAAACTGAGACACAAAATTATTAAAAAAAATAAAAATAAAAAATAAAAAAAATACATGATTTAAACACGAATGGCGTGAGCCACTCTACTGGCGAATTTCCTTTTGGCTCACGAATGGTGCGTAGCCCGGTATGCATGTTGGCGCGCCATCAGTTCAAGTAAGGTCTGGTTGGCGTGTTATCTAACACGATACCGTGTGCTCTAAGGGTATCAGTTACTCTTTGATAACCC
This sequence comes from Chrysanthemum seticuspe, assembly GCA_019973895.1. Classification (NCBI taxonomy): domain Eukaryota; kingdom Viridiplantae; phylum Streptophyta; class Magnoliopsida; order Asterales; family Asteraceae; genus Chrysanthemum; species Chrysanthemum seticuspe. Next base: position 128,528,306 of record BPTQ01000006.1, on the reverse strand, counting down.
AAAACTCGAAACAAACATTTGTTTTCAAAATTAATTCCGATCTTTCATTTCATTACCCCAAAACAAACGGGCCCCTAGATTTAACACCACTGGGTTTAAGTCAACTATGAGTTTTTGAGATAGTATATTATAATTTGAAGCAGCGCATCAACCAAATGTGAGGAGACCATCATTTAACAGTATACTAAGTAACCTAATAATTATAAAATCTGAAAACATGTAAACATTTTATTGAAGCGCTTACAGCTTACTGATACTTAAATAAGTCAATATAAGCATGGAAAATAAGTGACTTTGTGAACAATGAATAAAGAAAAACAGATGATGTAGGTCGACCTTGATGACAATGGCTAAGAAAATGAGAAAGAAGCAAGATAGAATTGAGAGATGTTTGTGGAGTAATTTTCTGTATATCATAATCATAATACTTGTCCCTTTTAAAAGAGAACAAATACATAAACCACTACTTCCTAAAATGATGAAAACATGGAAACGTGGGCATCCCCATCAATCCCATTTATTCTAGCACAACTCTTAACTGACATATAAGGAAAACAGAAGCACCAATTAAAATAGACCAATTAAATAATTGACCCAACATGACATCTTCTACTGCATGAGATTTTGCATGGGTTACTATAATGAATCGAGTTGTAGGAGATGATAAACACCTAAAATGAAACGGGTTGTAAGAGTGAGTAAGTGATTTTGAATATAAGCGTTACATATTTAACGCTAATGAAACCGGTTGTAGGAGTGATTAAGTGATTTTGAATATAAGCGTAAGATATTTAACTATAATGAAACGGGTTGTACGAGTGATTAAGTGATTTAGAATATAAACGTAAAATATTAACTGTAATGAAACAGGTTGTAGGAGATGGTAAACACATAAAATGAAACGGGTTGTAAGAGTGATTAAGTGATTTTGAATATAAGCGTAAGATATTTAACTGCAATGAAACATGTTGTAGGAGTGATTAAGTGATTTTGTATATAAGCGTAAGATATTTAACTGTAATGAAACGGGTTGTAGGAGTGATTAAGCGATTTTGAATATTAGGTTAAGATATTTAACTGTTATGAAACTGGTTGTAGGAGTTAGATATAAGCTTAAGATATTTAACTGTAATGAACCGGGTTGTAAGAGATTTTTTTTTTTTTTTTTGAAAGATGGGTTGTAGGAGATGGTAAACACCTAAAATGAAACGGGTTTTAGGAGTGATTAAGTGATTTTGAATATAAGCGTAAGATATTTAACTGCAATAAAGCATGTCGTAGGATTGATTAAGTGATTTTGAATATAAGAGTAAGATATTTAACTGTAATGAAACAGGTTGTAGGAGCGATTAAGTGATTTTGAATATAAGCGTAAAATATTCAACTGTAACGAAACGGGTTGTAGGAATGATTAAATGATTTAGAATATAAGCGTAAGATATTTAACTGTGATGAATCGGGTTGTAGGAGATGGTAAACACCTAAAATGAAACGGGTTATAAGAGTGATTAAGTGATTTTGAATATAAGCGTAAGATATTTAACTGCAATTAAACAGGTTGTAGGATTAATTAAGTGATTTTGAATATAGGCGTAAGATATTTTACTATAATGAAATGGGTTGTATAAGTGATTAAGTGATTTTAACTACAATACATATCGGCACTAACGATGTGTTCCTAAATAATATTCTTTTTCGATTAATAGATTTTTTACTCACATATTCTCATCAATCGATCATGGATTAGTTAAATGACAGTCTCTAATACGAATTAAACCGTATACTTACATTTTTTGGTTTTATAAAATCATTAGCTGTTCATGGAACGGGCATCGGCTATTAACTTGACGAGCGCTCATTGAAGATATCTGCTCTTCATGACCATCGAATTTGGAGACGCAAATGCATGGATGTTTATTATTTTAATTATTAAAAACTCAATTGTTTATCGAATAAGTTACTTATTACTTATTATTCATTTCAAATATTGATGGAACATGTTTACATTTGTTGTTTTCTTATTATCTCATTTTCATATTTCTTTAAAAACCCCGTGAATCTACGGGTCTTTAAGCTAGTGTAATAATAAAAGAGGGATGTAGACTAATTTGTGGATAAGAAATCAAAATGGCCCATAATTGTGTACGAAATTAAAAGATAGCGGCAGTCGGCAGATATGTCAGATAGCCAAGAGAAATTAGTGGGTTTTGTCAAAACCTTTATTTAAGAGCACAATGTATGTAAGATACCAGCGACACATCATACACCTCTCAATAACACACCAATAACTCAAATACTCTTCTCTCATAACACGCCAATAACATATTATTGGGTCTCACTTTTTTATTTTTTATTTTATTTAAAACTAACACATAACATAAAATAAATTTACTTTACATCAAATAAAATGACAATACATAAAAGTAATGCTATTTCCAATATTGCTAGTTCCAAAAACCTAACCCAACTATTTCACTACATAAAAGTACCGCTAAAAGCACCTAAACCAACTATCTATTGCAATACATAAAAGCACTGCTATTTTCAATATTAAAAACACTTAACCCAACTATTCATCTTCTTACTCCTTTTCATTATTCAACGCCACCTGAGGAAAAAAACAACTAACAAGAAGAGAAAATAAAAAAAAAAAAAACAGACAAACAAACAAACTGAGACACAAAATTATTAAAAAAAAAAAAATACACGATTTAAACACGAATGGCGTGAGCCACTCTACTGGCGAATTTCCTTTTGGCTCACGAATGGCGCGTAGCCCGGTATGCATGTTGGCGCGCCATCGGTTCAAGTAAGGTCTGGTTGGCGTGTTATCTAACACGATACCGTGTGCTCTAAGGGTATCAGTTACTCTTTGATAACCCAAAACTCGAAACAAACATTTGTTTTCAAAATTAATTCCGATCTTTCATTTCATTACCCCAAAACAAACGGGCCCCTAGATTTAACACCACTGGGTTTAAGTCAACTATGAGTTTTTGAGATAGTATATTATAATTTGAAGCAGCGCATCAACCAAATGTGAGGAGACCATCATTTAACAGTATATTAAGTAACCTAATAATTATAAAATCTGAAAACATGTAAACATTTTAGTGAAGCGCTTACAGCTTAGTGATACTTAAATAAGTCAATATAAGCATGGAAAATAAGTGACTTTGTGAACAATGAATAAAGAAAAACAGATGATGTTGGTCGATCGTGATGACAATGGCTAAGAAAATGAGAAAGAAGCAAGATAGAATTGAGAGATGTTTGTGGAGTAATTTTCTGTATATCATAAACATAAACCACTACTTCCTAAAATGATGAAAACATGGAAACGTGGGCATCCCCATCAATCTCATTTATTCTAGCACAACTCTAACTGACATATAAGGAAAACAGAAGCCACAATTAAAATAGACCAATTACATAACTGACCCAACATGACATCGATCTTCTACAGCATGAGATATTACATAATTTATTGGTTGCTTCCATCAGCTCAAAGCGAGTATACCATTATGCGGCCTTGATGGTACAAATGGTCTGAGTCACGGTAAGACCAAACAGAATGAATGCAGCAAGTAGTGCAATGATACTCCATGGATTACTGAAATATACGCGTCTCAGCCGTGCAATATGCTTATTGGGCCAAAAACCATTGTAGTACTTATCCATTTGTTTGAACTGTTCGGTGTAATAGAAATCTGTAATAGAAATATTTTTGCATATCTTGTTGATTATATCTGCAGCCTCTTGGTTTGAGCCGAGTAAGTTGACAAGGACTTTTGATTCTACCAGTTTAGCAATATCCTCTTGAGTATCAATAAGCCAGTACAAGAAAAATGTCATTTATTGACACACAAAAAGTGTCAGTAAATGTCTAAAAAAGTGTCGGTAAATTATTTTTTGCTTCACCTTCAGTTATAAAAAGTGTCAATAAAAAGGCAGGCGGTAAAAGTATATACTGACACGCTTTACTGACACAAAAAAGTGTCAGAATAGGTCTAGTTTATTGTGACACATTTGATTCTGTCTGTATTGATATTTTTTTTTTCTTTTTTTTTTTTGAGGATATACATTTATATTCTATTAGAAAGCTGCTTTATTTATGTAAAATTAGCAACACAAGAAAACAAATAAGTAATTGTCAATATACAAAATGAAGGCGATAATCATGCTTTGTCGTGGATCTTCCTCATGTTCCTTAAATCATTTCCTGTAAAAACTCTCAAGTACAAAAATATGTTCAGTAACTATTCAAATGTTAAAAAACAAAAGGCAATAGTCATTCTTATTCTTCGATCTTCCCCACGTCGCTAATATGTGTATTAAAACTGTTTTAACAAACAACTACCTGGAGTATGATGATAACTTGGACCTGGAGTATGATGATACCTGGAGTATGATGAAAATGGGTGAAAAGGATTAAGAATTTCGCAAAGTGCTCAAAAGGCATATGACATCCAATATCCTTAGCCGATCTTTTTAGGCAAATACTAATTTAGTTTTTAGCCATTTGACCCATAACACATGCAACCCGTAACCCACTCAACCCGCCCATTTTGCCACCTCGGCTAAAATGGCTAAGAACCTGGTTGACCAAGGTCAATGTTGTACTAACTAAAGAAAGTGCATAAATTGTTATTTTCAAAAAGGGTTGTTAAAAAATATCAGGTTCCCATAGATGGATCATTATACTGATTATCAGGTATGCACTTGACAAAAGCAGACGCACCTGTCTCTGCCTTCGACACTGCAAAGTGCTGATGGCCAAAACCCAATTTAACTAATTATACAGCTAAAAATAAAACAATGCGGTAGTCGAATTATTTCCAGCTTGAGCAGGCATGCATCCAAGGCGAACCCAATTTAACTAATTATGACTATTGCGAAGCAGCAAACCTAACTTTTTTTAACATAAATCGTAATCACCGACCGTGGTAAAAAAAATAATTTTCAGAAAGGCATTGGACACAGAGAATTTGGGATTAGACGATACAAATCGTAATCTTCAACCATGTTTAAAAAAGTCGTTTTCAGAAAGGCATTGCACACACAGAATTAGGATTAGATGATTTACGAAACAGATTAATGCGTGACAGAGTAAATAATCGAGTAACTCGATATTTTTCTTGGCTAATACATTAGGTAAGTACAAGAGTAATGGTTAAGCCTACCTTAAACAACTTGTATATGGGCACACTTGAATATGTAGTTTTAGCATTTCTATCTATCTTTGCATCATCCTGCAACACAATGCATATATGAGCAAGTAAATAGAGAAAACTAAGTCCAAATACTCCGTTAGAAAACAGGGAACCGAAAATTCACATGAAATACAAACCCGATATTCTCATTGCTATCAAGGAACTCCCTCCATTGTTTCCCTGTCTTACCTGCAAACAAAGCAAATACATTCTAATTAGCATCCGTTCAATCAAAAAAACCGCAAACCACCAATTCATATATAAAATAAAATAAAAAGACCCAAGAGAAATTGGAGATTACTTGCAGTCACATAGTGACTTGAACAGCATCAGTCGCTCCACGTTTAAGAGCAATTTCAACAAAAGGAGACTTGGATCTTGACAATAGCCGCCTTAACTCAAAGTAAACCATTCACCTTTTTTAACTCTAAAAGCAGTTCCAAACACATGTCCAAATACATTCTTGGTAACAGAAGGACCCATATGTTCGCATGTTATTGTAGCAGCTGCATCAGTTGATGACACAGGTACACTGTCACACTCATTGGTATTAAGCATATCACTTGTTTGTTCAAAACTTCAAATAGCCGCTTTCTAACAGTAATCGTTTCCGCTATATCAGTAGGAGTCGCGTACACGTCATTCATTGACAATTCATTACCACTAACCACTGGTAACTTCCCCCGGGGTTTTGCATCACGGCTATTAGCTGCATTATGAAGGAAGTTAGCCCAACTAACCGGAGAATACAGGCCACATGAAATGGCGACATTTCATGTGTGCTTTAGTATATACAGATAATATGATATGCCACGTTATGGATGCCTTTCATTGAGCAACCATTTAATATGATACGGCAGAGCACTTAATCAATGGATACTATTATCATCTAGAAGTACATTATCCATATGTACAACTTTTACGTCAAACAAACACTATTTATTCACGAACCAATGGTGTTCCATACCCATACAAACAAGCCTAAGCACCTTTAGCGCCAATTCCACTTAAAAAAACACCTAAATAAGAATGCCGAACCAAATAGTGGTTCCTAACCTAACATAAACAACATCCTACCTTTCTACTTATTCTATGCGTAAAATAAACAATCTTATAGCCAAAAATAATCAATAACTGCAACACGTCACATCGCTCATCCTAATAGTCAATAACTGTAACCAGAACATTCTATATCTTCACAGACCAGCAGAAAATTTATGTGTACCGGCTCCTTTGAGTAAATAGATTTACACAAAAACCACACAGTAAAAAATTAATATCCTGAAAAACTGAACGAGCAATTAGAGTCTAATACTACAAGCATAATCTAGCGATAAAGATTATTCAAATAAAATTCTTTAATAGACATTTCATCAAACACTTACGTGCACACCCTAAACCATCATGCTCACTATACATCCTCACAAAAAATGACATATTATCAACATCGCCATACTAACTCGACTTCAAATAATAACCACACTTAACAGTTAACACTTAATCCACATCTATCACATTATAGTATTACAAATCTCCATAACTAACAAGTAACACCTAATTCACATTTCAGTAAATAATAACTTCATCACTTCACGCTAAACTTGTTTAATTGGCCTTTTTTATTAGTATGCATGGTTGGTTAGTATTTATACCGTCTAAACAACTCATGATGGACAACTGAAATAACCATAGGAGTGCTTAAAAGTATATACTCAAGGAAATGTAATATACCCATGTTACTTACATGTCTCTAACCATCATTATAATCTTGGTGCATGCTAACCATTGTACTCTGCTAAAACTAACAAAAATAAAGCACCAAACCATAACAGACGACTTAAATGGTCATCAATAAAATGTCCAAATTACACTTGTATAACGACAAAGTATGTGAAATGGGACATCATTCTTAGTTACACAATAGGGGCAACAAGTATACGACTAGATATTACCTACAATAAAATAATACCTCTAATGCGAATGAAGCACAAAATAACACGAAAGACACAATCGATTTATTAGCAACTAAACACCAAAAAATTAGGCTACCAAAAAAAAATCAAAATAGGCATATTGAAGACTTACTTACAAATGTATGCCGACTCGTACTAATTTTGATCACCAAACTACCAATTAACTAACTCCTATTCGAAACTCAACGACCGATTAAGCAACTCCGATTCAAAACCGAACTACCGATTAACTAACTCTTATTCAAAACCAAACTACCGATTAACTAACTCCTATTCAAAACCAAACTACCGATCAGCTAACTCGGATTTGAAATTCTAACCGCCGATTCGAAACCCTAACCGCCGATTAAACCCTAACCACCGATTCGAAACCCTAGCCGCCTATTCGAAACCCTAATCACCGAATTGAAACCCTAACCATCGATTTGAAACCCTAATTACCGATTAACTAACTCCGAGTTAGATATAAGCTTAAGATATTTAACTGTAATGAACCGGGTTGTAAGAGATTTTTTTTTTTTTTTTTTGAAAGAGGGGTTGTAGGAGATGGTAAACACCTAAAATGAAACGGGTTTTAGGAGTGATTAAGTGATTTTGAATATAAGCGTAAGATATTTAACTGCAATAAAGCATGTCGTAGGATTGATTAAGTGATTTTGAATATAAGAGTAAGATATTTAACTGTAATGAAACAGGTTGTAGGAGCGATTAAGTGATTTTGAATATAAGCGTAAAATATTCAACTGTAACGAAACGGGTTGTAGGAATGATTAAATGATTTAGAATATAAGCGTAAGATATTTAACTGTGATGAATCGGGTTGTAGGAGATGGTAAACACCTAAAATGAAACGGGTTATAAGAGTGATTAAGTGATTTTGAATATAAGCGTAAGATATTTAACTGCAATTAAACAGGTTGTAGGATTAATTAAGTGATTTTGAATATAGGCGTAAGATATTTTACTATAATGAAATGGGTTGTATAAGTGATTAAGTGATTTTAACTACAATACATATCGGCACTAACGATGTGTTCCTAAATAATATTCTTTTTCGATTAATAGATTTTTTACTCACATATTCTCATCAATCGATCATGGATTAGTTAAATGACAGTCTATAATACGAATGGAAACCGTATACTTACATTTTTTGGTTTTATAAAATCATTAGGTGTTCATGGAACGGGCATCGGCTATTAACTTGATGAGCGCTCATTGAAGATATCTGCTCTTCATGACCATCGAATTTGGAGACGCAAATGCATGGATGTTTATTATTTTAATTATTAAAAACTCAATTGTTTATCGAATAAGTTACTTATTACTTATTATTCATTTCAAATATTGATGGAACATGTTTACATTTGTTGTTTTCTTATTATCTCATTTTCATATTTCTTTAAAAACCCCGTGAATCTACGGGTCTTTAAGCTAGTGTAATAATAAAAGAGGGATGTAGACTAATTTGTGGATAAGAAATCAAAATGGCCCATAATTGTGTACGAAAAGTAAAAGATAGCGGCAGTCGGCAGATATGTCAGATAGCCAAGAGAAATTAGTGGGTTTTGTCAAAACCTTTATTTAAGAGCACAATGTATGTAAGATACCAGCGACACATCATACACTTCTCAATAACACACCAATAACTCAAATACTCTTCTCTCATAACACGCCAATAACATATTATTGGGTCTCACTTTTTTATTTTTTATTTTATTTAAAACTAACACATAACATAAAATAAATTTACTTTACATCAAATAAAATGACAATACGTAAAAGTAATGCTATTTCCAAGATTGCTAGTTCCAAAAACCTAACCCAACTATTTCACTACATAAAAGTACCGCTAAAAACACCTAAACCAACTATCTATTGCAATACATAAAACACTGCTATTTTCAATATTAAAAACACCTAACCCAACTATTCATCTTCTTACTCCTTTTCATTCTTCAACGCCACCTGAGGAAAAAAACAACAAACAAGAAGAGAGAGAAAAAAAAAAAAAAAAAAAAAAAAAAAAAAAACAGACAAACAAACAAACTGAGACACAAAATTATTAAAAAAAAAAAAAAAAAAAAACGATTTAAACACGAATGGCGTGAGCCACTCTACTGGCGAATTTTCTTTTGGCTCACGAATGGCGCGTAGCCCGGTATGCATGTTGGCGCGCCATCGGTTCAAGTAAGGTCTGGTTGGCGTGTTATCTAACACGATACCGTGTGCTCTAAGGGTATCAGTTACTCTTTGATAACCCAAAACTCGAAACAAACATTTGTTTTCAAAATTAATTCCGATCTTTCATTTCATTACCCCAAAACAAACGGGCCCCTAGATTTAACACCACTGGGTTTAAGTCAACTATGAGTTTTTGAGATAGTATATTATAATTTGAAGCAGCGCATCAACCAAATGTGAGGAGACCATCATTTAACATTATATTAAGTAACCTAATAATTATAAAATCTGAAAACATGTAAACATTTTAGTGAAGCGCTTACAGCTTAGTGATACTTAAATAAGTCAATATAAGCATGGAAAATAAGTGACTTTGTGAACAATGAATAAAGAAAAACAGATGATGTTGGTCGATCGTGATGACAATGGCTAAGAAAATGAGAAAGAAGCAAGATAGAATTGAGAGATGTTTGTGGAGTAATTTTCTGTATATCATAAACATAAACCACTACTTCCTAAAATGATGAAAACATGGAAACGTGGGCATCCCCATCAATCTCATTTATTCTAGCACAACTCTAACTGACATATAAGGAAAACAGAAGCCACAATTAAAATAGACCAATTACATAACTGACCCAACATGACATCGATCTTCTACAGCATGAGATATTACATAATTTATTGGTTGCTTCCATCAGCTCAAAGCGAGTATACCATTATGCGGCCTTGATGGTACAAATGGTCTGAGTCACGGTAAGACCAAACAGAATGAATGCAGCAAGTAGTGCAATGATACTCCATGGATTACTGAAATATACGCGTCTCAGCCGTGCAATATGCTTGGGCCAAAAACCATTGTAGTACTTATCCATTTGTTTGAACTGTTCGGTGTAATAGAAATCTGTAATAGAAATATTTTTGCATATCTTGTTGATTATATCTGCAGCCTCTTGGTTTGAGCCGAGTAAGTTGACAAGGACTTTTGATTCTACCAGTTTAGCAATATCCTCTTGAGTATCAATAAGCATATCCATGGCAACTGCATATGATGTAAAGTAATAACGATTTTGAGGGAACGATTGCTCGTAAGCAATTAAGTTCCTTAAAATTAGCTCAGTGCCATCTTGAATAACCAGGGTTGGCATTAAAAGAGCAGGCTTACTCCAAAACCAGGGTAAAGATGCAAAAAGAGATGATTGAAATTTAATGGTCATTGACGGTTCATCCTCTTGGTGAGGCTTAAAGTTCATCCCAGATCTATCCAGTTCTACTATCGAGTGAAATGCTGTATTCACTACAGGATCCGATGACTTGGCAGCTACAAGCTGGTAGCGTTTGTGCAGATAGCCAAGAACATGAGCAGGAGTTGAATTTGAGTCAACACATTTAGAAATTTTTTCAGGATCTGTGGTTGAATTTCTTTCAGGCAACAGAGAACTGAATAGCTTAATGTAGGGTGCCAAATATTTATCGTGAACGTTGCTAAGAATTGATTTTTTTTCAGGCAACACACGGAATATATTCATGTAGGGTTCCAAACCTGCATCGAGAACACGGAATAGATCCTTGTTGGGTGCCAAGCAGTCAATCAAAGCTTGAAGAACAACGAAAGGGACTTGGTTTTCTAGCAACATCAGATCCATAGCAATACGAAGGGTTTGCATGTCATTTGACAAATACAAATTTTCTTCGTGTTCATGGTTGAAACAGAATTCAAGTATGAAACAACCATCCATAACCATCATCCTGGCAAGCTCAACATCACTATAGTTCTCGATCATACCACCATAAGATTCTCTGATTTGGGGTATTAAAGTGTTTACCTTTAGCAGACATGCTTCTAATGTTTTCTTTGGCGTGGAATCATGACAACGCTTTAATAGGTCATCAAGATAACATTCTTTCAGCCATTCAAATTCTTTCAACTTCGGATCTTCTCTATGTATAGGTCCTATAGAGACCAGCTGAGGGTTGAATGAACTTTCGTCAAGATCTCTAAGAAATCTAGGAACCTTGCAAATAGATGGTGGACGTTGGTTGCGACGAGTTTGTCCTCTTTGTGCACTATCAAGAAGAAAGCCTATAGTCGGGTCATCACTTTCATCCACGTCATATGGTGTCTGGTTGATCTCCCTGATACGGTCAATGCCCAAGTCAACATCCTCAACATTGACATTGACGGTTGAAGTAGTAGTGGTTGTTTGTTGTTTGTTGTTGCTCATTGTGTGTGTTTTTAGTGTGTGTGTGAGAGACGAGTGTTGAGTTCAAAGTAAAAGTAGTGTAAAACTATAGCAAACACCTCTATATAAAAAATCTCCTATAGCAACACCCAGGTTAATATAATATAATATAGAAATTCAGAGTGAGAAGCATTATTTTGCCTTAAAAAAAGACTAAGAGAAGACTTTACAGAAGACCTTTGTAGTGTGTGTAAAGGAGGAAGAAGAAGACACAGGTAAAGTTTTTTTTTTTTTTTTTTTTTTTTTTAGTGGATAATAGAGTTGTGGATAATAAAGTTGTGGTAGACGTTTATTAAATAGGTAACGTTTTAAATTCAATTTAATTTTTTTTTTTTTTTTTTTTAACTTCTTTTAAAATATATTGTTTTGTATTTTTATTTAATAAATAAATTTAGTTTATATGAAAATTATGAATAAAAAAAAGAGAAAAGTACAAAAATAAGCTAAAATCTTTTTTGAAGTCCTCTTTGTGGTCACTTTTTAATTCAATGTCTAAAATGGTCATGCCCAACTACTCGACTCCGCAGCTCCACCCAAAATTCGCCACTGCGTAACCACTCGACTCCGCAGCTTCACTCAGAATTCGCCACGTGTCTAAATGAAAGTACAAAAAGTACAAATAATAAAAAAAAAAGTACAAAAAGTGTACTTTCATTTGGACACGTGGCGAATTTTGGGTGGAGTTGCGGAGTCGAGTGGTTGCGCATGACCATTTTGGACATTGGGTTAAAACTTGACCACAAATGGGACTTCAAAAAAGATTTTGACTTATTTTTGTACTTTTCTCTAAAAAAAAATAAAGTGGTAGTGGTGAGCTCCAAATCAAGAGGTTGAGGTTTGTTATGAGTGAGGGGGTATGTTGTGGTTAGTTGTGGAGAAGTGGGATGCTGATGTGGCGCTGAAGTGGCACTGATGAAGAGGGGAGGCCTCTTCGTGACACCTTATGCTCTAAAAAGCAACACCCCTATGTTCGTACATGCCATCAGATAATGATAAATATTTAGATCACAATGTATGATGGATATTTAACATGTCATTCGTTGATTTTTTCTATGCCATTCGTGAGCCACCATACTAACAAACATGCCAAAGCCGAGCCAAATAAATTTAAGTTAGTAAAATGACTCAAGCCAATGGTTTTTTTTTTTTTTTTTTTTTTTTTTTTTTTTTTTTTTTTTTTTTTTTTTTTGTACTGTGAGTGAGTGGGTATTTTTAATGGGTATTTTGTGAGACCCAATAACATGTTAGTGATGTGTTATGAGGGAGTGATGTTTTAGTTATTGATATGTTATTGAATGGGAGATGAGGTGATGCCGATGTGAAATACCAATAACGTGTTATTGGATAACACCATACCTAATGCTCTTATATAAAGAAAAAACGTGAAATTTTTTTATGGTTGTTAGAGCTCTGGTGTAGCGAGTAACTTCACTTATTCATTTGGGTCTCACGGGGTGACACATTACCATAACAAACCCCCGTCTACAACCCCTTTAATTACAACTAACAACAACTTATTCATGGGTCTCACCACTTCATATTTTATTTTTATTCAATTTTACAAATAAACTAAATTTATTTCATTAAAATTAAAAATACAATACAACATATTAAAAATATACAAAACTTAAAATAAAATACGAAAAACAAAAAATGATACGAAAAAGAACACGATATGAAAAAATAAACACGATACGGAAAAAAAATCATACAACACCGTTAAGCATTCCATTCATCCCATTTGGGGTAGTTTCTCAAAACCTCCCACACGTGAACATATTGGAAGCTTCTCCCACCAAAGCGATGTTCAAAAACGGTCTTTGCCGAGATGATAACTGTCAATTTCCCCGCTTGTACGCTGCAAATGTTTATAAATATCGTTGTATTTTTGACATTCACTATTAAGCCTTGTCCATTTACCCGTGATCCTATTTTTGGAACGATGGTCCCCGTCAGATTGACTGTTGAACATGTCCACAATCTGGTTCCAAAAGGACTCATCGGAACGGTCATTTCCGATGTCTATGTCTTGAGAAACTTTGAGCCAAACTTTCGCCAGCAACTTTTCTTCTTCCTTTGACCAACGGTTATTGTCTAAAAAGGCATCCAACTTGTCACTTTTTTTTTGTAAGCATCAAACTTTTAATTTTCCTATTGTAGCATCCAACTTTCTTAATTTTTCTATTGTAGGTCTGTAGCGCAAAAAAATTGAGATGAGAATAGAAAAATTAAGGATGTTGGATGCCTACGAATATAAAGATTAAGGAAGTTAGATGCATACAATAAAGTGATTAAGAAAGTTGGTTGCTAAAATAGGAAAATTAAGAAAGTTGAAAGCTACAATAGGAAAATTAAAAGTTTGATGCCCACAAAAGGAAAAAAAAAAGACAAATTAAATGCCTTTTTAAACCATTGTCCCTATATTTTTCATCAAGCTTTTTATTTGACCAAGTCTTTTTAAAATTTATTTAATAAAAGATACTCCTTCCGTCCCATTTTATAAGTCCATGTTTGAAAAGTCAAAGTCTTTTTCTTCAGAGTTTGACAGTAATTATTTTTTTTCGTGTTATATAATACTTGATACAAAATATATAAATTGATTTGTGTTTTAAATATATTTTCACTGGTATACTTTTTATCAAGTATTATATAACACGAAAAAAGATAATTACGGTCAAACTTTAAGGAAAAAGATTTTGACTTTTCAAACATGGACTTATAAAATGAAACGGAAGGAGTAATAATTTTAGATAAACTATATAGATTATATAAGTAAAAGCTTATGTTTATTAAGATTGTCGGGGCGAAGACATTTATTACACCAATAATAGAAGTCCATATAGATTATATAAGTAAAAATGTATACCTTCTGATGAGTGTGTAAATACTCATCATTTTTGTACAAAATAAACTGCAAAATCATCTGAAAACACTCAGAAACACATCAAAATGATAAAAATATCACAAATCAGTGTTTTATGTGTTTTAAATGCAAAAATATCAAAATCAGATGAAAAACATATCAAATTTGCAAAAATTGCAGTTTTAGTCCCCCAAGTTTCAAAAGTTGTCAAAAACAGTCCCTGAGCTCATAATTGCAAAAGTAAAATCACCAAAGGTCCTTTTTAAATCATAACTTGTCAAATTTAGTCCTTTGGTGAAAAATATCAAAAGTTTGAGAAAATTACAAGAATGGTCCTCCAAGTTTCAAAATTGGCAGAATTAGTCCCTGGAAAATGGCAAAATGGCAAGTTTGGTCCTTATACTTTTGAAGATTGTCATTTTCAGCCCTTGGAACAAGTTTGATGAATTGGCAGTTTAAGTCCCTTGATTTTCAGATTTTACACATAAGTCCCTTGTCATTTAGGCCTTTTAAACCCTTTATGGCCTGGTCAAACTCTAATGGACCCCTGCCATTGCCTTTTGGACTCCACATTATGACCCCCTTTCCTTTTAATAACTCTGGTCAAACCATAAGTCAAAAACAGACCCTTACCCGCCCATTTTAAAACAATAGAAAACAACTCACGGGTTCCTCCTTTTTACTGCCATCTCCATCATCAAAATCCCTGCAACACTCAACATACTTTATCCTCCCTCCTCATCATCAGACCTACCTCCACCCCCTCCTAGTTGCTAGTTTTCAACCCTACAGGTCAAACCCCAAATTCCCGCCAAAAACTGAATCAAAGGCCAAAATGACTTCAAGTGATCCAAGGGGCCTAAAGATAGGTGGGAACTATTCAGAGAGAGAGAAGAAGACATGAGGTGTATAAAAGGAAGCAGGAATGCATGAACCTGAGGGTAGTTAGTTTTTATTAATTTTCTTAATGTCGTTTTTTTTAAACATGTCTTAGTTCAGTGCAAAAGTTTGTAATTTCAAGTTCAATGTATTTCATTTAAGTCATAACATCCTTGTAATGTGTTTTGAATATCAATCAAAGCCTTTTATATAGATTCCAAATTTCAGTGTTCACTGTGAAAGTTTTTAGTTTCAATTTTTATGTCAAAGCTTCTTATAAGCTTATATTGAAATCAAACAAGCTTGTTTAAGCTTACTTTAGCTTTTGACAAGCTTTGGAATCATTTTCAAGCAACTTTGTTCCCTGGTCAACAAAAGTCAACTGAGGTTGATTTTTGGTCAAGCAGGTCTTGGAAAGGATAATGGTAGATGCAGAGGTTTATTTGGGTTGGATTAGGCTTAAATAGAATAGGTTGGATTTGGTTTTGGCCTGCAACAACAGCTGGAACCTTGTGAGTTTATGTTTCACTTTTCAAGTTAAATCCATTTTGCATTTTATGCTTAACTGTATATCTGAGGTTACCACTAGTTTTAATGTGTTCCTATAGTTGTATCATGATCATGTAATCTCAGTTTGGTCAATGTTATATGATAATCTAGTAGTTAGCTTCTTTATTTTTGCAAATCAATGCTTAAAGGGGTGTTTGGAATTGCTATGCCATCTGTCTTTCAGGTTATTGCAGGGGTAGGTCCCTGTTGGTTCATGTGTATGTAGCCATTTCATGCTCACTTGAGTCATTCCCTTGTGTTTGCTAAGCTCTAGAGTCAAAATTACAAACTTTCTGTCCTTACAGTTCCACTGTTGGAATTTTGAAACATCAAAAGTTTGTTTTGTGTTCCAATCTTATAGGTCTAGCTTACATTAGTGTTAATTCATCATAATACATCATTTCCAGTCTAAAAATCATGATCAAAGTTAGAATAAGTCAAACTTTACAACTTTTCTTAAGAAGTCAAAAGTGTGTTAAAATCCAGTTTATGCAGAAAGTGCAGGCCTTGCATTACCTTTATTTTAGCTAGTTAAAGTCTGATATTTGGTCTACTTGCAGTCTTCTAGGTGGTCTTCAAGACCACTTATCTGGTTTTGGCTCTAGATTATCTGATAAGCTTATCAATAAGCTCAAACATGGTGTCTATTCCCCTGTGCAGGGCACTGTTGACTGCACAGGGGTTTTCCAGGTTTTGCAAGGTTCACCCAGGGCTCAGTTTAGCTCACCTAAGTTTGAGTTTTGGTGCACTTGATCTTAGCCAGGTCTAATGTTAGTTCCAACTCTTGGTTTTCCTTTTCAGCTTATCTGTTAGCTTGTGCTTAAGCTCAAACATGCCACCCTTCTCACTGTTTTTAGCTTAAGGCTTAATTCATCAAATCATTGCAACCTGATAACCAGAGGTTTTTGCTTGTTGAAACTTGTTCCATTTGTGTTATTATAGCTTATTAAAGTTCCTGCTTCAGTTTGGTAGCTTTTGGATTCCATTTGCTTATTCAAAGGCTTATTTCAATAAGCCTTTGCACTTCAGTTTCAAAATCCTCCAAACAAGCTCCTGTTTTTCCATTTTTCATAGCTTCCTAATATTATTTTAAGCATTTCCTGAATTTTTCAGATTTTTCCTAGCTTGTTTGATATTTTTCTGCATTTTAATTAGTTTTTAAGCACTTTTAAATATCATTTAATTCAATTAATTAAGAAAAGCTTCAAAAAAATAATTTTTCATTTTTCTTAAGTTAAGATAAATATAAAAAGAGAAAAAAATATTTTTCTAGATTTTTCTTAGTTAAATTTGTATTTTTAAATAATTTAATTAGTTTTTAATAGTTTAAAATTCCTATAAAATAGAAAAATAATCATAAAAATACAAAAGTAGTTTTGAAAAGTCTATTTTGATATTTTAGACTTTTCCATTTCATAATTTTATTTTTCTAGCTTTATTTCCTAATTTCTTGTATTTTAGGTAATTATTTAATAGTTAAAAATAGTTTTTAATTAATAATAATTAATTAATTAGTTGTAAAAATAATTTTCTTTTTCTAAAAAGTTTCTTTTATCATTAGGTTTGTAAAAATGTCATTTTCATATTTTTAGGGTTAATATTGTGTAAGTTTCACGTTTTATTTTGTACGTCACGTAGTTTTTAATTTAAACGTACGTTTTAGGTTTTAAACGTTCATCACTTTAAATATAGTGATAGCGTTTATTTAATAGATTTTATCTTTTTAATTTCTTTTAATTTGCATTTAAGCCGTTTTAATTTGTTGGCTTTTCCTGTAGTTATAATTAATTCACAATCTCCCTTTCCGTTCAAATCTCGCGATCACTAAACGTTTGATAATCCATTGCACAACTCGCTGGGACATAACGACCCGGGGAAACACTACACTCCTCAGATCTTCATTGAGTTCGTTCCTGAGCCGTTTTAAGCTTGTTACGGTCTGCCATTCACAAGTGGCAGGCTTGAGTGACAAAGCTTGACTGTTCTGGAGCGCATCACCTTCACCAAACGTGTGCAGAACATATATATTCCATTTACATATTTGCGTAAATCACTACTCGTAGAATAAGGAGACGAATAAGAGCACACGGTTTGAGAAGCATTTAATATATCAAAGGTTCATTTTCCATGTCAATGGTAAGTCAAATTATATTACCATTTGATGTCATTCGTGAGCCAAATGTATTTGAGTCGTTTCACTGGCTCACGCCATTTATTTATTTATATATTTATTTATTGTATTGTGAGTGAGTGGGTATTTGTGAGACTGAATAACATGTTAGTGGTGCGTTATAAGTGTGTGTGTTTTAGTTATTAGTGGGTAATAGGAAGATATATTATGTGACGCTGAGTTGACATACAAATAACGTGTTATTGGTATTCACGATACCTTGTGCTCTAAGGAGTGACGGATCATGTATAAACTTTCCACCATATATAGAATTACATGCCTGGGAACTACGTTCAAGATAGAAATGTAATGTTTTAAATGTAGAGTTGCTTTATTTTGGATACGATTATTTTGGTGCTTATCAAAGGACAAATTCACTATCTATCTAGTTTGATCTAATGACGGAGATTAACATAAAATTTAATATGTAAACCTAAATCAATGTCTTCCCCCTCCTCCCTTTTCTATGTCTTTTTTCTTTCTTATTTATTCACATTTTTCATCTTTTTTTTAATTCACGATCTTAAATTCCAATTCAAGTTTTTTTTTTTTTTTTTTTTTTTTTTTTTTTTTAATTTTATTTCACGTTTTTTCTTCGCTTTCTTACACTTTCGTCTGTTTTTATACGTTTTCGTCCGTTTTCATACATTTTCATCTGTTTTCGTCCGTTTTCGCCCGTTTTCGTCCGTTTTCATACGTATTCGTTCGTTTTCTTCCGTTTTCTTTCATTTTCGTCCATTTTTTATACGTCTTCGTTCGTTTTCAGACGTGTTTTTACAATTTCATACGTTTACGTTCGTTTTCATCCGTTTTCTTATGTTTTCGCCTATTTTCGTTCATTTTTTTAGTTTTCGTTCGTTTTCATACATTTTCGTTCATTTTTCATACATTTTCGTCGGTTTTCATACGTGTTTTTACGCTTTCATACCTTTTCGACCGTTTTCATACATATTCGTCCGTTTTCTTACGTTTTTGTCCGTTTCTAAATGTTTTCGACAGTTTTCAGACGTTTTCATACAAGTGTTATTCTAAATATCACAAGTGATATTCTAAATATCACAAGTGATTTTTTGAATATCATAAGTGATTTTTAACATTAAAATCAGAAGTGACATTCAGAATATCACAAGTTATATTTAGAAAATCACAAGTGATAGATATTCATAAAATCACAAGTGACATTCAGAATATCACAAGTTATATTTAGAAAATCACAAGTGATAAATATTCTGAATATCACATGTGATATTCATAAACGTATGAAAATGGACAAAAACGTAAGAAACGGACGAAAACGTAAAAAAGTGAACGAATACATATGAAAACGGACGAAAACGTAAGAAAATCACAAGTGATATTTTGCATATCACTGAATATTACTTGTGATATTCAAAAACAGAAACGTATGAAAACGTAAAAAAAAATGAACGAAAACGTAAGAAAATGGATGAATACATATGAAAACGGACAAAAAGGTATGAAAGCGTTAAAACACGTCTGAAAACGGACGAAAATGTATGAAAAATGGACGAAAACGAAAGAAAACGGATGAAAACGGACGAAAATGTATGAAAACAAACAAAAACATAAGAAAACGAACGAAAACGTATGAAAATTGATGAAAATCGGCGAAAACGTAAGAAAATGGACGAAAACATAAGTAAACGTATGAAAGCGTAAAAACACGTGTGAAAACGGATGAAAACATATGAAAAATAGACGAAAACGAAAGAAAAGGGTTATACATGAATTTTAGTATCTGATTGGAGTGGCGAACGTTTTCCGCCATGATACTTCATGCTCTTAGTATCTGATTGGATCGCCACTTAAAGAGTTATACATGAATTTTAGTAAAAAAAAGTAAGTCTAGATAACTTATTAGTAATGTTATTGTGTTGAAAACCAAAAGAAGTTTCTATCCCACATAGGTTAGAGAGGAGAAATGAATCTACCGTATATTCCAAATTTTATACACATCATACATGTTAGGATATGTATGATGCTTTCGTAGCAAGTGCTGCTTGTGTTAATATCAAACTCTAATTGACAATCAATGTAAACCAGACATGTAAAGTGGCTTTGCAAACTCGAAATGACAATCAATGTGCTAATGTTACGTTCACAAACATAATTAGATGAGAAATCATTGTGTAAAACCATTTATTTGGATGCTTGTTTAGCGTCTTGCTTTGATCCCGACAACATGGTGGCGCCAACAACAGCTGCACCTAGCTTTAGCAGCTGCTGCTATCTTAGCGATGGCGGCTATATCTCCAACTAGTAGAGACCGGCCTTAAGGCGACAGTCGGTTTTACACTCATATCTTATGTAGCCTGCAATTAATGTACCAATACTATTCAGAACCGAAACTGAAATATTCTGATACATCGCTATTGTAATCAAGTCTCATTAAAAGTTGATCTTCACACAATAAGAGAGACAATAATACAAGCTACTCATTATCTAAAAGTTACTAATTTTCATACAATAAGAAAGATTTGGATGATGCATTGAGCTACAGGTGAAATGGGTCCGCTCGGTGGCCAGCTGAGTAGGAATTTATGGTGAAGATGTTTGAGTTGAAGGCTGTTGTGTCGGTTGCCGTTATCGATCTAATTAGGCGTATGGTGGTTCTGCATTTCGTGCCGAGTATTATATCTTTGCAGACTGTTCGGTCCAATATTTTGACAAGTTTTACCATGTTTAAGATAGGATAGATGAAGATTTCTCACTTAAAGGAAAATAGTTGTTTCGATATTGCTTGGAGTAATAAATTTGTGGCGTTGGTATTAGATTTCTCACTTAGAGCATAGAGTGTCATGGCACACCACTTCTCTTCATTTGGGCCCCACTTGTGCCACATCATTCCAACACACTCACTTAAAAATACCCCAAATCACAACTAACTCAAACCTCTTCATTTGGGCCCCCACCCACCCACCCACTTAAAAACACAAACACAAACACAAAAGAAACAAATTAACATAAAAGTGTTTTGTCTTCTTGCTCGTCGTTGGGGTGGCGATTAGGGGATCGGCGAGGGTGGCTGGTGTGGTGGCGGTGGCAGGCGAGAAGTGGCGAGGGTGCCACGTTGGAGTGGCGAACGTTTTCCGCCATGATACTTCATGCTCTTAGTATCTGATTGGATCGCCACTTAAAGAGTTATACATGAATTTTAGTAAAAAAAAAAAAAGTAAGTCTAGATAACTTATTAGTAATGTTATTGTGTTGAAAACCAAAAGAAGTTTCTATCCCACATAGGTTAGAGAGGAGAAATGAATCTACCGTATATTCCAAATTTTATACACATCATACATGTTAGGATATGTATGATGCTTTCGTAGCAAGTGCTGCTTGTGTTAATATCAAACTCTAGTAGTAGGTGCCTTCGAAAAATGATTTGAAGTCTTAACTTTTTCAAATGCGTTTAAATTTTGCATTTATAATTGGGCTAATAACCTATTAAAGTATCATACTTGTCACAAATGTCAGTTCGACGTAGCGTACAAAAAAAATAGCTCTTCTAGACATTAAACTTGACATTGTTGTCTTCAATTGAGTATTATAACCATTTTACCCTTCCAAATTACATAAATGGTCCCTGTGGGTTTGCGAAAATTGCATCCATCGTTCCTAGGCTAAATTACATAAATGGTCCCTGTGTTTGGAAAAAATTGCGTCCATCATCCCTTACATAACGGATTCCATAAATGGTCCCTGCATTATTCAAACCATAAATCAAAAACATAAGTCCATTCTGTTGAGCTGAGAATTTTCTACATAATGGTCACTGGTGACATCTACTCCATCTACACATTTGAATGAATTGACGTCCCCACACAATAGAGTTTCTTCTGATGATGCTTTCGATCTGTCTACACTAACAGTAGCTACCTCATCCAAGGTATTACTATTAGCAGACCCGATGTTGAATCTCCCAGATCCAACACCACGCCGCCTAAGGGTTGAATTCCAGTGGTTCTTAATAGCATTATCGGTTCTACCTGGTAACAGCCTAGCAATCGCTGCCCATTTATTACCATGGATAGCATGAGCTGAGAGTATAATACGCTCTTCTTCATCTGCCATATGTTAAAAACTTGTCAGCAATAGGCTTTTAATTCATAGGATACAGTTAACTTGTTAAATGAGACATGCTTATGCGGCGTGGAAGATCTACAGTGGAAGATCATAAAACTTGGGACATGAATCAGTGGAAGATCTACATGAATCGGTGGAAGATCGACAGTGGAAGATCATAAAACTTGGGACATGAATCGGTGGATTATTAGATTTGTGTTGTGTGGAAGATTTGTGTGGTATAATATATACTTGGGACAAAGGATGCAATTTTTATAAATTTAAGGGTAAAATGGTCATCACAAATTTATTTTACTCAATTGAAGACAACAATGTCAAGTTTAATGTCAATAAGAGCTATTTTTTTTGTTCGCTACATCGAACTGACATTTGTGACAAGTATGATACTTTAATAGGTTATTAACCCTTTATAATTTTATATGGAAGACGAAACCTACTGAAATATCTAATAAGCTAATTCCACTTGTGTAATCTTACTAGGGGGTGGCATAACAAGATCTTTAAGCATTTGTTAAAGAACATACCCAAAATTGTTAGACCACTACAAGTGCGACCCTAGAAACAAACAACGAGTTGCACCGTTACCCAACAAGTCTACAACCCAAATTGATCAAAATCACTTGGCGGCCAACCTAAATCACAACTAAACCAACATGAGCCATGACCGGACCAACTTATCCTCTTAATTTCAATAGGACATTTTGATAGGCCCGAATATAGCACGAGTTGTACTAACTAAACGAGTAAACAAATGAGATTTTCTTTGTTCAAGTTATCTGAAAAGAACGATTACCATCTCTACACAGATTAATCGACGATAAAAAATATTTGTAAAATAAAATATTAGACATGTAATTAAGGGGGTGTTTGTTTCCGATTATTTGTGGGCTTATTAGCTTACATGATTTCGCATTATTTTATATAAGCTCAAATTTTTAGGCTTATTTTAAGACTTAGTGGCAGATATCATAATAAGCTTATATAAGTCAATAATTATCACAAGGCAAAAAATTTATGCTTTTGTAAAATAAGGCGAAATAACATAAGCTCGTAAGCCTAAAAATAAACTTATAATCAAACACCCCCCAAACATTTCCCGACACACAATACACTGATCTCAAATTCATATATTTATCTCATGCGAAATTTACAGGTTTGTTTCTTGTCTTTATCTCTACTATTCATAAATAGTGCAAGTTCATTCTTTAAACTTAAAACAACTTATAATTGAGTAGTGTTATACCCTATATTAAAATAGTAACCTGTACTATTAAATCAATATTTTAAATATTGTTTAATCCAAAAACTTATAGCATTTTTTGTTTTTAATGCACAGACTTTTTTCTCGCAATGACTACACATTGAACCCATATGTTTTGCATCAAGGGTCAAACTAGAATCATGATTTTCCAAGTATAATAATTTACAGTTATACACCATCACTATACACGGGTATTCGTTTTAAAAATCTTAGTAATCCCATGTTTTTTTTCTTAAAATCTGGTCAACATAATCTTGAATCTATTTTCAGATTCTCTATTTTTATCCTTTTGTGTTCGATTGATTTAAATTAAATTGTGTTTTTTTTTTCTCACATGGGTATACTAATGTTGAGGTAAAAATACGTCTTCACCCTAACAAGCTATTGTCCTTCGGCTGACTCTTCGTCCAGCTCTCCGGTTTAGGGCCCTTCGGACCTGAGAACACAAGAACATAACGCGTTAGCCTCGCCTAGGGTTTTATCCCTAGACCAAGCTCCGGCGTGAGAATGAGA
The DNA here is from genome assembly GCA_019973895.1 of Chrysanthemum seticuspe. NCBI lineage: Eukaryota > Viridiplantae > Streptophyta > Magnoliopsida > Asterales > Asteraceae > Chrysanthemum > Chrysanthemum seticuspe. The sequence continues at coordinate 128,504,357 of BPTQ01000006.1, read as the reverse complement.
ATATGATATGATGAGAGTTATTGTGTGTAAAAGTAGGGTGAGAGAGTTGACCCAGATGCAATTATTTCTCTCCTTTTATAGATGAGAAGTATTGTCCTTACCCGAGGGTCACGTGGGGTGAAAGTGACTCTTTCGGGCGGACCGACGTGTAGTCGGACAGCCAGCCCAGTCAGCATCTGAATAAGCAATCAAAGAGGAAGTCGAAGCTGAATAAAGCTGTAAACCATAGTCTAATGTACCCCGGAAAAAAAAGTATCCGGTTGAGAGTAGAGAAATGAGGCTCCCGAGGATCATGCATAAAAAGACAAACATGCTTAACTGCATATGATATATCCGGCCGAGTGAATGTAAGATACTGAAGAGCACCGACAAGGCTACGATACAAAGTAGGATCTGAAACAGGATCACCATCAGCTGCAAGTTTGGTATCGGTGTCAACAGGAGTCCGACATGGGTTGGAAGTGAGCATATGCGCACGCTCAAGAACCTCAGTGGCATACTTCGATTGAGAGAGAAACATCCCCGAAGTATGACGTGTCACACTAATGCCCATAAAATAATTAAGAGGACCAAGATCTGTCATAGAAAACTATGCATGAAGTGAATCAATAACCTGGTGTAGAAGTACAGAAGAAGATGCATTCAACACTATATCATCAACATATAACAATAAATAAGTTGTATCTGTCCCCTGTCGATAGATGAAAAGCGAAGAATCACACCGACTATGATGAAAGCCAACCCGAGACGCATAGGCAGCAAACCGCTAAAACCAGGCTCAAGGATCCTGTTTAAGCCCATATAATGAACGCTGCAGAAGACAAACATGGTCGGGATGACGAGGATCACGAAAACCAGGAGGCTGATGCATATAAACAGTCTCAGATAAATATCCATGTAAAAATGCATTCTTGACATCAAGCTGATGAATAGGCCAGTGTCGAGAAATAGCAAGACTGAGAACTGTAAGAATCGTAGTCGGTTTCACCACCAGACTAAATGTCTCATCAACATCAATACCTGTAAGCTGTGTGCTGCTGTTCGCCACAAGACGAGCCTTGTAACGACTAAGACTACCATCTGCATTTATGTTTATGCCGAAAAAGCCACATGGAACGAACAATATTCGCATCCGATGGTCGAGGCACAAGAATCCAAGTATTATTTTTAATTAAAGCATTATATTCATCAATCATAGCACTATGCCAATTAGGGTCACAAAATGCATGGGTGTAAGACTTGGGAAGTGGGGAAATGGTAGACACATTTAATGTAAACCGCTGAGTACGACGGTTAGAACCAACACGATAGCGAGTGACCATGGGGTGAATCAACACGGGATTGGGACTATTGATTTGGTTCGAGGGAACAGTGGCAGTAGGTTGGTGGAGTTGTTGTTGGGTCGAAAGAGCTTGTGGACTGGGTAACGTATAAGTGGGGGTTGGGTCGTGGGATATAGATATTGGTGTTGGGCCTGATGTTGGGCTGTGATTATTTGGTGATTGGGCTGGGGTACTAGGTTGAGGTATAGTGGGCGTGGGATTATTTGGTAATTGGTCGTGGGGTGCAAGAATAGTGGGCGTGGGATGAGGAAAGGATTGAGTGAGTAGACGTTGTTGAATTAAATTTGGTAATTAGACTCATCTATGTTAAGCTTAACGGGAACAAGGTTATTGATATTGTGGACAGCATAGAGTTTTTCAACGAGTGTTAGTGTTGGAGGTGGGGGAGGGTGATCACCAATAGTCATTATGATGGTGATTTAGGGGGAGATAGACAGCAGTAAGGGTGAGGGGAGGGAAGAGAGAATCGTAATTGTGAATTAGGGTTTATAGGATCTTTAGGCTTGATACCATGTAAACCATATTTGATTAATGATAATGAATTACAATGTTGTGTATAAATAATACACTAATGGGCCTAATTACCAATACTAAACCACAATAATCAATATTACAGTTGGGCCTAACAATATCTCTGCTAACACATAATACATGTCTTGTTGGCACTTGACAACCAACATATCAATGATTCAATGTTATTCATGTTTGCTTGTTGTATATAGTTACTAATTCTTTGTGGCCAAATGGGGTATGACAACCTATTTTCAAAGTTAATGTTGACAAACAAAGAATAGGATCGGTTGTTATCTGCTGATGTTCGCTAGGGAATTTAATATCCTAGGATTTTTTTCTGTTCAACTCTTAATTGATTCCCTACTATAGTATGATGTTTATTGTTGTTGTGCTACTCATGTTGGTTTAAGGTACTCAAGTTCATTAAGGACTCAACTTATGTAATTTTCAGCATGTCATGTACAAGTAATATTATAGCGTCAACACGAGTTGGAATCTCCGGAAGATGATCGAAGGAAATAGTTAGAGAAGAGATGTAAGTTTGTGTAGCGCCCCTAAAGACCAAATCGGATAACACCGGAGCATGTGAAGTAGATAGAGTAAGCGATTTGGAAATAACAGGATGTTAAAATCACTAACTTGTAATTTTTGTTGCTAGATATTAGATTATCCAAAATTTTGATATTTTACCTACATTTACAGATATTGTTTGCTTATGTGGTAAATGTATCATTTTATAGCGATGTTGTTTATGTAGTTGTAATGTATTATCTAACGATGTTGTGTATATATACTTTGTTGATGTATACATATGAAGTGTTGTGCTTGTTAGATATTTTTTGTGTATGTGGTAAATGGTGTTGTTTGGTTTTGAATATTTGAATATAAAATTTTTGGATAAAAAAAAGAAAATTCAAATATATTTTTTAAAGCAAAAGATTAAGGTGCGGATAATTAAGAAACCGTACCAAAAAACAAAATAGCATTGACTTTGACCAGAGGTATTTGGTAAAACTCATAAGAAAATATAACCGTTGCAAATTATATGTTGATGCAAAAAAAATTCGTTGCAAAATTGTGAGAAAAAGTCTTTGTTGCACAAATGAGTCTTTAGTTTCGACGAATTATCTTCTGTTGCAAAACGGCTGCAAAAAATTTTTTGCTTGTTACAATTCGGTTGCAAATTAAATTTGCATGGAGCCTTTTTGCAATAGTCGGAATTCGTTGCATTTCCATTGCAAATAGCTTTTTGCAACGGATTTGCATCGTATTTGGACAGTTGCATTAGGCCAGTTTTGTTGTAGTGAATGGGACCGTAATCAAGCTGAGCTTCACGCATTAAAATGGGCCGATGATCCGAGAGATGTCGATCCAAAGTAGTTGCATGAATATTGGGGCACGAGCTCATTAAGCTTTCAGAAATAAGGAAGCGGTCAAGTTTGCTCATTTTGTTAGCCGATTTAATTACAGGCGGGTACTCGCCGCCGTAATACGCAGATACCCTGCTAGTATTAATATATTTGTAGATGACGTTACCATTCTTAATCAAATGCATAATAATTCATTAACATTACTCAAATTTTAAACATTTTTAAATTTAAAGAATACATATGTATGCAATATAAGTAGTAGATAGATAGATTCTAGGGCCCGTTTGGTTTGTAAATAGGTTTAGGATTTGGATTTGGATTCGGATTCGGATTTGGATTTGAGTTTGGATTTAGAGAGAGAAAAAATATTATTATATATAAATGAATTTAATTTATAAACTAAATATTACATAAAAAGTAATAAATTATTTAAAAATAAAAAAGATAATGTGATAATAAAAGAGGGATGTAGACTAATTTGTGGATAAGAAATCAAAATGGCCCATAATTATGTACGAAAGTAAAAGATAGCGGCAGTCGGCAGATATGTCAGATAGCCAAGAGAAATTAGTGGGTTTTGTCAAAACCTTTATTTAAGGGTATCGGTTACTCTTTGATAACCCAAAACTCGAAACAAACATTTGTTTTCAAAATTAATTCAGATCTTTCATTTCATTACCCCAAAACAAACGGGCCCCTAGATTTAACACCACTGGGTTTAAGTCAACTATGAGTTTTTGAGATAGTATATTATAATTTGAAGCAGCGCATCAACCAAATGTGAGGAGACCATCATTTAACAGTATACTAAGTAACCTAATAATTATAAAATCTGAAAACATGTAAACATTTTAGTGAAGCGCTTACAGTTTACTGATACTTAAATAAGTCAATATAAGCATGGAAAATAAGTGACTTTGTGAACAATGAATAAAGAAAAACAGATGATGTAGGTGGATCGTGATGACAATGGCTAAGAAAATGAGAAAGAAGCAAGATAGAATTGAGAGATGTTTGTGGAGTAATTTTCTGTATATCATAAACATAAGAATTGTCCCTTTTAAAAGAGAACAAATACATAAACCACTACTTCCTAAAATGATGAAAACATGGTAACGTGGGCATCCCCATCAATCTCATTTATTCTAGCACAACTCTAACTGACATATAAGGAAAACGGAACCAACAATTATAATAGACCAATTACATAACAGCAGACACTCAAATTTATTGGTTGCTTCCATCAGCTCAAAGCGAGTATACCATTATGCGGCCTTGATGGTAAAAATGGTCTGAGTCACGGTAAGACCAAACAGAATGAATGCAGCAACTAGTGCAATAATACTCCATGGATTACTGAAATATACGCGTCTCAGCCGTGCAATATGCTTTGGCCAAGAACCATTGTAGTACTTATCCATTTCTTTGAACGCTTGAATGTAACATGAATCTGTAACAAACCTGTTTTTGCATATCTTGTTGATCATATCTGCAGCCTCTTGGTTTGAGCCGAGTCTGTTGACTAGGACTTTTGATTCTACCAGTTTAGCAATATCCTCTTGAGTATATCCATGGCAACTGCATATGATGTAAAGCAATCACGATCTTGACGGAACAATTGCTCGTAAGCAATAAAGTTCCTTAAAATTAGCTCAGTCGAATCATCAATAACCAGGGCTGGCATTAGAAGAGTAGGCTTCCAAAACCGGGGAAAACATGGAAAAAGAGATGGGTGGAATTTAACGGTCATTGACCAACTTTGGTGAGGCTTAAAGTTCATCCCAAGCTTCGATCCCTATAGAGTGGAACGTTGTGTATGTATTCTCTATTCGCTCTTCATCTTCAAGCTTCGATCCCTTAGTGTGTCTAGGATTCAATGACTTGGCAACTACAAGCTGGCAGCGTTTGTGCAGATAGCCAAGAAGATGATCATGAGTTGAATCTGAGTCAACATCTGTGGTTGAAATTTTTTCAGGCAACATGATGGAAGAGCATAAGGTAGGGTCCCAAACAGTAATCGAGAACATGGAATAGATCCTTGTAGGGTGCCAAGCAGTCAAACAAAGCTTGAAGAACAAAGAAAGGAACTTGGTTTTCTAGCAACATCAGATCCATGGCAATACGAACGTTTTCCATCTTATTATGCAAATACGGATATTCGTCCTGCTTGAAACAGAATTCAAGTATGAAACAACCATCCATAACCATCATCCTGGCAAGCTCAACGTTACTGTAGTTCTTCTTCAGACCAGCATAAGATTCTCTGATTTTGGGTATTAAAGTGTTTACCTTTAGCAGACAACGATTTAATAGGTCATCAAGATAACATTCTTTCAGCCATTCAAATTCTTTCAACTTCGGATCATCTCTATGTATAGGTCCTATAGAGACCAGCTGAGGGATGAATGAACTTTCGCTAAGATCTCTAAGAATTCTAGGAACCTTGCAAATAGATGGTGGACGTTGGTTGCGACGAGTTTGTCCTCTTTTTGCACAATCAAGAAGAAAGACTATAGTCGGGTCATCACTTTCACCCACGTCATATGGTTTCTGCAGGTTGACCTCCCTGATACGGTCAATGCCCAAGTCATCACTTTCATCCACGTCATTGACGGTTGAAGTAGTAGTGGTTGTTTGTTGTTTGTTGTTGCTCATTGTGTGTGTGTTTTTAGTGTGTGTGTGAGACGAGTGTTGAGTTCAAAGTAAAAGTAGTGTAAAACAATGGGATACACTATTCCTACGGGGTCTAACCCGTAGGCGTGCAACTTTTCAGGGAATATTCCCCTTTTGTCCCTCATATTTCCAGTACAACACAGTTTTTTGTCAGTTTTTGTTCCGTATTTCTGACAGTTTTAAGCGTTTGACTTATTAAACTTTATATTTACAGTTCCACATTTTCAGGTTTATAGCTTTTTGATGTAAACAAAATTATAAAAAAAAATAAATAAATAAAAAAAAAAAAGTAGCTCCCGTATAAATAAAAACATAGCCTCCGTATTAATAACTCAACCCTAAAACAATACTAGCAAACACCCCTATATAAAAAAATCTCCTATAGCAACACCCTAGTTAATATAATATAATATAGAAATTCGGAGTGAGAAGCATTATTTTGCCTTAAAAAAAGACTAAGAGAAGACCTTTAGAGGTTGACTTGTAACATGATATAAAGATAAAAAGCATCACCCCTACGTTCGTACATGCCATCAGATAATGATAAATATTTAGATCACAAGGTATGATCGACATGATTCGTTGATTTTTTATACGCCATTCATGAGCCACCATACTGACCAACATGTCAAAGTTGAGCCAAATAAATTTGAATTAGTAAAATGACTCAAGCCAATGGTTTCTTTTATATTTTTTTTTTAAATTTTTTATTTTGTGTATTGTGAGTGAGTAGGTATTTTTAATAGGGTATTTTGTGAAACTCAATAACATGTTAGTGATGTGTTATGAGAGACTGATGCTTTTAGTTATTGATGTGTTATTAGATGGGAGATGAGGTGATGCTGATGTGAAATACCAATAACGTGTTATCGGATAACACCATACCTAGTGCTCTTAAATAAAGAAAAAACGTGAATTTTTTTATGGCTGTTAGTGTAAAATCTGAAAATCTAAAATCTGAATAAAGACTAAAATACCCTTGGAACTAAAATTTATAAAATACGTAAAATATATTTATAACATTTAAAGAAATTAAAAGATTTACTTGCGAATACTTAAAAACCTAACTTAAATATATTACGTAATTGATTTTGGTACGACGAAGAATTAATGTTTCGTAAATGATTTGGGCCGTGATTGTTTGTGTTCGTTAGCCAAGGGCCGAAGCCCATTGGGTGCGTGGTGATGGTGTGTTCGGTTGGACCCAAACCCAAAACCAATTACTTTCCTAGTTTAACTCAAATACTACAACTATATATACCATACATAATCATGAGTTTGAAACCCTAGTTTTATTTGCTCTCCTTTTTCTTTTTCTCCCTATTCGGCCGAGACTCACAAACACCCTTGGTGTTGAATTTTGCTCAATCAAGTTAAGGTATAACGTTTATTTGTCTTCCTTTAACGTACCTTGCATGTTTATGTCAAGTTATATTTTGTTTCGTCGCGTTTTGTTTTGTTTCTTTTGAGGCCGAGAGGTGTGAACCGAAACCAAGACAAACCCTAATTAATTTAACCTTGTAACTAATAAGAGACATGTAACGTAAGATGTAATATTGAATCGGGTTATGTTTGTGTCGTTTTAATGAGGGCCGAACCATATGTATTAGGACCGAACCATGTTTAATTATCGAATAAGGTTTATAACTTAATAACTTGAATATGTGAAGTAAGAAGATGAGTAAATACTATTGTAAAACTTAATATTCGAAAACCCTAGATTGAACCGAAACATATAAATAGTTTTGAAGATGCATTAATTAAAGTAAAGGTTATGTTAACATAAACCCTAGTTTGATATGCTAATTGAATAAGTTATGCTAAACCCTAATAGTGTAAATGCGTGATTAATATGAGTAATAAGTAACTTATATGTCACATAAAATTATAAACGTGTATGGTGAAACCTAAAAAGGAAAGATTATTTTGTGACATGTTAGGTTAAGTAGCGAGTCATTAAAAGACGTAACATGTAAGTTAATGCATATTAAGGAGATATTAAAGAATGAGAAACCCTAAACTTTAATAAAACACATATGAAACCCTAATTTACGATATTAATATTAAATCATTTAAGTCTCATTTAATTATAGAAACCCTAAAATATTAACAGATCATTTTGACGATTATGGAATCATTAATAATATATACAACATTAATGTATATAGGTTCTGTGAAGAAGGAGTAATTCTTTGCTTTCCCTGTTTCGACTTTTGATCTTTTGCTTTCGAATAAGGTACGGATATTCTGTCTTACTTTAAGACACTTACGTAATCGTACAACATTCTGACCTTTTCAGTAAAGGTTTCGTATAATGTTTTCTTTTCGTTTTCATATTAGGATTTCCTAAGCCTTTGCTATGAACCCTAATGTGTCTATTTGAGCTGCTGCTTATCTGAACTTTGATTTCTGAATTATAAAACATTTGATTTTGAACTATATGATATGAAGACTTTGATTTTGAAAACATGATTAAACGTTTGATAAAATATGATCTATGTCAGTTATGACATTCTTATTTGACCTCAGATAGTTTGACACCCGAGCCAATTATTAACTAGTCATGGGGGTTCCATGTCCGTGTCAGCAAATGCACTTCTGACATGACTCTAGGGCAGTAGAGTGAAGTTCTGCCACGTCCCTTATCTGTTATCTGTTATGAGCTCAGTTTGAATTATATTATTAAAGTATGTCTGTGGGGCGTATGGGTGCATCCTAGATCTGTTATATGCTATATATTATATGTTTATGCTATTTGTTATCTGATGATTGATGCTGCGTGCATGCACGTCCTTCATAATTCTGGTAGGTCTCCCCTACAATTGTTGCCTTATGTGATTATGATATGTTTCTGATATGGCATATGTGTCTGGGCTCGAGGTAGTTAGCTATAAAAACTTATTCTTATATTCTGAACTATCTTTTGAAATGAATATGATTTCACTATCTTTCTTTCACTTTATTTGGTATTCATTATCGTTTCGTATTCGTTTTGCTTGTATATCTGTTCACTGGGCTTTTGAAGCTCAGCCGCACTTTTCTTTTCTTCCGCGGCAGGTATCTAAGCATTGGAGCTGGGTATTGCTTTGGGATGAGTGCTGAGTGGACTTACCTTAGAGATTTTAGCTTTGATCTTATGATGCCATTTAGACTTTATGTTTTAGACATTTCATTTGGAGTTTATTTTTCCGCTGGGACCTATGTATTGAAGTCATTTTGACTTGGATTATTTCCATTTTTATGATGAGATTTCTTTTGTTTATATGTTTGCTTTGATATGACACCATTACTTGTGATTCCTTTACCCTTGTGGGGTCGGGGCGTTACAATTTATGGCATCAGAGCCCAGGTTTACGACTTGTAGTCAGGACCTGTGACATATGGAGCCTAGGTTTTGAGACCTTAGAGCTTAGGATTTGACATGTGAGGATTTGGGTAGACTTTAGGATTCCTTCGTACTTCCATTTCGTATCTCACCTTTATTCATTTTGTTAATCGTTTAGATGGTTCGAACTCGTACTACTGGTGGCGCGGATGGAGACGATGATGCTGTTAACATGGATGCTGCGATTGCGAATGCTCTCAACTCTCTTTTCCCTGGTTTGACTACACCTGAGATGATGGAACAGGTGATCAACAACATTCGTAATCAGAATGGTGCTTCGGGTAGTGGTGGAGGAAATCAACCCATCGGTATTCACACTTGGCTCGAGCGTTTCGGTAAGCTGAAGCCTCTTTCGTTTAGCACTGCTGCTACTCCTACTGAGGCCGAGGACTGGATTACTCATATTGAGAAGCTGTTTGAAGTACTGGGTTGTGGAGACGAGTTTAAGACTCGTTTGGCTTCATTCAAATTGGAAGGTGATGCTTTGAGTTGGTGGAAAGCGCTCAAACAAGCAAGAGGAGGAGACGCTTTTGCTGTGACTTGTACTTGGACTGAGTTTCGGACTATCTTCTATAACCGTTACTTCCCTGATGCTGAGCAGCAAAGGTATGAGAGGGATTATCAGGCGATTTACCAGTTTGATCATGAGAACTCTAATGAGTACATGAGTAGGTTTATGAGGTTGGTGAGTTTTGTTGGAGTGATTGCTGGAGATGGTAGGCGTCAAGCTAAGCACTTCAAGTGGGGACTGAAGAAGTGGGTGTTGGACCGATTGCTTAATATTGAGTATGAGAATGTGTCGGCCTGCAATGATGCAGCTCGTAACATTGAGATCTTTCATGAGGTTTCGGGTTCTAACAAGCGTAATCGCGATGGTGATCGGATTCAAAGTAGGACTCAAGGCAATGACTATAAGGGAAATTCTGGTAGGAGTTATGATTCGAGAGGTCAAGTGGATAGGAGTTATGATCAGCGGGGTCAGTCGGGAAGGAATGTTGACACTGGGCGCTCTGAGACGAGGGGTCAAGATAATAGAAATGCAGGTAGAAATGGAAGTGATCGTCAGAACCAAGGTAACAATAACCAGCGTTACAACAGGGATCAGCCAGCTCGAGGAACGAATCAGGGTCGTGCTTCAGGATCTGCTAGTCAACAGAGGACAGCTGAGGTTTTGCCACCCCCACCTATTTGTACTACTTGTGGAAAGGCTCATCCAGGGCAGTGTTTCAAGGCCACTGGTGGATGTTTCTCTTGTGGTTCCACTACTCACAAGATTAAAGATTGCCCTAAGAAGAATCCGGCAGTTCCTGGAAACTACATCAAGCCGCCGACTACTACTGGACGTGTTTATGCTACTACTCGTAACCAGGCGGAGCGAACTTCAGGTACCATTACGGGCACTCTTTTCATTGATGATTTTGCTGTCTTCGTTTTATTTGATACTGGCGCCACACACTCCATTATATCTATCACATCTGCTAAGAAACTTAATATGAAGCCCAAACCATTAACAAATCACTTATCGATTTCTACGCCTATGAAAAATCATGTGATCATTGATCATAAATACGTTAAGTGCCCTCTTCGTTTTGATGATCGTATTCGCTTTGCAAATCTGTATCCTCTCAATATGGTCGACTTTGATATCATTCTAGGCATGGATTGGTTGGCTTACCATAGAGCTTCAATCGACTGCCATGCTAGAATGGTGATCTTTGGAGACGTAAAACATCCTGAATTCGTTTATCATGGTTCTCAACCCCTTAAATCTGTTAAGCTCATTTCTGCTATGAAGGCAAGGATCATGATTGCTCATGGGTGCCAAGGTTTTCTAGCATCTGTTAAGGACACATCTTTGGAGAGTCCTAACATTGAAAATCTTTCTGTTGTTTGCGAATTCACCGACGTTTTTCCCGATGAACTCCCTGGACTTCCCCCAGCTCGAGAAGTTGAGTTTAGCATTGAGTTAATTCCTGGTGCTGAACCAATTTCGAAGGCTCCGTATCGTATGGCACCTGTAGAACTGAAGGAGTTGAAAGAACAGCTGCAAGAGATGATAGAAAGTGGATTTATTCGCCCCAGTGTTTCTCCATGGGGTGCACCTGTCTTGTTTGTGAAGAAGAAGGATGGAAGCATGCGCCTATGTATCGACTATCGTGAACTCAATCGTATTACTATTCGTAACCGTTATCCTTTGCCGCGTATAGACGATTTGTTTGATCAACTGCAAGGAGCTAAGTTCTTTTCGAAGATTGACCTGAGGTCTGGCTACCATCAGTTACGTGTGAAGGAGCAAGATGTTCCTAAGACCGCGTTTCGTACCAGATATGGTCATTACGAATTTCTCGTTATGCCTTTTGGTTTGACCAATGCGCCTGCTGTGTTTATGGACCTGATGAATCGTGTTTTCCATGAGTTTCTCGACAAGTTCGTTATTGTTTTCATCGACGACATTTTGGTTTACTCTAAGTCTGAAGAAGAGCATGAAGAACATCTTCGTATAGTTTTGGAGATTTTGAGGAAGAAGAAGTTGTACGCCAAATTTTCGAAGTGCGAATTTTGGTTGAGACAAGTTGCTTTCCTTGGTCATATCGTATCAGCTGATGGTATTACCATGGATCCGTCTAAAGTTGAGGCTATCACTAAATGGCCAAGACCTACGACAGTAACTGAGGTCAGGAGTTTTCTTGGACTTGCTGGTTACTATAGACGTTTTGTTGAAGGTTTCTCTCGCTTAGCTCTACCCCTAACCCAACTGATGAGGAAAGGTGAAAAGTTTGTATGGACGGATGAACGAGAGAAGAGTTTTGAAGAATTGAAACGGAGATTGGTGTCGGCTCCTATTTTGACTCTTCCAACTGGTTCTGAAGGATTTCAAATCTACGGCGACGCATCTAAGAAGGGATTAGGCTGTGTTTGGATGCAACATGGAAAGGTAATAGCTTATGCTTCGAGGCAGCTAAAACCTTATGAGGAGAATTACCCAACTCATGATCTTGAGTTAGCGGCGGTGGTGTTTGCGTTGAAGATTTGGAGACATTACTTGTATGGAGAGACGTGTGATGTATTTACTGATCATAAGAGTCTCAAGTATATTTTCACTCAGAAGGAACTTAACATGAGACAAAGAAGATGGTTAGAACTTCTTAAGGATTATGACACCAACATTTAGTACCATCCAGGTAAGGCTAATGTAGTTGCTGACGCACTTAGCCGAAAATCAGGCATTCTTGCGAGTATCGAGATTGAGCCTAGGATTTTGCGTGACTTAGAGAGTTTGGATGTTGAGTTGTGTGTACGAGGTTTTGATGGATACTGGGCTAGTATGAAGGTGGAGTCGAACCTTATACTGCAAATTAAAGAAGCTCAGAAAGATGACGGCGAGCTGTGGGCCGTGGTGCAAAATGTTGAAGAAGGTAAGCAGACGGAGTTTAAGGTTGATAATGACGGTATTGTATGGTATGAAGATAGGCTTTGTGTTCCCAATGATCAGGTACTTCGTGAGAAAGTTATGACTGAAGCTCATAGTTCTCCTTTCACTATTCATCCTGGTTCTACCAAGATGTATAGGGATTTGAAGCAGTACTTTTGGTGGAATGGCATGAAGCAAGATGTGGCGACATTTGTGTCGAAGTGTATGATTTGTCAACAGGATAAGATTGAACATCAGAGGGCTAGTGGATTGTTACAGCCATTGGATATTCCAACATGGAAGTGGGATAAGATATCTATGGATTTTGTGACTAGACTACCTCTTACTAGGAAGAAGCATGATGCGATTTGGGTGGTTGTTGATCGACTAACCAAATCTGCTCATTTCTTGCCAATCAGGAAGGATTATGGTATTGGTAGATTGGCGGAGATTTTTCAGCAAGAGATCGTTAGACTTCATGGTACTCCGGCATCTATTGTGTCCGATAGAGATCCGCGTTTTACTTCTCGTTTCTGGAAGGGTTTGCAGAAAGCTTGGGGTACTCGACTTAACTTTAGTACGGCATTTCATCCTCAAACAGATGGTCAGTCAGAGAGGACTATACAGACTTTAGAGGATATGCTCAGGGCTTGTGCTTTAGAATGGACTTGCAGTTGGGACGAATATTTATGCTTAGTGGAGTTTGCATATAACAACAGTTGGCATGCTAGCATTAAGGCGGCACCGTTTGAACTTCTTTATGGAAGGAAATGTAGAGCACCTATTTGTTGGGACGAAGTAGGTGAGCGTTTGATTGAAGGACCGGAAATGATCGAGATCACTAATGAGAAAGTAGCTGTTGCTAGAGAGAAATTGAAGGAAGCTAGGTCTCGTCAGAAAAGTTATGCCGATAAGCATCGTCGTGATTTAGAATTTCGGGTTGGAGATCGTGTGTTTTTGAAAGTTTCGCCGTTTAGAGGTGTGAAACGTTTTGGAATCAAGGGCAAGCTTAGTCCTCGATTTATTGGACCGTTTGAAATTCTGGAACGTATAGGAGAAGTTTCGTATCGTTTAGCACTTCCGCCTCAGTTATCGCATGTTCATGACGTATTCCATGTATCACTCCTAAGGGGATACAACTATCATCCGTTACACGTTGCTTCTTATCCGTTTGATCAAATTCAATCCGATATGTCTTTATCTGAAGAACCAGAAGTTATTCTGGAAAGACAAGAAAGAGTTATGAGGAATAAAGTTATTCCATTCGTTAAGATTCTTTGGAAAAATCATCCTGAACGTGAGGCTACTTGGGAAACCGAGGAGTCGATGCGTGCTAGTTACCCTCATTTCTTTGAATAGTTTGGTATGTTCTCATTTCGTTTTCGTTTTCATTTTCATTTCGTTTCATTCAATTTTCGAGGACGAAAATTTTTCTTTAGAGGGGAAGAATTGTAAAATCTGAAAATCTAAAATCTGAATAAAGACTAAAATACCCTTGGAACTAAAATTTATAAAATACGTAAAATATATTTATAACATTTAAAGAAATTAAAAGATTTACTTGCGAATACTTAAAAACCTAACTTAAATATATTACGTAATTGATTTTGGTACGACGAAGAATTAATGTTTCGTAAATGATTTGGGCCGTGATTGTTTGTGTTCGTGAGCCAAGGGCCGAAGCCCATTGGGTGCGTGGTGATGGTGTGTTCGGTTGGACCCAAACCCAAAACCAATTACTTTCCTAGTTTAACTCAAATACTACAACTATATATACCATACATAATCATGAGTTTGAAACCCTAGTTTTATTTGCTCTCCTTTTTCTTTTTCTCCCTATTCGGCCAAGACTCACAAACACCCTTGGTGTTGAATTTTGCTCAATCAAGTTAAGGTATAACGTTTATTTGTCTTCCTTTAACGTACCTTGCATGTTTATGTCAAGTTATATTTTGTTTCGTCGCGTTTTGTTTTGTTTCTTTTGAGGCCGAGAGGTGTGAACCGAAACCAAGACAAACCCTAATTAATTTAACCTTGTAACTAATAAGAGACATGTAACGTAAGATGTAATATTGAATCGGGTTATGTTTGTGTCGTTTTAATGAGGGCCGAACCATATGTATTAGGACCGAACCATGTTTAATTATCGAATAAGGTTTATAACTTAATAACTTGAATATGTGAAGTAAGAAGATGAGTAAATACTATTGTAAAACTTAATATTCGAAAACCCTAGATTGAACCGAAACATATAAATAGTTTTGAAGATGCATTAATTAAAGTAAAGGTTATGTTAACATAAACCCTAGTTTGATATGCTAATTGAATAAGTTATGCTAAACCCTAATAGTGTAAATGCGTGATTAATATGAGTAATAAGTAACTTATATGTCACATAAAATTATAAACGTGTATGGTGAAACCTAAAAAGGAAAGATTATTTTGTGACATGTTAGGTTAAGTAGCGAGTCATTAAAAGACGTAACATGTAAGTTAATGCATATTAAGGAGATATTAAAGAATGAGAAACCCTAAACTTTAATAAAACACATATGAAACCCTAATTTACGATATTAATATTAAATCATTTAAGTCTCATTTAATTATAGAAACCCTAAAATATTAACAGATCATTTTGACGATTATGGAATCATTAATAATATATACAACATTAATGTATATAGGTTCTGTGAAGAAGGAGTAATTCTTTGCTTTCCCTGTTTCGACTTTTGATCTTTTGCTTTCGAATAAGGTACGGATATTCTGTCTTACTTTAAGACACTTACGTAATCGTACAACATTCTGACCTTTTCAGTAAAGGTTTCGTATAATGTTTTCTTTTCGTTTTCATATTAGGATTTCCTAAGCCTTTGCTATGAACCCTAATGTGTCTATTTGAGTTGCTGCTTATCTGAACTTTGATTTCTGAATTATAAAACATTTGATTTTGAACTATATGATATGAAGACTTTGATTTTGAAAACATGATTAAACGTTTGATAAAATATGATCTATGTCAGTTATGACATTCTTATTTGACCTCAGATAGTTTGACACCCGAGCCAATTATTAACTAGTCATGGGGGTTCCATGTCCGTGTCAGCAAATGCACTTCTGACATGACTCTAGGGCAGTAGAGTGAAGTTCTGCCACGTCCCTTATCTGTTATCTGTTATGAGCTCAGTTTGAATTATATTATTAAAGTATGTCTGTGGGGCGTATGGGTGCATCCTAGATCTGTTATATGCTATATATTATATGTTTATGCTATTTGTTATCTGATGATTGATGCTGCGTGCATGCACGTCCTTCATAATTCTGGTAGGTCTCCCCTACAATTGTTGCCTTATGTGATTATGATATGTTTCTGATATGGCATATGTGTCTGGGCTCGAGGTAGTTAGCTATAAAACTTATTCTTATATTCTGAACTATCTTTTGAAATGAATATGATTTCACTATCTTTCTTTCACTTTATTTGGTATTCGTTATCGTTTCGTATTCGTTTTGCTTGTATATCTGTTCACTGGGCTTTTGAAGCTCAGCCGCACTTTTCTTTTCTTCCGCGGCAGGTATCTAAGCATTGGAGCTGGGTATTGCTTTGGGATGAGTGCTGAGTGGACTTACCTTAGAGATTTTAGCTTTGATCTTATGATGCCATTTAGACTTTATGTTTTAGACATTTCATTTGGAGTTTATTTTTCCGCTGGGACCTATGTATTGAAGTCATTTTGACTTGGATTATTTCCATTTTTATGATGAGATTTCTTTTGGTTTATATGTTTGCTTTGATATGACACCATTACTTGTGATTCCTTTACCCTTGTGGGGTCGGGGCGTTACAGTTAGAGCTCTTGTGTAGTGTGTAACTTCACTTATTCATTTGGGTCTCACGGGGTGAGACATTACCATAACAAACCCCCGTCTACAACCCCTTTAATCACAACTAACCACAATTTATTCATTTGGGTCTCACCACTTCATATTTTATTTTTTATTCAATTTTACAAATAAACTAAATTTATTTCATTAAAATTAAAAATACAATACAACATATTAAAAACATACAAAACTTAAAATAAAATACGAAAAACAAAAAATGATACGAAAAAAACACGATATGAAAAAATAAACACGATACAGAAAAAAAAATCATACAACACCATTAAGCATTTCATTCATCCCATTTGGGGTAGTTTCTCAAAACCTCCCACACGTGAACATATTGGAAGCTTCTCCCACCAAAGCGATGTTTAAAAACGGTCTTTGCCGAGATGATAACTGTCATTTTCCCCGCTTGTACGCTGCAAATGTTTATAAATATCGTTGTATTTTTTACATTCACTATTAAGCCTTGTCCATTTACCCGTGATCCTATTTTTGGAACGATTGTCACTGTCAGATTGACTGTTGAACATGTCCACAATCTGGTTCCAAAAGGACTCATCGGAACGGTCATTCCGATGTCTATGTCTTGAGAAACTTTGAGCCAAACTTTCGCCAGCAACTTTTCTTCTTCCTTTGACCAACGGTTATTGTCTAAAAATGCATCAAATTTGTCACTTTTTTCTTTTATAGGTATCAAACTTTTAATTTTTTTATTGTAGCATCCAACTTTCTTAATTTTCCTATTGTAGGTCTGTAGCGCAAAAAAAGTGCGGTGAGAATAGATAAATTAAGGATGTTGGATGCCTACGAATATAAAGATTAAGGAAGTTGGATGCATACAATAGAGTGATTAAGAAAGTTGGTTGCTAAAATAAGAAAATTAAGAAAGTTAGAAGCTACAATAGGAAAATTAAAAGTTTGATGCCGACAAAAGAAAAAAATGACAAATTAAATGCCTTTTTAGACCATTGTCTCTATATTTTTCATCAAGCTTTTTATTTGACCAAGTCTTTTTAAAATTTATTTAATAAAAGATAATAATTTTAGAAAAACTATATAGATTATATAAGTAAAAGCTTATGATTATATAAGAAAAACTATATAGTGTGTTTGTTTTTTTCCTGTTATTAAGAGGCAATAAGAGACATTCAAGATTAAGAGTATTTGTTTTTTTATGATCATTAAGAGGTGCTAAGAGGTAAAAACATCTTATTGAACTAGTTGTTGAGGGGTGTCTTAACACCTCTTAATGTCTAACTACTTCAAATAATTTTACAAAAAACAAACATTTTTATATCAGTCAGATTCAGATTTTTTCAACCACTTATTCATATTAAGTTGGAATCAGATTCAGATTTTTCAGTCACACATTCAGATTCAGATGTGCGAATCAGATTCATACTCAGAGCCTCTTAACAAACAAACAACACCTAAGATTGTCGGGATGAAGACATTTATTACACCAATAATAGAAGTCCATAATAGATTATATAAGTAAAAATGTATACCTTCACCAAACGTGTGCAGAACATAGATATTTCAATTACATATTTGCGTAAATCACTACTCGTAGAATAAGGAGACGAGAGCACACGGTTTGAGGAGCATTTAATATGTCAAAGGTTCATTTTTCATGTCATTGGTGAGTCAAATCATATTACCATTTGATGTCATTTGTGAGCCAAATGTATTTGAGTCATTCCACTGGCTCACGCCATTTGTGATGTTTTTTTTTTTTTTTTTTTTTTAATTATTATTATTATTTTTATTTTTTTATTGTGAGTGAGTGGGTTATGAAAGCGAAGAAAATAACGTATGAAAATGTATAAAAACGTATGAAAGCGAATAAAAAAACCATGAATTAAAAAAAGGGAATTGAAAAAAAAAAAAAAAAAAAAAAAACTTGAATTAAAATAATAAATGTGAA
The DNA here is from genome assembly GCA_019973895.1 of Chrysanthemum seticuspe. Taxonomy (NCBI): domain Eukaryota; kingdom Viridiplantae; phylum Streptophyta; class Magnoliopsida; order Asterales; family Asteraceae; genus Chrysanthemum; species Chrysanthemum seticuspe. Next base: position 128,485,846 of record BPTQ01000006.1, on the reverse strand, counting down.
TTAAAAAAAAAGCCAAAAAAATTGAATAAATAAGAAAAACAAAAAGACAAAAAAATAAGGGAAAGAAAGACATGGACTTAGGTTTAAATATTAAATCTTAGGTTAATCCCCACTATTAGTTCAAATAGATGGATGGTAAAAATTTGTCATTTGATAAACATCAAAATAAGAGTAAGCAATTAAACTTTTCTCTTTAAATGTATAACATATAGATCAAAAGTGGAATGGACTAGTGCTTATCTTCTGATTCACTATGTTGATCCAAGCTAAATGGCTTCAAACAGAACAATTATCCATCTACTAGAAACAAAAATAGTGATATATTATTTTATCTAAAAATAAGCAAGTCGGTTGTATTGAAGGTAATTGATTTTTTGATTTAACAATTAGTAGTGATTGAATTCCTTCTATGGTTTCACATGAGAAACCAGTACGAATATAACCTACATGTCCAATTGAACTATGAGCTAGAAGTCTTTTGACTTTCGTTTGGGCCATGGCGGCCAGCGCTCCTAAGATCATAGAATTTAACTGATTACAAACAACCGAATATAAAGCTGTACAGGAGTATTCTAGACTACTACATATGGGCTAGGCTTGTACAAATGTAAATGGGCTCTATATAATACATAAACATATAGTCATCTAATACACCCCCGCAGTTGGAGCGGGAGGAGGCCGGACGCTCAAACGGGAGCGAAATTCTTCAAACAAAGCTGAGGGAAGTCCTTTGGTGAAGATGTCGGCATACTGATAGCGAGATGGAACATGTAGGACGCGCACCTGACCAGCAGTGACTAAATCACGTACAAAATGTATGTCAATCTCAATGTGTTTTGTCCGTTGATGTTGAACCGGGTTGGCTGACATATAAATGGCACTAACATTGTCACAATAGACAAGGGTGGCAGATGATAGTGGAGAATGTAACTCGCGTAGAAGATTACGTATCCATGCAGTCTCAACCACTACATTAGCAACACCTTTATATTCTGCTTCAGCACTAGATCGAGAAAGAGTGTGCTGACGCTTGGATGACCAAGACAGTAAATTATTTACCCAGAAAACCGCAATAACCAGAGGTTGATCGGCGCGTAGAGGGGCAACCAGCCCAGTCAGCATCTGTGTAACCAACAAGGGAAGTAGTCGATGATGAGTATAGGTGTAAACCAAAATCCAACGTCCCCCGTATCGCAAGATACGTTTGAGAGCATTAAAGTGAGGCTCCCGTGGATCGTGCATATAGAGACAGATTTGCTAAACTGCATAAGATAGATCTGGTCGGGTAAAAGTGAGGTACTGACGTCCACCTGCAAGACTGCGATATAATGTAGGATCCTGTACTGGAACCCCCTCGGGACCCAATTTAGACTCCGTATCAACTAGGGTGCGAGTTGGGTTACAATTAGTCATATGAGCACGCTCAAGGAGCTGAGTAGCATACTTCCGTTGAGATAAAAACATGCATGTAGAGTGACGAACATCAGATATACCAAGAAAGTAGTTAAGTGACCCAAGATCTGTCATGTCAAACTCACTATGCAAAGAGGCAATGATCTGCTGTAGGAGGGCTGTGGAAGAAGCTGTAAGAATAATGTCATACACGTATATAAGTAGATAAGCAACCTCGGAACCCTGCCTATAAATGAATAGAGAAGAGTCACACCGACTGTGATAAAAGCCTACCCGAGTGGCATAACCTGCAAATCTCTGAAACCAAGCACGAGGAGCTTGTTTCAGACCATATAAAGATCTCTACAAAAGACAAACATGATGAGGATACCGGGAATCAACAAAACCTGGAGGCTTATGCATGTAAACTGTCTCGGATAAGTCACCATTAAGAAAAGCATTCTTAACATCAAGTTGGTGAACCGGCCATTTGCGAGATACTGCAAGGCTAAGCACAGTGCGGATGGTAGCCGGTTTGACAACAGGGGTAAAGGTCTCATCAACATCAACACCAAGTTGTTGGCTACTACCATTAGCAACCAATCGAGCCTTATAGCGGCTCAAAGTCCCGTCAGCATGAAACTTGTGCTTAAATAACCACATAGAGCGAACCATATTAACACCTGCAGGCCTTGGTACAAGAATCCAAGTGCCATTTTTAACTAACGCATTATACTCATCATACATAGCATTACGCCACTGAGGATCTTTTAAGGCGTGAAAAGGGGATTTAGGAATTGGAGAAATGGAGAAGGTGTGTAAGGACATGCGATCAACAGGTTTGAAAATTCCCAATTTTGATCGGGTGACCATGTGGTGAGTACGAGGTGGTTCAGTAGTGGTTGGGGGGTTGTGTGTCAGGGTGTTTTCGTTAATGGGTTGTGAGGTGGATGGTTCATTGTTGGGAGGTGTGCTATTTTGGTTTTAAGGGGATTGTAGAGGAGTGGGGGATGGGCTTCGTGTATGAGTGGGATGAGAGTTTCTATTTGGGCTGTGGCTATCCATTGGGGAGGTGTTGTTCGTATTTTGTGTTTGGGCGTGGGGGGATCGGATATAAGGGAGGTGAGGAGGGGGGATGGGGTATCATCGAGGAAGTTATATGAGGGAGGAGAGGAGGGTGTCATAGATCGGTATGGAAATTGAGTTTCATCAAAGGTGACATGATAGGATAGGATAATTTTGTTGGTTTCGAGGTTTAGGCATCTAAAGGCACGCTGATATGCTGGATAGCCCAAGAAAATGCAGGGGGTGGCTCGGGGTGCGAGTTTGTGTGGTGAATGGAGGTGAGGGTAGCAAAGACACCCGAATATGCGCAGGCGAGTGTAATCAAGTGTTTTGTTAAAAAGGCGTGTGAAAGGGATTTCATTGTTAATTGTTGTAGAGGGTAGCAGGTTTAGAAGGTATGTGGCCATATGTAGGGCTTCGACCCAAAATGTGGGTGGGAGGTGTGCTTGGAACAGGAGGGTACAGATAATGTTGTTTATTGTTCGGATCATGCGTTCCGCTTTGCCATTTTGTTGGGAGGTTTTAGGGCAAGAGAATCTAAATTGGATTCCGTGGTTGGTAAAAAGGGTATGCAATCTTTATTATCGAACTCGCCACCATGGTCACATTGAAAACTTTTAATTTCGCATTTGAATTAGGTTTTAACATAATTACGAAAATGTACGAACTTATCAAGCATTTCAGATTTATTACGGAGGGGGTAAATCCATAGATAATGTGAGAAATGATCAAGAAACAGTACATAATATTTGAAACCACATGAGCTAACAATAGGAGATGTCCATAAATCAGTGTGAATGATATCAAAACAATGGTCAACAATAGAATCAGAACTATGAAAAGGGAGCTTCACATGTTTTCCAAGTTGACATGCATGGCAAACATGTGGAGACTTTTCTTTATTACATGAAATAAATTGACGAGACACAAGAGAGTGTAACACGTCATTGCCAGGATGACCGAGGTGTTGGTGCCATGTAGAGGGACTCGTGGAAACAAAAGCACTAGGGATAGAAGGTTTGGTAACCGGATAGAGATCACCCTAGCTGTCACATCGAAGAAGGATATGGCGAGTCAAGAAATCCTTCACAGAAAAACCAAATGCGTCAAATTCGATAGTGCAATTATTATCCCTAGTAAACTGACGGATAGAGATGAGATTTTTAATTATATTTGGGGTGACAAGTACATTATTAAGGTGAAGGGGGCGATGAGGAGATGGTATAATGCTATGTCCGGTGTTGGTGACGGGAATAGTATTGCCGTCACCAACATGTACCGATGGGAATAAACGTGTATTAAAAATGGTACTTAAATTACTTGTACTAGAATTTAAATGAGATGAGGCACCTATATCCATGTTCCATGTTGGGTTTTAAAGAGTCATGGTGCTGAAGGCGTATGGATGACTCGTGGCTTGCGAGTGAAATTGTTGTGGAGCAGGACCAATTATTCCAGGTTGCTGGTGTGGGATGTTGGGCTGATGAGGGATCGTGTAGTGGGCCTGAGGTAGTATGGGTTGAGCTTGGTAAGTAGCAGCGATGGGGGTAAGGAGTCGGGCCTGAGGTAGTATGGGTTGGGATATGTAAGGTTGGTGTTGGGCCATTCGGTTGGGACTGAGGGGCTGTTGGTTGGTTTGGGCTAGGCGAGAGGAGTATAGCCCAGGTGGAGCCCATGAGCTGTGGTATGGGTTAGAAAAGGATACACTAGGAGATCGATTGGAAGAAGAGTTACAAGGGGGTCGCGTGTTCAGGCTGGTACGGTTTCTGTGATCATGTATATACCTACACCGATCACCGAATTTGCAATGGCCCTTTTGAAAGTGATTACACATTTGTGGGGTGACTGTATTTTGGGGTGTTCGAAGGGTTGTTTTTGGTGTTTGTTTTCGTAGCCAAGAGGGCAGTAGGTGAAGAAGTCTACCCTTCCAAAAAGTTTCCACTAGATTGTTCTTCATTTAATGTTGATTCCTCCAGGAGAAGCATGGTTCTTGCGGTTTCAAATGAGGGCAAAGGTTGTTGGTGGCGTATGATTTTAACTATTGTGTTAAAACGCGAGTCTAGGCCATTAACTGCATATATTACAAGATTCTTCTCACTTACCACGGTGCCAAGGTTCTTTAGTCGATCAGCCATGGTTTTGATCTTTGTGCAGTAAGCGTTAATGGATAGGTTCCCGATATTGATGGAGCGCAATTCATTGTCGAGTTTGATGGCCCGAGCATCTTTTTTTTTCGTGAAATAGTTTTTAAATACTGTCCCATAGGTCTTTGGCAGTCCCTGGGGTGGAAACTACTTCTTCTTGAAGAGAATAAGAGAGAGAGCCGAGAATCCACATTTTTATTAGGTCGTCAAGCTTCAACCATTCTGAATCGTAGTGGTTGTGGCCTGTTCGATGTGTGATTTGAGCCCTAGGCTCCCAAGATGAATTTTAAAGAAAGAGCTCCAAGAGATTAAGTTGTGTATTTCCAAGTCTAGGGTTACAGGTACTTTGCTAGAGATGCTAAAGGGAATGAGTTTTTCTGCAGGTGGGGGAGTTGGAGGAGGTGGGTTGTCTCCGGCCATGATTGCCGATATTGGTGATTAGAGTGTGATGAAGGGCGGCAGTAAGGTGGGGAGGGAGGAGGGATCCGAAATTTTTTGTAACACCCCGACCCGACAAGGGTAAAGATATCACAATACGGTTTCATATCAGAACTTTAAATACTATACGAAAGCGGAAGCCTTTACAAAATATTCAAAAAGAAAACATAAATAACTAAACTTCAAAATAAATCTAAGATCTCTAAAGGTCAAGTCTTGTTCTCAGCTCTATTCTCAACCCAGATCAGCTATCCCATAAGCTCATCTTGAATGCCTAATACCTGCCGCAGGAAAAGAAAATGCGGCTGAGCTTACAAAGCCTAGTGAACAGATATAACGAAACGAAAGCTAAACAAAACAAATATACAAATAACAAAATCGCAACGAAATGAAATTTCTGATTCAGTTAGGATTTTTACGGAAGCACAAATATACATAAATCCAAAAGACACACCTAACAGTTCAAACACCTCATAGCACATTAAAGACACAATTGCAAACACTTCAGAATAACCAGACATTTAACATATCAAGACAAATAGATTACATATAAACCAAATGAAAAGTCTAAAGACTAACGGAAACTATTCCTAGAAAGTAATCCTGGCATTCATACAAATCAATTAATCAACATTTAACACACTTAAATCAATATAGCAGCAGCGGAAATAGCGGTCAAATCATGGCAGTCCCACACACAGATAGAAAACACAGTAGACATACAATAACTAAATGGACAAAGACATAACATAGTCATTAGCAACTATCAGAACATAAATCACATGCTAAACCAGTTCTCAGATCAAATCCTATCATCAGCAAAGTTTTAACATGGCAGACCAAAATCATAAACAGATAGGTACCCTAACGTATATGCAAAGTTTACCAGATTAACGGAACAATTGTACTTTTCAATTTTCAGGATACTTACTTTCACATTAGTACCTTCATCTCACAAATAAAAGAATTCATATAACGATAACTAACATAACCTCAGATGACAGTATGCGAATCATATTTAAACATATTAATCATATCCTAGCATAGTAGACGGTAGTCACATAAACATACAAAAGCATAAACACATATAATAATAGCATATAATAAGCCGAGCACATAATTATTAACACTTGAACATACCGAATCATAATCAGAATACTTAACATAGAAATAACAGATAAAGATTTAGTTAACTACCACGAGCCCAGAACATATCATATCAAAACAACATAACTATATAGAAACAATTTCAGAAATAATTCGAAGTAGCTAGCTCCCAGAGTTTTATGAAGACGCGTATTGCACACGACATCATTCACCTATAATAAATCATATCGGATAACAGATCAGATCTAGGATGCATCCATACGCCCCACAAACAGCTATTGGTCATATAATATAACTTTAGCTCATAATAGATAACAGATAAGGGACGTGACAGAACTTCACTCTACTGCCCTAGAGTCATGTCAGAGGTGCATCACTGACACGGACATGGAAACCCCATGACTAGTTAACATTTGGCTCGGGTGTCAAACTATCTTAGGTCACACAGATTTTCATACATGACACAGATCATAATCAAACATAAAGTTCAACATATAACATATCAGATAACTCATATCATAAGGTTCATATTCAAATATAACAAGGTTCAACAATTGTGCATATCAAAGTCTTCCTAGCATAAAGTTCAATTAAGATATTGCATGGTTCAATAAAACATAAGTTCAGATAAGCAACAGGTCAAACAATCAGGAAAGGGTTCATAGCAATGGCATCGGAAACCCTAATAGGTAAAATAGGAAAGCTAACGAAAAGATCATCATAAGAAACCTTTACTGAAAAGGTCAGAATATCTGTACCTTAAAGCAAATGAGAGGGAGAACAAACGAATGAGTGAATCACGAAGATGTAACGTCGCGTCTCCTTCAACTAATCTACACGGATTATGATTTATTTAATACTTATTAGCATCATTAAATTATAACTGATTCATCGCATTAGCATTCTTAGAGTCGTAAGTATATCCTTATTCTTAGTGATGAACGGAATTACAACATTTTAGAGTATTAATCATTAATTAGCCAAACTTATGAGTTGCAAATGACAATAGGTAACTTAAGGGTTTAATATGACAAATATCTCATTTGAGGACTTATATGATCATTTTTCAAAGTATAGGGTTTACAAATGTCAAGAACGGATTTTAGGACTCTCTTTCAAAATAGTTTACACAAGCCTTTATAACTTACATGATTAACCAAAACTCACACTTGTCGAACCCATAATTACTCAGAATTACATATTACACCTTTAACATCTTTAATTTCACGATCTAACCTTATATTATCAGATTTTACCATTTTAGCCCAAAGGTTTTAGAATTTACAAAACATATCCTTTTAATTTAATAACAATTCGAATGGCCCTCTAAATATCCAAAATTATACGTTTAACCCTCGTACTTATTTTATACGTTTAGTACCTTTATTTTACTGTTTACAGAAATAACCTTTAAGTTTCATAATTTACAAAACCAACCCAAAACTTTTATTTAAAATCGAATTATGCATAATTCAAGTACAAACCCTAAACCTAGGTTTAACCCATCATTAGTTCATCATTACTACTGCATTAATTACCCTTAATTATAACAAGCAAACCCTAATTTTATAAATCCTAATCATCCCTTTTATTTTCTTTCCCTTTTCATATGCGATCGAACCAAACAAACCCTTAACAAATCACACAAGCTTCGAATTCATGAACATGTATTTTATTCAGGTCGTATAACCTATAAGAGCTTCCAGAAAAATCAGATCATGGTCCTAAAAATTATTATATGCTCGTTCGCTATTTTATACGCTTTTAGGGTTTTAATCCAAAACAATTTCATACGACTTGGTAAATATGCATGAATAATTTTTACAGGTTCTATATGATTTGTAGGACTGAAAAGAATATTGGAAACATACCCTTGATGAGAATCGAACGCTAGAACAAAATAAACCAAAACTCTACTCGGCAAAACCCTAATCGACCCAGAAACTAACCACGATCAAACCAGCACCTTAGAGCCTCGAACCAGATTTTTAACACCTTCTTTACCTTCAAACTCATCCAAGAAAAATAGCTCTAAGCCTTGAAAAACGAATGTCGAATTATTTAGGGTTTTCTTAGGTCGGTTTTAGGTTTTTCGCTAGTTAGGGTTGTTAGGGACAAAAATATAAACCGTGTATGTATGTATATATATGATTTACTAATTTTTTTGTGGGCTTAATATTATAATGGACTTAAAATAAATGGGATCTTAATTTTATAAACTTGTATTGGGCCTTTATTAATTTTATTCTTTTATAAAACTTAATAATTACATTCGGCTATATATAAAACACAAAACTGATTTTATAAAATTATAAACTATAAAAATAATCTTTACAAAGTCATTAAAATTTATTTGGATCATATGTGATATTTCTTAATAATTTTCTGAATTTACATAGCTTATTTGGTACTCTTTAAATTAATTATTCATACTTTTTAATCATAGGGGTATTTTGGTCTTTTTGTGAATTTTAGAAATTCAGGTTTTACATTTTTGGAGGTAAAAGAGGGAAGGAGCGTATTATTGATGGAGGCTTGATACCATATTGAAGGTAATTGATTCCTTGATTTAAGTGATTACAAACAACCGAATATAAAGTCATCCAATAAACAAAAATGCAGATGATAGAAACAATTAGTAACTGAAATGCAGGTTTTTATAGCACTTTTACAAAAAAAAGGCTTCATATCTAAACCTCGTGTAAATGAAAATAATGAGTTAGACGATTTCTTTTTCGCTCATCCATTGTCACTAGAGATATGGAATGCGTTTCCACAAGTGTTGTTGATGGATGTCACCTATAAAACAAACATGTTTAACATGCCTTTTTTGGAAATTGTCAATGTAACTTCGACTAACCTGAAATTTTGAGTAGCATTCGCCTTTTCATGTAAAGAAAAGAAAGACAATTATGAATGGGCGTTCAATTGTCTAAAGTCAACAATAGACGAACGTGTTTGCCCGCGTGTTGTTGTCATCGATAGAGCTTACGCACTGATGAGCGCATGTGAAACTGTATTTCCAGATGCTAAACAATTACTATGTTGATGGCACATCTTGTTGGAATTCTAAGTCAAAGAAGTAAGAGTGTTGAATAGTGGCTCAATATTGTCCAAGATATGCAACTTGAAAAAGATAGGAAATCTTATGAAAGATATGGAATCTTATCCAAGATTTTATACAGATTATGCAAGTTGAAGATAAGCAAGTTGCTTGCTACTTGTGAAGAGTTGAAGCCTATAAATAGAAGCATTTCCTTTGAGTTTAGTACACCACCACAAACACATACAATGTATTGTATAAACATGTAATAGGTTTTGAGCTATTTTCCTATTATCAATCAAAGAGTTATTTTGGTTATCTGTGTATATACATTCCAATCTTGAATTGGTATCAGAGCTTGAGAAGGGGCTTTGAAATACATACCTGGTGTTTTCTTGAACCATGTCAGATGTTGAAGACGCAGCAGGTCCTACACCGGTGAGGGTGAAGGAGGTCGGAACAACCACCGTAGCATGTCCAATGCTATCATCTACCAACTACACTGTCTGGGCCCTACGAATGAAGGTTGTGCTCAGAATACATAAAGCTTGGTTAACTATTGAACCAGGAACAGTAACAGATGAAGAGAAGAATAACCTGGCGATGGGTTTGCTGTACCAAGCAATCCCTGAAACTCTCATAATGCAGATTGGTGATGTAGATAGTCCGAAGGTGCTGTGGGAATCGATCAAAGCTCGATATGTAGGAGCTGATAGAGTAAAGGAAGCACGTCTGCAAACCTTGAACTCTGAGTTTGATCGGTTGAAGATGCACGAGACCGAGACCATCGATGTCTTCGCCGGAAAACTCGCCGGAATAGCCTCGAAGTCCGCATCACTTGGAGAAACAATAGACGAATCGAAGCTTGTGAAGAAGCTGTTAAAGGTGGTACCGAGAAAGTTTATTCACCTTGTTGCTTCTCTCGAGCAGGTGCTCGATTTAAAGAAAGTGGGTTTCGAAGATGTTGTCGGTCGATTGAAGGCGTACGAAGAAAGAATTCGTGGAGATGATGGTGGAGACGAGCAGCAGAGGGTATTATTTTCTCGATCGAATGGTGGTGGTGGATCGAGCGGTGGTGGCAGGAACGCCGGTGGAGGTGGCGGTGATGATTATGGTTTTTCTGGTTCGTCTGGATCGAGAGAGAAGAAAGAAAAAGTGAAATGGGGAAGAGATAAAAGGGAGGGTTTTAATAATAGAGATGGATATGGGTCGGATGGATCTGATTCTTCTAGTGGGTCAAAAGCCCAAAGTATGAATAAACCCGACAAGTCCAAACCTAATTACAATTCAGACTCAAACCGAAACCAGAAAAAGAATCTGTCGAAGATTAAATGCTACAGATGTGATAAATCAGGCCATTACGCGTCAAAATGTCCAGACCGACTCCAAAAATTCCAAGAAAGTAATTTTACGGAGCAGGAAGATACTGATGAAACTGTGTTTTTTCACGAAACAGTATTTTTGAATGAAAAGAATGTGATACCGTCTCGATACAACGCACAAGAAAATGATGTGTGGTATTTGGACAACGGGGCAAGTAATCACATGACGGGAAATCGATCGTTTTTCTCCGAACTCGACGAAGGAATAACCGGAAAGGTGAAATTCGGTGATAATTCGTGTGTCGAAATTAAAGGGAAAGGCTCTATTCTTTTCCAAGGAAAATCGGGACAACAACGATTGATGACGGAGATTTATTTCATACCGGATTTGAAAAATAATATTTTCAGTCTCGGACAAGCAACTGAAGCCGGGTGTGATATTCGGATGAAAGATGACTATTTGACGATGCATGATGCCGACAACTGCTTATTAATGAAGGTACAAAGAACTCCAAACCGCCTTTATAAAATAAATTTAACAATTGGAGTACCTATTTGCCTTCATTCGAGACTAGGTGAAGACACGTGGCGCTGGCATGCAAGACTTGGGCACATCAATTTCGAGTCAATGAAAAAGATGTCCAAGAAAGGTCTAGTCAAAGGGTTACCTCATTTTAACAGTGAGAATCAATTGTGTGAATCTTGTTTGGTGGGCAAGCAAACAAGAAAGTCATTTCCATTGATGACGACGTACAAAGCAACACGACCATTGGAGCTCGTTCACGGTGATTTATGCGGTCCGATCACACCGTCAACGAAAGGTCAAAATCGTGAGGCGTTTTTACACTTCAAGAAATTCAAAGCTTTGGCGGAGAAGGAGCTCGGAAAGTCTTTGAAGATGTTTCGAAGTGATCGAGGTGGAGAGTTTACTTCGCTCGAGTTTAATTCCTTTTGTGATATAAATGGAATCTGGGTGGAGAGTTTACTTCGCTCGAGGTGGAGAGTTTACTATGCTCGACGCATTCTGAAGGAAGCTGGTTTACAAGATTGCAATCCAACTCACATTCCCATGGACCAGGGAACCAAATTGTCAAAGGCCGAAGATGAACCCGAAATCGACCCTACACAATATCGAAAGGTGGTTGGATGCCTTAGATATCTCTTGCAAACAAGACCCGATATGGCATACTCGGTTGGAGTTATTAGCCGATACATGCAAAGTCCAAGAGAATCACATGGTCGTGCAATTAAACGCATTCTACGGTACTTACGGGGAACAACGGGATACGGAATTAAGTACGAGAGGATGGGTCAAAACAGAATCATTAGTTTTAGTGATAGTAGTCACAATGTTGATCCGGATGATGGAAGAAGCACAACTGGTCACATTTTCTACTATGGGTTATCTCCGATAACCTGGTGTTCGCAAAAGCAAGATACCGTTGCTTTATCATCTTGTGAGGCAGAGTTCATGGCAGCTACCGCGGCTGCTTGTCAAGCAATATGGCTTCAGGATTTGCTTGGAGAAATTATGAACAAGACGCAAGAGAAGGTGGTTCTTAGGGTTGATAACAAGTCTGCTATCGAACTAACAAAGAATCCCGTTTTTCACGGAAGGAGTAAACACATTCACACGAGGTTTCATTTCATTCGCAATTGTGTTGAAAACGAACAGGTGGAGGTGGAGTATATTCCCGGTGAGAAACAGAAGGCGGACATTCTCACAAAACCATTGGCACGAACCAAGTTCAAGGAAATGCGGAGCTTGATTGGAATCAAAGATATCTCTAGAAGGACTTAGAGATTCGGGGGTGATTGTTGGAATTCTAAGTCAAAGAAGTAAGAGTGTTGAATAGTGGCTCAATATTGTCCAAGATATGCAACTTGAAAAAGATAGGAAATCTTATGAAAGATATGGAATCTTATCCAAGATTTTATACAGATTATGCAAGTTGAAGATTAGCAAGTTGCTTGCTACTTGTGAAGAGTTGAAGCCTATAAATAGAAGCATTTCCTTTGAGTTTAGTACACCACCACAAACACATACAATGTATTGTATAAACATGTAATAGGTTTTGAGCTATTTTCCTATTATCAATCAAAGAGTTATTTTGGTTATCTGTGTTTATACATTCCAATCTTGAGCTTATGGGCTTATGTAAGATTATGTGTTTTCGGCTTATGCTTCATATGCCCCTTTCTTTCGGCTTATTTTGAACCTTATGAGCTTATTTGACTTCCGCTTATGTATCATAAGCCCCAATTTTGTGGCTTATTTTGATATCTTATGGGCTTATATAAGTTTATCATATCTTAACAAACTTATATAAGCCCACAAGTCTCAAAATAAGCCGGAAAATTGAGGCTTATGAAATATAAGCTGAAAGACAAATAAACTCATAAGCCACATATAAGCTTAAACAAACACCCCCTAATGAGCTTATGTAAGTTTATTATGTCATAATAAGCATATATATAAGTTTCAAAATAAGCCGATAAAAGGGTCATATGAAGCATAAACCGAAACCACACAAGCTTGTAAGCCCAAAAACAAGCTTAAACAAACACCTTAGATAAACAAAGTAGGCAATTTCAAAGACCCTGTATGTTGAAGTTATAATGGTTCATATGGTTGCAAATTAAGAATATGCTACTAAGGTTTTTATGTTAAATTGTACAACAATTTTCTCGTGAAACGAGGATAGATATAAAGTTTTCGGGTTTTCGTGGAACGAATGGTTCAATGGTCCACCCTATGATTTTGTTTGCTTTTCCGTTTTTTCCAAAGGTTCTGTGTCGTTGCTGCTTATCAGTTTTACAGCTGTCTTGTAGAGACAGACTATATCGACTAATCGGATGATTGGAGTTATAATTTAGCAGCCATATGCATGTATAGTATTTGTAATTATATGCAAACTACGGATTGTATGCATTGGTTTAAATCTGGGCCTTTTTGAACAAACGTCAATGATGGCACTGATTGCAACAGTTCCAAAAACTCTTTTTTAAAAATAACACACGCGGTTCAACGTTTGTCATCTTGAACTGAACTATATGTAGAAGCAAAACTATATGGATGAATCGGGTTAATTGGAGCGATAATTTAACAAGCCGCATGTAGTTAGATTTGGTTACTGATATTTGGTGCTTGAGCCTGGTCGTGTCCTTCATGATGCAACTCTTTTTGCTTGTAATGACCTGTTAAGCGTTATTTAAAATGTTTACTGACTTGCTTCATATCTGATGTCTTCAAAACGATGTGCCGAGATTTTTACATTTAAAGTTTTATTTTATTTTTTATTATTATTTTTTTATTTTTTGGATTCTATGAACACGAGGATGTGCATTTTCTTAATAATGAAGGTACTCGTTTAGTTTTTCACTTGTCCGAAGTTAATTTTCATTTTCAGAATTTGTTCTCTTTGTATATATCTAAATGTTAAAACTAATACTAAGGGGGCATTTGGTTCACGATTTTGAACTCATTTCTCTACTCTCCAAACCAATCACAAGAAATGATTTCCTCAGGTTTCTCAAGCCTATTTCTTCCCGGTGACCATACTGTGGAAATTTCAAATTTCTCAACCAATATCATTTCTCTGAGTTTCTGTTCTCTGCATCATTTTATTTTTCTAAATTTTATCTCTACCAAACATGCCCATAATTAAAATTAATTTTTCAGTAACAAGAATGGATGTAGAGGATCACAGATGGATCGAAACAGATGATAATGAAGAAGAACATGATGATGAATTAGAAGAAGACGAAGAAGATGAAGACGGAGCCGAAGATGATGATGATGAATTAGAAGAAGAAGATGAAGATGAAGATGAAGACGAAGCTGAAGATGATATTGATGATATAGAAGAAGATGATGAAGGTGAAGACGAGGACGAAGATGAAGTTGAAGAAGAAGAGGAAGTGGATGAACTCGAGGAGATGACGTCACCATGGGTTTCAAGTTGGATGGATGAAGATGGTAAAACAGTTCATGGGATTATGGTTATTGATGACGATCTTAAGAATCCAAAGAATAAATGTCAGTTTGATGATTGTTCTATTTGTTTTAAACCTTGGGCTAGTCATGGAAAGCATCAACTTTGGTATGTTTTAACAACCTTTTCTATCTTTATTACTTATTCTTAACTTGTGATTCTATTATTGTTGTTGTATTAAAGATGCTTTATGCGCAATTGAAAAAAAGCATCAAGCTTTATGTGCAATTGAAAACTTCATATGAGTTAGAGTGGTTGTTTGGGTAAGTGCTTCATAGCTTATTGTATCTCAGAGAAGCTATTATGCACTTTCAGGGTGTTTCGGGTTATCTCTTGAATTTGGGCTTTTTGAAAACACATAATCGCTCAAGTATAAGCTTACCCAAACACCCCAACCCAAGTGAAGAAAAAAAAGAATGATTTTTCTTTGGTTAAATGGGTAAACTGTGATCGTTTCAAGGTCTTACCGATAATGACCTTTTGATAAACACTGTTTGCTGGAGACCAACTTCGTAAGAATCAACTTGCTTCGGGTCCTTAATCTTTTGTTTTTTCGACTACTCATATGATTTTAGTTTGTCCGTGGTCTTACTAAAGATGATTAATATACCTTGAACATTATATTTTGCTGAAAAATACTGGATCAAAAGGTTCGAGCTTTGATTGCAATTGAAATTATATGACTGCTGCCTTTGTTGACTCGTTATTTGTGTGACTGCTGCAGTTCTCTTCAATGTGGACATATGTATGGGTTGTCATGCATAAAGAAATGGCTTCTTCAAAGCTCCTCTAGCAGGAAGGTAGGTCCACTTTGCCGACCATAATATTTTAAAGCTTACCATAAATCTCGTCTTTATTTACTTTTATAAACAGTGCCCTCAGTGCAACACCTTTAGCACATCTGAGGATATAAGACTTCTTTATCCACCTCGTGTTTGTGTTGCTGCTCATCAAACGGTAAACCTTTTTGTTAAAAACTCGCCTTTAGTTCTCTGTAATAAGTTGGTTTTCAATCATGTTAAAACAATATCATTCATGCAGGCATCATCCACTAGACGCTTTCCATTCACCAGACAGGGTTATTTCTGGTTTAAATATTATGAATTGTCACGGAAAATTGAAGCACAGAAACTGCGGGCTGATGACGTAGACCGTATGGCTATTGCTATAGACCAGCAAGTTGATGCACTGTATCTGGGGGAAAAGTTGGCGATAAAGCGGGATACTCTATTAAAATGTGCTGAAGAGTTAGAGCAGGCTGAGGAAATGGAACTGGCTGATGCATTACGAAGGCGGGCTAATCCATTAAAACCGCGGATTGATGCATTGGAACAGCATGCTTGTACATTGGGGCGTCGGGTTGATGCATTAGAACGGCGAATAGATGCTTTGGGACAACGAGCTGCTGCATTTGAGTCGAGGGTGAAACTTTTTTTTATGCTATATCTATTGTACATCAAACCCCGTGGAATTAACCTATTGTAACAAGTTTCCTAGTTCACAATGATATTTTTTGACTAGTTTTTTCAAAATGAATCATACTGATAGGCAGGTAGCACCTATATAGTCATATATGGGAATGAATGATATTGAAATCCCAGGAAAAAGTCACCAAATGGTAATTACCGACATTGTTTGCAACTGTAACCCTCTTGAATAGCAAACTGTGAAATCGAAGGAGAACGATTTCCTTGCTTGCTTTGGAACTTAGATAGCGGAAGAGTTTACCGAAAGCCCTTAACCATTTTTTACTTATTACAACAGCTTTTCTGGATATCTGTTATTAGGTTAGGCACAGCGGTGACCAGACACGACCATGTCACATCAACTTTCTCTCTCCGACGATCAAGTTGCCACAGTGGCGACCAGGGTATTTTTTTTTTTCTTATTTTTCTTTTTTGGATTCAAATATTTTAAACAACAAATTTAAACTTAATTAAAAATTAAACATTACATAAATTATTCAAATAAACATTAAAAACATTACATGAATAATCCAAAGAACATTAAAAACATCACAAAAATTCTTCATCGTCATCGTCGGAAGACGAATAACAAAAAAATAGCTCGTAAGACATAATTAAAAGAATGTGTTTGAAGGTGTTGAAAGATTGTTGTTTGAAATTCTGTGTTTAGAAATGTGTTTCAGGTCGGTATTTATAAGATTGTAAAGTGGTAAAGTTTAAAAAAAAAAAATTTATTTTATTTATTTATTTTTTTAATTCCAAACGATACATTTTTAAAATTTTTGTGTGTTTAATCTTCGGTCGCAAATTCGACCAAGTTGTGTGAATCGGGACGACCGATCAAGACCAACATACCACATTGGTCACGACCGATGGTGACCAAGGTCGACACTTGGTGATCGATCGACTGTGCATAGTCTTAGGTCCGTTAGAATTTTAGTATTTTTCTGGTTCAAACTTGACAATTGCATCTATATAGGGTTTATAGACAGATAGGTTACCCAACTTTCCAACTTTATTCGTCTAAGCTACCAAACTTTCATTTTGTTCACTTAGGTTACTGAACTTTAGTTAAACATTCAACCTCTATTTTTTCAGTGTAATCAAAGTAACCAAAATGCATTTTTTTAGGTAAGTTAAGTAACCTAAATGTAGCGTTTTAAAAATTCAGTAACCTAAATGTAGCATTTTTTAGTTAAGTAACCTGTTTGAAAAGAAAAAAAAAGTTTGGTAACTTAGGCGAATAAAGTTGGAAAGTTGGGTAACATATCTATCTATAAACCCCATCTATATATAATATAAACTTAGGCTGCATGCAGTAGTAACCAAACGATCGATCAATTTTGTGGTCGCACTCGATCGTCTCTATTAAATGATGATCGATCGATCGCCACTTTTTTGAGAGATTTGGGTCGTTCATGCGATATAAATCGTCCAAGTTTCCTCCAAGTTTTGTGGGTTTTTTTTTTTAAATTTCGTCCAAGTTTTGTTTATTTCGTTTACTTCATTTTTTTTTTCAATAAACATAATTCATACACTATAAAACTTGTAACGTTTTTTAAATTTGGTATTGTAATGTTAAAATATTTAAATCCTATACATTAAACATTGAATTAAAAATACAAATTACAGATTAATACAAACTACGATACGGAAATGAAAATGAAAATACAAATTACAATGAAAAGTCTATGTTATAACCATCGTCGCAAGGAGAATACTCCGCAAACCTGCTTTCTTCCCACTCGTTGTACAAAATGTCAAACAAGTTGTCCTTACGGTAATGATAAGAAGTTGTGTGTGTGAGAAAGAAAGCAGAATGTGGGTATATATATGAAATATTTTGAATTTGAAATTGAATTTGAAGTTTGAATCCTCCCGCTCGTACTGTAACATTTAATTTGAATTTGAATTTTGGTTATCCAGCTCGTACTGTTATTTTGAATTTGAATTATGTATTTTGAATTTGAATTATGAAATTGAATATATAAAAAAGAATAGGGTTTGTTTTGAAAATATAAAAAAATAAAAATAAATAAGGTTTTTAAGGGAAAAAAAAGTGAAGGTCGCCCTTAATGTGGCAACCGATCGCTTGTAGATCACCGAATAGAGAAAGCCGTGACGGATAAAATGGGGTCAATCCCCCTCCCTACTGTGTCCAGCCTTAGTACTTTGCAGACCTACTGAACCTCCACTTGGACCACTTAAGTATGCAAATGTTACTTGATGTTGATCTAGCATGACTATTCAAGTGATTGTCATCATGGTGTTGAGTTTGGACAAAAGAGAGATTATACCAGGTATGCACTTTAGCAATTGAACATTTTGAAAAAGGTAAAGTTGCTATTCAACTAAAAGCTGCATATTTGTAGAGTTTCTGATAAATAATATTTTAGGATGTAGAGACCAGCTAGTAAAAGGTTAGAGCAGGAAACAATTTCCTCTAGATATCGTCAAGCATTTAGGTCAATTGCTTGCATCTCTCTTATATTTAAAGAACTTTCTTTTTTGAGTGGTGCTACCAACTGCCCAACACAATATTTTTAATGTCAAGTTTCGAAATTTTGACATTAAATTACTTCTAACATGTCGCAAACAAAACCGATGATATTCATATGGCTCTTTCCATTCTTCTAAGGTGTTCATTGCATAAATTATTCCCCGATGTCTATCTGAGATAACACATAGCTGTTTATCTTGTGCAACATAATACCTAGATTGTTGAAAAACCCAACACCAACTATGAACCGTCTCTTCATCAACTATCGCATATGCCACCGGTAATATGTGATTGTTAGCGTCTTTTGATACAGCAACAAGCATTTTCCCCTTGTATTGACATTTTAAAATGTGCCATCAACGCTAATAGTAGACCTACACAAGTGAAACGCATGGATCGATGGTCCAAAGGCCCAAAAAACATATTTGAATATCATTGTGTTTGTGGGTGATGAAGCCATTTTCACAGCAGTACTAGGATTAGACGTCTCCAATGCTGCAATATAGGCAGGCAACTCGGTAAAATTGCTTTCCCAAGTTCCATAAACTACCTCTAGTGCTTTTCTCCTCCCATGCCATGCTTTTTTATAAGAAATATCGACATTTAATGCATTTTTAATGTCTGCTTGAATATTTGTTACAGAATAGGCAGGATCTTGCTCGATAAAGTGTCGAATGTATGATACGATCAATGTGGAAGTCAAATTTCTATTATTAGACCCCACCAAAGCTCAAATTTCTATTATTCTCGGTTTTGTACAACAGACCACAATGTTATGGCTTTTTTTAGCTGTGATTTGCTTTTAAATCGCATACCAAGCCTAAAAACATTGTTTGTTGTCAAATCAAGAAAGAGGCAAAGAGAATATAGAATATTATACCTTTTGCACCGTTCAATTTTGTAGATTCACTCAAAACAACACTCAATTTGTCACTTTTTAGTGATTTAAAGATTAGGGTTTATTACAAATATGGGTGAAAATGATAGGAGGTATGTAAAGTGAACACAAATGGGGGACATAGTTTTGGTACTACTTTGGTAAAATACAAATTTGTGAAATATCTATGTGGACAAAATACAGATGTGAAATCCCATGTGGAAATATAAAAAAAAATTAAAAAAGAAAAAAAAAAATACTAATGGGTGCAAGGATGGGCATGCCATAGCTTACACAAAAATCAAAATTTAAAAGTATGTTGATTAAAAAGCAATAGAAAAAAAAAAAAAAAAAAAAAAAAAAAAAAAAAACTACACTAAATTAGAAAATTTGGTAAATTTACTATATTTTTAGGCGATTTTGAATTTGAGACTGAATTAAAGAAAACCTATTTAACTTCTTACAAAATAAAAAAGGACCATGCACAAACGAGTATCCAACTATAGGTTTGATACTTTTTTTGTACACAAAAACTTTGAGTAAATTGCAAAAATCGTCCTTGTGGTTTGGCCAAATTGCACGTTTCGTCATTAAGTGCAAAAATCATCCGGATTTGGCACTGTTACGTTCACTTTTGGTCCTCCATCATTGCAAAAACCGTCCTTGTGGTTTGCCAAATTTCACTGTTGAAGGACCAAAAGTGCACGTAACAGTGCAAAATAAGGACGATATTTGCACTTATTGATTTACAGGGGACGAAACATGCAATTTGACCAAACCACAAGGACGATTTTTGCAATTTACTCCAAAAACTTTTATAAAAGTCATGACAAACTTTAAAATGATATGTTAGAGCATTCAAAAAGGGCATTTTTTTTTAATTATTTTTTTTTCTAGGTTTATAACCCTTAGATATCATGCTAAATTATTTATTTATAAAGCTTTAAGTTTTGTAAACATATTTCTAGTTTTCTATTATGAATAAACTTTGTACAAACTTAATGCTTATAAAATGTTTCACAAAGACACATGCATTAATTTATGAAAATACTTATTGTTATAAATCTCATCATACCATTTAGAGAGTGTTGATGCATAATCTGCGAAAAACACTGAATGCAAAGATTAAAAGTATATGCCGCGAATCGCAGCATATAAAACCTAATGAAGTGAAGCAATATATATCACATAACATATAAGAAAATTGGCAGTGCGCACCTGTCGTGGGATGCGTACCGACGAAATAATTAATTATGTTTTTTTTTTAATGTATAAAATAAAAACTCGGATGGATGTACCGTGACCGCAACTTGTTGACGTAGATAGATATATCGTAACCGCATAGACTCGAACGTTTGTGGATGATCGCAGATGTGTATACCACGGCCTTTGTCCAGTGCGCATCATGGCGATTGACTAGCATCGTGGTGTTCGCGCGTACACGTTCTCTGCGAAGATGTCTGAACGCACGACCTAATGCGGGTAGATTTATCGCGACTGCGTTGTTCGAGTGCGAACAGGCGTACCAACCGTAAAAACAGTATCTGCGCGAATTAATTCGCGGCTAAAAAATAAAATAGCTCCGATCGTGCGGATATTTGCTTAGGTCTGATCGTGCGGACTTTTTCTTTTATATGTAAAAGAATAGACTATTTAAAGTGTTGTGACCCCATGTCTTATAAGGTGCCAAGGTCACTAGTGGTCCATGGATTAATTTAACATTAAAGGTTCAACTTTTAAAAAGCAAGTAGAAGATTCCTAGGACTGTGAAACTGATCCCAGTTTCGTTCCTTTGCAAAATCAGCCATTTTTTTATTAACTCGGATAAAGTCACGTCGTTTTCCGCTGACGACATGTTTATTACGTATTTAATTTATCATGTCAATGGAATATTAAATTCACATGATGGTAAAGAAAGTTTTACGCATGGCAGAATGCAAAGGTTTTAGAGTTACCGACTTTAGAAATTGATTTCTGCTTTTCAGTAATATGAGAACACGAAACATAGTTTATTCGTGGTCCCACGGATGGCGCCAACTTGTTGACGCATAATCTGGCGCGGACAGGATTCAACGACTCTCCCTTGGCCGTTAGTCGTCTTCTCGAGCCCTAGTAGACCTGTCAACAAAGAGAACCCGTTAGGAGTGGACCCGAGGCCGTAGCCCCGGGGTCCACCTCCGACGGTCAAGTTAGTATGCGATGTAGCATATATCAAAATTTGTTAGGGTTAGAGATAACCTGTCATGTATATATAGTGGATGTATTAGGGTTTAGGCGTAGAGTGGGCCGCATCTGTCAGGCCTGACCCATTCCTGGCCCATTCCGGACCATACGTCCACAGAGAGTGTTTGTTTAAACTCATATGTATGCTTATAAACTTATGTGATTTCAGCTTATATTTTATAAACCTGGATTTTCTGGCTTATTTTGAAATCTATATATTTATATGAGTTTATTATATCATAATTAAATCATATTGTCTCACAATGAGTTAGAAAATCCGAACGTATGAAATATAAGCAGTAAACTAATAAGCTCTTAAATTCAGGTTGGACGCAATAAGGCGAGGGATCGACTTGACGATCGATCACCCCTACTATGGGTGTTAATCAGTAATCTGAAGGTGGCTTGATGCGTGCTTGATTAGTGTAGGCTTCAGCTATTGAAATGAACTCGATTCAATAATGTGGTTTTCATGTCAATGATGCCACATTGTTATTGGGAAATGGCGTTAGATGCCAAGTTTTTTGTTTTTTTGTTTTTTGTTTTTTTTGTTTTTTTTATGGCTACCATGTCCATTGTGATTGATTGGTTGATGAATATGGGAATAAAAAATGAAAATGACACCCATAAAGTCTCACCTTAGGGGGGAGCTGGGTTTTCTTAAGCCATTTCTGCAACATTTGTCTTTGTATTATTTTCTACTTAATCAACTTTATTTATTTATTTGAGTTGTAAAATAAGAAATGCGCTTTTTGAATTTCATAGTAAATTGGAAAAAAACCTATTTAACTTCTTACAAAATAAAAAAAGATTCCTGCACGAAAGAGTATCCAACTATAGGTGGATTTATATTTAAATACTCTATTATTTACAACCATTTGTATTAGTTTAGGGTTTGATACTTTTTTTACACAAAAGTATGCCAAACTTTTATAAACGGTAAAGCAAGCTTTAAAATGATATATTACAACATCCACAAATGGCAAAACTTTTTTTTATAGGTTTATAAGCCTTATATACCATGCTAAATTATTTATTTATTAAGCTTTTAGTTTTGTAAACATATTTTTAGTTTTTTATTATGAATAAACTTTGTACAAACTAAATACTTATAAAATGTTTCACAAAAACACACGCATTAATTATGAAAATGCTCGTCACTATAAATCTCATAAATTCTTTTATAGATTTTAGAAGTTCCTTAGAGCACTAAGTGTCAAAACGAGCCTAAGGCTCGTCGTCGTGCCACCTCAGCGCCATATCAGCATCCCATTTTTCCACAACTAATCACAACAAACCCCCTCCTCACTTATAACAAACATCAACCTCTTCATTTAGGGCCCACCCCTACCACTTTATTTTTTTTCCTCACTCATAACACAAATCAAATAACACAACAATACAAACTTTACCAGTGTGTGTCAGGTTTTCTTCTTCGTCGTCCTCACGATTTCATGCTCAACGACGAGCCACGGCGAGCCACCCCGGTGTGGCGGCGGGGCACGGCGACCCGCCAGGTCATCCCACGGCGAAGGACGATTTGATGACATCGGGTGCTCTTATAGGCCTTTAAACAAACACCCTTGTACAGTAAAAGTAAAAATCAGGAGTAGTAACTTTTTTCATAGATTCTAGAAGTTTCTTGTAGGCCTTTATTTCATAAAAAATACTAGTCGTTTCTCTGTCTTAAATTTAAAGTCTATATTTTTTTCAATATATCTCAAAATAATTGTTCACTTTTTTTTATAAATAAAAACTAAAAATTTAGTGAGAGAATATTTTATTTAAATGATTGAAAATTAAAGTGATCATTAAATTTTTGAGATGGAGGGAGTAATTTGGAACAAATATTTTATTTAAACAAGCTTTATTGCATGAAAAATAAAAGCACCATTACATTTACCCAGACTGAAAGACACCACTAGCTTCTTCTGGCGACCCTCTCACAAGTAATTAGCATCTGCACTTTGCCTTTTCATTAGTATTATGTTTGTTGATTAGATTGTTTAAGTAATACTTGATGCACATAACGTGTTTGTAGAAATGCTTAAATCAAAACTACTTAACAATTTGTTGGAAATTTTAGTCACTATAAATTTTTAGGTTATACATGTTGGGAAATTTAAAGGGGTGTTTGTTTAAGCTTATTTTTGGGCTTATGTGTTTTCGGCTTATTTTAAGGGGGTGTTTGTTTAAGGGCGTGTTTGTTATATAAGCTTATTATGACATAGTAAACTCACATAAGCTCATAAGTTTCAAAATAAGCTTAAACAAACACCTTAGGTTTAGGAAAGTTATTTTTATTTCAAAATAATCCTATTTTACTTGGCTTATTATGAAGCTTATGGGCTTATGTAAGATTATTTGTTTTCGGCTTATGCTTCATATGCCCCTTTCTTTCGCCTTATTTTGAACCTTATGAGCTTATTTGACTTCGGCTTATATATCATAAGCCCCAATTTGGTGGCTTATTTTGATACTTATGGGCATATATAAGTTTATCATATCTTAACAAACTTATATAAGCCCACAAGTCTCAAATTAAGCCGGAAAATTGAGGCTTATGAAATATAAACCGAAAGATAAATAAACTCATAAGCCACATATAAGCTTAAACAAACACCCCCAAATGAGCTTATGTAAGTTTATTATGTCATAATAAGCTTATTATAAGCTTCAAAATAAGCCGATAAAAGGGTCATATGAAGCATAAACCGAAACCACACAAGCTCGTAAGCCCAAAAATAAGCTTAAACAAACACCTTAGATAAACAAAATAGGCAATTTTAAAGACCCTGTATGTTGAAAGTTATAATGGTTTGTATGGTTGCAAATTAAGAATATGCTACTAAGGTTTTTATGTTAGTTTGTCAAACAATTTTCTCGTGAAACGAGGATAGATATAAAGTTTTCGGGCTTTCGTGGAACGAATGATTCAATGGTCCAACCCTATGATTTTGTTTTCTTTTCCTTTTTTTCCAAACGTTCTGTTTCTTTGCTGCTTATCAGTTTTACAGCTGTCTAGTAGAAACAGACTATATCGACTAATCGGATTAATTGGAGTTATAATTCAGCAGCCATATGCATGTATTTTATTTGTAATTATATGCAAACTACGGATTGTATGCATTGGTTTAAATATGGGCCTCTTTGAACAAACTGTATGTGTCAATGATGGCACTGATTGCAACAGTTCCCAAAACTCCATCCAAAAATAACACACGCGGTTCAACTTTTGTCATCTTGAACTGAACTATATGTAGAAGCAAAACTATATGGATTAATCGGGTTAATTGGAGCGATAATTTAACAAGCCGCATGTAGTTAGATTTGGCTACTGATATTTGGTGCTTGAGCCTGGTCGTGTCCTTCATGGTGCAACTCTTTTTGCTTGTAAAGATCTGTTAAGCGTTATTTAAAATGTTTACTGACTTGCTTCATATCTGATGTCTTCAAAACGATGTGCTGAGATTTTTACATGTAAAGGTTTTTTTTTTTTTTTTTTTTTGGATTCTATGAACACGAGGATGTGCATTTTCTTAATAATGAAGGCACATGTTTAGTTTTTCACTTGTTCGAAGTTAATTTTCATTTTCAGAATTTGTTAGCTTTGTATATATCTAAATGTTAAAGATAATAATTATATTTAATTTTTTCAATATCAAGAATGGATGAAGAGGATCTCAGATGGGGCGAAACAGATGATGATGAAGAAGATGAAGACGAAGTTGAAGAAGAAGAATTTGACGAATTTGAAGATGAATATGAAGAGGAATTTGACGAATTTGTAAATGAATATGAAGAGGAAGTGGATGAACTCGAGGAGATGACGTCACCATGGGTTTCAAGTTGGATGGATAAAGATGGTAAAACAGTTCATGGGATTATGGTTATTCATGAAGATCTTAACAATCCAAAGAATAAATGTCAGTTTGATGATTGCTCTATTTGTTATAAACCTTGGACTAGTCATGGAAAACATCGACTTTGGTATGTTTTAACAACCTTTTCAATCTATATTACTTATTCTTAACTTGTGATTTTATTATTGTTGTTATATTAAAGATGCTTTATGTGCAATTGAAAACTTCTTATAAGTTAGAGTGGTTCTTTGGTTAAATGGGTAAACTGTGATCATTTCAAGGTCCCACCCGATAATGACCTTTTGATAAACACTGTATACTGGAGACCAACTTCGTAAGAATCAACTTGCTTCGGGTCCTTACTCTTTTGTTTTTTCGACTACTCATATGATTTTAGTTTGTCCGTGGTCTTACCAAAGATGATTAATATACCTTGAACATTCTATTTTGCTGAAAAATACTGGATCAAAAGGTTCGAGCTTTGATTGCAATTGAAATTATATGACTGCTGCCTTTGTTGACTCGTTATTTGTGTGACTGCTGCAGTTCTCTTCAATGTGGACATATGTATGGGTTGTCATGCATAAAGAAATGGCTTCTTCAAAGCTCCTCTAGCGGGAAGGTAGGTCCACTTTGCCGACCATAATATTTTAAAGCTTACCATAAATCTCGTCTTAACTAACTTCTTAAACAGTGCCCTAAATGCAACACCTTTAGCTCATCTGAGGATATAATACTTCTTTATCCACCTCGCGTTTGCGTTGCTGCTCATCAAAAGGTAATCGACCTCTTTGTTAAAAACTAGCTCTAATAAGTTGGTTTTCAATCATGTTAAAGCTTATTATCATTCATGCAGGCATCATCCACTAGACGCTTTCCATTCACGAAACTGGGCTATTTACAGTTTAAAGATTATGAAATGTCACGGATGATTGATGCACAGAAACTGCAGGCATATGACGTAGACCGTATGGCTATTGTTATAAAACAGCAGCTTGATATAGTGAATCTGGGGAAAAAGTTGTCAATAAAGCGGGATACTCTTTTAAAATGTGCTAAAGAGCTGGAAGAGCAGGCTGAGGAAATGGGAATGGCTCAAGCATTGAGAAGGCGGGCTAATCCATTGCAACCGAGAATTGATGCATTAGACCGGGGTGCTTCTGCATTGGACCGGGGTGCTTGTACATTGGGACAGCGGATTCATGCATTGGGACAACGAGCTAATGCATTTGAGTCAAGGGTGAATTTTTTTTATAGCATGTACACGGAGCATCGGACAAGGTTGGCACAACAGAAGAATACCGAGCCATGTTCTACCATTCACAAACGTTAATAGATATATCAGTCATGCATCAAACGTTAGGCCACATGGAATAAACCTATTCTAACAAGTTTCCTAGTTCATAATGATATTTCGTGACTAGGTTGTTCAAAATTAATCATACTGATAAGTAGGTATTACCCTAGTTTATATTACCATCTTTTTATGTATGGGAATGAATGATATTGAAATTGCAGACCTACTGAACCTCCACTCAAGTATGCAGATGTTACTTGATGTGGATCTAACATGGCTATTCAAGTGATTGTCAAGGGACGGAGCCAGGAACAAATATGACCGGGTGCACAAAATCTTTTGAACCGTAATATTGGAAACACATTTCGAAGGACCGGGTGCATTTAAGATGCATTTAGTAAAAATCGGTGTTTTTTTCAAAAATTAACACTACATCGTAAAAATCCATGGGGTTCCCGGGCACCCACGGGAACCCCCCTAGCTCCGTCCCTGTGTCATTATGGTGTTGAGTTGGACAAAAGAGAGATTATACCAGGTATGCAGTTCAACAATTGCACATTTTGAAAAGCCGAAAAGGTAAAGTTGCTAACTTGCTATTCAACTAAAAACTGCATATTTGTAGAGTTGTAAAGTTGCTCTTCAAGTTCACTAGTTGATTAAAGACAAGGATTTTCTCAACTTAACCTTTCATGTTGATGAGAATCCTCTCAATTTAACTTTTCATGTTAGTCATACTTAGGTGTTGAAACAATTAAAAACAAGAAAATGATAAAACGGGACACCACTAATGAAACAAGAGACCCATTAACTTATTTCCTTTCACAATATGAGAGTTAAACATGAGAAAATCTCATTTCGTTACTGGGGCAAAACACACTTGTTTTTCGCAAAATGTTTTGTGGAAAACAAGGATGGCGTTCAAATCAGTATTACAAAATGTTTTGCAAAACAAAAAATCCCTTATTTCCAAACTTAACATGCAAAATTACAAAACAAATTTTAGTTGTTTTCCTTGTTTTACTTTGTAACATATAACCCTCATTCTTTTTTTAAAAATAAAAAATACAAACATCAACTAAATGCGTTTTTTATATTTTCAAGTGTTTTCTGGAGATAAATTTTTCTTTCAAATTTTTACAAAAAGAGATAGAAAATAAGAGAGTTTTTTCTTTAACTAAACGCCCCTTAAACTTTGTTAAAAATAGTAATGCAGGTAAAAAAAAAAAAAAAAAAAAAAAAAAATACTTATAGTTACTACAAATTTTTATTTTATTTTATACATTTATATATCAATTAAATTTCTTATCATCCAATAGAAGAGGTGCATTGCCTATCACAATTGATTTTTTAATTAACAGGAATATTTCAAATAGTCATTTACTTTTGACAAAAATGCAATTTTGAAACCAAACCATGAAGTTAAATGAAACATCAGATTCTATTTTATTTTATAAAAATAAAAATGTGATTAAGGAAAAAGAAAATGTATAATAATTACATATCCTTGATACATTAGGTACAAAGAATCCTTTGATATCCAATTTTACATCAATCATTTCAATATTATTTATAACACAAATTAAACTATTACCCTATAGGAAATGGTATGCACGTCTCAAGTAGTTCACATCCACTTCAATTTTTGGTCAATGCCATGCTTTATATATAGAGACACAAATGCAAATCATATTACTCATCTTCAACAGATTACCTTCAAATTTAAGTATTTTCCGGGTTGGAAACGACAAAACAAAAGATGAAGATGGCGTGGTCGATGGTGTTGCTTGTTGCGGCTGCAACGTTGATGAGCATAGCCGAATGTTGGGAGGATGTTCCCACCAACGGTGTTACTACCGGAGTCATACGTGTTGGTGGTAAGGTGCTTTGCCAAGATTGTACCGAGGGGTGGAACGAATGGGTTGATAGTCATAAACCTATCGAAGGTATGCATAACTCTCATATACAAGTGTTGATATGTACTTTTGTTTGCCTTAAGAGTTGCGTTTGTTTTGCTCTTTTCTTAGGTTGTGTCGTTTCTGTAACATGCATGGACGAAAGAAAAAGGATCATTTATTACGGAAGCGACAAGACTGATAAAGCCGGTGAATTCGAGCTTACCATAAACAAATACATTCATGGAAAGCAGATTAAGCCCGAAGCTTGTTTCACAAGGCTTGTTTCATCGCCTGATCCTATTTGCAACATCCCCACCGATTTTGCTGGAGGAAAGACTGGAGTGAAGCTTGGTCGCCCAACCTTGGTGTACCGAGATATGATCAAACATGTCCTCGGCCCGTTCTATTACACCACACCTATGTGTGATGAACCCGATACTAATGATGATAATGATCAACAGCAAAACAACTATTGATGCCCCTAATATCTTGTAAATCGATTAAATGAGTTATCAATTTCTTTCTGTTATGCTAAAAACCGAAAAATATGTAAACCTGAAGGAACCCCATAGTGTTTTAATCTAAATTTTCTGACAATTCACAAACTAAAAGTACTGAGTTACAAATCACCCAATTGTGGATTGCTGATTGTATTGATCTCAACAAGGTTTTGTTTTACCGCTACGGTATTTTGTAAGGAAAATTAACTATCTTACAATATATACACAACAAATCTATCTCATATGTTCTACGCAAGACTTGAACCCAAAATCGTCTAAGGCTGGTCGCATCCGTGTGGTTAACATCGGTTGGGCACCAAAATTTGGCACCCTCGACCGATCTTTACATCGGTTGGATCGATTGTGGGCTAAGGTTGCCACATCGGTTGTCATACCAAATTTGGGCATATCGAGTGTATTTACAACCGATGTTTTTAATGCTTGTATCCTCTCTTTTTTTGACCGTTTGTATTTAAATCAAAACAAGTTTTAAAAACCGACCGTTTGGTCTCATTAAACTAAAAAAAAAAATAAAAAAAATTCAACCCATTTTACCACTCTATAAATACCAACTTCACCTCAAACACAATTCACCACTCACCATTTCTCATCTACATTCATTTCAATCTAATTCTTATCCAATTTCAAAATGTCAAAGAAAAATACCCCACAATCAAAAACCCGACGATCACGACTACCCCAAAATGAAGCCGTCAAAAGAGGATAAAGGTAAGAATAAGCAGGGTTTAGAAGATACTTGGTTACGGTTAAAGAGCTCGAGATAAAAAAAGAAAAACTTGAGCTCCTGAGGATATCAAAACGGGAGTCCGACATCATCTTCTACAACACCCCAATCGACCCAAATTTGACCGGCCGCCAACTAGAAGAGTTGGAGAAAGTTAAGGCAGCAATCAAAGCACGTTACAATTTAGATTATTAGTTTAAGTATTGTAGTGTTTATTTTAATTTCGTATTGTAATTTTTTTTTTTTTTTTTTTTTTTTCGTAGTGTAATGTTTTTTTTTTTTTTTTTTTTTAATTTCATAATGTAATGTTTTTTTTTTTTTTAATTTGAATGAAATTTAAATTTAATGTTAAAAATGTTTGAATTAAAAAAAAATAAATAAATAAAAATTCCTTGGGTCGTCGACTGAGGCATCCGGGCTGTCCCAGGTTGCTGGAGAGAGAAAGCTGACGTGGCGCAGGTTGTCCCAGGTCGTCTCAGGTTGCGACTGGGACCAGCCTAACTGAGAAGGTTCTCATGCAAGGTTCCACTTGGATATAAGCCCTTTGGTCTAAAATGAAACATGAAGCAACTTTAGAGTTTAGATACTTTTTTAAATACCGTGAGAGCAAAAGTCTTTGACCCAATTGTTATAAAGTAAAGCTAATCCAAATGAATCTAGGAAGTTAAAAATATGTTGATATCCGGTTAGGGTTCAGCATACTTGAAAAATCATTACTCGCATTTGAAACCAACGTAAGTATTAAACGCATACCTGAATCAAAATGTCACTTCAAATACACATTATCTCACAAATGTCTCCAACGAGACTTGAACCCACAACCTTTTTTGATTGGTGGGCAACTCACATGCCACTAGGCTAAAGGCCTTTGGGTAACTAGTCGAATAATTATATACGTGTTCCTATTTCTGGCATAAGTCATATAACTCGTCAAATATGAATCTATGACAACAAATTGATCAATTATACCAAACTATTGGAATCGAACAAAATAATCAAAACATTTCATTATCAGATGTACTAATCAGTTAAACAACTAATAACTTTCTTAATTTTGTTTATAAACCAGTTGACATAATATACAGAAATTAAAAATGTGGTGCGAAAATCCTGCAACAATCAAACAAACGGTGTACGAGTACTTCAAAGGAATTTACTCGGAATCGGATACAGGTCGTCCGAAGTTTATTAGCAATAGATTCAAGCGCTTGTCAGAAATTGAAGCTAATCTTCTAGAGGCAGAATTTGAGGAAAAGGAGGTGTGGGAGGCAGTGAAGTCGTGTGGAAGCTCAAAGGCGCCGGGGCCTGACGGTTTTAACTTTAAGTTTTTGAAGAAGTGTTGGGAGATCATAAAGTGTGATATTTTGAAGGCGGTAAGGTGGTTCTGGGAGAATGAAAGGATTAGCAGAGGATGTAACCCGGCCTTTATAGCTCTAATTCCGAAAATTGTAGATCCAATTAGTCTTGGTGATTTTCGGCCGATAAGTCTTATTGGGTGCTATTATAAAATTGTAGCTAAGATTTTGGCGGAAAGACTAAAGAAAGTGATAGACAAATTAATTGGAGAAGTTCAAAGTGCTTTTATTAAAGATAGGTTCATCCTTGATGGAGTCCTGATGGTTAACGAGGTAGTAGATTTTATAAAAAAATCGAAGAATAGTTGTCTCATTTTTAAGGTAGATTTTGAAAAGGCGTATGACTGTGTCAATTGGAAATTCTTATACGAAGTGATGTATCAAATGGGGTTTGGGAGGAAGTGGTGCAGTTGGATTCGTGCATGTCTTGAGACGGCTACTTCTTCTATCCTTGTTAATGGTGCTCCAACTAAAGAATTTCTATTACAACGAGGAATCAGACAAGGGGATCCTTTATCCCCATTTCTATTTCTCTTGGTAGCTGAAGGTTTGAATATCATGATGCAAGAAGCATTGAATAGCGGTCTGTTTGAAGGCATTAAAGTAGGTAGCGATGAGGTATGTTTAACACATCTCCAATACGCGGATGACACAATTTTTATAGGCAAATGGAATAGAAATAACATTGTCAATTTGATGAAACTTCTCAAATGTTTCCAACTAGTCTCGGGATTGAAAGCTAACTTGAACAAAAGTAAATTGTACGGTATTGGCATTGCGATGGAGGAAATAGAAGATTACGCTATGAGTTTGGAATGTCGTGTTGGCAAACTTCCTTTCTTTTATTTAGGGCTACCAGTTGGTAACTGTATGGGAAGAATTGAAAACTGGAACATAATGGTCGATAAATTCAAAAGTAAGTTGACAGATTGGAAAGCAAAAATGATTTCTTTTGGTGGAAGATTGACTCTTGTTAAATCGGTTCTCGGCAGTTTATCGTTGTATTTTTTCTCTTTGTTTCGAGCCCCAATGAGTGTTCTTCATTCACTTGAGAGCGCGAGGAGAGATTTTTTTTGGGGAGGGGGGGTTGGGGACTCAAAACATATGGTTTGGGTTAAATGGGAAAAGGCGTTGTCTAGTTATGGGGTGGGGGGTTTAAATATCGGAAGTCTTAAAGCCATGAATTGGGCACTTCTTAGCAAGTGGTGGTGGAGATTTCGGGTTGAAAATGAGGCGTTGTGGGTCAAGGTGATTAAGAGTCTGTATGGGCCGGGAGGAGGGTTGTTAGAAGAAAATGCAAGTTTTACTAGGAATAGTGTGTGGGGAAATATAGTGAAAGTTGGCAAGGATTTGGATAAGATCGGGATTAATCTAGCTTCAACATTCAAATGGGAGGTGGGGGATGGAAATGCGATACTATTTTGGGATGACGTGTGGGTAGGGGGTAGAAGCTTGAGGGAGCAGTTTCCTAGGTTATACCATTTAGAGGTGTGCAAAGAGGTTAGGGTAGGTAAAAAAGGGGCTTGGAGGGGGGATGAGTGGACGTGGGAGTGGTGTTGGAGGAATTCTCCGAGAGGAAGAGTTATAAGAGATATTACAGACCTATGCAACTTGGTACAATCTGTTCAACTAAAAAAACAGGTGACGGACAGATGCAGGTGGGAGTTAAGTGAAGACGGCAAGTTTTCAGTCAAAGACCTTAGAGATTTGATAGATGAAAAGACCCTCGGGCCGACCGGGAGACAATTCGTTACTCCATGGTGCAAGAGCATTCCCAAAAAGGTATGTGTTTTTATATGGCGGTTGTATCATGGGAGGTTTCCAGTTCGAACTATTCTCGATGACATTGGTATAGATCTTCATACTGTCTTGTGTCCCTGTTGTAATGACGGCACCGAATCTTTGGACCATTGTTTTGTTTTATGCCCAAAGATTCAGCTAGTCTGGAAGCGGATATTCAGATGGTGGGACTTAGAAAATATTGATGTGTTCTCGGTCCAGGATGTTCTTAATTTATCCGATATTAATTCTTTTATCGATATTAATAGAGAGAGATGGAAAGCTGTGATTTGGTCCACGTTATACATTATATGGAGTAATAGGAACCAGATGATATTTAGAAGGAATGGTTCCATGATTCCCGACTTGTTTAAAGAAGTTCAGTTGCGATCCTTCGAATGGATTTCAGCCCGGTCGAAGAAGGAAGAGGTGAAGCGAGAAGAATGGTTCAGTGGTCCAACCGATCGTGATTAATTGGCTGCTGGAACTGTTATGTTTATGTATTTTTGTTTGTTGTTTCTCTCTTGGGTTCGGTCATAATTTAGTTAGCCCTCGTGATTCTCTTTGGGGTGTGTTTGCATGCTCGTGAGACTGCTCATTGATTTTGGTGGTTTGTCTCACGCCCTGGTATCTATATCTTATAGAAAGGGGTTTGCATTTTCTATGTATTTGTATCTGTGGTTTGAGTTTTAATATATTTGCTTTTGCCTTTCAAAAAAAAAAAAAAAAAAAACTTTAGTGACTCAGACCATTTATAAAATGGTTGCACCCATGAAGGTTATGCACCTGTGCACATCAAATAAGGGGCCCACTTTGCTACAAGCTAAAGCCTCAAGTCTTCAGCCACACAAAAAAAACTAGAATAACATCATCCAAATTTAAAACCAAATAAAGATACTACTACTATTTCTAACATCATATTTGCTCAGCCACCAAAATTTTATGGCTGCAAGAACAGCGCTATCCTCACCTTCACTTTCTCTCCTACCAGGAAGAGGTGGCACCAATAGCGGAACTGGCACGTCCACCACCATCTCGTGGTGGAAACCTGTCACTCAAGTTGGCGGTAGGAGTGTTTTACGGGTTTATGCAGCAGCGGTAGGAGAAGGGGAAGGGAGGCAGAAAGCCCCTCCAGGCGTTGACACAAGAATCCATTGGGAGAACGAAGATGAAGGATGGGTTGGTGGCAGCAGCAACCCAACACGTTCAGTAGATGAAGAAGAGCAGAAGAAAAACTTGCTTGGTGAAAAATTCTCTGAATTGCTCAACAATTCTACTGATTCTCATTACCAGTTAGTATTCTCCATTCTCGCTCTATACCAACACTTTTAACACGCACAATTCAACATGATCACTATAAATAACAAAAGGTTGCATAACAATGACAAAGATACTTGCCGTGTTATGAGCGGTGCAAAAATGATAGACCAACTGGTAAACAGCATACTGAAAATGGTCTAAAAATTCTAAACAAACATCTAAAAACTTTATTTAGAAGTTTATACTAATCATTGTAAAAGTATTGTTTTCCTAACGATAGTAACACATTAACTCTCTGTCAAAGTATGGACAAAAAAGTATGTGCAGTTTCAATAACCTTGCCCGCCTATCTAACCAGCTCCAGTACAAATTGCATGACTTGTACATATTATAATGGTCAGCTTGGCTCATTCAGGATCATCAAACCTAGGCCATATATGCTATGCTTTTTTTTTTTTTTTTTTTCTTTTAATAGGAGTTCAGTCTCAATTAAACGAGCCACCTAAAATTGACTCGGTGTTGCTAAGCTTCTTGACTAATGGCAGGTTTTTAGGGGTTCCAGCAGAAGCTGACTTGGAAGAGATCAAGGCGGCTTACCGACGGCTATCAAAAGAATACCATCCCGACACCACTTCTCTCCCACTCAAAACCGCCTCAGAAATGTTTATGAAACTAAGGGAAGTTTACAACATACTGAGTGACTCAGAGAAGAGAAGGTTCTATGACTGGACCTTGGCTCAGGAGGCTGCAAGCCGTGAAGCCGAAAAGATGAGGGTAAAGTTGGAAGATCCATACATGAAAGATATAGAAAATTTTGTATCAATACCAGACATGGTTGACAGGCTTGGAGGACGGAACATGGAGCTGAGCGACCAAGCCAAGTCAGCTCTTACTTTTGATATTCTTATAATCGTATTCGCAATTTGTTGTATTACTTATGTGGTTGTTTTCCAAGAGCCTTATTAGTAGTGATTGTGTATACAAAAGGGAATAGTTGACTATTAAAAGGTCAAACATAGTAATATTATAGCTTGAAACTGATATATACGATAAATAGTTTAAAACCATCATTGTTCAGTTCTACATGTTTGGTGCTAAGGTTAACACGCTAGTTGTGATTTGTAATGTCTAAGTACATGCAATATATACAGAAATAGTGAAATCACAAACTACTTTAACCTACCAAAGACAAATTGGTCGCGAGACGAGTGAGGGCCCGCTTATGGTGAACATTGCGAAGCTTCTTGTATTTGTTCATGAAAGCAGTGACATCAATCTCTCTATCAAGAAGCTGTTGGTGGAGAGCTTCTGATTCCTCTTCTGACTTATAGATTGACTCTGAAAACAACCATCACCATTATAACTACAATACCTAACATGTATGTGTAAACCTTTTACTATCAACCTACTGAATATGTTAAGAGGCGTCACGATGGGTTTCGGGTTGAAACAGGCTATTTTGTGTACTTGCTGACCCTTTTGTGTAACATTTTTTCTTATATAATTCATGTGTTAATTAACTAATTAAGATTACAAAACAGCAACATTAATCCACATCTACGAATAAAACTACTTAGGGGTTTTATGCATTAGAAGGATACATGGGCAGCACTTTAACCTGTTCGACCGTCTGATATGCCTGTTGCACTCTTTTTGAGATAAACACAACATAAATTGACTCGTTCATAAGTAAATTGGTTGAAACTGTCACCTCATGTACAATTCATCTATTACCTTCAACTACTTTTAGGCCAAAAGCAGGACATATTTTCCTTCAACAAGATTAACATAACATCATTTTGCTATAGGGAAATTTGTCCTGTCTGTGATTTTTCCGGCAGCAAAGGAAGACCTGTTGGGTGCTTTTTAACCAAATATATGAATTGCTAGAAACATCTACCCTTAACGAGGCAGCTTGTCAGCATTTTAGTAAAGGCCTAAAGAAGTAAAGGGTATATTGTCGAGTCATTTTCTTTTAGGCCAGGAAGTGACCGGTGAAATAGTTGTAATATGCTGCAGAGTGGCCAAAAAAGTTACTCAGTAGCATTAGGAAAAACAGATAGCCCTAGTTCATTTAAGTGTACTTAATTAAGTATATATATAATATTTTCAGGGCATCACGTGTCATGTTCCTAATGCCAGTAAGAGGAAAAAGTATCAAGAAAAATAGTTTTTCGTTATAAAAGAGGACTAGGGGACTGAAGAGGACTAAAACATGAAGTATAACAGCGTGAAAGAAATAAGTTATTTTACCTTGCAGACGATGAAGCAACGCTGCAGGAGAGTAAAATCTGAGGATTTCTTGTTTCTGCTTCTCAAGTTCATTAAGCTTCTCCCTAGCAGCAGCCAGTTCAGTGGCCCGAATTATCTGACACTATATTCAACAAAAAAGGGAAAATTTCACCAAGGATCAACACTCTTTCGAAATGTTTTGGGAAAAGAGTAGAGGTCGGGTAACTGATCTAAAGAGGTCATTTGTAACTTCATGTCCAACTAGTTTGTTCATAGTAATCACAAAAAGCGAAAGTATTACAATTAGAATCTAAATTATTGAGTAAAACGATCAAGAAAGTTTTATGCAATGAAAATAGACTTTTAACGTGAAAGAACCATTCTGCACATTCTGCTTTTTAGCTATGTTTTCTTATTTGACCACTTTGGGCCGTTTGATATAAAACAAGCCCAAATTTGAACCATTTATACATAAGAAGAGTGAGAATGCCACCTCTAGAGAAGAATAGTACGAGGCACATGAAAAAACTAACCTGGTTTCGCAGCTCCCTGATGTATGGTTCTTTTTCCAAGTTGTTTACTGCATAACAGAATCATTATGTTGACAATTAACGTTGACCATCTATTCTATATATCTAAAGTTGTGCTTATTGCACACTGATCAGCATTGAGTACATGAAGGATTAATAATCATATAATGGAATAACTCACTTGCAAGCTGCATAGTTTCATCTCGCAAATCGTTTCTCAGCTGAAATAAAGTATAGATAGAATGTATGAGGGTCAATGCTAAAAAGCAATATTCAGCTTAGTTTCAATTTTCAAAAAGCTTGGTTTTTACAAAGCTATATATGTACTTCAGTACTTCTATCTGAAACTTGTAGCGTCTGACTTGGCACATAAGGAAGAAGTTTGACTAAATCAATACATCAATTCGATTGTAATCGTGAAAACATGCATTTAGTTTAACATGGAACCATTTAGAAAAGCCAAATTTCCATTTTCAGGTGACGGAGTAGAAACATATTAGATCATCACAGCTTCAACATTTGATTACATTATAGCACAGCCCTATAAACAACTGAACTAAATAGGAAAATAAGTTTTACAGTTTTGTAGGAGTAGCAATCTCAACCAATTTATGTGAAAATTGGTTGATATGGATTTCATGACCATGTGTCAAACAAGTAACTTTATAAATCTAACCAAAAGGGAATCAGGCTAAAAGAATCCCATCACATAATCAACCGTCTATAACCTCATATTTTATCAAAGGTTATTGTAATATTAGTTTTCACAAAAAAATGTTAGCAGGTCAATGTAACCCATTTGACACGCCTAAATAAGTTTCATATTTTTACCCGGGCCCATTTAAGCACACTATCCAACACAACTTGCAGTCTAGCCTGTTTCGTCACCTATATTGTTGTATTTCATTGTTCATACATTTGGTTGTTGGCTCTGAAAACTGCCTTGCTGACCTTTTTCTAATACATAGGAGAGCATGGACGGAGACTATATATATCCTAGAATCCTAGGGAAGCCATTTAGTCAATTTTTACTATTGGGCTTTTAACAACACAACAACATACC
Source organism: Chrysanthemum seticuspe (assembly GCA_019973895.1). Classification (NCBI taxonomy): domain Eukaryota; kingdom Viridiplantae; phylum Streptophyta; class Magnoliopsida; order Asterales; family Asteraceae; genus Chrysanthemum; species Chrysanthemum seticuspe. The sequence goes on along the minus strand of BPTQ01000006.1, from coordinate 128,447,755 downwards.
CAATCCCGCCGGGGCGGGGTATGGGACTAGTAACACTAAATATATTTATCTAATTAAGTTTAGCATAACCACCTAGTTTGGGATAAAGGCAATTCACCGTTATCCTTGTTAAAGGTTACACGGCATATAATTATTCTAAATAAAAATGAAAGTCACATTCCAATCAGTAATCACATCTAGTGCAAATCAGCTGTCTTTCGTGTTGTTTCTTAGGTACCACGAGGCATAAACGTTATAAAATATGTGAATAAACAACAAAAGAGCATTAAACAACAAGAGTAACAAGATGACTTACACGAATCTGAGTCTGGACCATGTCAAGCGAAAGTAAAAAATGCTGATACGCATCTCTATTGGACAAAAGCGTATGCAGCTCGCTACCACTACAAATATCACAACAAAAAAGGAATCCACGGTCAATAATACGACACAGTATCATACAAATTATTGCTAAAATCAACTAGACGTGATAAACCATGGATCTTTTTAAGGAACTATGTAAGATATAAAATACTTAAAGTAGGTGAGCAAACCTTTTGTCCTTTAGGACATGAATAATCCCAGCAGCCTCGGGTGGAATGCGGGTTAAAGGTCTATCTCCGTATACTTGAGTTTGATGCTGCTCTTGAGAATCCCTTCAGTAAAAGAGAATTCAAAGAAGTGAAAAACGGAAAAATATAATATGAATCATACAATACGCAGTTTATATAACAGGGTGTTTGGGATTACTTATTTTCTGTTTATTTTATGCAAATAAGCAGTTTAGAGTGTTGGGATAAAACAATTCGCTTCGGCTTATTCTGGTAGTTTTCACAAGTTGGAACGTGCTGATTTGAGATGAAACAGAAATTATTCTTTTAGTCTATATCTAACCTAAAACCATATGGATACCAGTATACCACTAAAACTTGTAACAGATTCATTTATTTCCCTTGTACATAATACAAATACTATTTCCTCTTTTTAAGCTTCTTATCTAATTCTGCTTATAACCAAAAACGTAAGCAGATAAAACAAACAATTCCAAACACCCTCAAACTTATATACTATCACTAATTGCATAAAAATCTTTTACATGGGCAACCATCAGAGCAAGGAATGTTAAAGCACAAATTAACCTATTACGTCATTTTACAGACACAGCCAAAGTTAAGAAAAACCAACTTAATCCACATGAGTGTCACGCTTAACACTAAATTTATCTCTTAATCCATAGATTGTGGCTTTTTTTACTATTACTTAAACAAATATTCTTTGAACAATACCAACTGTATAAAGATAACCATCTCCAACTAGTGGTAAAAGGTGTCCCCAAGGTCTCAGAAGAGACCTTGTCGGGTGAACAATACTATAGCGTTCATACCTCGTTGGGGGACGGGTATCCCGGGAAAAGTCTGGAAATGGCCACGGGAATACCGGTTTAGCCACGTACATCAGAGCAAAATATGCTCAACTTCCAGACTTCCCCGGGTAACCTGAACAGGGATCCTTCTCGGATTACCCGCTCTTTAATTGCATAAAGATCTTAGAGGGTTTTTGGGATTGCTTATTTAACTACTTATCTATCTATACTTAAGCACATAAAAAATAAGCAGTTTGAAATAAGAAATACCAAACACTTAACTATCTCTTAATCCATTAATTATGGTTTTTGCCTATGTGGGTATCTTCTAAAATCAGTAAACAAACCAAAAGAGACATAAAGGTTGAATCTTTATACAAGATTTGAATAACAAACTACATAAGTAAATCAAGAATCATAAAAATTAAACCATAAAACTAAGATAAAGAAAGTTACCAGAAGGATGAAAACATGATTTGAATTCTTGGAAATTGAGTGATTGCAAGAAAAAATAGTCTTTTTTATTCTTTAATTAATCCAACATCATGAAGGTCTGAAAATTGCTGTATTATTTCCTTTCTTGCTGAGAATGGAAATCAAAGACATCAACTATAACTTTAGTGGGTCCCATTTAAAAAAAAAAAAAAAATAGTTAAGCGAAAATCATAAAGGGGTAATGGTCGACGTTTTTGTTTTCATTTTATCCGAAAAGGGCGAGTCTTTCTTCAGTCGGATATATGTGGTCTTACCGGTTTAATCTCACGACCGTTTTCAACTTTTTAGTGTTCTTATATAACTAGGCGAGTACCCGTGCCTAGCGGCATCGGTTTATAGCGACAGATAATTAACGATATGCGATATTGTTGTAAGTGTTTCGTATAACGTTCAAAATAGAACTTGAAAACCGATGGCGACGCCGGTTCCTGGTTGAACACGTTAATTCAGTCCGGTCCGGTTTTCAAAACTATATGTAATATCAACTTGTTAGCTTGTATTAAGTTTTGTGTGTTTTATTAATTAGTATAATGTGTATAATAACATGTTGTAGTTTCTTTAAATTGTACGTTGTGAAAATTTTATTGTACTTTTTAGTAAGAGGTGTTTTAATTGGTTGTTTTTAATTTGGTAGATGTCCTTTTAATTGGTTGTACAATGTGAATAAATTATTGTACTTTTAAATAATTGGGTGTTTTAATAAGAGTATTAATTACACTATGTATTTCTCTCTCATTTGACCAATTTAAACAATTCAACTTTTCAACTTTGACCATTTTTCTATTATATGTAGTATAGATTATGGATGAACCTCTTCAAAACTTTATCGTTCATCAATACCATATTTAATAGAAAAACGGTTAAAGTTGAAAAGTTGAATTGTTGAAATTGATCAAATTAGAGAGAAATGTATAGTGTAATTAATATTCTTATTAAAATACCCATTATTTAAAAGTACAATAATTTATTCACATTCTACAACCAATTAAAAGCACATCTACCAAATTAAAAACAACCAATTAAAACACCCCCTTAGTCAAAGGTACAATAAAATTTTCATAACGTATAATTTAAAGATGCTACAACATAATCCAAAATATAAAATAATCAAACACACTAATTACGATATTTTTAAAATATCCTAAAATGAAAATTACATGTTATTATACACATTATACAAATTAATAAAAACACACAAAACTTCATACAAGCTAACAAGTTGATGTTACATATAGTTTTGAACCGGTGTCGTCACCGGTTCGGATAACCAGTTAAATCCATCCGAAAACGAACCAGAGAGGGCCCGTTGAAATTGATACAAACCGGTGAATCAGGTCTCATCGAGATCTATTTCTGCGGTTAATCGTCACAGGGTACCCGCCGCCAAAACGCGCGAGTATCCTGCTATATACTCTATATAAAGGAAAAACCAAAAAGTGAAAAGTGAAAAGTTGAAACTAAAAGTAGAAATGTTGAAAATATATATTTCAAAAGGAAACTATTAAACTCGGCGGGTTGCCCGATTTAATTTGACTTGTTTTCGACCTAACATGTCGGGTTGACTCGGTTTAAATCGACTTGTTATTTTGACCGGAACGGTTCAACCAGTTGAACCACCCGGGTCGAACCAGGTTTCAAATTTGACAAAATTATGAGAAATGATGAAGTAGTTGTGGAACCCGTGACAAATTTGAAAAAATGATAGACCAAGTAATTGTATTTTTTTGTTGTTTATTTTGCTTTGACACATGTACGTTGTCATTTGTATAATGCTATTTTGAAAAATGTTGGTCTTGCACCACTAAAGGGACTAGCATATATGAATCGTCTTTTAAAAGTTAATATATATGTATACCCCTTTGTCCGGTATATCAATAATGTTATGTAAGTTTATTAGAATCACAAAAAATAAATAGTATTGTTATCTTTAACGATAATTATTCGTACCTCAAACAAATAGCTTTGAACAATGCTTAAATATCTAAGAAAATTGATAGTACAAGATAATTTTATTATGGTGATATTCAATTTGTAAGGTTACAAGTTTAAAAGCCACACACCAAATAATAAACGCTACACATGAAGAAAAAAAAAATAGTTAGCACTGCCTAAATTACTGACAAAACAAGAAAAGGCGGTCACACATGTTGGCTATACCTCTAAACTACAATATAGTTTCTTTTTGTAATGTTTGAATCTATTATTATGAAAGTCTTAATAACTTACAAGTTAAAACAATCCTATTAGAAATATACTATCACACTTGGATCGACTCCACATAATTTTCTTGAAAACTGTATATTTTTGCTGCTATGCAACCACACATCAGAATTATAGTTATTTGAAAATGATTCTCTGATGCTACAAATACAATTTGTTGAAAGAAACTTATGGGTCGTCGGAATTTTGCAGAAAACTAGACATCATTGCCGCTAGGCGCGGGTACTCGTCTAGTATTTTAAATGAGTGCTTCTGAGAAAATGAAGGATTTACTCGGTTTGATTATATATAACGATTGATTCAAACTTTATGGATTAGTCGGTCAAAATATCGAAAACCATATTATAAAGTATATATCTTTAATGTTACTAATAAATGTTTTGCACTAATAAAAAATGCTTGTAGAGACTAAGAGCATTCACAATGACTAAGCTTTATATACGTCTATAAGTTTGCAAAATCATTAATTATAAACATATGTTCATTATGTATAAACTTTTTACAACTTTTTAAATGATTCATAATAACACATGCATTGAATTATAAAAAGGCTAAAACTAATGAAGCTTTTCATGCCCCATGTACATAAAACAAATGATCAGTATAATTAAAATAAAAAATAAAACTTTATATAGGTTTTAAAACTTTTGATAAAACTATCATTATGGATGCCCTAAAAACTACGCAAATTATTTGAAAAAAATCAACATTTTTTGTAATTCTCAACAAGTAAAAGAACTTAAAGTGTTATTGCAATTAACTAGTTATAATACCCGCACACGCGAGAGTTTTTATATATTGTGTTTTTTTAAGAATCGATTACAAATTTATTTATTTTATATAGATTTGTAAATTGTTGATATATAAACCTTATAATTAATTTAATTATATTATTTAGGGGCAGATTTTTTTTTTCGTGTGTCGATGTAGGGCAATAGGTGAAAAGCGGCCTTTTAATCTTAAATTTACACATAGGTTGGAAGGTGTATGTATGTGCGGGTGATTTTCTTATTTCTTTACACTAGTCGAGTACCCGCGTCTGGCGGCAGCGGTTCTTAGTGGTAGACAATTAATGATATGCGATATTATGTCAAGTGTTTAGTTTAATATTCAAAATAGAACGTGAAAAGATAAAAATGTAATTGCAAAACAAAAAATTTTAACATGGTTTGACATTCACAAATGGTATGAGAGTATATAGTAACAGTTTTTTTGCAAACCATGAATACTTTCCAAAGCTACCATGCAAACCACATTTTCCACTTTTCACATTCCACTTTTTCACTTCTTGACTTATTGCCCATTTTTGAATTTTATGTAGTATAGATTTGACACAAATATTTTTAAAATCACTCCTGTTTTTTTCTAAGTATTTTTCTTTATACTTTTGACGCTTAAACTTTTATGTTTATTTTTCTTTTCTTAACTATATACAAGAACGTTTTTTTTTTAACTATTGCCGAATCCGGAATATTTGAGTTTTTTTAGTAAATACTTAAAAACAAAAATAATAATAAATAAATAAAATATGCTTAATACAGGAAGGTTAATTTTATTTTATTTTTAAATGCAAAAGTTTTTAGTAAAGGTTTTGTTTTATTATATAACTAGGCGAGTACCCGCGCCTAGCGGCAGTTGTTTCTAGCGTCAGATAATTAATGATTTGTGATATTGTGGTGAGTGTTTTGTGTAGCGTTTAAAATAGAACGTGAACCGATGAAAATGCAATTGCAAACGGTTGTACTATACGATAATTAAAGTATAGACAAAATTCTTAACATCTATCAAACAACATATAAAATCATTTAATGAAAATGAAAGTAAACATTACATTAGTTATGGGATAAAAACTAACAACACACGTTACTTGTCGCTTAAAAACTAACAAGGATGGGATTAATGGTGACCAAAATTAGCGTGAATATGATTAGCCCAAAATAAAATAAAAATTGGCTAATTTTGGCTATTTTGTAAAAGATTTGGGCACATTTAGCCTCATTTTTTTTTTGAAATGAGCGTATTTAGCCTATTGAAAAGTTAAATGTGCACTAACGGGCACATATTTTCTCATAATTGTAAAACATTATAATCGTTTTTGAAGAAAAACTTATAGATAATATATTTATATAGCGACAGATCGTTTTGTGTTAAAAAAAAGTTTATGGGTTCTAAACGAAAAATAATAAAAGTTTGAAGATTTGGGGATTAAACATAACGTTTTGAAACCCGATTCGACCCGGGTGGTTCAACCGTTTGAACCGTTCCCGTCGAAAAACGGGTCGATTTAAACCGAGTCAATATGAAAGGTTGGGTCAAAACGGGTCAAATTAAACAGGGTCAACCCACCGGGTTTGAAGCGTACTGGGTTAACCCGGTTTTCGATATGTGTTAATAGTTTCAAATTTTTACTTTTTACTTTTTGGTTTTTCCTTTATATATAATATAGCGAGGTACCCGAGCGTTGCGGCGGCGAGTACCCTGTGACGATTAACCGGAGAAATAGATCTCAATGAGACCTGATTCACCAGTTTGTATCGGTTTTAACGGGTCCTCTCTAGTTCGTTTCCGGATGGCTGTTATTGGTTAGCCGAACCGATGGCGACACCGGTTTCCGGTTGAACCCGTTGGTCCGGTCCGATTTTTAAAACTATATGTACCATCAACTTGTTAGCTTGTATGAAGCTTTATGTGTTTTATTAATTTGTATAATGTGTATAATAACATGTACTTTTCATTTTAGGGTGTTTTAAAAATAACATTAATTAGTGTGTTTAATTATTTTATATTTAGAATTATGTTGTAGTTTATTTAAATTGTACATTGTGAAAATTTCATTGTACTTTTTAATAAGGGGTGTTTTAATTGGTTGTTTTTAATTTGGTAGATATGCTTTTAATTGGTTGTACAATGCGAATAAATTATTGTACTTTTAAGTAATGAGGTGTTTTAATAAGAGTATTAATTACACAAATATAGTTCTCTCTCATTTGACCATTAAACTTTTTCACTTTTCCACTTTGACTGTTTTTCCATTTTATGTAGTATAGATATACTCCTTAAAAAGAAAAGAGAAAATATGTAAAATAATAATTATCCAATGAATTAATGGCAAGTCGGTTCTTCTATGCGTAATATGGGATGGTTGCAAATATGTTGCTTATAAAAGAGGACGACTATTTTTTTTTTTTAATACTATTGTTTTTGTTTGGTGCATTAGTCGATCTTTACTTAAATTTCTAATTCTAATAGCAAGAATGGACGTGAAGGATCACAAATCGATTGAAACAGAAGAAGCTAAAGAAGAAGAATTAGATTGTGAACAGTTGCAGTTAGCAAGGCCTACAAGCTGGACTAATTCAAAAACTGGTAAAATTGTGCATGGGATGGAAGTGTTTACCCTGAAGTATGAATTTGATATTGATAATAGATCAAAGAATACCGGACGACGAGATGACTTTGACGTTTGCCCCATTTGTTATCTCGTTTGGACTAGTAATGGAACCCATTGAATCTGGTACGAGTCTAGCCTATCCTAAATTTGATTGATTTGACTATATTGCTTAAATGTAGACTGCTCAATTATAACTTTCTTATGTTGGGTGATGACTATTGCAGTTGTCTTCTGTTGAGGTAAAAATCTGTGATTACCCGAACAATCTAATCCTTCGGTTAATCCTTCGGCTAAGCTCTCCGGATTAGTTCCTTTCGGATCTGTAAATGCAAAGACAACACGCGTTAGTCTCGTCCAGGGTTTTATCCCCAGACCAAACTCCGGCGTGAGAATGAGTATATTGATATGTCAGAGTAAAGTATAATGAAAATGAGTTTAGAATTAGTTAACCTTAAATGCTGTAGCTTGGATCCTTTTATAGGAGAGGAGTTTTTGTCCTTACCCGCAGGTCACGTGGGCGATAGTGACTCTTTCGGGCGGGAGTTGACTTTACTCTGTTTAGGATCTGTCTGGAGAGGGTCAGTGGTTATGACCAAGATTCCTTTCTTCTTATACATGGCGATGTCAGGAGCCCGTTATGCCGAGGGTTATGTCTAACCCTCCGGCATATGCTTGTCTATGTGTGTGGTCTAAATTGGCTAGTGTGCTTTATCCGGAAGGTTATGTATAGTGCCGGGCGATTTTGGTTAAAGACCGGAGAGGTCGGTTCTTCGGCAATTTACTAATATGCCGGGGGGTTGTATGTTGGGACATACGCCAACATGTCCCCCCCCCCCCCAGTATCATGTTAATGAATGCATTCATTATATGATATTGGGAGTATGTGGTGAACCTCGGCTAGTGTTTCCCCGGCCGTTCCTCTTTCCTTCTTAACAACCTTCTCTTTTTCTTTTTTTTTTACTGTACAGGGTGTGACACGTCAGCTGGACACGTGGCCATGTGATGCAACGATGTTAGGACACGTGGCACTAGGCACGTGCTGTGCGGTGAGGATGGTGCCACGTCATCGTCTGACACGACGGGACGCTTCAGCTACTTCCTTATTTCGCCTATAAATACGGTTGTGATCCTTCTTTTTACCACAGTAAAATTTTTACATTCACACTCTTTCTCTGCGTTATTTGGCCGGACGATTTTGTTTGCTCTCCGTCTTCTATTCAGGTATTCTTCTAGTTTTTCCTTTCTAGATTTTAAGGTGTGATTATTCCCTTCCGGCTAAAATGTCAGAACCGTCCGGCTCATCGTCTGCTCGGGGATCTGGGCCAGTTTCCGAGGGTCCGTCGCACCCAAAGCCTAAATTTGACTTGGATAAATATACTTCCATTATGACCGAAAAATCATTACAATGGGCCGTGAAGGAATTTGGGATACCCTCCGACCTTCATCCGAGGCTTCCGCCGGATGGTTTTACCATGGGACAGCTAGGAGATGATGCCATAGGATTGTACTTAGAATAATTTATTGAAGGTGGAATTTCCGTCCCGTTTTCTAGTTTTCTTTTGGATGTTCTTCATTACTATAAAGTTCATATATCCCAGTTAGTGCCGATAGGTTTACATAGGGTTACACTTTTTGAGGTATATAGCCGTAGCCTTCATATTACTCCCACGACTTCGTTGTTTCGAGCTTTCTATAAGTTACATAAACAAGGTCATTGGTTCACTTTTGCTAAGCGGGATGGTAAGCAGCGTAAGGTCTGTTTTCGAGAGATCTTGTCGGGGTTGAAGGGTTGGAAAAGGCAATTCTTTTTAATTGACCGCCGGGCAATACCTTTTGCCATGCCGTGGAGGCACCCTGATTCAGATGTCTCCGATCCTTTTCCAACCGGGGAATTTTCCATGCCTCAAGCGGATCTACTGTCCGCTAATGTTATAGATTTGATAAAAATTCCGCCGGGTTTTTTGTATGCCGTGGGTTTGTCTGTCAAATGGAAATATCCAGGCTACCGGGCGGCTCTGAAGGATGCCGAGGGGAATGGTACTTGGCCTGCATTTTGTCTTTATTAGTTTAAGATTCTATGTTTTCTTGTGACCAACATTTTCGTATGTTTTGCAGTTTTAACTATGTCCGACTATCTTATCAAGCCAAACTTCCGTAAGGGGGCCTCTATGACCCGAGGGGATAAGTATCAGGAGGGACAGGCTCACTTGATGCATGTTACCCTTCCTAGTCCGGCCGGTACTGCGGTTCCGCCGAAGACGGAGGCAATGAAAAGGGTCGAGGTGGCCGACCCAAAGGTTTTGGAAGCCAAGGACAAGAAGAAAAAAGCTGCGGAGGCGAAAGCTCAGGGTTATAAGCCGCGCAAACGTCAAGTTGGGGAAGGAGGTTCTGGGCAACCGAAGCGTAGGAAGAAAAGCCCCACCCCAGTGGTTAACCTGGATTCCCTCACGAATCCTACGCCGGTAAATACCATTCTGCCGGAGGGTCAACAGCTGAACGATCCACCGTCCGTTGATAAAGAGCATTTGGAGGGTCACTCCAGCAACAGGTTGGAGAATGCAGATGCTGGAGTTGATTTAACCGCTGGGGCGGGTCCCCAAGATCAGAATCCAGATCCGAAGGATCAGAATGCTGAGGCTTCTCAGTTTGTTGAACGGCCTGCTCCAAACGAGGATGGTGAGTTGGTTTCCTTCTTTTCCGAATCGCTTTTTCTTGTTGCTATTTATTCATGTGTGCTTATCATTCATTTTGTAATATTTGTACCGGCTTCTCCTCCTTTGCATCACGAAGGTAAGGGTGCTGACGAAGAGGAAGGCGCTTCCTCCAGTGCTACCTACATGCCGGGGTGGTCGATAAAAAAGGATGAGCGGGTTAAGGGGTACGAGAAGTATAGAGATCTGATGGTTCATTTGCCTCCCCCTGCTGAAGAGGAGTATATGCAAACCTTATCGGACACCGAGGCGGCCCAGAGGTCATGGGCTATTCTGGCCCGGGGTTCTCTCGCTTTTGTGGATTTACTTGTCCGTTTTGAGAGCCTCGATCTGAACCATAGGGAGTTGGCCGAGGAGCATAGTGGTTGTGAGAAGGCGGCTAAGGATAACTTCGCCTTTTTGGATAAGACTTTGGGGGAATTGAAGACGGCGAGGGATGAGCTCGGAGAGGTTTCTGCCCGGGAAGAGGCTTTGAAAAAACAGGTGCGTACTCTGGAGGCTGAGAAAGTCGAATGGTCTAAGTTATCCCAAGCTCAGGGCGAAAAGATATCCGGTTTAGAGAAGGAGTTGATGGAGACAAAAGGGGCTCTGAATAATGAAGAAGAAGAGAATGCTGCTATGTTGAAGCAACGTCAAGAGTCAGCCGTGGCGGCAGGGAATCTGGAGATCGAAAAGTCACATCTTGTTAGGGATTTCATCCCTACTTTTGTCGCTCGTCTTCATGGGAGTCATGAGTATAAGGCTTCATTGGCCGCTCCCTTTAGTCTGAGTGGGATGGCTGGGTGGTTGGACGGGGTGTCGATTGGTCGTTCGGAGGAGAAGGTGAAGAAGATATTGGCCGACACGGAGGATTTGGACGTGGATGCTCCTAACAAGTATTTGGCTATGTACGATGAACTTTTTGTCAAGGAGTATCCCTATGTCGCCAAGGTTCGAAATGCCTGCCACCGTCCGTTTGCTTTTATCTCGGCCTTGATGCCTGATCCTGCTCCGGAGCGTGCCTTTGTGGAAGAATTAGATGATGGGGGTAAGGACGGGGAGACCAGTGTTCCTCCTAAGTGAAGCTTAGTTACTTTTATTTTTGGATGACTCCTTTGTAATGGATACGTTGCCGAACAATGTTATTTGTTGAAGCTTGTAATGTTTAAGAAATTTGTTTTGGTAGTCTTTATTTGTTTATTGAAATCGTTAGTCGTTTTTCTTCGTGTATCTCTCAGTGTGTATATTCATCATTTTTTTTTTTTTTTTTTTTTTGACTGTCTTTGGATATGAACCATTTTACGTTTACTTCGGCCACCTCACTAAGGTATAAATCGTTCGGTGTACCCATTCGGTATATGGAAATCCCCTTTTGGATATGAACCACTTGATATGTCACCTGGGCAACCCTTTTTGGGTATAAACCGTTCGGCGTTTGGCAATCCTTTTTAGATATGAACCATTTAATGTCACCTGGGCAACCCTTTTTGGGTATAAACCGTTCGGTGTTTGGCAGTCCTTTTTGGATATGAACCATTTAATATGTCACCTGGGCAACCCTTTTTGGGTATAAACCGTTCGGTATTTGGCAATCCTTTTTAGATATGAACCACTTTATATGTCGCCTGGGCAACCCTTTTTGGGTATGAACCGTTCGGCATTTTTATGGCAATCCTTTTTGGATATAAACCATCTTTGAACACTGATCATTTTTCCCCGGAGGTCGCGAGCCTATCGGGGAGATCATTTACTAATTATGTTCAGAAGACAAAATGTGCGGAAAATTGCCCCTCCGACATCCGGGGGGCTAATCTTTTCATTAATAACATGTGTCAACAAACGCCTCGTGGGCTTTACGGTTACAACGTTTTTCCTACAAGAAACATTTCCTTAGGTTCACCGCGTTCCAGGTGCGGGGGACTTCTTTTCCTTCGGCAGTTTGCAACTTGTATGAACCGTTATCGTATGCCTCTATCACTTGGTATGGGCCTTCCCAGTTGGGTCCCAGCTTTCCTAGGTCTTCTTTCCTGCTGGCTTCATTTTTCCTGTAGACGAAGTCTCCTACTCTGAGTTTTTCACCTCTAACTCTTCGGTTGTAATACTGCTCCATCTTCTTTTTGTATCTGGCTTCTTCAACAGCTGCTGAGTCCCTTCTTTCTTCCAATAAATCTAGGTTTAAACGCCTTTCCTCTTCGCTTCCTTCTTCGGTCATCATCATAGTTCGGAAGGTGGGCATGCCAATTTCCGCGGGGATCACGGCTTCGCTTCCGTATGTCAAACTGAACGGTGTTTCGCCTTTTCTTGTCTTCAAGGACGTCCGGTGAGCCCACAAAACGTTTGGTAGCTCATCAACCCATCCGGACCTACTTCTGCCTATTCTTGTTTTGAAACCGTGCATCAAGCTGTTGTTGGCCCGCTCTACCAGACCATTGGCTTGAGGGTGTGCCACCGCAGTATTTATCTGTTTGATATTGAGCTTTTCGCACCACCGCTTGAAGGGATCATGGATGAAGTTGCTGCCGTTGTCAGTTACAATTATGTGCGGCAAGCCGAAGCGACACACGATGTTATCCCATACAAATTTTATGACTTCTTTTCCTGTGGTATTTGCCAGGGGCTTGGCCTCCATCCATTTTGTAAAGTAGTCGATGGCTACGATGACATATTTTACTTTCCCGGGCGCTTCAGGGAAGGGACCCAGCACATCCATTCCCCATTGGAAAAACGGCCAGGGAGACATGATAGAAGTCATAAGAGTCTTTGGTAACTTGGGAACCGGGGAGTGTATTTGGCAGGACTCGCATTTCTGAATGACCTCTCTGGCGTCCCTGTGCATGGTTGGCCAGTAGTATCCCTGTCTGATTAGTTTAGCCACCACAGATCTTGGGCCGGAGTGCATGCCACATGCCCCTTCGTGCACTTCCCTTATTACGTAATTGGCCTGTAATGGACCCACGCACCTCAACATTGGACCTAAATATGACTTCTTGAATAGCACCCCGTCCTCCATTGTATAATGGGGTATCTTCATCCGCAGGGTTCTTGCTTCGTTTTCATCATTCGGCCATTTTCCCTCGGTAATGCACCGGATGATCGGGGACATCCAGTTTTCCTCCTCTTCTTCCACTATTGCTCCGATAACCTTCTCTTCCGTCGACGGTGTCTCCAATACTTCTACAAGTATTTCCTTGGTCAAATGGTCAAATGCGACGGATGCCAACTTGCTTAACACATCGGCCTTGTGGTTCTGTGCCCTGGGGATATTTTGTATTCTGAACCGTTTGAAACAACCAATGTATTCTTTTGCCTTAGCTAAATATCTCGCCATGCTTTCCTTGTAAGTGGTGAACTCTCCATTGATTTGGCTTGACACCAGGTTGGAGTCTACCTTAGCACTTAGGACTTGGATCTTCATGTCCTTTGCTATCCTTAGTCCGGCCAACAATGCCTCGTATTCTGCTTCGTTATTTGTGCTGGGGAAATTAAGTCGAAGAGCGTAAGTGTACTCTGTTTGGTCAGGACTTATCAGCACCAACCCTGCTCCGGAGCCTTTCTTGTTAGACGCTCCGTCCGTGAACAGTGTCCATTCCTCCTCCTCTGTTGTAGAGATGTTGCATACTTCTTTGCTTTTCTTTTCTCTCCCTACTTTGCTGACCGGTATCTCATTTATGAAATCTGCCAGGACCTGGCCCTTGACGGCGTTTCTGGGGATGTAAGTAATCTTGTATGCTCCTAACTCTACCGCATATTTCATCAGCTTCCCCGAAGATTCAGGCTTGCTCAACACGTCACGGATGGGTTGGTCCGTGATCACCTTGATGTGATGTGCTTCGAAATACCTCCGGAGTCTTCTAGAGCAGTGCCGTAGGGCCAAAGCCAATTTCTCCAGAGGAGCATAGTTTCATTCGGCATCGTGGAGTGTTCTGCTGACATAGTGCACCAGCATTTGTTTACCCTTCCTTTCTACCATCAGCACAGCGCTTATGGCTTCTTCGGCTGCCGCTAGATACACAAAAAGATCCTCCCCTGCTACCGGGGCTGTTAGATTGGGTAGCTCTAAGATCACACTCTTCATCTTCTGAAATGCCTCTTCGGCCTCGTCGCTCCACCGGTACTCCTTTTGGTTGTCTTTCGTGACACTTTTTAAAGTGTTGAAGAAGGGCAAAGCTTTTTCAGCCGATCGAGATAGGAATCTGTTCATAGCTGCCAGCTTCCCGCTGAGGCTCTTCATTTCCTTAAGTGTTCGGGGCGATTGCATGTCGGCTATCGCCTTTGTTTTCTTCGGGTTGGCTCTTATTCCTTCGGATGTTACTACATAACCGAGGAATTTTCCTTCTTCCACTCCAAAAGAGCACTTTTTAGGGTTGAGCTTCATGTTGATCCTTCGGAGGTTGTCGAACGTTTCTGCTATGTCTGCCAACAATTCTACTTCACTTCTGCTTTTGATCACCATGTCGTCGACGTACACTTCCAGATTCCTGCCGATTTGCTCCTTAAAACTTGAATCCACCAGTCTTTGGTACGTCGCCCCGGCATTCCTTAAACCGAAAGGCATTTTGGTGTAGCAAAAGGTTCCATGTTCTGTGTAGAAGGCTGTTTTCTCTTCGTCCTCTTTGGCCATCTGGACTTGGTGGTACCCCTTGTATGCATCAAGAAAACACTTGTACTTGTAACCCATTACAGACTCTATCTTCCAGTCGATTTCTGGGAGTGGGTAGTAGTCCTTCGGGCACGAAGCATTGATGCTTTTGAAATCCATGCACATTCTCCATGATCCGTCCGGTTTCTTTACCAATACTGGATTGGAAATCCATGTAGGATATTTCACTGCCCGAACTATTCCTGCTTTCAGCCATTCTTCTACTTCGGTGTTGATTGCCTGATTCTTTTCAGCCGAGAAGGTTCTCTTTTTCTGAGCTATTGGTCTGTCATTCACGTTGACATTCAGTTTGTGCTCTATGACTCGACGGGGGACTCCTGTCATGTCTGCCGGTTGCCACGCGAATACATCCTTGTTGTTTTTCAGTAGTTCCACCAACTGCCTCTTGCATTCTTTGGAAAAGTTGCCCCCGATGGTAATCATTTGCTCAGGGAATTGGGGGTTTATCATTACTTCTTCTGTTTTGTTACCAGACCCTTCTTCTTCCGAAGGGCGTTCTCTACCCTTGCTTTCCGACCCCTTTGTCATGAAGTGTTTTTCTAACCTCCTACATTCAGAGATGATTATTGATCTGGTAACCAAGGTTGCCACCCCCCTTGGCGTTGGGAATTTTATCATGGAGTGGATGGTTGAGGGGATCGCCCTTAATTCCTTAATACCTGATCGTCCCAGGATAATGTTATATGGGGAAGGGGATCTTATCACTGCAAACGTCATTATGGTTCGGCGATATAGGCCATCGTTTCCGAAACAAACGTTTAGGTCTATTTTCCCGAGGGGCTTTATTGCTTCGCCTGAGAATCCTACTAGAGGTGTGTTCGTTTCTCTTAGCTTTCCTTTGATTTCTGGGTACATGTTTTGAAAACAGTGTTCGTACATTACTTCCACGGCTGCCCCTGGGTCAACATAAACTCTCCTCACAGTGTAACCTTCCACCTCTGCTTCGATTATTAGCGGCTCCTCGGAAACATCTCCGGGCAGAATGGAATGGAACGCTATAGGGACATTCATCCAATCCTCCTCTCGGCTGCTTGTCTTCCTTTTTCTATCGTCTCTTCCGCGGGATACCATGTTTATTATCCTTCCTCTGCCGGGCTGATTATCTCTGGGGGGTTTCTTCCCCTTTGCTTCACTTCCTTTAATAGATGATCCAACTTGCCCGTCTCCAAGGCTACCCTTATTTGTTCTTTGAGCTGGTAGCAATCATTGGTGAGGTGACCTTTCTCACCATGATAATCACAGAACTTATCTAAATTTTCTCTCCTTGGTGCTCCTCTCAACGGTGCGGGAGGTGGTAGCTTTAGTTGGAGTTCCGTTGCCAGAATTTCTTTGGGTGCTTTTGAGAGAAAGCTCAAATCAATGGGGCGAGTATCATTCCTGTAATGGTTCCTCCGGTAATCGCTTCGGTGGTCGCTTCTGTAGTTATCAGTCCTTGTCGGGTAGTAGGGATTGTACTGGCTTCGGTATTTTTGTTCCGTTCTTCGGTCTCCTCTACGTTTGTCGGGGAGGTTCGCCATTCGGAGGGTTCGATCTGGCTGGCTTCCTGTGTATAGCTTGCGGTTCCATTCCCCTTTAGGGAGTTCCGTGGTGTTGTAGGCTTCTTCCGAACGTACAAAATCGTCTACCCTCTTCATCATTTCCGTGACTGTTTTGGGAATTCTGTCTGAGAATCGTTTCACCAATTCCGGGCATTTGCTTCCGTTGGTGAATGAGGATATCTGCATTATTTCTGGCACCCCGGGGATGTAGCTAGCTTCGTCGGTCCATCTTTCCTTGAACTCTAGCAGGGTTTCATGAGCCTTCCGCACGATCTTTGTGAGTTCCATCGGGTCTTTTAGACACTTCCTCCTAAGCGGGAACCTCTCTAGGAAGCTCTCTCTGAGCTCCTCCCAGCTGTCAATACTGCCGTTGGGTAATCGCTCGAACCACCCGCTTGCTGGACCGTCCAAAGTTTGCTGGAACATCCAGCACCATACCGGCATTGGCCAGCCGCCATGATTTGCTGCCCCAGAGAAGCGAGTAACGTGGTCATCCGGGTCTGAAGATCCGTTGTAGAGTTTTATGTTCTTAGGCAGCTCATGTCTTGGTCCGGCGAACTCTACTATCTGTCGCGTGAACGGGGATCTGGGGGCATCTTTGTATGGTTTGTGCAGGTCTTCCGCGACCTGCTTTCCTTTTGGGTCTTTTTCCTTTTCTACTCGGGTGGGTCCTTCGACTTTATCTCCAAAATCTATCCGTATGGGTTGCAACGGGCTTTTTCCTTGGGTGTTATGCTGTTGTATCAAGGCCTTTAGCGATGATATGTGGTTTAGTATTTGTTCTTCTAAGTTAGGCGGGTTGCCTCCGGGCGGTGTTTCCGTGGAGGGACCTGGGGGTGTTTCGGTGGTAGGACCTGCCATTTTCTAGTGTTGGTAGTTAGAATAGCGGTCCCACGGATGGCGCCAATTTGTTGAGGTAAAAATCTGTGATTACCCGAACAATCTAATCCTTCGGTTAATCCTTCGGCTAAGCTCTCCGGATTAGTTCCTTTCGGATCTGTAAATGCAAAGACAACACGCGTTAGTCTCGTCCAGGGTTTTATCCCCAGACCAAACTCCGGCGTGAGAATGAGTATATTGATATGTCAGAGTAAAGTATAATGAAAATGAGTTTAGAATTAGTTAACCTTGAATGCTGTAGCTTGGATCCTTTTATAGGAGAGGAGTTTTTGTCCTTACCCGCAGGTCACGTGGGCGATAGTGACTCTTTCGGGCGGGAGTTGACTTTACTCTGTTTAGGATCTGTCATGAGAGGGTCAGTGGTTCTGACCAAGATTCCTTTCTTCTTATACATGGCGATGTCAGGAGCCCGTTATGCCGAGGGTTATGTCTAACCCTCCGGCATATGCTTGTCTATGTGCGTGGTCTAAATTGGCTAGTGTGCTTTATCCGGAAGGTTATGTATAGTGCCGGGCGATTTTGGTTAAAGACCGGAGAGTTCGATTCTTCGGCAATTTACTAATATGCCGGGGGGTTGTATGTTGGGACATACGCCAACATCTTCCTTGTGGGCCTGTGTATGGATTCTCATGCATAAAGGCATGGCTTGAGATCGGTCGCTTTGGGAAGGTGGGTTTTGTCGTCCGCTATGTCAACTTTAATTATTTCCAATTTTCATCTGTACCAAAAAATGTTTTTCTAAGTTTTACTCGTCTTATTATTTGATGTCAGTACTGCCCTCAATGCAAGACCGCATGCACATTAAAGGATGTTAACCTTCTCTATGCAACTCACCTTCACATTCCTGATGCTGCTTCGGCTGATCAAATTGCGGATCAAAAGGTATTCCATCTTTTTGTTAAAGCTAACAGCCTTTACTTCTTTCTTAAAAACGCGCGTGCACATAGATATTATATTTTAAAAATCTCGGAAGGAAGTCCATATTTATTTCGAATAACTGCAGCCATCCACGAGACGCTTTCCATACAGCTCGGCTGGTGTTAAGGCATATAGGGATTATGAATTGGGACGGTTGCTGCATGCATCGAACAAAAGGTCTATTGTTTTAAAACGACGGGCAGATGTTTTGGGAAAGAAGAAAGTTGCAATGAAACGACTGACTGAACTCTTGAACCTCAAGGCTCATACAGAAAAACGGGCTAAGTCACTGGAACAGCGTGCTGATGCAATGGGGCTGGCTGATACATTGCGACGCCAGGCCGATACATTAGGCCAGTGGGCTAATGAATATCTCCGTAAGGCGGATGCATTCGGCCGACGGGCTGATGCATTCAGCCGGCGGGCTAAAGCATTGTTTTAGCGGCTTGAAAAACTCGATGCAAGTATCTTGGTTTTTAGACAATGCTTAAGGGAACATCGTGGTTTAGTACGTATGACAAGAAACTGAGCGAATACTCGTCAAGAGCCCTTATATATACATATATATATATCTAGAACTATATATATGCGATGTCTTTTGAAAATTCTTATGCTACAAATTTTATTTATTACTTTGCGCTATATTTTCTATGTCGTTAATGGCCAATTATTGTCATGTTTTAATAAAAATAAATATCTAACAAATAGAGATGACTTAGTTTGTACTACACCTAGCTAGATAAATACACCACAATATGCGCTATAACTGTTGTAAATTAGTCAAACACTTTTCGACCTAGGCATTACGAATTTTCTAACTTGTGGTGGTCTTTGAGACCATCAACAGACACGCTGTAACTTTGTAAGTGAGAAACTCATAGAGTCATAGGCACCTTATGTTAGTTAATGACCAAAGGTTCAACTGCTCATTGCTTGTTTTCCACATTTTGCAGACCATCACCTCAGTCTTTCCCTTTATTATACGGACAAACCCTTATGATAATAGTAATTCTGAAAAACAGCTATCAATTAGTGATCACGATAAGGATTCATCTAGCGAAGTAACGAAGGATTTGACGAAATTTGTTCACGTCCCCCAGCTTAATAATTGTTCCGGCGCCCACCGTATGTCATCCAGCGTATCCTCTTGATTTGAGATGTATCGACCTAGATACGTCATTAGATTTAGATTTGATGTCTGATTCATCTTGAGATCCGATTATGTGTATCACTTTAGTTCTTTAACAGCCTTATCATCGTTTATTTGTTTTCATCATGTGACTGATCCTCGCCTTATCATCGTTTTTATCTGACTGGTCCTCAAGAGCAACATATACTTTCCTTCACCAGCGACCTTCCGGTCGATGCCCCTTCCGCCGACGTTTCTTCCCACCGTCGAATTTCTCTCCAACGTCCCTTTTCTCTAACTCGTTATCCATTTGTCTCAGACATGGAATTAAAACCTTTATTTGTCAAAAATTAATGGTGAAAACATGGTCATGAAGAAGACGGTGCCAACCGGTGGACTTTTGATTGTCATTATAGCTGATCCATTTGATTTTGTTCATTTATACATCTGACATGTTTATAAACATGGTTAAAAAGTTTTTCGATGAAGGTAGTCAGATAAAATTGGGACTTTTCATTGATTGTATGTTTGCAAAAAGACATCAGGATATTCAAAAACACAATTCAATGTAGTATGATTGGGTGTATGCTGTTCAACAAAATACCTTCCTGCAAACTTCTACTTAAATACCTTCCTGCACTTGGATCGTTCAGTTTATCCTTGTGCTTGGAAGAGACATCACTCAAGACCTGATTCTTTTTACTTGAAAATAATAATCTCGTCATCCCTACAATAGTCACAATCATTGCCTGGTAATAATAAATGGTAAACCCATTTCAGTCGATTAATCAAACCATTCAGAGAACTCCCAGCATTTCCTAGTGATAATTTCCTAAGATGCTTTGAAAATTCTATCTTAAGCATGGTGCGATTGCGTAACAGGCCACCTGACCTCTCAATGCCGCTCATAGAATATAAGTGAAGTAAGGCATTACAAAATTTAAAATTTGTGGTGGTCCTTGAGACCATCAATAAACAAGCTGCAACGTTGTAAGTGGGTTGATTAGTTATAAAAGCAAAGACACCTTATGCTCAGTTCATGACTAAAGGCCCAAGCATCTACTGTGTATGTGGAACAATGAATATAAAGAATGAGCGTATAATGAGAGTTGAAGATGATTTACACAATTTTGAAATGCACCATGGTAATCTTTTTATATTTGGCTGAGAATAGCAGCGTTTCCTTGGAAACCATGCCAATGAGATTTTTATTTTGAGAATAGAGAACGTTACCTTACACCGGCTTGAGGTGATACCTGGCCTAATCAACACCAACTGTTCAATCAAATATCATTCTATAGCCCTTTGATGGCATCCTTGTTGAATCCAGCTTGTTGTGTATTCTTACAACGCCAAACTAGTACTCCAACAGTTTTTGACCTAGGCTCTACAAATTTTCTTATTTCTGGTGGTCTTCCAAACCATCAATAAACAAGTTGCAACTTTCTAAACGGTTTGCTAATTCTAATTTTAGTTGCACGGTTGCACCTTATGTTAAAGTCCATGACTAGAGATTCAAGCATACATTTCCCAGATCTTAGCCACCTATTTTCCCAAAGGTCAACACGACTTCATTACGAAGCCTGGTTTATCATCAACTGTAAAAACGAAGAAACAAAATCAGATACCTGACGCTTAAGGCCACCATTAGAATGCATAAAACCAATCAAGCCTAAGGTTAAAATGTATATGTCAAAAAGGCTCTGGGTAGAGTAATATCCAGCAAATAAGCCACATGTAAGTAAGTTGGGTCACCGTGCTTTTGCTTTTAAGAGCAATATAGTATCACATTTACGTGTTAACATCTTCGAAACTTATGAATTTGACAGCATGGTCTTCAAGAACTATATAGCAAGACCATCTCCAATTGACTTTTGTTTTAACACAAACAAGATAGATGAAATCAACATTATACTTTATACAGGAGATAAAAGAGGTGTAGCATAACGTCACAGTCTACAAGAATCCCAGTTTAAGTACCTTTTACATGCATTAATGTCCAACTCTGAACAACAACAAATGAAGCCAAAAGTTTCGATATGTTTGAATTCTAAAATCCATCTAATTCAAAACCAATATCAACATACTAGAATTCAATTGGACTGCAATATCAACATACGAGATCACTAAAACGAAAAGTTATCTAAAGTTCTTAACCCCATTTTTCTACCTTTGCTAAACATCCTATCCAGCTCCATCTTCTCTACCCATGTCAGCACCATTTGCCTATACCTCAACATTAGAATCACCATCGTTTTAAGCACGATGTAATCTCATAACAGTCCACTTAACATTCAATGAGGTCTATTATATATAAATAATTATGAATGAACTCGTCAGCACCTTTAACATAGGCGTTACAAATCTTCTAATTTGTAGTGGTCTTCGAGACTGTCAATAAACAAGTTGCAACTTTGTAAGTGAGTTATTAGTTCTAGTCTCAAATGGGCTTATTTTAATTCCAATAGTCCATAAATCTAGACCACCTATCTTTCCAGATGTCAACAAGACGATTAGTTACAAAGCGAGGATTATGATCATCTATGTATCCCGAACAACAAATACAAAAAAAAAGAGCTCATGATGAGAACTGAAAATGAATTCCAAACACAATTCATATGTCATAAGCCAAGACCACTAACCATGTAGAGTAGTAAGTAAGATTCTACTTTATTCAACATAGTCACATATATTTCCCGCTAATTAATATTCTAAACCAACCTATTCATCCAAGTGTCAACCAGACTCGTTATCATTACAACTGATATTTTAACACAATTCATATGTCGTAAGCCAACCAATTAGGCAAAACACCACAAACCAAAATGAACTGAATTATATTCTAGCAAGTTTGACAGCCGAAAAACTAGTCACCAATATTCTTCCCAAATATTAACAGTCATAAATATTCTACCCAAAGTTCAACTCGCTCATCAAACTCTATAAAGGTACGAGATCACTAAACGAAAAGGCATCTTAACCTATGTTAAGTCCATGCCTAAAGAGTGAAGGTTCTAAAAACTAAACCACTTATTGTTTGAAAGGCAACAAGACAATTCGTTGTAAATCCTTATCTATCACATTATTTATCATATTAAATGTATGTTGAGCAATACATTCCAAAGACAAGTGCATAACGAGAATTAAAAATAATTTTTCAAACACAATTTATATGTCATAAACTACCCATATATCATATACTACGTACGTAATACTCTACTCAAACATTCAACATACTCCTATTCTACCCATAATTTCAACCTGCTAAACTCGATACTCAAAATTATGAGATTACTAAACCACAATTCGTATATCATAAGCCAATACCATTAATCATATAGCAAGTAATACTCTACTCAAAGATTCAACATAGTCACATGTACTCCCAGCTAAACTATACAAAGGGTGTGTTTGGCAGAAAGCTTTTGAGAGCATTTTATAGCATTTAACATTGTTATCACAAAGCTCGTTTGGAAGGACGCATATAGCATTTACAAATCTATAAAAATGCTAGTTTCTCGATGCTCTTTGAATAAACATTTAGTATTACGTCATTTTACACATTAAAATTACAGCTACAAGCTACAGCTACTCTACCAAACACTTTTATAAATTAAACCTGTTACTGCTAACTTCAACAAACACACCCCAAGTTACCTATCACTAAAACGGAAAGCTACCTAAATACCATTTATTCCTACTCTTCATCACTCTCATCATCACTCTCCTCAATCACCTCAATCACCTCCTCCTCGTCATCACTAGAGAAATCATCAACAGCCCGAGTCGCCTCCTCCTCATCCTCCCTAACCTTACAAATCGCAAACTCGCCCTCGTCCTCATTCATAGTAATAAACTCAGTCATACACCAACTAGTCCTCTTAACCACCCCAACATCAACATCCCCTTCATAAAACACAAACCGCATTTCTCGCCCTATCGCATTCTCACCAAATATCTCACAAATATATCCAAAATTCGAAACCTGTTTCCATATCCCAATCTTTCCACCCGAGACTCTGCGGTTCACTTCGCTACTTCCTTCGGAACGATAGCGAGGGGTGTAAATGGGGTACTCTTGAGTTTGTTTGATGGGTGGTTGGATGTTTTGGAGAAGGGTGGATGGGTGGTTTGAGTATAGGTCGAGGTGTGTGACTTGGTCGTATGGAATGG
Organism: Chrysanthemum seticuspe; assembly: GCA_019973895.1. Taxonomy (NCBI): domain Eukaryota; kingdom Viridiplantae; phylum Streptophyta; class Magnoliopsida; order Asterales; family Asteraceae; genus Chrysanthemum; species Chrysanthemum seticuspe. The sequence goes on along the minus strand of BPTQ01000006.1, from coordinate 128,424,299 downwards.
GTTTGTTTTGAAGCTTGTGGGTTAAGATGAGAATGAGATCGGTGTTTGTTGGAGCGTATACGCAACCGAATAGTTGGACGGCCATGGTGGTTATCAGTTGGTGTCTCCCACTGCTATCAAGGTATGTTTTGTTTAGGAAGGATTACTAGTGCCAAAATGGCTTATTTGTTTTAGGGGCGGGCTGGACGGGCACGGTTAAACCGGCTATGGGCAAATGGGCACGGGCTAAATGGGCACGGGGCGAACGGGCACATGTCATACGAATCGCTTTAGAAAAGACTTAAAATGACAAAATAAATTTCCTCAAACGTAACACCTCATTTATATTTAAAAAACTAAATATATTAGTTTTTTTTTTTTTTTTTTTTTAAATTGTAATATTCTCCAATTGATAGAAAATATGTGTCTGTTTGTGCCTATTTAACTTTTAAATAGGCAGTCTATGCCCATTTCAAGAAAATGAGTAGGCTAAATGTGCCCCACATTATCTAAAAATTTGTCCAAATTAGCAATTTTTTTTTTTGCACAAATTGCCACCTTTACTCTTTATTCTCAAGGGATTTATTTATTATTATTATTATTATTATTAGAATGAAACAGGATGGGAAGGAAAATAAAAAAAAATTAATGTACTTTAGTTTTTTTAAGATGGAAAGGTAGAGGATAGGAATGTGGGAGGGTGGGAAATTACAGATATTTGTGTTTTGATTTGTTCCGTCCATTTTTGAGGATATTAGGAAAAAAAATGAGTCACTAACATAATAAATTTGTGTAAAATTACAATTCTATCCACATGTCATGGTGCATCCCAAAACGTAAAAAATTGCATGGGAAAAAAAGAATATGATTTAGTAATCTACCGACAAAAATACATTCGATCCGAACAAATAACAGACGAGTCTGTCTGGTTGAACTGAATATGACATTCCATTATCATATTTAGTAGGCTAGAACGCAATGAAATTCTCATTGAAGCATGTTATTTGGTATCATACACAGTTGTATAAAACCAATTTAATAAATTAAGACATCTTGAAGAAACGTAGTCATTTTATCCCAACAAAAGTGATCAAGTATTCAAGTGGGTTAGGGGTAACAAAACAATATGGTTTCAAGTTGAGCAACAAATTTTAGGACTGAGGTAAAATCTTAAATGAAGATGATTATTGTATGATGTTGGAATAAAGAGGATATATTGGTAATTTATTATCTTTCATATCTTTTTCTTTCTACTTAAAAATACAAACTCAATCCCAAATAATTGACCAATAAAAGGTGAATTGCAACAAATCCTTTATCATATCTGTTGGATCGATGTACTCTAACCAAACTAACTTTATGTAGCTTGTAAGGGCTTAGCAACCTCGGATAAATCCTAAGTCACTAACAATGAAACACTGAATTAACTCTATTAAGTATGCGGAATTTACTTGAATAGGGCTAAGAAGAATTATCTTTAACTTTAACGATTATATTAAAACACTGAACCTGCTTGATATACACATTCACTAACAATCCCTAACAACTCTAATATTCTCTAATAATGCACATACATTCACGTCTCTAATGCCAATCTATGGGTCCTTTTATAGACATAAGAATAACCCTAGTCGGTTTACAATTCTATTCCTTGTACGTCAAGTAATACTAAGCTAAACTTAGAACATTCTAGAATTACATTATAATCCTTAACGATTTTGCATATCAGTCCTTTAACATGCAGTACTTTGATGAACGAGCAGTACTTTGACTTTCTTCTTTAGCAGTACTTTGACTCTTCAGCACTTTGAATTTCTATATCCCAACAATCCTCCCCTAACTTGAATTCTACTTGCTTGATTTCAAGTTCCTTTGTATATTCATCTTTAATGTCTTGGTCTTCAAGAAAAGATTGTGCCTTTATCTTCAAAGTTTTGTCTTTGTAGCCCCTGTGCTTGTATTATCATCATCAAAGTAGTCTTTATCAGTAATTCTTTATAGCAACAATCAGCAAGCTCCATCTTTTCAGCAACATATGACAATTTGTACATCAGTTCATTAAGTTTCAGTCTATTCTCATCACTTCCAGGTGTGTAAACTCCTGTGAGAGGTGAATCATTGAAATTTTAATGGATTTTGATGTCTCTTTACCAAAGCCATTAACTCTGGAGTAGTCAATGTTTAGGTGTGTAAGACCATGATACATTGATAACCATATGATTTTTAGCAAATCATCAGCTATCAACGGATTTGTTTTGTCTTTACCCAAAGCCGTACCCTTTTGGACTAGTTAGTTCTTGCAACCATGGTGAACTAATTACCATATAAATGGTTTTTTTACAGCCTTTACCACAAGCCATTTTTCTTGTAGGCTAGCCAACTCTTCACATTTGCTGATATGGTGAGTTGATTACCATACAACTTATTAGCAAGTTGTCAACTATATAACGGATTTGAGATATCTTTACCAGAGCCGTTTGCTCATGAATTAGCCAGTCCTTTTGTTAGACATGGTGAACTGATAACCTATTGTTGTAACCATCTCAAAAACCATTTGTTGCTTTTAACTTTTGTTTCAAAATATTTTTCACTTAACAAAAGTTTTCTTTTAAAAACATTTACTGGTTTTGTGCTGCAAGCAGTACTTTGGTTAAAGTACTGTTTGTTCAGCAGTTCTTTGAATAAAGTACTTATTTTTCAAAAATTTATACAATTAAGTATCATACCAGTACTTATGCTTCATCCTCAGCCATTGTCCATTTGATATATAATTCAATAACCATTAGAGCTGTTTCATTCTCTTCCTCGACTTCCATTCCATGATCCAGCATCCTTCTCATAAGATCTCTTGTCAAAGGATATCTTCTTTCAGCTAACATATGGATCATAGTTCCATCTTCCAATTCCAAAGCATGCACTCCTGATTCTTCAAAGAATCTCCAGCTTGTAATCTTCCAATTTTCTTGATTTAGCCAGATTTCTTCAGTGCTTGTTTCCTCAGTTTCCCAGATAGTTGTCAGATCTCCTAGTAATACTAAGCCAACTCCAGTTGATGGAATATGTTCAAAGTATTCTTGCACTAATTGATATAGATGAAACATATTTGCTCTATCTATTATGTGCAATATATATTATAGCAAATTAAATACTCTAAAACTTTCATCCTCCCTATGGAACATCAAATAGTTTCCATCCTTTGATTCTACTACTTCAAATGTAGTTATCTTGGACTTCTTAACTGCAGCATCTTTGGATTTTGGATGATCGAAGTCAACAACTCTTATGTAATTTCTTAGCTCATCAACTGTGTCTGATCTTAATTCAATCTTCTTTGATGGTTGTTCAGCTTCAGTTGTTCTTTTTCTTTTTAAACTTCTTTTAGTAGCATCCTCCTTTTGCGTATCATCCTTAAAAGAAATAATACTCTCAACTTGCTTCTGACAAGCTTCTCTGACAGCATTATACAAATCTTTCATCCCTAAGTAGTTTAGATTTTGTAATCCAGTATACCCTTGACCCTTTAGATAAGCCATCATAGCATTTCTTTCTTTAGCCTTACTCGGTGGTCTTTGTGGTATAGCAGATTCAGGCTCCTTCACTGGTTGAGCAATCTCAGCATCAAACTTAGCTTGTAGCTCCCTAGCAGCTGCTTCATTCTTAGTCACTTCAATAGCTCTTAACTCTGCTAAAGTCAGCTTTTTCTTCTTCTTTGTTTCCACCAGTTTGCCTTTGCCTTTTTCTTTTGGATCTAAAACTGGTTGAGAAGCTTGTGGTTGTTCTTCAGCAACTCCTGGAATGCTAACACCTCTTGGTCTTGATAGGTTTTGCAAAATTTGAGCAACTGTCTCATCATCACTTGCAGTATGCTCGACCATGGGTGTATCAGCTTCCTCTTCTTGTAGAACAGTGGAAGGACCAGCTTATTCATCAAAATTAAGAGTCCTTGGTGTAATCAGCTCTTATCTATGAGTTCCTTGAAGAGCAGCAGTACCTTGATCACCAGCACCTTGATCACCAGTACTTTGTACACCAGTACTTTGAACTCCAGTTCCTTCAGGCTCAGTACTTTCAATATTTACTTGAGCTTCAGTACCTTGAGGTTCATCTTCTTTTTCTTCATAAAGCTCAACATCTTCTTTCAAATTATCTTGCTCCAGATTCCTCCCCAATTGGATAGAAGACTGTTGTTGAACCTTTTTGCCCTTAGAAGGCTTCTTAAACTTCTTCCCGTGCCTCCGCTGTGACTTGACCCACAACCTATGATGTTGAATTAAAGGCCAAACAAAAGTCTTTAATCTTCGGAACTTGGTCTGCAACTTCTTTAGTTGTGTAGCCTGAGAATTAAAGTCTTTCTTTAAGCGTGTCAGCTCCCTTGTTAAAGCATAGTTGTCCAGAACCTGACCCTCAGATGCCACATCTCTCTCATCTCCTCCAGATGTTTGAAGCCCATATATTGAAGTGTAATCATTGGGAGAGGATGGTGGGTTTACCTCTGGTTCTGAATGACCATGAGTAGATGCTTGTGGAGATGGAGAAAGTGAAGCTGCAGTACCTTCTTGTATATCAGTACCTTGTGAAGCAATACCTTGAGAAGCAGTACCTTCTCGTTCTTCACTTGCAGCAGCCTCATCTCTAATTGCTTGAACTTAAGGGAGTGTTCCGTCCAGAAAACTTGTCACTCTTCCTAGCCATGAAGGTGAAAATCTTTGCAGGTTGTACCACAACAGGTAATAAGCTTGAAAGCTTTGGTACATCATGAAGTTGTTTATTCAAGTAAACTTGAATAAATCTTGGATACATTAACCAGGGTGATCCATGAGAAATGTGAGATAGCATACCATCTAGAATGAGTCTTGAAAAGTTGAAGATACGATTTGTAGCCAATCCCACCAAAGCAGATGCTATATTAGAACCAAATTGCTCCCATGAAGTACTTTTAGAACTGATACAATGAAGTAGGACATGAACCAAGTACTTCCAATGTGGACTAAACAAGGGTTTCTTGAATGTTGCTTCAGTTAAAGACCCTTCATACCCAATGTCTCTTAAAGTATCCCAAAGAAGCTGTTTGTCAAAACGTATAGCTCCTTCTTCTTCATCAAACAATAGATCGTCGCGAATTGAGGCTTCACTAACTTTCACAATCCTTCCAGCAACCTTAGCCTGTATATATGACTCATCATTCTCCATGTGAGTTCTAGCAGTTGCCCAAAACTGTTGAATCCATGGCTCAATAACATCTGGTTCTACCAAAAGTGCATAAATGATTGGAGATCTAGTGAGAAAATCAATAATGTCATGGAATGCGACATTAGCTTCAATTTTATCCAAATTAGCCACCATGTTGTGTTTAGAAACTGTATTTCGATTCGCCATTGTTTGGTGTTTACAAAAGTAAGTGATTCGATGAATAGTAAATGTGAGAGAGAGAGAGAAATATGGAAAATATTGATAAGTATAAAGATGAGAGGGAAAATCAGATGGTAGTTATTTATAGGTAAGATTTGAAAAATCACAGCCCATAATAACAAGGTTACCGTTATTTGAATTTTAACCCATCTTTTGACCGTTAGAACAGTACGTTGATAAGACAAGCAGTGCTTTCCACGTGCGCAGTACTTTCCAAAGCAGTACTTTCGGAGCAGTACTTTCATAAAACCAAAAAGCAGCACTTTTCCATTTTCTTCTCTACAATGGCAAAAACGCCAAATAGGCATTGGATTGCCTCCCCTCAAGCAATGTATAGGACTGTCTAACTAACTAAGCAGTCCTCCCCTTAAATGTAGCTTAGTAATTAATCATACCAATACTCACCACCAAGTGATTGAATCTTGAAACATCAAATCCTTTTGTAAGTAGATCAGCTACATTATCATCCGTGTGAACCTTGACAACATTAATGAGCCTATGCTCATAACAGTCTCTGATAAAGTGATGCCTAATCTGAATATGCTTGGTCTTGGAGTGATAAACTGGATTCTTCACAATGCAAATGGTACTCTCATTATCAATGTTGATAGGAGTATTCTTGAAGTTGAACCCATAATCCAAAAGTTGATTCTGCATCCACAGGACTTGTCCACAACAGCTTGCAGCAACAACATATTCTGCTTCAGTGGATGATGTTGCTGCAATAGTTTGCTTCTTACATTGCCATGAGACTAATCTTCTTCCAAGATACTGGCATCCTCCAGTGGTTGATCTTCTATCATAATTATCACCTGCATAATCACTATCTGAAAAAGCTTCCAAGTGAAAATGTGAATCCTTTGGATACCACAACCCTAACTTGGGTTGTTGTTTCAAATAACTAAAAATTCTCTTCACTGCATTCATATGGGAGACCTTAGGTGAGACTTGATATCTTGCACATAAACAAACAACAAACATGATATCAGGCCTAGATGCAGTTAAGTACATAAGACAGCCAATCATAGATCTGTACAGCTTGACTTCAACAAGTTGACCATCTTCATCTTTGCCCAATGAGTTGATAGATTTGATAGGTGTAGTGACTGGCTTCATAGCATCAAAATTGAACTTCTTAAGAATGTCAGAGACATACTTATCTTGACTTATGAAAATTCCCTCCTTTGACTGTTTAACTTGAAGCCCCAAAAAGAAAGTTAATTCACCCAGAGAAATCATTTGAAATTCATGTTGCATCAGCTGCTCAAACTCCTTCACCATGGACTGTTTTGTAGCTCCAAAGATGATATCATCTACATAAACTTGAACCAACATGATATCCTTCTTATCTCTCTTGATAAACAAAGTCTTGTCAATTGCTCCTCTCCTGTAACCATGTTGCAATAAGAAAGTGGATAGCCTTTCATACCAAGCTCTAGGTGCTTGATGAAGGCCATAAAGAGCCTTAACTACCTTGTAGACTTTGTTTGGATGTGCAGGATCTTCAAAACCAGGAGGCTGTTTAACATAGACCTCCTCTGTAATCTTGCCATAAAGAAAGGCACTCTTGACATCCATTTGATAAACCTGAAATCCCATATATGATGCAAAAGCAAGAAATATTCGAATAGCTTCAATCCTTGCTATAGGAGCAAACACTTCATCATAATCTACTCCTTCTTCTTGTCTATATCCTTGTGCAACTAACCTTGCCATGTTCTTGATGACATTCCCTCTTTCATCTCTCTTGACTCTGAAAACCCATCTTGTACCAATTACTTTCTTTCCATCAGGTAGATCACATAGTACCCAAACTTCTTGAAGTTTGAATTGAAGAAGTTCTTCTTGCATAGCTTCAACCCAACTCTCTTTAGTTAATGCTTGAGCTATATTCTTGGGTTCTTCTTGAGAGATAAAACAAGTGAATAAGCATGTTTGGTGATCCTTGTGATTCAGCCTGTTTTGTTTATAGACAAAACTAAGTAAAGCATTATGTGGTTTAGAAAAACCCTTAGCTTTGGTTCTTGTAAGCACTCCAGAAGTAGAAGGTCCAATTATTTGACCAGTGGGATGATCTTTGTGAATCCTTAATGTAGGGGTCTGTTGAACTGCAAGATCATCATCCAAATTTGTGAAATCAGCTCCTTCATTGGAATTAGAGAAAATACCTTCATCATCTAATTTATCATCAATATCTTCTAAACCAGGCATGGTCGGATCATCATCAAAAGTACTGTCAATAGGTGCAGCAGTACTTTGATCCAAAGTACTGTGATCAAAAGTACTGTGAGGGTGTTTTGTAGACTTACCATTTTTCTTTGCTTCTTCATAAGCTCTTCTTTGATCATCATCAAAAGATTGTGCAATTGTTTCTTGAAAAAGCATCCTAGCAAGCTCATCTTGGAGAGCTTGATCTTCATCAGACAAAGTGGACTTTGGTTCATCAGTACTTTTCTCCTTCTCAACAGTTATATGTTCTTCATCAGGAACAACATTAGGTCTAATATTGACTCCATGAACAATGTACTGTAAATCTTCTTCTTTGTGATCAGCTTGATTTTCTTCTCTAACAGGAACATAATTCATAGAAGGAGTCAAAACCTCAAGATCAAACATCCAATCAGGACCTTTACCATTTTGATTTTTTTGATCTTCTAAAAATTCAACATGAAGACAATCTTGAACCTTCTTGGTGACTTTGTTGTACACTCTAAAGCCTTTGTTGTTGGTACAATATCCCAATAAATATCCTTCTTCTGACTTGCCATCAAACTTTCCCAAAGTATCAATAGTATTAAGAATAGTAAGAGGACATCCAAAAGGTTTCATAAAACGTATGTTAGGTTTGTTTCCCATTAGCAACTCATAATGTGTCTTCATCTGAGGTTTAGTAACTGATACTCTATTCAAAACATAGCAAGCAATACTTACAGCTTCAGCCCAAAATTGAATAGGTAATAGTGAATCTGCAAGCATTGTTCTGGCTGCTTCAATCAAAGTTATGTTCTTTCTCTCTGCAACACCATTCTGCTGTGGAGTTCTAGCAATACTAAACTCCCTCTTGATTCCTTTCTTGGCACAAAATTCATCCATAAGCTTGTTCTTGAATTCAGTCCCATTGTCACATCTAATACCTCTTACTTTGAGTCTCAATTGATTTTCAAGGGCTATTATAAGATCATGAATAGCATCAAAGGTTTCATCTTTAAAGCCCAAGAAAAATACCCAACTAAATCTACTGCAATCATCTGTCACAACCAGACAGTACTTCTTCTTGTTTAGACTAGCAACAGAAACAGGTCCAAACAAATCCATGTGTAGCAGCTCCAAAGGTTCTCTAATGGATCTATCCTCAATCTTCTTGCATGAAGCTTTGTGTTGTTTACCTTTCTTGCACGCCAAACATGAGTAATCATTCCTGTATGTTTTGGAAGGTAAACCTCTAACTAAATATCCTTTGACCAACTTATTGATATTTTTGAAATTTACATGGCCTAATCTTCTATGCCACAGATGTGCTTCTTCAAGTGTTGCCTTTGCCACTAAACATGTTGCTCTTTCAGAAGAGAGAAGACTCTTCATATCCAGACTGTACACATTATTGGTTCTTGGTACTCTCAGTACTACCAAGTTATCATTAACAAGCTTGAATTCAGAGGAAAGAATGAGACATTCTGTGTCAGTGAATAGCACATGGTGCTTCTTGTCACAGATCTGAGAGACTGACAGAAGGTTGAATTTGAGCTCATTCACATAGCGAACATTCTCAAAATCTATACTTCCTGCCTTGATAGTTCCTTTGCCAGTTATTCTTCCCCCACTAGCATCATTTCCAAATGCAACTCTTCCTCCACAATAAGATCAAAAATCTGATAGAATCTCTTTGTCTCCTGTCATGCTTCCAGAGCAACCACTATCCACAATTAGATGATCTTTAAGCTCCTCTTCTGGGTTGCCCTGCACAAAGATAAAAGAGTTAGTTAATTTTAGGAACCCAAGCCATTACTGACTTGTGTTCCCCTTGTGGAGTTACATACTTAAATTCTTTAAGTATGTAATTTTCACTGTCTTTAAGCACATGATCAATTATCTTTGGTTGTTCCAAAACTTGTGTTGGTTTTTCAATAAAAATATCTTTTTCATCCAAGTTCTTTTTATTATTTTCAACAAAAATATCTGTTTCACTCACACTTGCTGAAAGTACTGTTTGTTTCCCATCAGTGCTTTCCTTCTTAACCCAACATGTTTTAACTTTTGGTGTAGAGTGCTTTGATCTAGATACTCTTTTTGAGGTGTAACGCCTTCTAGATTGATAGTAATTAGATTTCCTAGGGCTTCCATTCCAAAAACTGCTAGCAGTACCTTGATTGGGTGAAAATCTAGCAGTACTTTGAGAAGGTACTGCTTGAGAAAGTACTGGTGATTTTGAAAAAGATCTTCTCTGGTGAGGGTACCTATAGTCTTGTGAGAAGTTGTTGTGGTTAGCCCTATGTGAATGATTCCAGACAGGTTTATTCTCCCTTGGTTTTTGGTTTGCAGATCTGGTCTTTGGGAATTTGCTTAAGTAATATGAGTGAAAGTCACAGTCCTTAATCAAATGATCAGGACTATAACAGACAAAACACAATTTTTGACCCATACTCCCAAAAAATCTTCCTTTAGTTCTATGATTAAAACTATCCTGTCTTTTTGGTGAATGATGAAAACTGTTTTGACCAAAATTATCCTAAAAAGGTTTAGCAGTATTTTGAAAAGGTTTGCTTAAAGGTACTGCTGAACGTCTAGCAGTACTTTGGGAAGAAGGTACTGCTTGACTCTTAACATTATCAACCTTAGGTTTTTCAACTGTCTCTTTTGGGGTGTCAGAACTAGATGGACCTATATTAGATTGACCAATAAGCTTTTTCTTAAACTCTAGATTGTCTACTCCAAAACAAGACACATCTGTCCTAAGTGGTTGAAAACTACCAGTGGGATGAGGGACTGCATGATAACCCTTGTCTTTCTTAAATTCAGGAGGTGTTTGACTAATAGATTCCTCATTACTAGATGTGTTGTCTACATAGTTAATGAGTTCATCATCACTAGTTGTTATATCCTCAAAATCACATTCATCCTGATCACTAGGTGGGTTTTCTTCTGTGTTACTAAAGTCCATACCAAATCCTAGGCCAGTTTTAATATGTGCTCTTTTCTGTTTTTCAACAAACCTAACATGTGAAAGACCAGATTGTCCCCAAGCAGCAAACTTTTCTAGCAATTCATCACTTTCTTTAGTTATCTTTTCTAGTATAGCAACCTTACATCCTAACTTCCATTCACTTAATTTTAATTGGTAATCTTGTTGTTCATACTTTTCTGCCCAAGCCATTTCATTATTTTCATGTGTTATTATTTTGGCTTCCATTGACTCTAAAGTAATCTGATAACCAGCTACCTCAGACCTAGCCCTTCTACAATTATCTCTTTCAGTTACATAATCAGTAAGCACCTTTTGATAAAAAATCATGACACTTAGACCATACCTCAGAGATAGGGGGTGAACTTGGTGAAGTAGCTACCATAGCAAGCAGAACAGGTTCATCTTCGTTCTCCATGCTCCAATCAAAGCTTCCAAGACCATCTCTGGACTCCAAAGCAGCAAATCCAGGTTCCTCATCAAAGGTTGTGCTCCAATCGAACTCTTCCACTGCTACCATACAATAGGTTACTGGTTCATCATCAAACTCAGCACTCCAGTCAACCTCTGATAGATTTATTGAGCAACCAAAGCTTTTGTTTCAGTAATAGGGATTTCCTTTAGTTCAAGCTTGGGTTTCTCAGTCATTCTATTTGCCTGATATTTAGAAAATTTGCACTCTCTTGCAAAGTGTCCAGTTCTTTGACAATTAAAGCATTCAATCTTGGTCTTGTCAAACGTTATACCCTGCTTAGGCTTGAAGTCAATGCCTCTTCCTGTTTTCTTCATGAACTTCTTGATTCTAGCAGTGATCATAGCAACTTGCCACCTTATATCAATTTCTTCAAGAGCATCCTCTTCAATTTGTGACAAATCCTCTTCATAGGTAACAGGTAGAGTGGCTTGATGAGCAAAGAATGAGCATACAACTTCATCAGAATGAATGGTGTTTGTAGGTGATGAGCTGGGGTTAGGATAGGTAACAGTACTTTGAGTAGGATAAGCAGTACTTTTAGTGGAAGTACTGCCTCTTTTTTCAGAAGACACAAACGCAATACTGTGAGATTTTGAGCTTGGTTGGCCATTCATCTCATGCTCATACACGTTTAAGTGGTTGTAAAGATCATCAAAGTCTATAACATCCAAACCAGGTTGTCCTCTGATCATAGTAGCAATCACATGCCATGTAGATGGCAAACTCCTTAAGAACTTCAGATTTGCATCTTCAACAGATACCTCTGCTTTGTATAACTCCAGCATACTAAGAAGATTTTGGAATCTGTCATAGGCAGCATCAAGACCTTCTCTTTCACCAACAGTGAATGTTTCAAACTGTTGCTTCAACAGATTTCTGTGCATCTTCTTGGAAGCATCATTACCTCCAAACCTTGTTTTGAGAGCAACCCATAGTTGTTTAGCATCCTTAGCATCATGAAACTTGAGTAGGTGACCATCAGGTATAGCAGACAATAGGATGTTGAGAGCATTTTCTTGATTCGTTATTGTAGCTGCTGGCAAGACAGCCTTAGGTGGTTTAGGTTGTCCAGGAACTTCAATAGGGTCTGGAATAACTTCATTACCATTGACAATTACATTCCACAGTGCATGGTCTGTAATAGCAATGTACTGCCTCATCTTCATGCTCCAAAGATCATATTCTCCCTTCTTGATGATAGGAATTATGAGTGAGGTGATGGATGGGGGTGGTGCAGCTTCAGTCGACATCTTTAGGGTTTGTTGTTAACTAGGTTTTAAGGGTTTCTTCTTAATCAGAGTTTCCACACAAGCTCTGATACCACTTGTGGAGTTTGATAGACTCCTTGAGATCGTTTTGAGCCTTAGGGTTTAACAATAACAATGACAATACGTAGCGGATAAATCAAAACATAATTGTTATTGACAAAAGGTTTCATTCACCATTAACTAACTAACTAACTATAGACGTTTATAAGAACACGTCTAGATAACTAAACTACTAACTAAACTAATAACCTAGGCGTTTACAAAACTATACGCCTAGGACACACACACCTTTAAGTCGACTACATCTTGGAAGACATGTATTAAACCTATACATATGTCCTCTTTATATACTAGAGCAATTAGGGTTTACAAAATACAACAAAGGACTAATAAATAAAACTTCTTTTGCAAGCAAGTCCTTCCATCTTTTTGTAGGTTTCCTTCTTGTCGTATTAAGTCCCTCTTGTTTCATTCTTTTTGTCTTATCAACTCAAACGTATAATTCCCAACAATATCTTTTTTCTTTATCCATAAATGTGGGACCTTAATTTATATACACCACTTATTATAAATTAGAACATATTTTATAATAAAAAAATATTATTTTTATTTATATTTAAAACAAAAATATTACAGAGTGTATTAATTATATATTTTCTCTCCCTATTTTAAAAAAAAAAACTTACGTCAAATTTAAATCTAAATCCAAATCTTAATTATAATCCAAATCCAAAACCCTTGACAAACCAAACGGACCATTATTAAGCTCGTAAACAAACATTCCATTCACAAAAAACTTGTCCACCTACGCTCTGTTCTCGAGGTTTTTTTTTTTTTTTTTTTTTTTTTTTTTAAGTAATGGAAGGGGATGGAAAGGGAAATCAAAAAAAAAAAGGGGGGGGGGGGGGGGCGTTCTTGAGTTTTTTTAACAGGAAAGTAAGAGGGAGAGAAGGGATGGACTTTTGTGTGTAATTTTTATCTGCATTTTTTTTGGGGGGGGGGCGTTGTGTTAGGAAGGGAAGTGGGTAAGTAACAACATGAGCTTTTATTAAATTACTATTATGTCCTCATTTATAGTTCAAGAAACACGATCAGTCAATTAGGCTCTATTTGTTTATGTCTTATTTTCACACAGAGACCCATTTTAGACAGCTATTGTAACACCCCCAATTTCGTGATATGCAGCGGAATTCAAACTGGGTGTTACTTCATGGCACAACAATCATAACAATAGAAAACGAACTCTAATGGAGTCGTTTTAAAAGATTTATCATTCAATTTATATAAATATCAGAGTTTACAAAAATGAGGTCCCAAATGGTTTCAAGTTTACAAAATACATTAAATTGGTTTTCGAATGATAATAAAATATATAGCCTTCTTGAGTATCCGTGCTCCTCCGTGCCAGCCTCGTACAATATGGACCTGAAATACATGCTTAAAACTGTCAACACAAAGGTTGAGTGAAATTCATAGAGTTTAGGAAATCAGTTGAACACATAATGTTTGTGTGGATTACGTTGTTATACACCCATAATGTTGAAAACGAAACAATTATTATTAGATTAAGCATCATGAAATGAAGGCGTTAACATGTTCCAAAATTAATGTCGGTGCGTGCCCTATCAAGGCGTTAATGTGTTCCAAAATTAATGTCGGTGCGTGCCTTATCAAGGCATTAACGTTTTCCAAAATTAATGTCGGTGCGTGTCCTATCAAGGCGCTAACGTGTTCCAAAATTAATGTCGGTGCATGCCTTATCAAGGCGTTTGTTTGCCTACCCGGTCAACACAAACGGGATTCGTCTATCCCAATATATCTATTCACAATATTCGCTCCCACTCTCACTAGTGATTAATGATTCATGATTAAGGGACCTAAGTTTGGCAAATGCGGTAACTTAGTACTAATAAAACAATCAGATAAGTATACATTTTGAAAGCAATGTGTTTGGTTTAAAATAAAGCATGTATCTCCCCCAAGGGTTTGTAAAACAATTAAGTAATAGAAAGTGGGGCTATGAACTCACCGTGAACTAATGATACCAAAACGTATAACGAAATCGTTGGATAAGCCAGGAAACCTCTACGCGCAACCTAGAATATGATGTTGTCTTAGGTTCTAAAATAAAGATATGAATGTATAAACATGCTTATATAGTCATTACATCAATTATGCTTGGATACTTAACATTTGTGAAGTCGTATAAGTGTTTACGTTTCGTTTATTTAAGTTTTCCCCGTCTAAATCTACCCGTTATTTCTAAATCGTAATTGATCACGACTCGGTTTTTATGTCCTAGGAAAGGTAATTGAATGTACCAAACAGATTAGTGGGTCCTACTTCCCCAGAAATTATTTAACTAATGTGAAATTACCAATTTACCCTTGGATGTACTAGTTATTTCAATCAGCAGCAAATTGTCTCACGGTTTTGGTCATAAGTCGAGTTTTACAACTCCGTTTAATGCACGGTCAGCGGCCACGTTCAAGTTAGGGTGTTAGCTAAAACTTTTATTCTATGACCAACAAGGTTATATGCAAGTTTTATGAGTTTTAGCCGTTTAAAATCTGTTACTCAGTTTTGGACACGTTTAGCCGTTTTGGCTCTAGTTTATTCATCGGGATGAGTTACGGCATGAGCCACCCGGCAAAATGACCACAAGATATCGATCTATAATCCTATTTTATTAATTAAGTTTCTCAGTCCACGAATTTTACCAAGAATTTACGTTTACAGCCCCTGTCCAGTTTCTGTGTTGTAAATCTAGTCCTTTCGACGGTTTCTAGTGTTTTAGTCTATTTATCCAAGCACAATCAAGTATAATAAGCATATAGAACATATTACATATATTAAATACTAGTATTTATTGAAATCAAAGGTAAGTATAGTAGTTTGCTTACAATCCTTGTGATGAATTTTTACTAGAACCATGAATCAAGATCACTAAACGTATGTTTGTAACACAAAACCCTAGCTTCCAAATCTTTTCACCACCTTGCAAACCCTTTATAAACACTTGATAATCTTTGTAAAAACCTCCTAAACTCAGCCCCTAACACTCTTGAGTAGCTCCTAATCCAACCATGGAATCATAAAATAAACTTAAGATTCATGTGAGAGATTACTAAGGGCTTCAACTTTGATATATAACTTATTGTATGAAGATCAAGTATGGAAGGTGATGGTGAATTGATGGAATTCGGTTATGGAGAGGAAAAATGGAAGAGATGAGAGTGTTTGAATGATTTTCTAGTTGTCAAATGAAGGATGATAAGTATATAAGACCTTATGTAAGACTTTGCTTCTTAAAAACTACACATGTATATACTTAGTGAATAAGGAACACATATGTGTCCAATATTTCATCATGATTTCGACCAAGGGCTGATTTGAAGTGATAATATCAAGTCTTGATATTATCTTGTGTTTACGGAGTGTCGTTTGGTCCCGGTAATCGCTAAGTGTAAGCCGTTAAGTCATAAAACTTAAAACCGGGTATCTTAAAAATATGAAACTTGTAGAAATGATTAAACTTATCATTATACTCCATAATAGAATATAAAATGAGTGTTAAGTTCCATCGGGTTGCTTAAACGCTGTTTAAAGCTGGAAACACGGGTCAAAAACGCGTATTTCGCGTAAAACGCAGAACTGGAAAACGTAAAATTCCAAAACTTATGGAATTGTCGTAAAATGGTAGAAATACATATTTCTAATGTTCATAGTGTTTTATGGACATATCGGGATGCCCGAATGACGTTTAAACCCTAAAGTAATTCTCGGACACGGTTTTGTGAAATCGGTTCTGTATGGATTCAACGTACGTCGTCAGGACGATTTGTCAAGTTTCAATTATCTTGTCATTATGGTAAAATAAAAATAACATTTTTACGGGATGAATAGTGTTTCATGAATAGTAGAATTTTAAAATAACCTCTCAAAGTCTCAAACCGACTTAAAAAATGATGAATAGTGAAATGATGAATAGTAACTGGTGAATAGTAATTTCTCAAGATGAATAGTAAAAATTTGAGAATGGATAGAAATCCTGAAAATGCGAATTGTTACAGCTATGTACTTTACTCAATATGATTTCCCATAAACAAAGTTTTATATTTTGTTTACTTTTTGTCTAAATTTTCAAGCTTCGCTTCAACAAATGATAAAGATGCAAATGTATCAAACTGCAGATGCAGTGTCCAAGGCAGGTTCACTTATGCCACCTGTGGTACCTTTCATTTTTTCAGTTATTAATTGTTATACTATGTATTGCGTTTTTGATTAATTATTAGTCATAAGCATGATTGATTTTATGATGAGAAATGTTATTGTTAATACATATACTTTCAAGCATGTATATAGTAGTGTTCTGTAATGGTGTGCGGGTATGGCTGATTTTGTGATTGTGTGTGAGTTATAAACCAACAACCTGTTATGTTTGTTTCTCATGTTGTGCAAAAATTAATTATTTAATCTACATAGTTTTGAAGGTATATTAGTAATTAGAGTAACTTCTTATCCAAATAAAGTCAATAAGAGCATTCCCAACAATAACACAATAACATCAATAACACTGTCCACGTCAGCGCCACATCAGCTTTAACATTTCACCTTAACATCCTCAAAAAACACCCACAACAATAACATCCCTATAACATCAATAACATTTCCAACAAATTACAAAAATAACCCAGCATTTAAGGGCATAAATGAAGAAAAAAATGAAAAAAAAAAAACGGCCGTTATGCCACTAACGGGCAGGGACTAACGCTGCAATAACGCCGGAGGTCCAATGACTTAACGCCACTAACGCCGTTATTTGGCCACTAAACACCGTTATAGCTTTACTATTGTTTATGCTCTAACCACTGTTCTAAAAGGCTCGCAAAGGCTCCGCAAAAGCAGCAAAGGCGTGAGGCTTGGTTATGCCGCCACGCCATGCCGCAATGCCGCCTTATGCCACATGTTTTTGTAAACTCAATATATATGAATTATGATATGAATATATACATATTTTCATACTTTGTGTCGCCTTATGTCACGCCTTATAAACGCAAAAGCTTCGCCTTGGCCACAAAGGCGTGAGGCTTGGTCATGCCGCCACGCCACGCCTTACGCTATTTATAACCTTGGCTCTAACACAAAAATAAATAACCATGTTTTTTTATTTTATTATGTCCTTACTTTAGACTTCCCATCTCATCCCTTTCCATTCTTTAAAATTTCTCTCCAAAACTTCTCCGGC
Source organism: Chrysanthemum seticuspe (assembly GCA_019973895.1). Lineage (NCBI taxonomy): Eukaryota > Viridiplantae > Streptophyta > Magnoliopsida > Asterales > Asteraceae > Chrysanthemum > Chrysanthemum seticuspe. Next base: position 128,406,741 of record BPTQ01000006.1, on the reverse strand, counting down.
TCCATCCATGGCCGCCATCGGTCGCCTCTTGGATATCAATACGAACCAGAAGATTACGAGCTCATTGGTGTCCTAAACCACAAGCTTCAAAACAAACCCATTCCATTCGATCAAATCATACACCTCGATGATGTATACCAAATTGTAAACAACCAGAAATCAGTTATGAAATGTAGATGTTGATGAAAACAAACAGGGGATCACATAAGAAGAAATAAAACCGTATTTGTAATCAAATGATTCACTTAGTTTGTAATGGAATTAAGAGAGAAGAAGATTACAAGTCTTTTCAGTGAATGAATTACAAGTGAAATGGAAATGAGTATTTATACAATTGGGAGGAAGGAGCAATGGGAGGAAGGAGCAAACGGATTTTCCCGCCAAAAGTCATAACAGACTTTTGGCTCTTGGCTCACACGTGCTTCTCACGTGACTTCTTTGAAACTACATTTTGGAGCGTAACAAACCACTCTGCTTGAAATGATGTTTGTCCACAAGCATCTTGTTGAACCATCTGCATCCAGAATTCCGTATCACTACTTCCCTCACTTCAGAATCAAATCGCTTTGCCCTTTGCGTTTTTTAGCTACTGTTTGGAAGAGCTTTTGTTTCTGTGACTTCTTTCCAACATTTCTTTTAATCTCACATGCTTCAGTAGCTTCACTTTGTTTAGAAACGACGATTCAGTAGCTAGCTTACTCTGAGCTTGTGGCAACCCAGTAAGATCAACAATTAATACCTTCCAAATAACAAAATATTCAAGCCTCAACTTGTGTGCTAGCACAGACATCAGACCCTCATCATTTCTTAAACCGTCTTGAATTGTCTGCTCTAAGGTACTTTCAGCTTGATAGCTATAGCGAACTTGCCAAACAATAATAACAAAGTGATTCCCGTTTCGCACAACAATCAAAATAGCTTTGCCACAACTCGTTACCTCAGTACTACACTTCAATCTTCTTCCATTTTTCCTCCTTGGCCATCTCAACATGTCAAATTCCAATTTTCTTAGCTTAACGTTGCATTGTGTGTCACTCATTTTCTTCCTAGTAGGCCATTTCCAACAATCAACAGTCACACACTTCTTTTTCCTTTTCAGCCATTTACGTGTATCAAATTGGACATCTTCTATGCCTCCTTCTACACATTGAGTGCTAAAGCTATTACTTTGAGTTATATAGCCATCCTTAAATCCTTCTTTTATTATATCACCGACAATAAACTCCATAGCCACACCATCATTTCCATTCTTCTCAACACTTTTCTCTTCAGACCTTCCCATATCTACTTGAACTGTCCTTTGGTGGTATGACACATAGTTGTTTCCACGTGTATTATGTGTCATACGACCAACCAAATATGACAATTCAATGTCACAATCTTCAACAAACATTTCATCCTTTTTAACATCAAAACCAGCAAACATCCTGTCAAATCTCAAAGGTGTAATTATGCTCACTTTATCACCTTCCTTAGGAAGCATTGGCTCATCAATAATCTCTTTTGGCTCCATAACAATTGTAGCTGAATCTACTTCCTCTGTATGTCTATCACTAGGTTCTAACTCATCAACTGAGATTACACCAACAATAGATTCAGACACATCAACTAAAACTTCACTTTCCTCTTTCTTTATCGGGTTTTCACATGTTTCTGTAACTTTAACTGGATTAGGACTCGTGCGTACCTCATCTGTTGTTGTAAACCCATCAGTTGCTACTCTAATTTCTGACTCTTCCGATGGTTTTTCTGTCTCGTCAACCGAAATGCTAGTATGATCAGAATCGCCAACATAATCAGAAACACTACCACTCTTCTTGTCAACTTCGATAATGTGTGTTTCATGTTCACCAACCAAATACCTCACATTGCTTTTATTCATTTCACATCTACTAGCACCATCAAAAATCTCAGCACCATTAGGTATCAAATTGCTCAAACCCATTCTTTCGTTCTTCTTTTCAATCTCTTCATCTATAACACTTTCTATACCACATTCAACATAATCGACTAACTCGCTATTTTCTTTCTCCACTTCTTTTGAATTATAACCGTAACTCTGATTCCCGTAGCCATCAGCTCCACTTGGAGACTGACCCATAGGCGCCGCTGCTTGTGGATCACAAGAACCAAAAACACCCCATGGGTTTCCATACGGCGCACCATTTAAAGCCTCGTATCCGAGACTTCTACCACTGTAGCTACCATACCCATTATAACCACCCATTCCATTACCTCTAGTACTATAGCCATATCCAGGATTACCATACCCCAAAGACCTATTAGAAGAAAAGTACATTGGTATATCGGAGTTAGTGTTTTTATTCTTTTCGAATTCGCGAACTTCTTGCAATTGAGCCCAGAAGTATGCCTCATAAAGCGTTTTAGTTTGGAAACTTCTAACCCCTTCTTCAATTTCTGGTTGTAACCCCCTCATAAAGAGATCAATGAGACACCTTTCGCCCAAATTCATTTTTTCAGTCCAAGAAATTTGTGGATTGTAATAAGAAGTAAAAACATCATAATATTCTTTAACCGTGCCATCTTGTTTGATATTTTTGACACCTGGCATATCATCAAACATCTTGTAATCATCCTTTCCACCATCACAATTTCTACCAATTCTTTCTTTGATGTTTTCAACCGGTGAACAAACCAAAAAACCTCCAAGATACAAACATTTAACCCAATTTTTGATATCCGCCATTGATGACCGGAACTGTACTATATGGTAAAGCAACTGAATGCACAACCCAAGAAGAATCTTGACTAAAGTAACTGTTTCTTGACCCAAATTGAACAATAATTGACCAAGAATTTAACCCGTAATAACGAAATTCGCCGGAAAGATAATTGTTTCTTGCCGGAATTGAAATAGAGAAGATGACAGGAAAATCAAGAATGCCAATATAACACTCTTGAAGATAATATGGTGCCAGAAAAGGGCTCTGATACCACTTGATGTATACCAAATTGTAAACAACCAGAAATCAGTTATGAAATGTAGATGTTGATGAAAACAAACAGGGGATCACATAAGAAGAAATGAAACTGTATTTGTAATCAAATGATTCACTTAGTTTGTAATGGAATTAAGAGAGAAGAAGATTACAAGTCTTTTCAGTGAATGAATTACAAGTGAAATGGAAATGAGTATTTATACAATTGGGAGGAAGGAGCAATGGGAGGAAGGAGCAATGGGAGGAAGGAGCAAATGGATTTTCCCCCCAAAAGTCATAACAGACTTTTGCGCTCAATTCTCGAGTTATATTTTGATAGGAAAGGAAAGGAAGTAGAAACTTTTTTGTGTTCTTTAGTTTTTTTAAAGAAGGGAAAGGGAAAGGGAAAAGAAAAAGAGAGGAAGTTTTGTTTATAAAATCTTCCGGCCAAAAATGGGAGGAAAGGGAAAGGAAAGGGAAAGTTATGTTGTGCAAAGACTAATATACCATTTTTAAAAGATTTTATATTAACAAATAAAGAGCATATATGTAATTTAAACAAGTTATTTTCCTTTTCCTCCCACTCAAGAACATGATTACTTTCCTTTTCCTTTCCTATTTCCTCTATCTCAAAAACATATCAACTAACAATTTCTTTCCTTTTTCCTTTCCTATTCTTTTCCATTTCCCTTCACTCAAAACTCGAGAACTGAGCGTTGGCTCTTGGCTCACACGTGCTTCTCACGTGACTTCTTTGAAACTACATTTTGGAGCGTAACACTCGACCTATACTCAAACCACCCTTCTGCAAAACGTTCAACCAGCCATCGGAAGAACTCAAGAGCACGTTATATACACCCTCATCATCGCGTAAAAGGAAGTACCCAAATTACTCGTAGAGTTTTGGGTTGGGATGTGGAAACAGGTTTCGAATTTCGAATGTCATTGTAACCTCGGTGGAAATGCTGTTGGGATAGTGACGAGGTTTGTGTTTTTTGAAGGGGATGTTGATGTTGGAAATGTTAGCAAGACTGATTGGTCTATGCTTGAATTGACTTCTATGGATGGTGATGATGATGAGTTTGTTATTTGTAAGTTGACTGATCAGCCTCTAAAAGATTCTAGTGATGATGATGATTAGGGACGGAGCCAGGAACAAATATGACCGAATGCACAATATTTCTTTTAAGCATTTCAATGGTGTCATGGTATATGATCTTATATCTTTGTTTTATTGCTGATGAGAACCCATGATTCCTAACATAAGGAGTAGTGCTGTAAACGAACCGGACGAACACGAACGGAGCCTTGTTCATGTTCGTTCATTTAATTTTATCCGGACAAATAAACGAACATGAACGCTTAAACGGACGGAGTTTCTTGTTCATGTTCGTTTATTAAGAAAATGAATTGTTCATGTTCGTTTATGTTCGTTCATTAAGACATTAAACGAACGCTAAACGAACATAAACGATCAAACATAAATGAATATAGACAAACAATCATAAACTTTATTAAATTATGCATCTAATATTGTTTTATAAGTGTCGTTTTGTTTAAACAAACTAATTTAAAAATTATACAATTAAAAGTTTTGATATACGAACATATATAACTAAATGAACATAAACGAACGTTAACGAACGCATAATCGGACGTTCACGAACATAAATAAACGGACGTGAATTTTGTTCATGTTCGTTCACTTAACTAAACGATCGTAAATTATTGTTCATGTTCGTTCATTTAATAAATAAACGAACATAAACGAACTTTTTACCGAACCGTTCATGAAATGTTCATTGAACGTTCGGTTCGTTTACAGCCTAATAAGGAGCATTTGCGATTTAAACTAACAGCCCACTTACAAAGTTACAGCTTGCTTATTTATGGCCTCGAAAATCACCACATATTAGAAAATTCGTAATGCCTAGGTCAAAAAGTGTTGTGCTGTCCTGTTACACGATTACATGATACTTAAGATATGAAAAGTATTTTAGGCAAATCAAACACCCTTATGTGATGGTGCAAAAACGAGTAAATTCTCAAAAGAGGACTTTTTTTCAAAGGTGATCCGTTTTTAAAACTTTTTTCTAGGCTCTTTCCCAAAAGAGCTACGCTCAACCGGCGCCTGCTCAACCGGCACCTGCTCAACTGCTACAGTACAAAAAGAATGACACGTGGCAAAATTTGGGTGGAGTCGAGCAGGTGAGCAGTCAAAGTCGAGCGGTTGAGTAGTCAAGTCGAGCAGTTGAGCAGTCGAAAGGAATGACACGTGTCGAAAAATGTATGGGGTCGAGCAGTTGAGCAGTTGAGCGTGGCTCTTTTGGGAAAGAGCCTAGAAAAAAGTCTTAAAAACGGACCACACTTGAAAAAAAGTCCCTTTTGGTAATTTTCTCTTTTAATAATCGAATTGATTTGTACAACATCAAAATTTATTGTACACCGCATGTTACATTACCTTAGTACACCAGAATGGAGGCGTTTTTGGCTTTGTAAGATTCAACAGGTCAGATGCAGCAGGGAAGCCATCAAAGGGTTAAAGAATACTTGGATCTTAGATTGAAGGACAGTTGTTGACTGAGTAGGTATGACTTCAAGCCAGTATATAGGTGACTGTTCTCTATTCTCAAAATAACAAACTTATTGGTATGATTTCCAAAGAAGCACCACTATTATCAGCTGAAATAAACAAATCTTTGTATGATTTATCACTAGGATATTTTGGGAGTTTTCTAAAAGGTTTGATAGATTGACCGAAATTTGTTTTTCATTTATTAGCTTTTTAAGATGGGGGTTGTAATGGTATCGTGGTCTTGCTAGGAAAAGAACGTGATTGGTTGGCAGTTAGCTGCAGATGATATTCCATGTTATCAAGGTAGGGAAAATTTCGGTGCCCTTCAGATTTGGCTTGAGGTGAAAGTATTCTTGACATTGGTGCAAGTCTCAAGAGAGACGACAAAGTTTTTGTCATGATTGTAACCATGGAACTATAGAGAACTACATCCTATAGTGCTGCTGATGATGTTATGATTAAGTTCTAGTTGTTGTTTAATGAAATTTAATTAAGTGATGATTGGGACTGTTGTAAGGATGATGAAATTAGTACTTAAAGTAAAAGGTAAATAACATTGCATCAGGGCTTGAGTTATATCTCTTCCAAGCATAAGGAAACCTGATATGATGAAGAACTTGGTCGTTTACTCGACCGAGTCCTCCCCCTTTGTTTGTGTGTGAGTGTGTGTTTTTTAATGGATGTTGTGGGGTATTTTTGTGTTTAAGTACGGTATGTTTTTTTGTGATGACCGCAGTCGTCTCATTAAACTAATTTGGTCATGATGAATGTTGTGCTAAGTTGGCGCTAATGTGGCAGTGGTGACTGCGGTCATCCTCGGTCACCATTACTCCCGGCATTATGGTCAGCACTGATATATCCAAGTCTTCCATATAGGCATTTTGGGTTCAAGAACAGCCAGGGGTGCATTTGGGTTAAAATAAAATAGCATTGCTAAAACCTTTGTTGGTGGAGATCACATCCACAATTGTCATTACTAAACACAAGGTTAGATGCACCACTACAGTGTAGCTGCCATGAATGCTATGAAAAACCAGGAATTTGGATTGACTCAAATTGCCATTTTTTATAGGGTAGTGCTTGCCACTTGCAGAGGTAACATGTCATAAGATTTGTCACCAATTTGTTGCAAAGAAGCATTGCCATTGTTTCTGTAATTTTTCATGGGCTCATGAAATGAGAGATTATCCTCAAGATATGAATGAAGCAAATGAAATAATACTAGTATACAGTAAAAAAAAATGGTGCGCAACTTCCTTCCTACAAAAAATGATAAATACATGCAAGAACATGTCATTTAGTCATCAAAATGTTATGCATGCTAGTATTTATTACGAGTAATATATCAGTTTTTGATATCGCTAGGTGCTGCAACACACGGCTTGGTGTTCTTCTTTTGTTGTGCCGAATACTCCCTGTACATTTGAACAAAATAATTATAACTTGCCCTATATGCATGACACCGCTGAGACAATACACCAGTTCGCCGTTCAAATGCATCAACACGCCGTCCCAATGCATTACACCACTGTCTTAATGCATCAGCCTGCAGTTTTAATTCATCAGCTAGCAGTCGCAATGCATCAGCCGGTCCCAATGCATTAACCGGCTGTCCCGATATCTTAGCCCACTCTTCTAACTTCTGAATCTGTGCTGACAGATCTTCCAAGTGTCTCAACATTATATCATGTTGATGCTCTGCATTAGCCCGCTGTTTCATAACATCCGTCAGCTGCTTTGACTCATCTGTGTGCAGCTTTATTGCATTAACCCTCCGTGACATTAAATACTTCTTAACATCAGTTAAACCCTCGTTGTTGAATGGAAAGTGTCTAATGGTTGATTCCTGCATGAATAATAGTAGTTATTGAAAACTAACTTATTATCAAAAGATCTGAATCAAGTTTAGTTTTTAACAACGGGGATGATTACCTTTTGATGAGCAGCAACGCAAACATTGGATGCATAAAGAAGCATAACATCCTTGTGTGCGCAAAAGGTGTTGCATTGAGGGCACTGTTGAGATGATAAAAGGTAATAAAGGCAAGATTATGGTACCAACTGACTATATTATATATGGTTAACAAAGACCTACCTTCCCACTCGAGGAACTTTGAGGAAGCCATTTCTTTAGACATGAGATTCCATACAGATGCCCACAATGAACACAACTATAGCAGTCATCACACAAAATTAGAAGTCAAAAGTGAAAATCGAATAATATAGCCAAACAATCACATTCATCGACTGTACGTATATGAAAAAGATGGACGCTTACAAGAATAATTAATTTGAACTGTCCTTTTTTTTTGAACACAATATTTTCACACCCTGTACCTACTATCTCAAGAAAGTCAAATCCTTTATGTATGTTAATCAATCTTCTTCGGGAAAGCGAGTTAATCATCTTTAGTAAAAATTACTTACAATTTTAAGTGACTAATGAAAATCATGTTATCATGTGTATGCATGTTTGAATCTTTGAGAAGTACTAAAAGTAAAAACAAAAGTTGAAAAAAAAAAGAAAAAAGAAAAAAGAAAAAAGAAAAAGAAAAACTAGAGGGCTTTTGGCCTAGCGGTGAGATAAGGTGTGCGCTTCGGGTTCAAGTCTCACTTAAAACATATATGCGTGTTGAAACTATGTATATTTATGTTTTCAAAACCATAAAAATAAAAAAGAGTAGCTTGATACCAAATTGGATGGTCTCTTTGGCTTGCACTCCAAGCTTGATAACAAACATTACAATCATCAAGTAGACACATATTCTTTGGATTAACAACATTGTCATCGTCGATCATCACCACCCCATGCATTGTTTTACCATCTGCACCAACCCAACTCGAAACTCTTGGCGACGTCATCTCCTCTTCTTCTTTGTAATCTTCTTCTACATGCTCGGTAACCATAACTTATTACTACGTGTATTAGTTATTAGCAATCGCAAAACAAATATGTTTAGGTTGTGGTTATGTTAGGAGTATTAAGGAAGGAAAACAAATACCATACTTAGATTTTGATTAACAGAAGGTAACCGTATTTATCTTAAGTCATATAATGTGATAAACTTCAAGTCGGTCTATTGTAATCATTAATCTTGGCTTATAATAATCGCTAAGGATTATTTATATGATATATTATATTTGATATTGGTATAGCATGTTAGTTGGGCTCTTTGAATATTGGGCCAACTTACCCATCTTTTAAGAGGTTAATGGGCCACTAAACTAAATTAAATAATTAAACCTTTTAGGACTACTGTGCAAGTGTGCATGGGGGTGTAAATTACTCGAGCCGAGAAACTCGAGCACCGAGTATACATTTGCATGCTCAATAATTTAGAGCTTGGCTCGGCTCAACTCGATTATCGATTTTGGAATGTCTGTAAACTATATTAATAGTGGTTAAACAACCTCGATTTCATCTATTTGAGCTCGATTGGTCTCAACTTGCATTGTAAGGGTAAAAATGTAAAACCATATAAGCTCGATAAGGCTTTTCGAGCTGAGTATTTTGATACTCAAGCTCATCTCAAAGTATACTCGGGTTGCTCAAGCTCGATCTTGACTTGGTTTACATCGAGTAGATTTCAAGTACTTTGCGAGTTAATCTCAAGTAGCTCGCGAGCTGTCACCGTATCTAACACAAGATTACGATAACTAATCACACACAGACGTATATATTGTTTGTGGTTATGAGCCCAGCATGGAAAGATAATCAACAACAGAAACAATACCAAAACAGGTTACCGGATATCACTTGGAATCGTGTTATCATTTTTCAAAGTAAACTAATCGACCCTAATGTCTAGGTATCACGAATATCTACTTGGGATAAGACCAAATGTATGTTATTGAATTATGCACAAATCAATAACCCTTTTGCTTAGAAGTGTTTAACGTTTTCTGTATCGTATATCATGCATTCGAGTGTTAATCTCTATTTATTGTAGAAATTACTCAACCCTAGTCCAATGGAATTATGAGTGCTTAACAGCCAATTAATCACCACATAATTAGCCTCCATAATGATAGGAATAGTGGTTACACGACCAATTAAACATGGTCATAATGCAGTTGTAACTGCCACTTGAATAGGTCAATGCCTGTTACAAGTTGATTCTAGTACTACCAGTAGGAACTAGCCTACCAGTACTAACTTAGTACTACCAGTACTAACACTGAATCTCACCACTATAGAGTCTGGGTGTTCAGGGACCTTATGAGTGTACACTCCGTACCTCCTGACCCATTACCAGGTGTGAACTAATCCCACAAGTGCACTAAATTTTCCAACAATCCTCCCCAAATTTAGTTCACTTCCTTTGCATGAAAATTAAACATCAAACAAAACATGTACATAAATGAAAATATCCCGAGGATTGAATTTCCATCTTAGTACATTACACGTTCAAATATTCGAGAATCAGAGTGTTCTAAGAATTGAACCCTTCAACCCATTTGAATACCTGAAGATAAAATACACACAAGCTTCCAAACACTTAAAAGCTCCTGACACTATACAAGCCATGTGTCCATATCTAAATTCATAAATGTTGTAAGAGCTAAAAGTGCAAAGCTCCCTGAAGCGGCAAAATTTAAACATTCACATAGGTGGTTCCTCTTTATTCATGCTCCTGCCAAGCACTTTTTCAAAGAAATTAACCATTAAGAAGTAAAGACTTCATCCCCCTTTTCAGCAGGTTCTGAGCACATCCTTGGGATGTAAAATAAACATGTGCTCCAGTCCACTGAATGTTCAGCTTTCCACATTGAACTCAGCTCCCAAGTTTCCTCAAGAGGGAGTTGGGTGTCTTAGCATTCAGTGACTAAGTTTGACTTAAACTCATCCCTTTAGCAGACTTTATAACCAAGTCTCTAGCTAATCCATTCGTCAAGTGATCAGCTAAATTTTGTTGAGATCTAACAAGCTCTATAGATACCACCCCATTCATGATAAGCTCACGAATCATGCTATGTCTGACACCTAAGTGTCTAGACTTCCCATTGTACATCTGGCTATAAGCCTTTGCCAATGTAGTTGCACTATCACAACGGATAGAAATAGGTGCTATAGGTTTAGGCCACAATGGAATCTCAAGAAGCAAGTTTTTTAACCATTCAGCTTCTTTACCAGCAGCTGCTAAGGCCAGAAATTCAGATTCCATTGTTGAACTGGTGATGCAAGTTTGCTTCTTGGATGCCCAAGAAATTGCACCTCCACCAAGTAGGAATACCTAGCCACTGGTAGACGAATTGTCTTTAGTGTTACTGATCCAACTTGCATCAGTGTATCCTTCTAATACTGAAGGATAACCAGTATATGAGAGACTATAATCCATAGTTCTCTTCAGATACTTCAGTACCCTCTGAACTGCTTGCCAGTGATGAGCACTAGGATTGCTAGTATACCTTCTCAGTTTACCCACTGCAAATGCAATATCAGGTCTTGTACAAGTCATGGCATACATCAAGCAGCCAATTACCCTAGAATACTCAAGTTGAGATACAACATTGCCTTTATTAGGAATCAACTTCTCACAAGTATCCATAGGTGTACTCACTGGAGTACAATCAAAGTAATTGAATTTCCTCAACACCTTCTCAATATAATAAGAATGAGAGATAGAAATTCTTTTACTTTCATGTTTAATCCTTATGCCAAGGATAACATCAGTCTCCCCCATGTCCTTCATGGAGAACCTTGATGACAAAAATTCATTTGTCAGGTCAACCTGATTTTGGTTAGTGCCAAAGATCAACATGTCATAAATATATAGGCAAATGATGACTCCTTTACCAGTTTCATCAATTTTGCTATATACACATTTGTCAGACTGGTTAAGTAAATAACCATTAGACAAAACCCCTTCATCAAATTTTTGATGCCATAGCTTAGGTGCATGCTTTAGTCCATAAAGGGACTTAACCAATTTACACACCTTGTTTTCATTGCCAGGCAAGATGAAGCCGTGAGGTTGGTTCATATAAACCTCCTCATCCAATTCACCATTTAAGAAAGCTGTTTTCACATTCATCTGATGAATAATCAGATTGTGAATTGATGCCAAAGCAATCAACAGTCTTATGGTATTGATACGTGCCACAGGGGCATAAGTATCAAAATAGTCTATTTTTTACTTTTGTTTAAAGCCCTGAATGACTAGTCTAGCCTTGAACTTTTCAATAGTTACATCTACCTTCATTTTCTTTTTGAAAATCCACTTGCAACCCAAAGGTTTGCAACCAGGTGGTAGATCAACCAACACCCAAGTATTGTTGCCCATGATGGAATCCATCTCATCATTGATTGCTTCCTTCCAGAAAGCAATGTCCTGCAACTTCATTGCTTCTTCAAATATCTTGGGATCATCCTCAACAATGAAGCAATAGGAGTATTGGTCAGAGACCTCATCCCTTGTTCCTTCAACTAAATATAATTGAAACTCATGTCCAAATGACTTTGGAGTCCTGACCCTTTTGCTCTTTCTGTGTAAAGGTTCAGGTTGTTGAACTACAACTTCATCAGGGACCTTATTAGGGACCTCTGATACACCAATGTCATTAGGAATCCTTTGACTTGGTCTAGGGACTGATGAGAATCTACACACATCAAAAATTGCTTCCCTTGGTTCAATTATTGAGTTAATTGAAATATATTCATTATGTTCTATAACATAGAATCTAAAAGCCTTGGAATGCTCAACATATCCAACAAAGATGCATTCAATGCCTCTTTCACCCAAAGTTTTAAGCTTTGGATCAGGAAGTTTTACAATAGCTCTACAACCCCAAACCTTGAGAAAGTTAAGGTTGGGTTTCCTTTTAGTCCAGAGTTCATATGAGGTCACCTTGTTCCTTTTATTAGGAACCCTATTTAATAAATAACAATCTGTTAACATAGCTTCACCCCAAAACCGTTGACTCAGCCCTGAATAGGTCAACATGGAGTTAACCATTTCTTTCAGTACCCTGTTTTTCCTTTCAGAGATACCATTTTGTTGTGGAGTATAGGGAGCAGTCGTTTCATGGATTATACCAACTGACTGAAAATACTGAGTATCCATGTACTCACCTCCCCTATCAGTCTTTAATCTTTTGATCAGGGACCCAAGTTGCAATTCAACTTCAGTTTTAAAAACTTTGAATTTATCTAATGCTTCATCCTTAATATGTAAAAGATAGACATAACAAAACCTAGAAGCATCATCAAATGTCATAAAGTACTTCTTATTCCCCAAAAAAGGAGTGGCATGCAAGTCACACAGGTCACTGTGTATTAGCTCCAAGAGCTTAGTTTCACGTTTAACACCCTAAAAAGGTTTCTTATTTATTTTGGTCAACATGCAAGTCTTACACTTCTCATTGTCCATGTCAAATGCTGGGATTAACCCATCCTTAGACATATCTTGCATCCTTTTATAGTGTACATGGCCAAGTCTAGCATGCCAGAGGGTAGAGTCAGTCAGGTCATAGGTGGTCATAAGGCATTAATTATCACAATCATTAACAATGTTTAACCTGAACATTTGATTACACAAATAGCCAAAACCAATAAACACACCATGTTTAGACAAAACAAATTTATCAGATTCAATAACTTGTTTATAACCATGATTATTCAAAACACTACTTGAAACCAAGTTTTTCCTTATATCAGGAACATGAATAACATTAAACAGAGTTACAATCTTTCCAGAACTAAACTTAAGATCTACACAACAACGTCAATGCACCAGGGCTGTTGACTCATTTCCCATGTGAAGAATAGAACCATCATTCAGTGACTCATAAGTCTTGAACCAGCTTCTATTTTTGCACACATGAACAGTTGCTCCAGATTTAACCCACCACACAACATCATCATCCTGCACATAGTTTGATTCAGATACATATGTAACATAATAAACATGAAGAGATTCATTAAACATATTCTGACCTTTCAGAGGAACTCGACCATTCCCTGATCCACTAGTGCCTGATCCATTAGTTTTACCACCAATTTTAACACCTTTGCAATCTCTTTTAATGTGACTAGATTATCCACATTTCCAACAAGTAAGTGTTGTCTTCTTGTTAGGGTCTGCCCTTGTGTTATCCAGATATTTACGTTTACTCTTGTTGTCATTGTACCTAGTGAAGTTGTTATGCTCCACCATATTGACAACAGATGCACTAGTAGCATTGCTACTCTTTGGCTTGTCATTATCCTGCACCGTGAGAGATTCCTTAATGTGCAGATGACTGCCCAACTCAACCAGAGTTAACTCCTCCTTTTTATGTTCCAAGGTATGCTTGAAATCTTTCCAAGAAGGAGAGAGTTTATCAATGACACAAGAGGCTGAAATAGCCTTATCCATGTGCATATTGTGTTGTGTAAACCTTCCAAGTATACCAAGAAGTTCATTGTATTGTTCCATAATTGGTCTTGAATCAGTCATTTTGAAAGATGTAAGTTAAAACACAAAGATTAATTTTCAACATCATATTCTTATTAGAAATGAATCAAAAGAATACGTTACCCTAGTACTTGCGGAACAATACTAGGGATTGAAATGACAAAGTGTTGTAACTCCCCACTAAGCTCAGGCTAAGTCTGAGCACAACTACACGGAACCACTTAGCTATTTCAGGGACACAGTTGTATTTGGAGGAGTGAAAGATGGCTTATGTGTGTGTGTTTTTTACAATTCACAAGCTTAACCTTTCACTCCATCTCTTATGCTATTTATACAAGTATGAGTTTTAACTCTTTCCTAAGTGACAAACTGATAATTTGCAGAAGACAAAATACTGATGTATTTTGTCTCTGTTTACAAAGACTATATTAGGTAAAGGGACCAAGTCACTTTCTTCATGTTAGTACTGATGCTGATTCTAAAAGGGAAACTTTCAGGATAAGTACTCCGTCTTATTCGTTTCCAATGTAACCGTTTTATCCCGCCCATTCTTCAGTCTTCATAGTCTTCAGTCTTCAGTTTCAGTTTGTCTTCAGTGTGAGTAGTTGGTGAGGAGTTTAGGGATTCAGTGAGTTATTGTCATCACTCACTGAATCCACCATCTTCTTCTTGACTCAGTCTTCACCCTTTAAGTTCCGCTTTACTGAGTGGAGAGACTTATTCTTCATCTCTTACTGAGTATCTTGAAGATGGCTCACTAAGAGACTATGCACTCAGTGACCTGTTAGTGTTTAATGATATAAACACTTAGGGTATTTGTTAGAAATTAGAAAATTCAGTCATTAAAGTATCGGTTACCTCAAGTATATGTAATCGTTAGAAAGCTCGCAGTCGTAGTCATTTAATATTAGTTAGTATTTAGTTAAGTAACACCGTGGAGGACGGACGGGTCTTTACCCACTGTATGCCTGATCCACAGCCCGTAGGAGGCGAGTCTTGTAAGAATACTATAAATACCCTCTACCTCCCAAGGTAGATGGTTGGAGCTTCAATACCATTTTTCTTTGTTTCACATAGTTTCCAACTCTCTTCCCTTTCTCTCTCTAGAACTTTCTCTCTCTAAACATTGTATACGCCTCTTATAATTATGGTTTGATGTGTTTTTGAAATCCTATATCTTCCAATTGGTATCAAGAGCCATGGTTTGATCACTCATCTTTCATGCTCTTTGTTTTGGTGGATTTCATAAGGTTTTTAGGGTTATAAGTGTTTAGGAGAGTTTGAATCATTTGGTCAATTTCTAGTGTTAAAGTTTGAATTTTGATTGTACTTTTGTGTTTAGGATCATCATATATGTTTAGGTTTTGAATTGGAAGGCTTAAATCATTGTGGTTTGGTTGTTTTTGATTGATAAAGTGGTTGTTTTTGAAAAGTGTACGAAGCGAGTTGAGCCTCGGAGTTGCATTTCTTGGAGGCGAGTTGCGTTGTTACTGGAAGCGAGTTGCTTTGTTATTGAAAGCGAGTTGGTTTATGCGACTTGGCTATTTAGCGAGTTGATTTTTTAAGCGACTTGAGTTCTAAAGCGACTTGGCTATTAAGCGAGTTGTATTGGCAGCGAGTTGGTTTATGCGACTTGGTTGTTAAGCGAGTTGTCTCTGTATGCGACTTGGCTATTTAGCGAGTTGACTCTTTATGCGACTTGGGTTTTAAGTGAGTTGTTTCTTTAAGCGACTTGTCTCTTAAGCGAGTTGATTGTTTAGCGAGTTGATACCAAAGCGAGTTGACTGTTTAGCTACTTGTCTATTGAGACTTGTCACTTCTTCGTGCTACATTTTTACGGTTGTTCTTTTGGTTTAGTAAAATCCCGTGAAAGAATCAATTTCCCGGTTTAATCAAAGAATAGTAAAACCCCATAGAACTTGTAATCATGTCTAACAACGTACCTACTATCGTTTCTACTGTAGCTGAGGACGTTCAAGCAGCTGGATCAGACACTCGTCCACCTATGCTTGCCAGAACTGATTATGACTCATGGGCTCAACGAATTAGGTTGTACTGTTTGGGAAAGGAAAATGGGGTCAACATTCTCAAATCAATTGATGAAGGACCTTATCAGATTGAGACTACAAGGGACATACTTGAAACTGCTGCGGATGGAACAGTGATCTTAGGATTGGACAGACCAAAGATGTATGATGAGCTCAGTGATAAGGAGAAAAAAAGATACGATGCTGATATCAGGGCTTCAAACATTATACTTCAGGGTCTTCCAAAAGACATCTACAAGTTGATCAATCACAACACTGAAGCCAAGGCAGTTTGGGATAATGTCAAGATGCTTCTCTCAGGTTCTGAATTAACTAAGGAAGATAGAGAATCACAAATGTATGATGAATTTGAGCACTTTAAGATGAAACCAGAAGAAAGTGTCTATGAATATTACGTGAGATTCCACAAGCTTGTGAATGACATGAGGAATATCAAGATGACCATGCCAAATATTCAGCTGAACTCAAAGTTTGTGAACAATAAGAATCCCGAATGGCACAAATTTGTCACCTCTGTGAAGCTAACCAAAGGATTAAAGAACACCAACTATGAGCAACTGTATGCATTCCTTCTTCAGAATGAGAGACATGCTATGTTTGAACGAATGATTCTTGAACAGTTCAAATCTAAACAGGGAGAAACAAGTTCGTCAAATGATTCAACAGCCTTTTACACCAATGTTGGAATTACCACCAAAGCTTCTCAAGTCATACCCACGGGTAATGGTAATTACAAGCTCATTCCTGATCCAGCATATAAGCCTCCAGACTCTAACACTCTCATGGAAAACTTCATCAATCAACTGTCTCTCATGGTTAGTCAAAATATGAATTCCACTCCACACACAAACAATAACCTCAGAACAGCATCTAATCCACACAATCAAGCTACTGTCAGAGATGGAAAGGTTATGGTGCAACCTGTTCAAGGAAGGCAGTAAGAACAGTGAAAAGGTGGAGTGGGTAGAGGGTATGTGGCAAATCAGAATCGTGGAAGGAATGCAAATCAAGGACAAGCAAAGCCAATCAAATGCTACAACTGTGGTGGTGAGGGACATATTGCAAGGAACTGTACATCTCCAAAACGTCCAAAGAATGCAGAATACTTCAGAGACAAGATGTTGCTTGTGCAAGCTCAGGATAATGGAGCAGCTTTGGATGAAGAAGAGTTGTTGTTTCTTGCTGAGGGAAATGCCAAAACCTATGATGCTGATGTTGATGAGCAGCAATTCAGGAAATAGGTCACAATCATCAAAATGCCTTTCAAGTTGCTGACTGTGATGCATTTGACTCTGATATCGATGATGAACCGACTGCCCAGACAATCTTCATGGCTAGCATTTCACCAATGGTCTCTCCAAAGGTCTCGTCACCACAACAGGCTGGTCCATCCAAGGAATCAATCATTTTAGAGGTATTAAAACTATATGATGAAGTTGATGAGCAAAAGATTCATAACGAAGTACAATCCCATGAAACTTATGAATCAGATATTGATAATGTGGATAATAGTAATATTGTCTCATATGATCAATATGTGATGCAAAGTAAAAGTGAAACTGTACCAAGTGATGCATCTTCTGCAGTTAATGATGACTATGTCTTTGATGAATACACTGCATGTTTCCGATTATGTTATCTCTGAGCTGAATGCCTATAAAGAACAAGTTGCTATTTATGAACAACGTGCTAAGTTCGAGTTAACTACCCGTGAGCAGGAAATGGATGACCAAATGAGTACAATTA
Source organism: Chrysanthemum seticuspe (assembly GCA_019973895.1). Classification (NCBI taxonomy): domain Eukaryota; kingdom Viridiplantae; phylum Streptophyta; class Magnoliopsida; order Asterales; family Asteraceae; genus Chrysanthemum; species Chrysanthemum seticuspe. The sequence goes on along the minus strand of BPTQ01000006.1, from coordinate 128,389,037 downwards.
CTAGAAAAAGTAATTTTAGAGAAGAAGTGTTAAAACAAGAGTTAATCTCCTTACATGAAAAGCTTTCTAAAACTGTTAAGCAAAAGCAAGAGCTTCAAGATAATGTTAAAGTGCTTAAACAAGAAGGCTTAAACAAGAATTTAATGCTAAGGAATCAAAACTTTTGAATGACTTTTCTAATCTAAAAACTTTGAAAAACAAGCTTGAAAATAAGTTGTACGTACAAGGGAATACCATTCAGACTGCTCACATGATCACTAAGCAAAGAATTCTCAGCGATAAGCATAGCATTCCTCTAGTTAAGGAACCCAATCCTGAATATGGTAAAGTAGCTAGAGAAGCTCAAAAAGTAATTTATGATGGTAATGAAATCGTTAAGCCTAGGCAGAAACCTAGTTGCGCTAAGTGCACTGAGGAAGATATGCATTTTGAAGAAGTCAATAGGGAGAAAATGGATAAGAAGCTAAAAGATCCTGAGTGTAAAAAGAAAAACATAACGTTCAAACCCCATGATTACACTAAAGAAAATTGGATCTCCCTGAACAGGTTTAAGCCTCAAACTCAATTAACCCCTGAACAATTTTTTTGGAAGAAAGATATGGATAAGCAAAAAGCAAGTGAACTTGTTGAAACAAACCCTCCCCTTAGAAAAGTGCTTGCAGCTACTGTGTACCCTCCTAATACACCAATCCACTAATAGCAAGACCTTAATCAACCTGTATGTTGTTTATCAACTATTTGTTGATTTTGAGAAAACATGTAAGAAAAGGATCACACCCACTGGGATAACTTAAGGGGAAAGGGGTTTTGAGCAAACTAAAGAATGTTATTTAACTGAGGTCACACCTTTCTTTAAACAATTAAAAGGTCAATTTGAGAGTCTTCAAAAAGGGATTAACTCAGATATCAAAGAAATGGAAAAGGAATTTGATGCAATGATAGTTGAGGAACTTAGTGTTAAGTTGTGTGGCTCAAGATGTGTTTTATACTGTTACTAAGCATTCTATTACTGCTTCTCAATTTCATGAATTAACTGTTGCCTTGAAAGTTTCCCATGATCGTGTCATTGAGCTTGAAAACAAAAACTCAAAACTAAATGAGAAAATTGATCAGGATGATCACGATAATTTGGTAAAACATTTTTCTAAGCTAGAAGTTGAACATTTTGATTTGCAACTAAAATATCAACATCTAAAAGAAAATGTCAAAACCTCAAACATCAAGACATCCTCAAATGTTCCAGAGTTTGATGCAGTTTTTGAAATAAACAAACGTGACGAACATATTCAAGCTCACTGTAACACGATCAGAAAGTTGAAAACCCAAATTTCATAATTAAAGGGTGAAAAGAACAATGTGACTGGCTCCCAAATGCCTTCTCCTTTAGATTCTCACTGTTCTCAAACTTTTCATCTTCAAAACTTGGTTAATGCTTTACAAAAGGAAAATGAGAGTTTTCTAGAAGAAAATGAAAAAGTTAAACGACACTTTAAAGAGTTATATGATTCAATGAAAGTCACTCGTGACAAGAACAACGAAAAAATAACGTCTTTACAAAAGGAAATTGAGAATCTGAGGAGTCAGGTAAAAGGGAAAATGCTACTTGTCTTCAATGAGAATGTTGCATCAAAGTCATCTGCAGACTCCAAATATACTGTGACTGTTAAATACATTCCTCCTCATCTTAGGAATAACGAACTTGTGTTTCATAACTATTTCGCTCACCTTAAGGATAGTCTAGAATGTCTTCGTGAGATTATAGAAGAGGATTTCATAAATAAGCCACTTGATAGAGAAATTAGATTTGCTTGCATTCAGGCCAAACAATCTCAGGAACTGTTAGAATGCTTAAGAGAAACTTGCCCAAAACCCGTTGGTAAGAAGGATAAAATAGTTGTGCCTTGTTCTATGACTGACTTTAAGACTACCAATCTTGATATGCCTCACTCAGTGCCTAAAGTTAAGCATGTAAGCTTCAATGTGCCTTCAAGTAGTTCAGATCCCAGCACTTCTAAACCTGAAAAGCAAAAAGTAGCAATACAAACTAATGTTCCCATTCCCTCTACAGGAGTAAAAAGTGACACCAAAGCAAGCAGGTCAAAGCCTCAATGCAACACAAAGAATGATAGGACCTTGCAAGCTAGGAATGTTCAGTGGAAGAAAGTAGAAGACCACCCTAGGAACTTTAAGTTTGAGTTGAATAAAATAAATCGTGTTGATTCTAGTATTAGCTATAAGCGTACTATAATTAATTCGAATTCTGCTACTTTTGACAAAACATGTAATGATGAATGCTTGATTTCTGTTGCTAATCATGAATGTGGTGTGAATGGTTTGATTAATGCTGTTAAATACCCAGTTAAAACTGTTAATGCCAAAATTCAAGCTAAGAAGGCTAGAAAGCAAAGGCGGAAGAAGGGTAGAAAACAGTGGAAACCCACAGGAAGAAAACTCAGTAATGTAGGTTATCAGTGGATACCTACTGGACGCAAATTTAATCTTAATGAGTTGTGCCCTAGATTATCTAAACCAATGCCCATTAGGAAATGGATGCCTACTGGTAGAACTATTCCTTTAAGAAGTGAACAAACTTTGATTAGGACTAATGCATACACTAGCACTGCATCAATACCTGATTATTCCAATGTTTCTAATTCCGATGTGGGTGGTCCAATTATTGTTACTAACCAAATGAAACCCATTCTTGCATGGGGATCCCAACTATCCAGTTATCCATTCTTGTCTGTGTTCAACTGCAGATCGTTCAAATCGTTCTGTGGTACCTGGACTCAGGCTGTTCCAAGCATATGACTGGAGACCGGTCGTGGCTCATGAACTTCGTGAGTAAATTCATCGGGACTGTTAGATTCGGGAATGATCATTTCGGTGCAATTATGGGTTATGGAGACTATGTTGTAGGTGATAGTGTAATCTCCAGGGTATATTACGTTGAAGGTCTTGGTCATAACGTATTCTCTGTCGGTCAATTCTGTGATTCTGATCTAGAAGTGGCCTTCAGAAAACATACTTGTTTCGTTAGAGAACTTGATGGTGCAAAACTTTTAAGAGGAACACGTGGTTCAAACTTATACACCATCTCTATGGAAGATATGATGAAGTCTTCTCCAATTTGCTTGTTGTCAAAGGCTTCAAAAACAAAGTCATGGTTATGGCATCGTCGTCTCAATCACTTGAACTTCGGCACCATAAATGATCTTTCCAGAAAGGACTTAGTAATAGGATTACCTAGACTAAAGTATGAAAAGGATCATCTTTGTTCAGCATGCTAATTGGGAAAAAGCAAGAAGTATGCCCACAAACCCAAACCTACAAACTCAGTTATGAAAGTTCTTCATACCATTCACATGGATTTATGTGGACCCATGAGAGTGCAGAATATTTTCGGGAAGAAATATGTGTTAGTTGTGGTTGATGATTACTCTCGATTTACTTGGGTAAAGTTCTTAAGGACAAAGGATGAAACTCCAGATATCATCATTAAACTTATCAAATAGCTGCAGGTTCGACTTAACAAAACTGTCAGAATCATCCGAATAGACAATGGAACTGAGTTTGTTAATAAAGAACTTAGTGAGTTCTATGAAAGTGTTGGAATCAGTCATCCAAGAAGTGTTCCACGAACTCCTCAACAGAACGGTGTAGTTGAAAGACGAAATCGAACTCTTATGGAAGCCGCAAGAACAATGATGATTTACTGAAAGGTTCCAATGTTTCTATGGGCTGAAGCCATTGCCACTGCATGCTACACTCAAAACCGATCCCTAATTCACACTTCTCATGGAAAAACTCCATATGAACTTGTCCACAATCAAAAACCTAATCTTTCATTCCTTCGTGTGTTTGGTGCATTGTGTTATCCAACCAATGAGGGTCAAGACTTAGGCAAACTTAAAGCTAAAGTAGACATTGGAGTATTTGTAGGATATGCACCAAGCAGAAAAGGATACCGAATCTACAACAAAAGAACCCGAAATATCATGGAAACAATTCACGTTACGTTCGATGAGCTGACCGGTCAGATGGCTCCAGGACAAACCAGTTCTGGACCCGCATCTCAACCTTCATCAAGTAGTCCCATTAGTTTTTCTCTTGTACAAAATCTCTCACTAGCAACTCCTTATGTACCTCCTTTAAAAGATGATTTGAAGAAATTGTTTGATCCAATGTTTGATGAACACTATGAGCCAATTGCTAATGATATGTCAAATCCATCAACAGAGGCTGCTCCTATCCCTGTCAATGAAGTTAACCCTTCAGTTTCTATGTCATTAAGTCAAGAAGCGCCTGCTGCTGATCACTCTGTCTCATCAACAAATCTTCAATCATCAAGTGTACATCATGGAATTGTTTCTGGCACCTATGATGGAGATAACCCCTTTGCTACTCCCGAAGATGCTCCCTTTGAAAACATATTTGCTCCTGAATCATCATCAGAACCATCTTCATCAGGAGAAATCAACTCTGCTACTTCAGTTCCTCAACAACAACCACATGAACACCTCAGAAAATGGACACATGATCATCCATTGGAGAACATCATTAGAAACCTTTCTCGTCCAGTATCCACTCATAAACAACTTGCAACTGATGCCTTATGGTGCTTCTTCAACTTCGTACTCTCTAAGATCGAACCAAAAGACGTTAAAACTGCCATGAATGAAGACAACTGGTTCCATGCCATGCAAGAAGAAATTCATGAGTTTGATCGACTTGATGTATGGGAATTAGTACCTGCTCATGACTGTGCTATGATCATTGCTCTAAAGTGGATCTTCAAAGTAAAACTTGATGAGCATGGTGATGTGTTAAAGAACAAGGCTCGATTGGTTGCAAAAGGATATCATCAAGAGGAGGGTATTGACTTTGAAGAATCATTTGCTCTAGTTGCACGTATCGAGGCAATCAGAATCTTCCTGGCTAATGCTGCAAGTAAGAACATGGTTGTCTATCAGATGGATGTAAAGACGGCTTTTCTTAATGGAGATCTTAAAGAAGTCGTATACGTCAGTTAACCAGAAGGTTTTGTGAATCCAGAGCATCCTACTCATGTCTATCGCTTGAAGAAGGCTCTTTACGGTTTGAAGCAAGCTCCAAGGGCATGGTATGATACGCTATGAACGTTTCTTCTATCTACTGGATTCAGCAAAGGAGCAGTTGATCCGACATTGTTCACCAGAAAGTCAGGAAAACATTTAATTCATGTTTAAATCTATGTTGATGATATTATTTTTGCCTCGACTAACCCCAATGAATGTGACCATTTTTCTAATGAGATGGGTTCCAAATTTCAAATGTCTATGATGGGACAAATGTCATTTTTCTTGGGATTACAAATTTCACAAAGTCCCGGAGGCATTTTTATCAATCAATCTAAATATGCTAATGAAATTTTAAAGAAATTTGGATTTGATACTTGTGACACCGTTGTCACGCCAATGGTAGAACGTACCAAACTGGATGAGGACCACTCAGGGATCATGTTAGATCAAACGAAATATCGTAGTATGATTGGATTCCTGATGTACCTTACTGCAGTAGACCAGATATTCTGTTCGTTGTATGCATGTGTGCTAGATACCAGGCTAAGCCTACTAAAAAGCACCTTGAAGCAGTTAAACGGGTCTTTCGGTATCTCCAAGGAACCATCAATATAGGACTTTGGTACCCGAAGGACACCGGTATGTCACTAACAGCCTATGCAGATGCTGACCATGCAGGATGTCAAGACACACGTCGAAGTACGTCTGGAGGTGCTCAGTTTTTGGGTGATAAGCTTGTGAGCTGGTATTCAAAGAAACAAATGAATACTTCTATATCCTCTACAGAGGCTGAATACATAGCAAAACATGATCCAAAATGTGAGCATGTCGGTCCACTGTCACAACATCACATAATGTCAACACTACAATGGAAGAGTCAGAGATTTATGCAAGCAGATGATCTCAAAGCTGGCTCAAAACTCATCATCACGTGGATCAGTTAAAGACCTCCACTTGAATTATCCAAACATGCAAAACATGAAGAATCAGAGACTACGAGCTACAGAGCAATGAACTTAAACAAGAATCCAAGAACTATCTTAATGTAATATCTGTTTGTATTTTGTGTAATTTGAGGTGACCTCCCTTAGGGGGAGATTGTTAGGAATTAGAAAATTCAGTCATTAAAGTATCGGTCACCTCAAGTATATGTAATCGTTAGAAAGCTCGTAGTCGTAGTCATTTAATATTAGTTAGTATTTAGTTAAGTAACACCGTGGAGGACGGATGGGTCTTTACCCACTGTATGCCTGATCCACAACCCGTAGGAGGCGAGTCTTGTAAGAATACTATAAATACCCTCTACCTCCCAAGGTAGAGGTTTGGAGCTTCAATACCATTTTTCTTTGTTTCACATAGTTCCCAACTCTCTTTCCTTTCTTTCTCTAGAACTTTCTCTCTCTAAACATTGTATACGCCTCTTATAATTATGGTTTGATGTGTTTGTGAAATCCTATATCTTACAGTATTTTCTATTCAAATCCTGATTTAAGGGGTTTAGGTATTTACTGAACCCAACAGTCTCCCCCTATTTGGATATATAAATAGCCTAAGTGTTTGATCAGTGTAAGTGAGCAAATGGCTTCTTCTTACACTGAATGTACAACTGAACATAAGGAACACTGAATATTTTTAACAAAAGCATACATCGTTTATTGATCAATTACAAGGTTCCTATCACTAGTACAAAAGATAAATGATGATGATGTCAGTCAAGATGGATCCCCAGTGCTTCAAGCTTAGGTTTCTTCTTAAGGAGTGTTTCTTTGTCAGGGTGCTATCTTATCTTGGCATTCAGGTCATGGCAGAATCTGATGTTTGCTGGGGTTTGGATCTGAGAGGCCATAGGTATATAGCTCAGCATTGCAGCCACACCTGCATGATCAATGTCACTCCATCTTTGGAATGCTGGGTTTCCATAGACATCAATGTGGAATAGCCCTCTTTCAGGCTTTTCAATCACCAGACAGTTCACGAACTTTACACCTTCAGGCAGCTCCCTGTTGCATTCAAGTCCAGGCACTTTGATCTCAGGCTGGAACTCAACCCTCTTTCTTTTGCCCTGTGATGACTGAGGTTGAGATCCTTGTGGTGCAGTTAAGGCAGGCTGAATCCCCAGTTGTGCTGGTGCTTTTCTCAGTATTTCATATCTTTTGCTGAGCATCTTCATCAGCTCCTTAACCACCGCATTCTTCTTCTTTTCAATTATTGGACCAAGCTCATCGAGTTCAGTGATCCCAAAGTCAATGAATTTTAGGGGATCATGAACCTCGAAGTGTCTTTTATCATCCTCCATGTAAACATTCATTGCCAGTGGTTTGGAATTGGGGATGATCTTGACGTCAGTGATCTTCTCATGCAGCCTTCTGCTTGTCATTGACCAGTTGTAGTGGTCAATTCTTGCTTTCCTAATGGCTGCAGATTTCTTGTTCTTTTCTTCCAACTGTTTTCTCATTTCAGCCATCTTAGCAGCCTGAGCATCCTTAAACTTTTGTCCTGCCTGACCCTTCTGAAGCATCTTTAGATTAATTCCCAGGTTCTCAGCTTCTTTAGCGACAACTTTTATCAGTGCTTCTTTGCTCTTCCTTTCCTCCTCAGCTAGTTTTCGTTTCCTTTCTTCTTTTGCAAGATAGGCACTTAGCTGTTGTGGTGAGAGCAGGTATTCAGTGTCGCCTATCTTGTAGGGAATCTTCTCAGGCTCATGAGTTTTCATTATGCCTTTCCCTTTATCCTGGCCTGAGGAAGATGAAGTTGCTACCAGTGGTGGTGGTGGTGTTGTGATGGGTGTAACTGTCATAGCCATTGTTGTTGTTGTTGATGATAAGGGTGGGATTGATGAAATTGGTACAGCTGGGACTGGTGGTGTTGGCTCCCCCTCAGTGTGAGAGGAAGTCTCTTCAGCGGTCTTCTCCCCCTCAACTGTTGCGGAAACGTTAGTGAGAGCAAGAGTTGGCTCTGACACTGGGGGAGTTTGGGTGGCTTTACCTTTGAAGGCTTGGTAGATTTCAGTGACCATAGCCTTGATGTCAGATGTATCCTTTTGAAGACCAGTGACCTTTGTTTCTAGATTAGCTTGAGAAAGTTCCAAGGCAGTCATGCGTGGCCCAAGATTCCAAGCCATTGATGAGGAAGCTTTAGCTAAATTGGTAACTTGAGCATCCAAAGAGCCCAGTGTTGTCTGAAGAGACTGAACCGAAGATTGAAGACCCTGAACATTGGCAGACTTTAGCATAGTGATCAGTTCAGTGAGGTCTGAGGAATTCTTCAAGTAAGCCTCAGTAGCCTCCAGCACTTTTGAGTTGAGTGTTGGGTCTTCTTTGACCGATTCCCTGATTTCATCAATCTTGGTCCCACAACCCTGAAGATGTTTGAGAAATTTAGCCAAGTTATCATCTAATCTGTGAAGGTGCTCATACATAAGATCTCTGTGTTCATCAGTGTTAGCATTGAAGGTGAGGACATCGGATTTAAGATCAGCATAACTGGCAGCAGCCTGAGTGTGTTGATCCCACATTTGGTCAGTGACCCCAGAGTATAGCTTTCTTGAGGCTTTGGTGATCCACATGACTAGCTGTCGTTCAGTGATTGGAAGAATGTTGTCATAGCGGCTAAATTCACGAGAACTGGATGATGTGGAGTCCGAGTCATTGCCTTCAGGTTGAAATGGTGACTCCATATGCTCCTGTGGATCAGGCTTAGGTTCTTGTTCAGATTGAACCTCAGCGTCCACTTCTTCCCCTGCTAATAAAATTTCATCATCACTTTCAGCAGGTTCATCATCAGAAAAGAGTATCCCTGTAACTTCAGCCATAGTTAACAAAGTGGGGGTGATGGGTTCCTTATCAGTGGGTGGTTTTAATCCCTCTGAGTCTTTGTCCCCCTTTGACCCCTCAGACACTGATGGGTTTTTCCCAGTGTCTTCTCCGGAGTCAGGATTGGTGATGGGTTCCATATCGGCGGGTTGTTCCTTTCCCTCTGAGTCTTTGTCCCCCTGAGACCCCTAAGACACTGACGGGTTTTTCTCAGTGCCTTTAGCGGAGTCAGTGATGGTTATATCCCTATCAACGGGTTTTTTTAGGTCCCTCTGAGTCTTTGGGATCATTCAGTGTGCCCTCTGACAAAGGCTGTGATTTGCTAATGTCATCATTGGGAAATGTGGAAGGCGCTCCCTTATGAGCGGGTTGTTTGTTTCCCTCTGGATCTTGGGGAGTAGTAGTTGGGACCAAGGGCACTGATTGTGATTTATCAGTGTCCTTCGTTGTCACCAGGGTGGATGTTGCTTGGTCTCCAGTGGGTGGCAGATCAGTCTTGGGTTTTCTTTTCCTTTTAGGCAGTGTTCCTGAAGCCTCAGGGCCCTGAGACTTGGGTTTGGTCTTAGTCCCAGTCTGAGACTTCTCCTTTATCTTTTTAGGAGCAGGGTTTTGAGACACTGAATCCCTCTGATTGTTTACAGCAATCATATGGGCCGTCAATACGATATCAGTGACTTGGGATGGGTCCTTTTGAAAATTTGATTGACTCAGGATGCCAGGTAAAGCACAAAATTTTTCTTCCTGAGGATAATTGCAACCCAGTAACACTTGCAAAGCACATGAGACAAACCTAGGATACGAAATGTATTTCGTCCTAGTTTTGCTCAGTAGCTTGGTTACGAGATCACTGTAAATGATCTCCCCAATGTCGACATTGACCCCATTCATCAAACAGTAAGCCATCATCAACTGAATAGAGTTAACTTGTTCAGTTGATGAGTGGTTCCCACCGAGAACATGAATCACAAAAGTGAATAGGATCTTCCAAGCCGTGGGAAATGAGTTTTTGGTGACTGGGGACTTGTCCAAAAATTTTGGATTCAAAACTATTTGTTTTGACCCATCCTTCACTGTGGTGGGTTCAGGATGGGCGACATAAACTCCCTTGTTGTAGTCTGACCCTGTTGAGGTGCAAAAGGTTTTGTAATCCAGGGTGACTGATCTTTCCCCATTAAACAGACTGAACTTAATGAGATACTCCCTGATTGGGCTTAGGTCTGTCTCATTAGTTGCGGGTGTCGAGTCATAGGCCACTGCAGTAGCCCAAAACTCCCTGAGGAGATTTTGGTATACAATTGAGGGACATTGAACAAAGGCCTTTTTCAGTGGGAAGTTATACAAAAATTTCATAATGTCCTTGTAGGCTGGGACAGTTTGAGGATATTCAAAATTGCCTATGACATTATTGGTTTTAAATTCAACATTGGTAAGATCCCCTACCCACTGAGGTGCAAACTGGAGAGATTGTGTTCTAGCCATTTCCATTAGAAGACTTTTTAGGGTTTTGAAAGAAGGTTTGAGCTAGAGCAATCAAAGGGTTTTGAATCTCTCAAGTTGTGATGAAAAAACTTTTGTAAAGATTTACAGAGAAGATTTTTTCAAAAAAGATTTGAAGAACACAAAGATTTCTGGGTTTGAAAGAGATTTTGACAGAGTTTTGTTAGCAGAAATCTTTTGTGTGTGTTATAAGGATTTTCTGAGGGGTATTTATAGACTGATGAGAGGGGTTGTTTGTGCATACTTGTGGATTTGTAAAGTCAGTTTTTGAAAACGTTTTAAATTTCCACATTTTTCAAGGAAACAGTTGTAGTGTATAGTAAAAGTACACTTTTTACAGTAATAAAATATCCACAAGATATTTTATGTGAGAGGAGGCATTTAATGCCTGGTGGGATGTGGTAAGGTGTTGAGAGACCCTTGACATGGATGACAGTAAGACAAAGAGACATATATTCCTATATTAAATTGGCAAGGTTACCAACCTAGGACATTTAAGTAACTTATACTTGGAGCATTTAGTTACTCATTCAATGCTCAATATCAACTGTCAGGGTCCCTGAATGAGTCTTACTCATTAAGTGAGATGGTTATTTTGGGGTTTTGTTCAGGGAGGATGAATATATTTCAGAGAAAACTTACTGAGATTGAGATTGGTTTTCAGGCTGCTGACTTTCAATGTCAAGCATTCCTAATTTAGCTTTTAGTCTCCTGAAGGTAGGTTCATGTAAGGGTTTGGTGAAGATATCAGCAAGTTGATATTCAGTAGGGATGAAATGAAGCTCTATGTCTCCTTTCATTATGTGGTCCCTGATGAAATGATATCTGATATCAATGTGTTTGGTTCTTTGGTGAAGGACAGGGTTGTTGGAGATTGCAATAGCACTGGTGTTATCACAGAAGATGGGTACCATTTTGAAATGGATATCGTAGTCACTGAGTTGACTTTTCATCCATAAAACATTGGCACAACACCCTACAGAAGCCACATACTCAACTTCTGCTGAAGACATAGCCACTGATTGTTGCTTTTTAGCACTCCAACACACCATTTTTCCTCCAAGAAATTGACAGGACCCTGAGGTGCTTTTTCTGTCCATGTTGCAGCCAGCATAGTCAGAATCAGAATACCCTTTGACGTCAAACCCTGAGCACTTTGGATAGTAGAGTCCAAGGCTTGGAGTTCCTTTCGGGTATCTGAGTATTCTTTTGGCTGCAGTGAGGTGGGATTCTTTGGGATTGAACTGATATCTTGATATTAGACAGACTGAGAATTGTATGTCTGGTCTGGAAGCAGTGAGATACATCAGTGAGCCAACAATCCCTCTGAAATGAGTTTGGTTGACTGATTTGCCAGTGAGATCAGGTCCAAGGTTGTTAGGAGGGACCATTGGTGTCTTCACTGAGGCACAGTCAGATATCTCATATTTCTTCAAGAGACTTCTGGTGTACTACTCTTGACTGATGGAGATTCCTTTATCAGTTTTCCTAATTTGTAGTCCAAGGAAGTATGTGAGTTCACCCATCATGCTCATTTCAAACTTCTTTGTCATCAGTTTTTCAAACTGTTTGCAAAGAGTGTAGTTTGTTGAGCCAAAGATAATGTCATCAACATATACTTGGACTAGTATCATATCTTGTTTTGTCCTGTAGATAAACAATGTGTTGTCTATCTTTCCTCTGACAAACTTGTTTTGTATCAGGAAGGCTGAGAGAGTTTCATACCATGCCCTGGGAGCTTGTTTCAGTCCATAAAGGGCTTTATCAAGCTTGCAGACATAGTCAGGGAATTCACTACTCTCAAAGCCTGGAGGTTGCTGAACATACACATCTTCCTTGAGTTCACCATTCAGGAATGCACTTTTTACATCCATTTGGTAAACTTTGAAGTTCATGTAGGTAGCAAATGCAAGGAAGATCATGATGGCTTCCATTCTTGAAACAGGAGCAAATGTCTCATCATAGCCAATGCCTTCTTGTTGACTGTAACCTTTGGCTACAAGTCTGGCTTTGTTTTTAATGACATTGCCGTTTTCATCAGTTTTGTTCCTGAAAACCCACTTCATTCCTATAACTATGACATCCTGAGGACATTTGATCAAGGTCATGACCTTGTTTTTATCAAACTGTTGAAGTTCTTCTTGCATAGCCTGAACCCAGCTTGGATGTTTTAGAGACTCAGTGACACTCATGGTTTCTATATCTGATAGGAAATCAACATATAGACATTCATTGGCTGAAGCTGCAGTTAAGTTAGCAGCCATGCTTCTAGTGAGCATGCCTTCAGTGGGTTCACCAATGATGTTCACAAGCTCAATGTCCTAAGATTTTGTCCACTTACTTTGTGGTCTAGGATCTGAGCTTGAAGAGGTCACTGGAAACTCAGGAGTGAGTTCAGGTGTTGGAGCCACAAAATCATTAAGAACATCTGATGAGATGTCTTGTTCAGGTTGGGGTTCATGAATCACAGGTTCCTGAACATTTGGTTCAGTGTTACCTATCCAGCAGGGACTGATTGATTATCAATGAATTCATTGATAGTTGGTTGTGACAGGTTGTGAGGCAAGACGTAATATGAGATGTCAGCATCAGCTTGGTATGAGGAATTGCTTTCAGTGTTATACTCATCAGGAGGATATCTTGATGAGTTATCAATTCCTATTTCCTCTACTAAGGTGTTGGTGAACCTGATGCTTTCTGAACTCTCATCAAAGGTGACATGAAAGGTTTCCTCAACTTGTTGTCTCCTTGTGTTAAATACCCTGAAGGCTTTGGAGATCAGTGAGTAACCTAGAAAGTATCCATCATCAGCTTTAGCATCAAACTTGCCTAGATGATCCTTGTGATTATGAATGAACACAAGACATCCAAACACATGAAAGTAGCTGATATTAGGAAGTCTACCTTTGAATATCTCATATGGGGTTTCGTTATGTCTTTTGACAATGATTGACCTGTTTTGAGTGTAACAGGCTGTTTTGACTGCTTCAGTCTAGAAATGTTTTGATAGAGCTGAGCCATTTAATATAGTTCTAGCAGCCTCAATGAGAGTTCTATTTTTCCTTTCAGCTACCCCATTTTGTTCAGGGGTGTAAGGAGATGAAATTTTTTGGGAGATTCCCTTTTCATCACAGAACATCTCAAGCTCTTCATTTCTGAACTCAGTACCATTGTCAGTCCTGAATTGTTTAACTGTAATGTCATTCTGGTTTTCAATGTTCCTGATGAATGACATTATAGTGTCAGCTGCCTGACTCTTTTTGGAAAGAAAGTATACCCAAGTGTATCTTGAAAACTCATCAACTATGACAAGTGTATACTTCTCATGCTGGATTGATCTAGGACTGACAGGTCCAAAGAGATCCATATGCAGGAGGTGAAGGCAGCTTTTGATTGAGAAATTTTTTTTTGTTTTGAAAGATGCTCTTTGATGTTTGCCTTTTTCACAGGCTGAGCATGGTTTGTCTTTTGCAAAAACGAGTGATGGTAAGCCAAGGACCTTGTTTTGTTTTGCCAAGTTGTTGAGATTTTTGAAGTTTAAGTGAGAGAGTCTCTTATGCCACAGCCAGTTGATAGTTTCAGTGGCTTTGGCGAAGAGACAAGTTCCATCTTTAGAGAGTGTTGACATGTCTAAGATATAAACATCATCCCTTCTAGGAGCTATCAAAACAACTTCTTTGTTGGCATTGAAAATGGTACCTTGTTTGTCATTGAATTGCACAATGTACTTAGCATCACAGAGTTGACTGACACTGATGAGATTGTATTTTAGACCATTGACATATGCTATTCTAGAGAAAACTATTCCATTACAGTATACTGAACCATAACCTTCAGTGGGACATGATGAGTTATCACCAAATACTACCTTGGGTCCTGGTTCCTTTACATACTTGTGCAGATACTCCTTAACACCAGTCATGCTTCTTGAGCATCCACTATCTAGATGCCAGATAGGCTCCTTGGCGTGTCTCTGCACAAGTAGTAAAGTGGATTAGTTTCTCTTACTGACCCACTTACTAGTGGGCTTGGGTCTAATGGTCTGCTTGAATTTAGCAATCGACTCATGGTCAGTGGTTGAGTGCATTGTGCTACCACAGGTTTTGCATTTAGAGACTGGGGATGACTCAGTGATTCTTGGTTGCTTTGAACTTCTCCTTGCATTGATGATACTGTCATGCTGGGATATCTCATGAGCTGGATTTCTACAAATATCACAACATGTGTTCACGAGACAATCATCAGGATGATGATCATTGAAGCCACATTGTGGGCAAAGAGAGAAGGGTTTTGCTTTAAACTTTTGAGTAGACTTTGAAGTTGAAGCATATTGATGACCAACTTTGGTATAGTTTGCTTTACTGAGAGAACTTACATATTGTAAGTGATCAGAAGTTCTGTGATCTTCCTTTTTGCAGATCATACAAAAAAGGATTCTATAATAGTTTTCAGTTGTATGACTGGTATAGTGGCATAAATCACACTTCTGCTTTGGTTTGGTGGTGGCTTTTGACTTAGAGGAACTAGAGGAAGCTGGCTTTGTTTCCTTGATTGATTCAGGGACTTTTTCGATGGATTCTATCTTATCAGTTAGCTTCCTCACAAGTTCAGTCAGTTGCTCAATTTGGTCAGCTTCAGTGGGGACAGAGGATGTGGAAGTCTCAGTGGGGGTAGATTCTTGTTGAATTGGTTTTGTTGGTCTTTTAAGGATGGTTCTACCAAGTCCAGACCTTTCCTTTGGTGAATGAGGATTGAATTGCATTGGAGTAAGCTCAGAGCTTGGTGCAGTACCCTGAAGAGGTTTCAGGGGTGGAAGCGTTGCATTAGACTCTGCTTCAGACTCAATGTGTTCAGTACTACTGGGCACATCAGGGAGTCCAAGAATTCTCTTAAGAGCTTGACTCTCAGGCTCTAGAATTCTTCCAGAATAGAAATTAGGAAGCTTACTATCAGGATTAACCCGATCAATCCATTCAATGGGCTTGGGAATAGTCAACACATTGGTAATCATGCCACCAAACACAAATGATTTGGGAGACTGGTCTTTGTTGTGAGAGTCAGGGAGATGATCTTCACCTATGACTCTCTTTTTGCTACTGGGAGCTCCCACAGCTCAAAGACTCTTGGATTCTTAGCAGTCCAACTATCAATGATTTCCTTTTCTTTCTTAAGTTCTTCTTGAAGAGCCTGATTTCTTTTAACTAATTTAGTGTTTTGAATTTGCAAAGTGATAGCCTCAAGCTTATTTTGTATTAGAAGAAGCAGTTCATCCCTACATTTGTTTAGTTCAAAACTTAGCTTGTTATATTTTGAAAAAAGATTTAATCGTTGCTCTTCTACAAACTTAAGATCGACATTGATATAGTTCATATAGGACTGCCAATCAGAGTCATCATCCATAGAAAGTAAAATATTTACCTTCTTCATTGTAATGTTGACCCACTATCCATTTCTGGCATGATTTTTTTCCCACAACCAGCTTGTCCTCTTCGGAGAGAGCCATCAGTGCATTGACTTGCACCATTTCGTCATCAGATGAGACAGGCTCTTCATAGAAGACTTCAGCAACAAGACCTTTGTTTTTACCCTGCACATATTTAACAGTTTGTGTTGTTTCTGAGGGTGAGGCCTCAAGCAATGCTAGCTTAGCTTTGGCTTTCTTGTATTTAGCTTCAAAATCCACATTTTTGTTTTGATCAGATTTGTTTTGAAAATTTTGATGAGACTGATAGATTTTTGGTTGAAATTTGCTAAAGCCTGAAGACTGATTAGACCCTGATGGTTTGTAAGAGGGTTCATAAATTGTTTTTGAAAAACAGTCTTTTGCAAAATGACCTCTTTTATGAAACTTAAAGCATTTTTTGTCTTCAGTTGCTTTAGCTGTTGAAAAACCTTTGTTTCTTTTTATAAACCTTCGAGAGTTAGCAAGGAGTGCCCTTTCCTGAAATTCAGCGTTCAGGTCATTTAGGTACTCCTCACTTGATCTCTCATCAGGCTCATCATCTGAATTTTCTTGGAAATCTTGAACCACATTGTTAGAAAAGAAAGCAGTTGATATTGGTGATGAGGTGGTGGTCAGGGACTTCTTGACTTCCTGAGACTTCTTTAAGTCAGGGTATCGCTTGTTGATGAGGTTTTCCTCATAGACAAATTTCCCATAAATTTCAGGAAGCTCAAGATTCTGGATATGATTAGCATTCCTAAGTCCCTGAGAGAAATTCAACCACTTCTCAGGCAGACTATTGACAAAACCAACATTGATTTCATGTTTGGACAACTTAACACCATCATTTGACAGTTCATTTAAAAGAGTTTTGTGCCGGGTGTAAGTTTGAGACAGAGTTTCTGAGTCCTTAGCCCTGAAGGTGTTATACTTAAGTTTCAGGTCCATTATCCTGTTTTTCTTGGTATCAGATGGGCCTTTATGGCTATGAACTAGGTCATCCCAGGTTTGTTTAGCTGTACTACAGCTTATAACTGACTCCATAATATCATCAAGAAGACATGATATGATGATACTTTTGAGTCTTTGGTCCTGGTTGACCACTCTCCTCTCATCCTGAGTCCACTGAGCTTCAGGTTTAGGCAAACCTTCAGCAGTCTTTGCGATAAATGGACCTTCATTTATACACTTGATATAATAAGGTTCCATCCCAATCAAATAGCAAAGCATACGCTTTTTCCATTTGTTAAATTTACCAACTTCAAGTCTAGGGGCAACAGCTGAATAAGCTCCACCCTTTTTGTCAACTAGTTGGGGTACATCAAATTCAGCCATTTTAGGATCCTGATTTAAAAACGATTAGAACGGCTTAAAAACAGTTTTATAATCAGCCTGTCTCTGATACCACTTGTTGTTCCCTATTCACTATAGTATAAAAACAGTTAAAAGTATTTTTAAACAAACTAATAGTGAATCAATGACTGAAAGATGTAAGTTAAAACACAAAGATTAATTTTCAACATCATATTCTTATTAGAAATGAATCAAAAGAATACGTTACCCTAGTACTTGCGGAACAGTACTAGGGATTGAAATGACAAAGTGTTGTAACTCCTCACTAAGCTCGGGCTAAGTCTGAGCACAACTACACGGAACCACTAATCTATCTCAGGGACACAGTTGTATTTGGAGGAGTGAAAGATGGCTTGTATGTGTGTGTTTTTTACAATTCACAAGCTTAACCTTTTACTCCATCTCTTATGCTAAAGTATGAGTTTTAACTCTTTCCTAAGTGACAAACTGACAATTTGTAGAAGACAAAATACTGATGTATTTTGTCTCTGTTTACAAAGACTATATTAGGTAAAGGGACCAAGTCACTTTCTTCATGTCAGTACTGATGCTGATTCTAAAAGGGAAACTTTCAGGATAAGTACTCCGTCTTATTCGTTTCCAATGCAACCGTTTTATCCCGCCCATTCTTCAGTCTTCATAGTCTTCAGTCTTCAGTTTTAGTTTGTCTTCAGTGTGAGTAGTTGGTGAGGAGTTTAGGGATTCAGTGAGTTATTGTCATCACTCACTGAATCCACCATCTTCTTCTTGAATCAGTCTTCACCCTTTAAGTTCCGCCTTACTGAGTGGAGAGACTTATTCTTCATCTCTTACTGAGTATCCTGAAGATGGCTCACTGAGAGACTATGCACTCAGTGACCTGTTAGTGTTTAATGATATAAACACTTAGGGTATTTTCTATTCAAATCCTGATTTAAGGGGTTTAGGTATTTACTGAACCCAACAACTTCTTACTTGATGCATCCTCAACCATATATTTGGTAGCCAAGGAATCCCATAGCTCTTTGGAAGATTCAAAATTCTGATAAATATCAAAAAGAGAACCAGACATACCATTGAGGATTAAACCTCTGCAAATGTAATCATCATTCTCCCATTTTCTCTTCTTCCTGATCTGTTCCACCATAGCATCATCCCCATCATCAGAAATAGGAGTGGTTTGCACATACACCACACTCATGTTGGAAAGCAAGAAGTGCATCTTCTTTTGCCATCTCCTGAAATCCACCCCTTCAAACTTATCAAGCTTGGCAATGTTTGAAGCCATGTGTTTCATAGCAGCAGCATCCATTGATTATCACAAAATAGTTTACTTTGATTGTTGGTGGTTATGAGCCCAGCAGGGTAAGATAATTAACATTAGAAACAATACCAAAACAAGTTACCGAATATCACTTGGGATTGTGTTATCACTTTCCAAAGTAAACTATTCGACCCTAATGCCTGGTTATCACGAATATCTACTTGGGATAAGACCAAAGGTATGTTATTGAATTAGGCACAAATCAATAACCCTTTTGCTTAGAAGTGTTTAACGTTTTCTGTATCGTATATCATGCATTCGAGTGTTAATCTCTATTTATAGTAGAAATTACTCAACCCTAGTCCAATGGAATTATGAGTGCTTAATGGCCAATTAATCACCACATAATTAGCCTCTATAATGATAAGAATAGTGGTTACATGATTAATTAAACGTGGTCATTATGCAGTTGTAACTGCCACTTGAATAGATCAATGCCTGTTACAAGTTGATTCCAGTACTACCAGTAGGAACTAGCCTACCAGTACTAACTTAGTACTACCAGTACTAACACTGAATCTCATCACTATAGAGTCTGGGTATTCAGGGATCTTATGGGTGTACACTCCGTACCTCCTGACCCATTACCAGGTGTGAACTAATCCCACAAGTGCACTAAATTTTCCAACATATATGTGCCCGTTAAAACTTTAGCCGCTTTACCCTTAGTCTCTTACATCTAATTTAGATGGTTTTCTTTGACGAGCGATGGTGACTAGGATTGACACACAATAAAAAAACATATATGTCGAGCTCATAACAGCTCAAGCAACAATACACACATTAATGGGCTGGCTTGAACACATCAATGTTTAGTGGGCTGGTCATGCATTTGGGCCGAACTACATAATCCGGACCAGAATGAAATAACACACACGTTTGTATAGTACGTATAGTAGTAGAGTTTTCGACCTTTGGATGGAGGTAAACACTAGAAAAGCACATACATGTTTCTGACGCATGTTAAGCATTTTCAACAACCGAATGACACACACTATAGGTGTGATTTATACACACCTTAGCTATGGGGTTGGTGATTTTAAGGGTTCTTGGAGTTGTTTTTTGTAGAAGCATTTTCAGTTAAACAATACTCATCAACGAACTTTAGTTTTAGCAAATGGAAGAATGATGATGATTACAATACTCATCATTCTCCCATTTGCGGCACCTTTAACAAAGCTGAGGCAAAATATAGAAGTATGGCTTCTGTAACTTGTGAAGTTATGCGTATTTTGAGAGTGTTGGAGGATTTGGGTGAAACTGGGTTATTACCAGTTAGTTTGTGTTGTGATAATAGATCAGCAATTCATATTGCTGCAAACTATGTCATGAAAAAAGTTGCATCTGGTTTAATCAAGACAGTGAATGTTGATTCTAAAAATCAACTTGCTGATATTCTAACAAAAGGTCTTGAGTCAATGCAACATGGTTTTTTGGTAAAGAAACTGGGTATGTTAAACTTATTTCTTTCATGAGATTGAGGAATGGTGTTGAAGTAAGTCAATGTTATGAAAGTATAAGGGCTTAATGGAAAATATAATAAGCCTAGTTTTCTAATATTTAAGTTTTTGTCTATTTTTGTTAGTTTGTATTGTACAGGGGTTGAAGTGTAACTTATCAGGCTATAAAAGGAATTTATCTCTCCTAGGGTTTTCAAGTTTCTTACATACAAAGTTTCATCTCTGGTTTTCTCTCTGGCGATTTGGTTCTGTTGATACTAATCTTGGTTTCATTGTTTCACTGGGTTTATTGTTTAGTTTAGTTTAAGATCATCTTGATCTTAACAGTTTGGTTTAGTGTGTGAGTTTGTATGATAGCACCTTATAGAGGGACTATCTCTTTTCTTTTGTATTGTATGCTTGCATCCGTGTTGGGGACAAGCTTTCAGTGTATATTGTTATAATAAAAGTTAGATCACCAAGGGGTGGTTGGTTGGGTGATTACACCTTGTGTTTTGGTTGTTTTGATACCATTTTTACATATTTCATTCATCAAAAATAAAAATGTGCAAGATTTCAGCTTACACGATTGACGATTAGATTATCGCCTTTAGTATCAAATAGGCAATTGCTTCTTCTTGAACATAAATTTTTTTATCTACAAAATTGGCTCGCATGTTGAGTTAGTTATTCTTATCTACTCTTTTCTTTTATATTTTGTTAAAAAGCTTAGCGTTTAATAAATCTGAGGACAAGTTTGGGGTTATTGCTTATTCTGATTCTGATTGGGCTAAATGTCCTGTTACTAGAAGGTCTGTTTCAGGTTACTGTATTTTTGTGAATGGTAATCTTGTTTCTTGGAAAAGCAAGAAACAAACTACTTTATCCAAATCTTCTGCTGAGGCAGAATATAGAAGTATGGCTTCTGTAACTTGTGAAGTTATGCGGATTTTGAAAGTGTTGGAGGATTTGGGTGAAACTGGGTTATTACCAGTTAGGTTGTGTTGTAATAATAGATCAGCAATTCAGATTGCTGCAAACCCTGTCATGAAAAAAAGTTTCATCTGGTTTAATCAAGACAGTGAATGTTGATTCTAAAAATCAACTTGCTGATATTCTAACAAAAGGTCTTGGGTCAATGCAACATGGTTTTTTGGTAAAGAAACTGGGTATGTTAAACTTATTTCTTTCATGAGATTGAGGAAGGGTGTTGAAGTAAGTCAATCTTATGAAAGTATAAGGGATTAATGGAAAATATATTAAGCCTAGTTTTCTAATATCTAAGTTTTTGTCTAGTTTTGTTAGTTTGTATTGTGCATGGGGTGAAGTGTAACTTATCAGGCTATAAAAGGAAGTTATCTCTCCTAGGGTTTTCAAGTTTCTCACATACAAAGTTTCATCTCTGGTTTTCTCTCTGGCGATTTGGTTCTGTTGATACTGATCTTGGTTTCATTGTTTCACTGGGTTTATTGTTTAGTTTAGTTTAAGATCATCTTGATCTTAACAGTTTGGTTTAGTGTGTGAGTTTGTATGATATCACCTTATAGAGGGACTATCTCTTTTCTTTTGTATTGTATGCTTACATCTGTGTTGGGGACAAGCTTTCAGTGTATATTGTTATAATAAAAGTTAGATCACCAAGGGGTGGTTGGTTGGGTGATTACACCTTGTGTTTTGGTTATTTTGATACCGTTTTTACATGGTATCAGAGCCCTAGGTTCTGATTACGGTTTGATTTGGGGATCTTGATTTGAAATGATCGATTCGAATACTGTGGTACTTGGATCTGGTTAAGTTCTTGGTTAATAAAGTTCTTGAGGTTCAATTGAAGAATTAGGGTTTTTTCTTGAAACCTTAATTTTTGGGGGTTTTGATTCTCGTGGTTTATTTGAGCAATTGTTGGTGGATTACTGTGATTCTTGAGACCAATTGTGTATTTCTTGAATCAATTGTTGGTTTCTTAATACGATTGGTAAAAACCCTAATTGCTAATTTGGGGTTTTTTACATTATTGGGAATCTTGTGGTTCTTGGGCTAAGTTCTTGGTATTTTTCCGCTGCTGTTTTCGTTTAAAGCACTGTAAGTAAATCTCTTATCTTAGATATTTCTAAGTTGAGTATAGTGGGCGTAAACGGACTGGTTAACATCTTGATCTGCCACCAAGAGTGGTATGAATACATGCTCTGACCAGTCACAGTCTGCAAGCTTAACTTAGAAAGTATCTGGGTGTGTGTTGTGTTTAGGCTAGTTTTTGGTGTCTAGGTCGAAGGAGGATAGGTTTATTTGATTTATTGGAAGTTGTGATTGGATTCTTGGCTGTGGCTAGTGTATAGGTTTCTTGTTTGGTTTCCTTGTTTGGTCTGTGTGGTCTCTTTTCTTGTTTCTCATTATGGCTATTATGATTAGTAGTTTGGATCAGAGTAATCCTCTCCATCTTCATCCTAATGATTCTAATTATGCATCTATTGTTACTGTGAAATTATATGGTGTTGAGAATTAATGGGTTTGGTCTAGTGCTATTAAATTGGCTATGCAAATTAAAAATAAAATGGGTTTTCTAGATGGTACTTGTGTTAGAACTGCTTATGCTGCTAGTCCTTTGTTAGAGGCACAATGGGATAGATGCAATGCTGTTGTGTTGAATTGGTTGTTAAGTTCCTTATCTCAAGATGTGTATCTTGGTCATGTGTTTTCTAATTCTGCTGCATCTGTTTGGAAAGATTTAAAGGATACATATGATAGAATTGATGGTTCTGTGGTGTTTAATTTGATGCAAAAGATTAATTCCTTTAAGCAATGTCGTTTACCTGTATCTGAATATTTTCATAAGTTGAATTCTTTGTGGAGGGAATTTGATACCTTAACTAAACTTCCTGATTGTGTTTATGAGGCTAGAATAGAGTTAGTTGATCATGCTAAATTGTTAAAACTTATGCAATTTCTGATAAGTCTTGATGACATATATCAACCCATCAGAAGCTCTATTCTAACTAGGGAAGTCCTTCCTGAGGTTAAAGATGCTTTTGTGATTGTGTCTAGGGAAGAATCCCATAGAGGGATTCCTTCCACTTCTACTGAAATTGAGAAACCACAAATTTCTGCTTTTGTTTCTAGGCCTAATGGTAATAACAGGAATAACTTTAATAATAATAGGCCTAGGAACAACAATAATAGAGGAAATTATGACAATCTGTTGTGTAAAAACTGTGGTTTAAAAGGGCATACTATTGAAAGATGTTTTGAACTAATTGGTTATCTGTTAGGTCACTAGTTTTACCACACAAGCTTAATAGAAAGAGATAGAGGCGATTGAACAATAAACCAAACACACACACATGAAATAGTAGACCGGTTATGCGTAGATATGTGTGAAAAAAATAAATTGAACAACCAACCCTCAAGTGAGGGTTATACAAGAGTATTTATAGGAGGGAAGCTAGGGCAACACTTCCTAGTCCCTTCCTTTCTCCTATGGGCTTGGGCCTAAGCTCATGGGCCTTCTACATAAGCTTAAGGCTAATAACAAACATAAAGGCCATAATTAAGCTAACTATTACATATGAATTACTAACACTTGATTTAGGTTTAGGAGTGATTCCAACAATCTCCCCCTAAGTGTTGGTGATGAATGAATATGAACGGTGAAGGCGTTGATGTAATAGTAGCTTTGACGTCTTCTGACATTCTTCTTTCTTGTGAGAAGAATTTCCTTGATTTGAACAATCTCCCCAGTGTAGAGAAATTGTTTTCTTTAAACAGTTTTGCTTTGACATCATCTTTAATTTTGTTCTTTGATCATTGTTCTTTGTGATGGTAGTGATAGTATGTTGTTGTTGTCTGCATCAAGTCTGCCTCAGGTCTGCTTCGCTGCTACAGTGTCTCCACGTCATTCTTCAACATGCTCACACACTCTTTAACGTTGGATAATAGTACTGATGAAGTTCTTTAAGTCTTTAACTTTGTAGATTCTTTGGATTGACGAAGAATCATTCTGACATTTGTGTTGCTTTTGGATGGAACTTCCATTAGTGATGATGTTGGCATGAGCATGTGAAGAATCTGCACGATCATTCCGCTCCAGAGCTTCCATAAGAAGAAAACATTCAAACGGTTAGTAATAAGCGGATTCCGGCACTTACAAGTTTGAACTTCGAGAGTGTTCACAGCATAGTGTGAAAACACAACTCTAATTTTTACAAAGGCCGTTCCTGAACTGGAGTCCCACAAGTGAGATAACACGATGTACCGAAGTACATCTACAGTTCAGATGAGTCGCTGAGGTACACCGAAGCATTACCTCACGACTGTAGACCGTTTGAGACACACTAAGCGTAATCCACGGGGAGTTACCGAAGTGACCTGCTGTCAGGGCTGTTTGATGTTGACCCTGGCAGGAGTTTCCATTCAATCACTGAGGATCACAGATGTGAACCTCTCATAAATGTTCTTGACAGATTGCTAAGATCTGTGAAGGACTCGATAACGTACCACTGATGTTCTTATTGTTGAACATCAAGTGATGAAATGTCAAGTGTACCTAAGAGATCTTTTGATGAATCTCGTGGCTCTAGACTCAATAGTGCGTTTTGGTTTTCCTGAGCGGAGACTAGGGAGAGGGTCTCCTTCTTCAATACCAGCGATCTCTAAGAGAAAGCCAATAGTTTACGTAGGGTTCCCTGTGAGAATGAAACAAGCTTCTGTTGAGAGAAACTTGAGTGCTTAAGAAGGTTTAGTGCATGCGTCACTGGGTCCATGACGACTTTTAATCTTCAATACCGGCGTCACTAAGTGACAACCAGTAGCATATGAATTGAACCCGGTGTCTGCCCTAAGTTGAATAATTTGGAGGGCTATTTCTTTTCACCCTTTTCTTTGCATTTCTTTTTAATTCTTCAACTCCTTCTTTCTCCGATTCTCATTTTCTCCTTTTTATAATCGTACCTAAGGACTTCTAAGTACTGACTATTTGTGATGTCCTTGGGTAGATCCCTCCGGCTCTAGCGGATCATAGGACGGTTATTCCTAACCTTAATCTCCTTATAACTCCATTGCCATAAAACCATTTTTCATGAAAATCTCTCGAAGCATTTGTGAATGAAAAACATGTTTGAATACTTCAAGAGTTTTAGATTTTCAGAAATACTCCCCCTCCACATGTGCTTAAGAGTTTTTTTACGGAAATCTGCACAGTGAGGAAAGAGCGCGCATTTTATGAATTGATCAACTCAAGATAGACAATCCCCCGCGAGACACGGTTACGTTACATAGTTAAAGAGTTACGTTGTCAGCTTTTAGGTGACAACTAGCTCTAATAACTACCTTGAAGGTGTAGACAAACCTCGAAAGGTTGTCAAACCCGTCAGAGTTCATGTCTACCAAGAGTTTCTCGAATGGTACTTTCTACTCGGACAAGTCCTTTGCGAGACACGTTTACATTACTAGTGAACTAGCTTGAAATTATTACCCGTCCAGGACAAGTCTTTTCGAGTTACTAACAGTTAAGTACCGTCAATTCGTTGGTTAAGTCTATAGCTCAAATATTCATTTGCATTAACACAACATATTTCTTATCACAAAATTTTCTCCCCCTCAAAAATGGCATATAAAATTTTATTTTTGAAAAGTTGAGAATAAATATGACCATTTCGAGTGTTGCTGGAAGATGACCACTATGAACAATTTGTGAACAAAGTTTTAATTCAAATACTCCCCCTCAACAAGTGATATGAACGGTTGAGGTTTTGAAAATCATACGGGGAAGTACTTGTTCTTTTGAGCAAGACCTTGAAAAATGAAAGGTTTGATAGGTTTTACTCAAAAGTAAGAAGCTTTCACTCCTTTTATAAGGATTGTGGCACTGAAGCGTACCACAGGGTCCTTTCTTGACAAGAACGGGTTGTACACTGATATGTGTGCACAAGCCATTGTGATAATAAACCATACATCCAAAATATAATGAAAGAAGCAGTTCAAGGGGTACCAGGAAGTCCAGTGATGTTGCCAGGAGTGCGAACTGGGCGTTGATAGCCGGTGATGTTAATCCTGGGTCGACCACCAACAAAACTTTCCAACGTTCTGAACTGATCCCTTCGATACAACCTTTCATCAATCATTCTGATGATCCTCCTCACATCCCTTCGATCCTGAGAATTCCATCGCTTAGGAGACCCAATCTTTTGACGTATATCCTTCAACCTATAAGCCAATCCGTCCATAACCATCTTCAAAGTGTGATCCCCAAACTTGTGAAGATCACTACACGCCATTAAGCAATTTTGTTGAAGTTCACTGCGGTAGATGACGCCGAATGGTTTGCTGATGAGTGTATATTGTGAGAGCTGGTTGATGTCGGGAAGATCAAGCTGAGGTGGAGTGAAGTTGACACGGGTCTGATATGATTCAACTGCAAGCTGGAGATCTTCTACACGTTCTTTGATGACTATGCGTCTGATGAGGATGAGTAATGACTTGATGAATTCACGTTGTACTTCAGTTGAAAATTGTCTCATGCGACCCTGTACTTTGGCAAGGTACATGTCTTCAATGTCGTTGATAGAAAAATTCTCAAAGTCAGCTTCAGAGAATGCATAATCCCTTTCGTCCAGCCTTTTGACCACAATATTCTTGAGAAAAGTGTAGTCCCATTTGGACGAAAGATCAACGTGTTTGATGGCAACGATACTCTTAGTACTGAACACTGCATGTTGAGACTTCTGAACGTGGCAGCTTCTGTAGTAGATTCTTTGGCGTTCCGGCCAATGGTGAATCCCATACATTGCATCATGGTCATAGTCTACCGCATTGTTGGAAAACATGTGGTTAGCCCTTTCCTCGATGGCTATGCAATTAGAGTATATGGCTGCTGGGAATGGAAGTGTCAAGGATGTAGCGTATTTCCTTGAACCATCGCCACCATGTAGAAGAAATTCCAAGTCTTTGTTGAAGAAATATCGGAATGGAATCCTTGGCTCATCTGGTTGGCCAATTGTTGGTAGAGGTTTAGACCAGTCGGTGTAATATGGAGGGTTGTCCCGTTTGGTGAAGTCGATGTTTGCTTCTGGGTTAAGCCAATCCATGTTGTTAGACATAGCTCGAGCAATGTTTTCAAGATGATATTCGACCTCGATGGCACTTTCCGAGCTATCTTTTAACAGTTGAAAAGCTTCATTCTTGATTCGACTTAACTCAGATTTCGTCATCTTCTTTACTCGGAATTTTTCTTGCAGTATCTTAGCATGCTCCAATGTATTACCGTCTACCAGATCTTGACCTTCAGCAGGATAGGGGGTGGAATTAACAAGTGTAGAAAACCATTCAAATTCTTCTGTGTCATCTTCATCTAGCCATGATACGACGTCAGTCGTAGGCGCCTTCTTCTTCTTTTTCTTAGGCCTAGATGAAGATTCTGGTTTCTTAACTTATTTGGGAGAGGTGGGTTGTTGTAGGGGCTCACAGACTTCCTCATCGTCACCACCCGTATACTCAAACCGGTTTTCTGAGTCTCGGGTGGTAACTTAGAAGAATCTTGAGGTTTTTCAGTAGAAGAACGAGGAGGAGACTTTTGTTGTGCTGGAGTCTGTTGGGGTGGAGGTTGCATTGAAGATGATTCACCAAACTTCTTCGAGCGTTTATGCTCGTCATTCTTATCCTGATCTTTGTCTTCATCGTCTCTTGAACGTTTAGGCCTTACAGCTTCTTCTCTGTATGCTGACCTGATTTGGTATTCCAGCAATGCTTCAAACAATTTAGCTTCGTGGGAGGCAAATGTTACAGAGCGTTTAGACATTTGAGCTACTAGCCGGTTCACCAATTCATCATCTGAAAAGACTGTGGGTTCAACTGGATTGATGTTCACATTCATTGGAGTTGATTTCATGGTTTGCTTGGCCAGATGTAAGAGATTCGGATAAAGTTGTCTGGTATACATCTCCTTTGTCAGTTTAGGAACGACGTCAAGAAGGAACTTGTGAGTGTATCCTTTGATCATCTCGTCCATTTTCCCTTGGAGATCATCTTTCTTGAGCTTCTGGACATACTCCCTTTCAACTTTCATCTCGTCATTCTCGTCATGAAGATACTGTATTTGATCAGCGAAGAAATTCATCTTCCTGTAGAGTATGTCTTTCTTTCTGACTTGTTTGACAGCATTCACAATTCTTTTATGAGTATGAGAAATCCAAGATCTAGTTGGCTTCTTTACTGATTTGGATGTTGATTTGGTTGATCTTTTAGATGGTGGTGGTGAAGAATGAGATGATGAATCTGATGATGAGGAGACACGAGGAGGCTCAGAGTCCTTTGGAGGTGCAGAAATATCCTCCTTGAAACGAATTGGACTGTTGAGAAGATAATCATCATAATTCTCTTCGTTATCTTGTCCAGATTTAGCTTTTACTTCCGTCTGAGCTCGGGCCTCTTCATCAGTCTTTTCTTTCTTAGACTTATCCTTTTCTGGTTCCTCAATGTTATAATCAATAGAGTCCTTCACAAGCTTTTGCTGTTGCACAAGAGTGGTGGCACCAGTTCCCTTATCGGGTTGATTAACCGCATCAGGAATTGGTGAAGAGTGGACACCACCACTCGACCCTCCGGGGCCACGCATTTGATCTTGTTCAAATTCTGTAGCTTTTTGAAGGTGTCTAACGATTTTAAACTTCTTCCTGTAGGATGTATCCAGTTGCTCTCCATCTGAGCTTGAGCTTTCATCATAAGGTACAAGTACTGGAGTCTTTCCTTTTCCTTGAATAGCTGGAGGACTGGGAGGTTTGGCTACTGAAGGATTAATGTCGGTTGCAGATTCAGAGTGGAAGACCTCTTCGTCTGATTGTGTATCTTTAGAGCTTTCGTCCACTAGTTCTTTTTGCGTTCAGATTTGGGAATAGGAACAGCTTCCTTAGCAGGAACAGTCCTTTTTCTTGGAGGATTCCTTTTGGGATACTTCCTTTGACTTTCAGTACTTGCAGCACTTCCTGCACTGCCTGTTCTGGTTCTTCGTGTAGGTGTCCCAGAAGGTTTCTCATCAAGATGACCAACTTTGCCTTCTTTCACTGCTACCAGATACCTTTTGTATGTCTCGAGCTTTTTGATTTCGTTTGACAGAAGGTGATCAGGTAATACAGCACCCTGTTTCTTTGTTGACGTTTCCTTGATTCTGACAGATAATATAGGCTCAGTCAACATGTCGTGATTGTCGGGGTCATTGAGCCTCTTGGGAATATCAGGATGAAGTCCAAGTGCTCTCTGGATCAACAGTTTAGTGTATCTGACATAGGGAATCTTTGAGCCAAGCTTTTTGAGAAATGACATCATGTCATCCCATATCAGAGCTTCAAGCTCGATGTGTTTCATGTTGATTAGTGACCAAAAAATTTGCAGTTCTATGAGCTTGGGATGCTCATAGCCGCTATCACGACCAGAGACAGATTTGGTAATGATGATGTAGAGAGTTCTCCACAGTTGAGGAATGTTCTTAAGCTCCACATGAGAATGCTTAGTGATAATTCCTGACGCTTCATCATAGCCAATATCAATCAAGAATTGCAAAACTGTCTCTTCAGCAGGTGTGGCATAGAAGTCGGTTGGCTCGATGTCAGGGATGAGAAGAATAGCCCGTAAGTCTGTATGTGTGATGGTGACTTGTTTGTGACTGAGCGTCACTGTCACTGCATTTTGACCTTTGATCCTCTGCATAGAATTCCAGAACTGTTGCATGTAGATCTCCGGTACTGTAGCAGAATGTGAGAGCATGTTCTGGTAGGGATGATTCTTGAGAATATCCATAGCAATCAAACTGGAAGATTCTGAGCAGGTGAGAGATTCAAAGTCAACCCGAAGGTTGTTCTTTCCAATCTTCCTTGGATAGCCATTAGGAAAGATATCGGCAACAGTGAGAACATCTGGTGCATCCACATTCATTTGAGCAGCCATGTCGTGATCTGAAATAACATTAGCCAAAAGAACCAACATATCGAAAGACATAATGTTATTCAACAGAAGGTTTTATTGTCTAATTATTGAATGTACAATGTCAATGATTGTTATAAGTCCAAAGTCACTTGTTTGTTTAATAGTCCAATGACGTCGTGATAAGTTTCGTGAGTTAGTTAACTTTAAGTTTTAAAGTTTATGTTATCACTTATTTAACACAACATATTAAACGTTTAAGTTTATTAGTGATATTATTGGTTTCGTGACGTTATGATTTATTTATTTACACGTTTGCACGCGTAACAATTCATAATGAAGGTTTGATCAAGGCTTAGGCATAGAAATGGTAGCTTATGCGTAAACAGGAGAAGTATACGCGTAGACGCAAGCTTATGCGTAGGATCCTTACTCACGCGTAAGAAATGTTACGCGTAGGAAAAGGGGACCTTATGCGTAGAGCTTACGCGTAGGCGTATAAAAACCTTACGCGTAAGGCTTACTCGTAAGAGTAGACCTTATGCGTAGAGGTAACTGTTTACGCATATCCTTCACAGGATACGCGTAGTCCCTTTGTAGAACCTTACGCGTAAGATTTCTCTTACGCATAACTTTCTACGCGTAAGGTGATCCTTATGCGTAGAGTTTCAATGACCTTGATTCTGAGTTTTACGCGTAGCAAGCCTGAAATAACATCATCATAACATCATTATTAACACTAACATTCATCTTATAACAGATCATGGCATGAAAGCTCATTAAACAATTTACGCGTAGAAAGTCATACGCGTAAGTCAAAACCTAAAGTTCATGAATTACGCATATGATTTCTAGCCATAGGATATGCACCAAAGTTATTCTGATGGTTTATAGATGTCATATGAGTGAAATGACCAAGTTTTAACATCAATCTCCCAATGAATAAAAAATACCCAAAAGCGAAGAACATTAAACCCTAATATCTAATTTTCAATCAATTAGTGTTTCTGGGTTGTTTTAAGGCCTGGATATCATCAACTCATCATGATATCAGCATCACACAATACTCTTTTTGACCAAAAACATTCACATTTGAGAACGCCCAAATTAACGCATAAACCCTAATTTTGAAAATCAATCAATTCGTGTTACTGGATGTATTTTGAGGATAAATAATATATCATTGATGTTATTAAAACGTTTTGACACTATCTTTTTAACCAAAAAACACACTCCAATGATTGTGTGTTCATACGCTTATGCGTAGAACACATAATCACTCATATCTTTTGTTTTAGCCGTTGGATTTGCATAAAAATCAAAACCCTTTCTTGTAATAACGTTTAGATTATGAAAACACTTACACTTTGATGATAAAAAACACAGATATCTTGAACGATTATTAAGCGTAGGATCAAGTTTGGTTTGAGTATTAAATGTGAAGTGAAAAGTTAGGTGGGGTGTTTTTATTAAAATGACTTTAACCTTTTGGCAGTTTTGGTCCCTCCACCTTTCCTTTTTCATCCAAAGCCATTTAACTTCCATTTTGGTTACCAAACAAAAGATTTTATGAAAGAAACTTGACGACACTCCCCCTTGACTTAAGAAAATAATGAAAGGTTTTAATTTTAGTCCGAGGAGTGTCATTGAACCAGAAAATGTGACCACCATTTTAAAGAAGCAATCGGGATATGATAACATGCAAGTACACAGATGTTTTGAAACAGTTAAGAATATATTTTCTCCCCCTCAACACTTGATCGGAAAAATTAATGAATTTTGAAAGATTATAGTGTTGGGAAGAAATGTACTTGCCATGTTGAAAGAAAAATAGATAGAAGAATTTTTTTGTTATTTTATCAGGTTTTATATTTTTGTATTTTGTTTTTGAAAAATATTTACAAAAGAGATTTTGGTGTTTGACAGGTTTTTAAGACTGTTTTAAGAGGTCATCTAGTTCCTCTTGAGTCAAACACCGCATACCAATCCGGTGGACCAACTCATTAAACCTAGCGGGAGGCAAGGCTTTGGTGAGAAGATATGCCAATTGGTATTCTGTACCCACGAAGTATAATTCAACTGTACCCTGTTCCACATGATCCTTGATGAAATGATAGCGAAGATCGATGTGCTTTGATTTCGAGTGCTGAACTGAGTTGCACGAGATCGCAATGGCACTCCGATTGTCGCAGTACATCGGGATTCTGTCAAATACGTAACCATAGTCTTTGAGTTGTGTTCTCATCTAGATGACTTGAGCACAATACGCCGACATGGCTACATATTCTGCTTCGGTTGATGACAGCGATGTATAATCCTGCTTCTTTGATTGCCAGGACACCAGTTTATCACCAAGAAATTGTAGTGCTCCTGAAGTACTTTTTCGTGAATCTAAGCATCCCGCGTGGTCAGCGTCTGAAAAAGCGATTAGTTCAAAACCAGAATCCTTCGGATACCAGATCCCCAAGTTAATGGTTCCCTTGATGTATCGGAGGATTCTTTTAGCCTCAGAGAGGTGGGTTTCAGTTGGTCGCGACTGATAACGGGAGCAAAGATATACGGCAAAGACAATATCAGGTCTGCTAGCTGTTAGATACATGAGAGACCCAATAATACTTCGGTATTTGATAGGGTCCACTAATTTCCCATGTAAATCAGCGTCTAGCTTCTTGGTATGAGTCATTGGTGTGGCATAAGTGTCACAGGTTTTCATTCCAAATTTGTTTAACAATTCAAGGGCATATTTGGACTGACTCAAGAAAATACCACGGGGTGATTGATGAACTTGTAGTCCTAGAAAGAACATAAGTTTACCCATCATGGACATTTCAAAAATTTTCTTCATTAGTTTCGCAAAAGCGATTGAGTACTTTTTATGTGTAGACCCAAAAATGATGTCATCCACGTAAATTTGAACAATTAAGATATGTGCCCCGTGATATTGTATAAAAAGAGTAGGGTCGACCGAACCTTTGGTGAAATTATTAGCAATGAGGAAAGATGATAGCTTATCGTACCATGCGCGAGGAGCTTGTTTGAGACTATAAAGAGCTTTGCTCAGTTTGTAGACATGGTTCGGGAACTCGGGATCAACGAATCCTTCTGGTTGGCTGACATAAACCGTTTCTTTCAGTTGTCTGTTGAGAAACGCCGTTTTGACATCCATCTGAAAGACCGTCATATTCATATGAGCCGCGAACGCGAGAAATATCCGAACAGCCTCAAGACGAGCAACCGGAGCAAAAGATTCTTCAAAGTCTATTCCCTCTTCCTGACGATAACCCTTAGCAACTAGACGTGACTTGTTTCGGATGACGTTCCCTTCAGCATCCAATTTGTTTTTCCAAATCCATTTGAGACCAATGACGTAGACCCCTGTTGGTCTTTCAACCAGTTCCCATACTTCAAGACGTTTAAATTGGTTGAGTTCTTCTTGCATGGATTCGATCCAGTTGTCTTTTGTCATTGCGTCTTTAATGTTTTTAGGCTCAGATTGGCAGACAGTGAGTGCATAAATGCAATGTTCACCATCTGTGTGAAGACGTTGTCTTGTAAAGACTGGTTGATTCGGGTTGCCAATAATATTTTCTAGAGGATGGTCTTTTGTCCATCGATGTGTAGAGGGTTGATGTTGGTATACATTGTGCAGATTCTGAGGATTCAAATGGTTTTTCGATGATTCCGCGACATCAGGTGCAGCAGTGTCATTAGCAAACGGGTTAAAGAACGCATTTGGATCAAAATCTGCAGGTGGGGGTACTTGATCTGTTCAAAACCGTCAAGTTTTCTCACGCAAGTTGACCACTTGTGAATGGCCAACTGTAAGAAACTTAAAACAGCTTAAGCACAAACTCAATGAAGATCAGGGGAGGATAGTGTTTCCCCGGGTCGTTATGTCCCAGCGAGTTGTGCAATGAATTATCAAACGTAAAGTGATCGAGGAATTTGAACGGAAAAAGGATTTGATTATGATTATAACTACAGAAAAAGCCAACAAATTACAACGGCTTAAATGCAAATTAAAGGAAATTAAAAAGATAAAATCTATTAAATAAACGCTATCACTATATTTAAAATGATGTTTTTGTTTTTATGTTTTTATAAAACTGAAATTAAAATCTACGCGACGAACATATTAAAAAGTGAAACTAAAGCAATATTAACCCTAAAAATATGAAAATGATATTTTTACAATCCTAATGATAAAAGAAAATATTTAGAAAAAGAAAATTATTTTTATGACTAATTATCTAATTATTATTAATTAAAAACTATTTTTAACTATTTAATAATTACCTAAAATACAAGAAATTAGGAAATAAAACTAGAAAAATAAAATTAAGACTTAGAAAAATCTAAAATATCAAAATAGAATTTTCAAAACTATTTTTGTAATTTTCTGATTATTTTTCTATTTTTTATGAATTAAAAACTATTAAAAACTAATTAAATAGCTTAAAAATACAAATTTAACTAAGAAAAATCTATAAAAATACTTTTTTGTCTTTTTATATTTATCTAAACTTAATAAAAATGAAAAATTATTTTTTTGAACCTTTTCTTAATTTTTTATATTAAAAGCTATTTAAAAAGTGCTAAAAAGTGATTTAAATTAAGAAAAATAGCAAACAAGCTTAGAAAAATCTGAAAATTTCAGGAAAACTCTAAAATAATATTAGGAATATAAGAAAAATGGAAAAACAGGTGCTTGTTAGGAGGAATATGAAACTGATATGGAAAGTGCTTATGAATAAGCACTTGGATAAGCCAAAAGCTCACCAAAAGGCACCAACTGTTAACAGGAACTATAATATGCTAAAACAACTAAATTGCAACAAATAACAACAAGCTACAACCTCTGATAAGCAATCTACAACAGATTTGATGATTATGAGCTTATAGGCTAAAACATATTCTGAGTACTAACTTTAGACACAAGCACAAGCTTCAAATGAAGCTCAAAATGAAATCTACAAATTGGAATCTAGACTAGACCTGGGTGAGACCAAATGCACCAAAAATCAGACCATGGGAAGCTCTTTTGAGCCCTGTGCAAGTTGCACAAAATCTGAGAAAAACTCAGTGTCAACTGAGATCTGTGAACAGGGGAGATAGGTTCAAATTCACAAGCTTGTTTGAAGCTTATAGAAAAATGACAAAAATCCACAAAAATGCAGATAAGTAAGGGTACCAGTTGAAGTTTCTAAAACAACAAATCTCACTAAATTTGGCTTAAAGATGAAGCCAAGAAAATTCCTTCCATTTAGGCTTAAAACTGATTTTTGCCAAATTGACTTTTGAACAAGAACTCAAACTTTGACCAAAATGGATTTTGAATCCAATTTATTGACTGATGTTGATGTTATAGGATGTAATGAACACAATGCAAGTAAAGTTTAAGACTTTTAAACACAAATCATGGATTTGCAAATCCAAAAATCACCACAGTGGAACAGTAGAGACAGATTTGTGTAATTTTGACTTTGGTGATGTTGCAAGCTCAAAAGTAAGACAGATATGAAGTGTTTAAAGCTAAATAAACTTAAAACAACAAGAGTGGAACACTGAACAGGCCCTGAACACAGATTATGCTATGAACCAAACACCCCTTTAACTATAGTTTTGTAAACTAAACTTATACTAATGACTGAACAAGCTTGTAATTATGATCAAACTCACTTAAAATAACTTGAATACTGCTATTAGAACAAGTTTTAACAGATTATAACTACAAATGCATTATATGCAAGAATTTGAGAAAATCACTTACAAAGGTCCAAAACCACTATGGTTTGCCAACAGTGAACCAATGGACCACTAACCTATCCAAACCCCTACCCTAGCTCAATATCAACCCCATTCCATGGCTGCTTCACCCATTGACCAAATCTGCATCATTTTTGCACCTGTTTAACTTTTGTTGACCAAGGATCAAAATGAATGGAAACTTGAATGTGAGCTTGTACAAAGCTATCATAAGCTCATTTAAGCTTATTGAAACTGAGAAATGAGCATTATGAAGCTTTTGAATGAGATTTTGACTTTGAAAATTTCAACAGTTATGCAAATATGTGAAAAATAGATAAAAACTTGGAATCACTGATTAAAACTTGGTAATACTGCAAATACAACTTGAGTTTAACATTTGTGAACAAAAAACTACAGCTTTGAATTTAAACTTAACACATTAAAAAAAACGACAATAGGTAAATTTTAAGCTAATAATCTACTGCCTTTGCTTGCTTCTCTTGCTTCCTCTTTATACCCAAAGGCCTTTTCTCTCACTTCTGATTAATTCCCACTTCTTTCCCAGCCATTGGATGGCTTTGATTTCATCTTGGCCCTTAAAACAGATTTTGGCGCCAATTTTGGCTTTTGACAATTTAGGTTGAGTGAGGGGGGGGGGGGGGGAGATGCATTAAATGCACTCTTGGATGTTAGTTGAGGTGGAGGAACAAGTTTGAGTGGATGGTGAGGAGGGGGGATGGGATATTGTGTGTTTGCAGGTTAGCAGTTGAGAGGGTGACTTTTGGCGCCATGGGTGGTGTTTGACCAAAGATTGACCAAAGGGTAATAATAGAAGGGGGGTCAAAATCTGTTTGACAGGGGGTCCAAAATCTTATGACCAGGCCAAATGGGTTTAAAA
Organism: Chrysanthemum seticuspe; assembly: GCA_019973895.1. NCBI lineage: Eukaryota > Viridiplantae > Streptophyta > Magnoliopsida > Asterales > Asteraceae > Chrysanthemum > Chrysanthemum seticuspe. Next base: position 128,352,581 of record BPTQ01000006.1, on the reverse strand, counting down.
GGGTTAAATGACAAGGGACCTTTAGTGTAAATTCTGAAATTCAAGGGACCTAAACTGCCAATTCATCAAACTTGTTCCAAGGGCTGAAAATGACAATCTTCAAAAGTATAAGGACCAAACTTGACATTTTGCAATTTCTAAGGGCCATTTTTGACATTTTTCAAACTTGAGGGACCAAAGTTGTAGTTTTGCAAATTTTATATTTCAAGGGTTTGTTTTGACAACTTTTGAATCCCATGGACCTTAAATGACATTTTTCTTTATTTTGATATACCAGGGACTGTTTTTGACAACTTTTGAAACTTGGGGGACTAAAACTGCCAATTTTGCAAACTTGATACGTTTTTCATCTGATTTTGATCTTTTTGCATTTAAAACACATAAAACACTGATTTGTGATATTTTCATCATTTTGATGCATTTTTGAGTGTTTCAGATGATTTTGCAGTTTATATTGTACAAAAAATGATGAGTATTTAGACACTCATCAATCCCCCACACTGAGATATTGCTAGTCCCTAGCAATGATTTGAGAAAACATAATGGATTTTAATCTCTTTACCAAAAGCCATTACTTCTGGAGTAGCCAAATGTTTCAGTTCAAGTAAGAACCATGGTACACCGATAACCATGTGATTTTGAGCAAACCACCAGCTTCCAACGGATTTGATTTTGTCTTTACCAGAAGCCGTTTGCTCTGGACTAGCCAACTCTTAGATAAATTATCAGTATTATCTTTGGTGAGCTGAATACCAATTATGGATTTTCCACTGCCTTTACCACAAGCCATAACCTTGCGGGCTAGCCAACTCTTCACTTTTTAGGATATGGTGAGCTGAATACCATACAATTTTGGGCAAATTGCAAGCCATATAAACGGATTTGATATATCTTTACCAAGAGCCGTTTGCTCCTGGATTAGCCAATCCTTTTGTTTTTTAGACATGGCGGACTGATAACCAAATGAGAAAGTGTAAAACACTTACTCCAAAAAAAAATTTGGCCAAAAACGGGGGAATTAGGCGGTATAATTACATGCTTCATTACCGAAAACCATT
>BPTQ01000006.1:128339733-128350633 GCA_019973895.1 Chrysanthemum seticuspe | reverse complement strand
GTAATTGGAGTACGGTGAGAGTCATACCTTCTTTGACAGAGAAGGACTTGAAAGTAGGTGAGCATACTGTGAGCTCGATCGCCTGGCATGGCATTGAGCAGGTGAACCCTATCGGCTCCTACAGCACTACTTTCACCCTTTTAAAGTGAAAGTACGACTGAAACAACATCATCTGAAGCTACGTCTAGGATCTCAAGGGGAGTAGAATCCTCTCGAAAGAATTCTTGCTCAGCACGAGACTAACTACACAAACGACTTCTCAACTGGTATGCCCAACTGTTGCTTCTCGAGTGTAACTTATAGTTGGTCTTGAGGTTTGGAGACATGTTTGTCTCACAACGGTGTTAACTAGTTTCTAGACTTTCTAAGTTACGTTGTGAGAGTTTGAAGTGCCAATTCTCCTCAAAAGTTTTTGCACGACTCGATTTGAAAACTCCTCTTAACCGTGAAGTTTGAGAGTGTTGCATTGAATCTTTCAGATCTTTGATCAATTGTGGCAACACTCTGTTTGTACAGAGGTTTGGAGTTCTGGTTGATATTCAATGTGAGCTCTTCGTTGTCAACCCGTATGGTCAACTCTTCAGCAAACACATCAATCAGAGCACGACTCGTTCTTAAGAAAGCTCTCCTAAGATGAGGGGAACTCTAGGATCTGCATCGAAGTCTACTACAACAAAGTCAGCATGAAAGTGAAATTTTCCCACTTTCATCACGACATCCTCGGCTATCCCAAGTGGACGAGTTACGGTACGGTCCGCTAGCTCGAGTGTCATACGAGTGGATGAAAGTTCAGGAAGAGACAGTTTCTTCCATACTGAGAGTGGCATGAGGTTAATGCTAGCGCCAAGATCGGCCAAGGCGGAGCATTGAACCATCCCCGAGAAATCACACGGGATTAGAAATCTGCCAGGGTCTTCAAGCTTTTTGGGAAGCTTCTTGAGAAGGACCGCTGAGCATTGCTCATTGAGAGGAGTTTTAGCCATCTCTGATAGCTTATCTTTGTTGGTGAGTAAGCCTTTAAGCGTGGAAGCAAATTTAGGCATTAGAACGAGAACATCAATGATGAGTGTCTAAATACTCATCATTTTTATACTGTTAGAATGCCAAAAACATCTGAAAACACTCAGAAACACATCAAAATGATAAAAATATCACAAACAAGTGTTTTATATGTTTTAAATGCAAAAACATCAAAATCTGATGAAAAATGTATCAAGTTTGCATAATTGGCAGTTTTAGTCCCCTAAGTTACAAAAGTTGTCAAAATCAGTCCCTGGTAATTCAAAAACTTGTAAAATATCATTTTAGGTCCTTGAGATTCAAAAGTTGTCAAAACAAACCCTTTAAAGTTTAAAAATCACAAAATGACAACTTTGGTCCCTCAACTTTGCAAAAGTGTCAAAAATAGTCCTTAAGGTTTTAAAAAGTGAAATTGATCAAAAATAAACCTTGTACTATTTATAAATGACAAAAATGGTCCTTATGATAAACTTTTAGGAATTTACACCTTTAGTCCCTAAAAATCCAAAAATTACATATTAGGTCCTTAAAGTTTAAAAAATGAAATAAAATACAACTTTGGTCCTTGTATTATTCTTATATGGCAGGTTTGGTCTTTGTGAGAATTTTGGAAAAACTACAAGATCAGTCCTTTAACTTTGCAGAAATTGCAAAGTTAATCCTTGTGATTACTAAAGCTTTACCAAACGGATCCTATATTAACTAAAGCCCAAAACCAAATCCTGGCCCAAATCCAGTTAACCCGACCCAGTATTTAAAAACAGATAAGGCGCGTGCACTGTTCATCTCCCACCTCCCCACACCTGTTTCCACACCAGTGATAACACCTGCCCTTCCACCTCACCCCTTCCACCTTTACAGCTCTCACCCACTCTCTAACACCTCCATAAAGCACCAAATTGCATTGATTACAAAAACCAACTCCATGACTTTTTCCCGCCAATTTTCCAAATGGACGTATGTGATGAATTATAGAAATCCAATGGTTGGATTGAGGTGGGAAACACTCAGAGTGCCAGCAAGAACCCTTTTTGTTGAATAAATAGAAGAAATGAAGCTGAGAAGGCAAAGTAGTTAGTTTTAGTATAGTCTAAATTGTCGTTCTTAGTGTAATTTTAATTTCAGTTTATTTTAAAAGCTTTCAAGTATTTGTAATCATATTTCAGTGTATATCAAACCTATTTCTAGTTTCAATTTCAGTAATTTACCAAGTTTTTATAATTGTGAAATTTCGACCTTAAATTCTCATGATAATCTAGATGTGTTTGTATCTGTGTTTTTGGATCAAGTAAGCTCAAATAAGCTCCTAGTAGCTTGTTTAAGCTATCAGAAACATTTTAAATTCATTTCATAGCTCTAATACAAAAATTCATAAAAATCAAGGAAAATAGTGATAAATTCAAAAATCATGGATAATGTACAAGGAAGCTGAAGCAGGGTGGAAATTTGGATTGCTATATGGTTTAGAGCTTATTGGTAAGCTATAGGAGTAATTTCAGACCAAGGTTCTCAGTTTTTCCTTAGAAACCAATTTGTAAGCATTTTACTCAATCTTGGAATTTCACTGTCTTATGTTGATATTGTTGTTATTTTATAATTATTCAGTCTTCTTTAATGTTATTATAAGCTTCTTAATAGATCTCTTGGTCTTGATCTGTGAAACTCTTTGAAAAAGCTTTAAAACAGTCTCCACAAGACTGTTTGGTTTTACTGTGATAATTGAGTAACAGGGTGTTTGAGATAATATTCTTGCTTGAAGTCTGTCACATTAGAGTCTAATAACTCAAACAAGAAATAAAATCAAGTTCTTATTCAGTGAAAAGTCAAACTTACCTTTAATCTCTTGTTACTTGTCACTGTTGGGATTTTAAGTTGCCAAAATCAGTTTACATGCTTAAAAGTTGTTTCCATAGCCATAGATAATCTTATCTCAGCTTATTATAACCTTATAAGTTCATAGAATCAAGTAAAAGCTCATAAAAGTCAAACTAGCTTATTTTTATAAAAAGTCAAATTCTCATATACCTGTTTTTGAATAAACGTAGGAATTTTAGTGTAAGCTCAATATTAGGATTTAGCTTAAATGCTTTTGAGATAGTAAACTTTAGTTGCTCTAGAAAATTAGAAAAATAATAGTTTATACTCAATCAGCTTATTAAGTCCTTAAAAATCAGCTTCTTTTGAGTACCCATTTCTGCACATGCCCTGTGCATCTGATCTCCACCACCACAGTGGGTTTCCCCACCACTTTGGTGGGTCCCACAGGCCACACCAGTGGACCCCACTGGTGGTTCTTGGCTCCAAATCACTCACCACCCAGCTGACTACCATTTTCAGCCAAGGTTTTGAGTTTAACACCTGTGGACCCCACTCTTAGATAAGCATCAATTCTGTCCCATTTTTGAGTAAAAACTAGTTTAACTTTGTTTAATTCTTAGCTTAAACTGTTTTTCAGATGTTTAGGATTGTTGGAATAAGTTAGTATTTAGTTAATATAGCATACCTTAGCTTCTGTGATTATTTGGTGGTCATTTGTAGCTTTTAGCTTATTTTGAAGTGCTTATTTATAAGCTAATCCACAGCAGTTGCTTTTTCCTCCAAATAAGCATATGTTTTGATATTTTTTATAAACTTAGAATAATATTTTAGCATTTTCCTGAATTGTTCATATTTTTCCTACACTTTTTGCTATTTTTCTTTATTTTAACTAATTTTTAATCCTTTTTAAATAGCTTTTAATACAAATAAATTAGAAAAAGCTTAAAAAAATATGTTTTCAATTTTACTAGATTAATAAAAATATAAAAGTAATAAAAAGTATTTTTCCATAATTTTCTTGGCTTAAATAGTATTTTTTTTAGCATTTTAATTAGTTTTAAATAGTTTTAAATCAATAATAAATACATATAAAGTATAAAAAATATATTTTCAGTTTTAAAATAAGTTTTATCATATTTTAGATTTTTCCAAGTTATAATTTCATTTTTCTAGGTTAATTTTGTATTTTCTTGTATTTAAGTGCATTTTAAATACTTAATAAATAGTTTTTAATTAATAATAATTAAATAAATAGTTGTAAAAATAATTTTCTTTTTCTAATAATTTTCTTTTATCATTAGGATTGTAAAAATGTCATTTTCATATTTTTAGGTCTTTTATTTCTTTAAAACTCACGTTTTATTTTGTACGTTTACGTAATTTTATTTAAACGTACGTTTTAGGTTTTAAACGTTCATCACTTTAAAAATAGTGATAGCGTTTATTTAATAGATTTTATCTTTTATTTCTTTTAATTTGCATTTAAGTCGCTGTAATTTGTAAATTTTTTCTTTAGGTAATTTTTCACCCAAAACCTTACTGATCACTATCCTTAGTGATCATTCTATCATCTGAAGTTGTTTTTACACCAATTCATCCTCCGTGGGACTTAACGACCCAGGAATCCACTATATTCCTCTGATCTTAATTGCATTAGTGTTTGAGCAGTTTTAAGTCTGTTACGGTTAGCCATTCACAAGTGGTTAGCTTGTGTGATTAGACTTGACTGTTTAGCACCAATCAAATTTTGGCGCCGCTGCCGGGGAGGCTGTAAGCGTGTTTTAAGCATTTCCAGATCCATTCTTGTGCATATACCACCCTTTTTGTAAACAATTTTTCAAAAATCAAAAAGTTCATTAACACTTTTCCTAAAGTGTTGATAACACCAAAAATATTTTCATTATTTGTTTTTATGGCATGTTTTTCAAAAATCCAAAAATATTCATCTTTACCCTCTTACCCTTTTTGATTCTTTATTCCTTTACCCTCTATCCTTTTGATTCTAAACTTCTTCTATTCTTATGGAATCTCTCGACTACGACGAAATCTGGAACGAAGTTGAAAAACTTCCTATTTTATCACAAATGTCAAGAATTCGTGTGGTTCATGATGATCCATTGATTCTGCGTAGGGAAATAGAACGAGAAACCGGGGTGACAAAGGACCAGGTACTTTCATCTGATAATGAAGGTACTAAATGCGTCCAACCTACGGTTATCCAAAGATCTAATCCCTCGATTGCTCCTAAGCCGTCTAAAATTGATCCTACACTTTCACGATTTACGGTTAAAAGCAAACATGCAGAAATTAGACCGGTGACTATCAAGAATGACTTGCCTAATCTTCACGTTTCTCAAGAACCAAAACCGGAGTCCATAACGGAAGTGATGGAAATTGCTAGCTCTCAGAGCACACCACTTGTCCCACCTCCGGATTTTTCAAAATGTTCTTTGAGTCTAAATAGTCATTCAGATCACCATGTTGGTTTTGTTGATTCTTTGAATGAACTGATTCCTTCTCATAACTCTCAAATAGAATCGTTTATTCCTTGTGTCGGTTGTGGTGAGCCTCTTTTTGGTTCACCATGTCGCTGGTGTACGTGTGTACAATGTGGTAATGATATTCGTAACGGGAGTTGTTTGTTTTGTGGTTCGAGGAATTCATTTGATTATGATCCTAATCCGAACTCATTTAACGACCCCTCAAATTTTTCTAATTACCCACCACAGCCCGACATATCTTCATATAATCAACAATACTACTGTGAATTTTGTGGAGGTCCTCACCAAGGATTTGAGTGTCAATCCGGAAACACGATTGTCTATGAACAGTTTTCCGGTGATACTCAGAACTTTGGCTATGACCAATATCCATATGATTCACCTATCCAGGCTCAACAGTTTCACTGTTGTGAGAACTGTGGAGGTCCCCATTTCAGCTCTGATTGTCAAACAGGGAATCCATTTCCTTGTAACAATTACGACTATCCATATCACGACCAACCTCCACAGTGCCAAATGACTCAAACTCCTCAGCAAACACAACAAGACACTTATCTAGAGCTTCTGGAGTCAGTGAAAAGAACTGAGGAGTTGAGTAGGACAGCATTTCATAATGTTCCCAGTTTTTCTTGTGTATATTGTGGGGGTCCTCATGATGATTATCAATGTCAACCTTCCGGTTTTGACAAATCTCCACTCCTACAATATCCCGTCATTCAAAATTCACATGAGAAATCCATGGAAGAATTGCTAGCTGAAGAGCAGGCTGTTAAGATAAACTCCCAAATTGCTTTTGAAAAGTCTATTAGGGAATTAATTGCAAAAGAAAAAGCAGCCAGATCTAGCTCTCAATTTCGTTTTATTCCTGATGATAGTGATGATGAAGATATACTTGAAGATTCATCAAATTCATCAGTGGATATTCCAGCAGTTGAGATTCATTCTCATGTAACTGCTATCACACCCGAAGCTCCCACTCACTCTCTGAACATGGGGGACGAGCATCTTGACACTGTTCCTGAAAAGGAATCGGGCAAATTCATAAAGTCTAGTGTTGAGGACCTTGTCCCAATCCCGAGAGAGTCACAGGGAAATTTTGACCATGTGTGTGATATCCCTCCTCCTCTTGTCTTTCCAAGTAATCATGTTGAGATGTGCTCTGATTCTGATGAGGACTATTCTTTATCTTGTGGAGACATAAGTTATGTGGGGGAATTACCTTCTGAGCCTGTCAGCTTAGGAGAAGAGAATAATGAAGAAATAATCCAAGACGAAGCTCTTCGTCTTACATTATTGAATGTTAATCTTCTCATTTCTAGAATCGAGGCTTTTAATGAAAAGCCTACTTCATATCCTATCCCCTTTGAGTATAGTGAACTTTTGTTCAATGATTCTATTCCCGAATTGCAAACGTTCCATTTTGATCATATGGGAGAGAAGATTAGTGGTATTACCACTTCTCATTCTCATAATTCTCTCCCCGATTATGAATCATTCACTTTTGAGGAGTTCCCCAGTGAACTCAGTCAAATCAATCCCGAATATGAATCATTCTCCTTTGAGGAGTTCTCCTGTGAACTTACTCATATCATATCTCCACCGGAGTATGATAACTTCTACTTTGATCTAGACACACCCGGGATATGTCTAGACCAATTGAGCTTAAAAGATGAAATTCATGCTATCATGAATTCCCCTTCTGATGATGATAAGTTAGTCAAGATTATTATTATGACTTTCTTCCTCTTTTTCACCTATCCCGTGGCTTCTCCCGTTCTTCACTCCTTCGGGAATGAAGACATTATCTTTGACCCCGGCATTTTCATTAATCATTTTTGAGCCGGTTCTATGTATATCTCATCGGTGTGGAACTTTCACGTATTTCAATGTTTATACAAACATCTTGAATAAAAGTCCGATGGAGATTGTTTCTTCCACTTACTTCCCCATGAACCAATTAATTCGGGGTCGAGTCAAGCTACCGACTCGGTAATCAAAAACAGTAGTTGAACATGGGTTTTCACCCGTGTGTACCACCTAAGTGTGGGGGAGATGCCCCACATGTTGTATATAGACCTTAAAAATGAATGAAAATTGTAAATATTTAAAAAAGAGAATAATTGTTGTGTTTCTACACTTAGTTAATAATGTTATCTTTTTACGTTCTAAGTTTCGGCATAACAGCCGGTACTTTGAATATTGAGGACAATATTCATTTCTAAGTGTGGGGGGGAAATTCTGGCAAATTTGATCATAAATGTACCCTTTTAGTCCCTTTTTCCCCCAAAATGGCCAAATTTTAAAATTTTCTATTTAGTGGAAGTACTATGTACTAAACACAACAAATGGTAATCAGTCCACCATGTCTAACCCACATAAGGATTGGCTAATCCAGGAGCAAACGGCTCTTGGTAAAGATATCTCAAATCCGTTTATGGCTTGCAATTTGCCCAAAATTGTATGGTTCTCAACTCACCATATCCTAAAAAGTGAAGAGTTGGCTAGCCCGCAAGTTTATGGCTTGTGGTAAAGGCAGTGGGAAATCCATAATTGGTAATCGACTCACCAAAGATAATTCTGATAATTTATCTAAGAGTTGGCTAGTCCAGAAGGGTACGGCTTCTGGTAAAGACAAATCAAATCCGTTAAAAGCTTATGATTTGCTCAAAATCATTTGGTTATCATTGTACCAAGGTTCTTACTTGAATCAAAACAACTGGCTACTCCAGAAGTAATGGCTTTTGGTAAAGAGATAAAATCCATTAACTTTTCATAAATCATTGCTAGGGACTAGCAATATCTTAGTGTGGGGGATTGATGAGTGTCTAAATACTCATCATTTTTATACTGTTAGAATGCCAAAAACATCTGAAAACACTCAGAAACACATCAAAATGATAAAAATATCACAAACAAGTGTTTTATATGTTTTAAATGCAAAAACATCAAAATCTGATGAAAAATGTATCAAGTTTGCATAATTGGCAGTTTTAGTCCCCCAAGTTACAAAAGTTGTCAAAATCAGTCCCTGGTAATTCAAAAACTTGTAAAATATCATTTTAGGTCCTTGAGATTCAAAAGTTGTCAAAACAAACCCTTTAAAGTTTAAAAATCACAAAATGACAACTTTGGTCCCTCAACTTTGCAAAAGTGTCAAAAATAGTCCTTAAGGTTTTAAAAAGTGAAATTGATCAAAAATAAACCTTGTACTATTTATAAATGACAAAAATGGTCCTTATGATAAACTTTTGGGAATTTACACCTTTGGTCCCTAAAAATCCAAAAATTACATATTAGGTCCTTAAAGTCTAAAAAATGAAATAAAATACAACTTTGGTCCTTGTATTATTCTTATATGGCAGGTTTGGTCTTTGTGAGAATTTTGGAAAAACTACAAGATCAGTCCTTTAACTTTGCAGAAACCTCTAGTCTACGTGTCCCGTACACGTCTTTACCCATGAGTTTTCTTCGACTAAAAATTCCTGAATTATTCGACTAACTCATATTCGATAATAAAAAGATTAAAAGATCTCGTTGATTTCAAATGATAGAGTTTTCGTAAATTCGATTTAGGATTATAACTCGAATGTGATTTTAAGGATGCAAATAAGTTTTTGTCCATATACTCTTAAACTGAAAAATATTTTTATTCGATCAAACTGAAAATACTCGAAAATGAACTAAGATACTTGAATATTCCAATATTATTCGACTCTATTCTAATAGATACCGATACCTTTGTTGAAAATTCGTACATTTGACTAAAACCGTTGAATTTTAGGGTTGTCACTGTTCATTGTTCTCTAATTTCCATTCAAACTGAAAAGTGACTTATTCTTGAACTAAAATAAAGAACAAACTCAATAATCTGAGATTACACTGTCTGAAGTTCGTTCTTATAATAGAGTTTGTGGGACAATGAGTTAATAGTGTCATTTTGGTTTGTCAGAACACCTCTGACAAAATTTCGAAAAAGTTTCTCAAAGTGTCTAGTTCTGGTTCTCTAGATAATTCTTCGAATATTATTGTAATTTCTTCTGACTTATTAATATTTTATTGTTGTTATAGTTGTATTCTGTCACTTTAAGGTTCTAACTCATTTTACGAATGTTTAACCAAAGATTCCTTTTTGACTCTTGGAACCAGACTTTAATGAGGATATCGAATGGTTATTCGAGATTTGGTATATCGTTAGGTTTAAAGGTGGGACGAAGTCGAAGGAACATGTAATAGGTACTAAAAACTTAAATAGTGATAAAAGGAACTAAAAATACTTAAAAACATAATCTCGATACTTTACTTAAATTTTACAAAGACTATCGAATTTGTTCGATGATCCTCGAATAAACTCGAATGAACTAGGTTTTTGTGTCTATGTTTGTGTAGATCTAATAGTACTCTTAAATTCCAGCTTTAAAGTGTTAATATTTTTGAACCATTTAATGACTTTAACTTTGATCTTTATCCAAACTATATGTGACTTTATACTAATGTTTATGAACTTTCGAAAATTTTATTTGACTTTAATTTTAATGTGATTCTTGCTGTTAAATCTGATATGATTTTGATTGATGAAACTGAACGTCGTACCACACCCATAGCGCTAATCCATAAAGTGTCCGTAGTTTGGAAACAACCCATCCCAACTACCCATGGTTTTCCATGTGTCCCAACTCCACAGGGACGGTTAGATGTGAAAAAAATAAGTTGTTTTTCCCAAGAACGACCGTGAGACTCACAAAGGATGGAGTTAGGTTGGTAACCTAAAGAGATTAAGTAGTGTATGCAGGTAAACCTTTTAACCGCCCTTTTTCAGTACCTCAACCAAAAACATTAGTTACGTTAAACCACGAAATACCTCCACAATCTCTCACCCACTCTCGACATTTCCACCTTCCCCACTCCACCTTCCCGTCCACAATAGTGACCACACCTTTGTCCACACCCCTCCACCCTCTACTTGTCACGTGCGCGGAATAGACAAAAATTTATGACCCAGCCCAATTGACCTAAACCCGGTCCTAAACCAAAACCCGAAATCAATTATATCCTAGGCAAACCATTTCGAAATCATTAGTGTTCCTAATTGAAACGTTAAAGACGTTTCAATTTCCTGACTAGAACATCAAAAAGGTTTTAAGAGTGTTTCTGGTTTGGACGGTATATTCTTATTATGTTCCTGGTTTCAACATAAAATAAAGTAAAAAATCTGAAATTCCTGGATTATACATTAAAAACCTAAAAATCCCTGGTTTCCACATTTAAGGGTTTTCAAATAGTATTCCTGGTAAAAACAGTAAATATTTATCATGTTCCAAATAAAAACTAGTTAAAGTGAAAAATTTTGGAATTCCTGATAAAAACTGTGAAAACGTTTCAACTCCCTGGTTTCAACAGTAAAACACTAAAAATTTGAAATTTCCCAAACAAAACTGTTGAAAACTTAGAGTTCCTGGATTTTACTATAAAATGTTCAAAAACTTAATGGTCCCTGACTAAAACTGTTGAAAACATTGAACCCCCTGATTTTGACGGTTAATACGTTTGAACTATGTAAAAAG
>BPTQ01000006.1:128268853-128339723 GCA_019973895.1 Chrysanthemum seticuspe | reverse complement strand
TATATCACCTAAGGACCCAGCAATTCAGGGTGCCTCCTACTTAACCACATTTTTGTTGAAGTCTACTATCTTACTAGTTATTCCTATCACTAGTCATTCCAAAACCCACTTTTTTAGCATTTTAATTAGTTTTAAATAGTTTTAAATCAATAATAAATACATATAAAGTATAAAAAATATATTTTCAGTTTTAAAATAAGTTTTATCATATTTTAGATTTTTCCAAGTTATAATTTCATTTTTCTAGGTTAATTTTGTATTTTCTTGTATTTAAGTGCATTTTAAATACTTAATAAATAGTTTTTAATTAATAATAATTAAATAAATAGTTGTAAAAATAATTTTCTTTTTCTAATAATTTTCTTTTATCATTAGGATTGTAAAAATGTCATTTTCATATTTTTAGGTCTTTTATTTCTTTAAAACTCACGTTTTATTTTGTACGTTTACGTAATTTTATTTAAACGTACGTTTTAGGTTTTAAACGTTCATCACTTTAAAAATAGTGATAGCGTTTATTTAATAGATTTTATCTTTTATTTCTTTTAATTTGCATTTAAGTCGCTGTAATTTGTAAATTTTTTCTTTAGGTAATTTTTCACCCAAAACCTTACTGATCACTATCCTTATTGATCATTCTATCATCTGAAGTTGTTTTTACACCAATTCATCCTCCGTGGGACTTAACGACCCAGGAATCCACTATATTCCTCTGATCTTATTTGCATTAGTGTTTGAGCAGTTTTAAGTCTGTTACGGTTAGCCATTCACAAGTGGTTAGCTTGTGTGATTAGACTTGACTGTTTAGCACCAATCAATCAACGAAGCTTATATCAAAGTGTAGCTCATTGAAGATTTGGAAAAATTTTTCCATTTGCTCTTTGTTTTTGTCTTTGAGCTTCTCATCATTCATTCTTGATGGGTAGGGAAGCTGACTAGACTTTTGAGCTGGGATGGAAGTGTTTTCTGGCTCAGGATTTTTCCTCGGAACATCGGGTTCCGGACTTAAGGCTTGGACTACCGAAGGTGGGACGTGTGCGGTACTTCGTGGTCTTGAATAATGCACCTTGTCCGTTGTCTCCTTGGTAACTTGACTCAATGCTACAGGAGGAGGGGGCATAGGAGTCGAAGGTCCATTGTGCGTCTTACCACTACGAGTGGTGACGGCTTTCAACTCGGCATTGGGATTAGGAATAGTATTGCCTGGGAGTCCTCCAGAAGATGATGAAGCTTTGTTCATATTCATGTTCATGAAACTGCTCATCATATTCTTTAACTCATTTGTCTACCGAGACATTGTGGTATCAATTTCCTTTTTAAGCTCAACTCTCATGTTATTGATCTGAGTTTGCATTGAACGCATGTTTGACTCAGTCATTTTCATGAAGTCATTTGGCATGGGAGCTTGAGGAGGTTGTTTATAACTTTGATGATTAGGAGCTTGATAAGGTTGGTTGAAATTGTTCCGGTTTTGATTGAAATTTTGAGAATTATTGAAATTTTGTCCTTGATTCAGAACAAAGCGATTTTGATTGCCATGGTTTTGCACAGGAGGAAAACCAGGTGGTGTCATACCGCTAGGTGCACGGTAGTGAGGATCAGCCTGTGGTCGGTATTGATTGTGGTTTACCGAAGCTACGGGAGCTTGGTAAAAGGAAGCATCGGTTGCTTGACAATCATAATACGCGTGTGGACCACTACAAGTTTCACACACCTTGTTTACGGCTTTGACTGGTTCAGGCTTATGAATTTCGCTTTTGATTTCCTTAACATCCTTAATCATACAACGGATGGCATCCGTTAGAGCAACTATCGGAGCTGCTAACTCATAAGAGTTACTGGATGAAGAAGAAGGGGGTTAGGAGTATTGACTTTGTTGCGAGAAATAGGAACTTTTGATTTTTGCTCGCAAATCTCAATCACATCTTTAGGTCTACGATTCAAGATATTGCCGCCTGCGGCTGCATTCAAGGAATCTTGATCGTTTCCGTTCAACCCATTGTAAAAGATATTGACTTGTTGAAGCTCCGTGAATTCATGATGGGGGCATTTCCTGAGGAGATCTTTGAATCTCTCCCATGCCTCTCCAAAATTTTCATCGAAATTTTGACGAAATCCAGAAATTTCATTTTTGAGATTAGTCGTCTTTGATGGAGGAAAGAAATAATTCACAAACTTTTGAACAAGATCCTCCCAAGTTTCGATAGATCGAGGGGGTTCTTTTTCCAGCCAAATCCGGGCTGTCCCCTCAAGAGAGAATGGAAAAAGCATCAACTTGATGACTTTTTGTGGAACATCCTTGAAATTGATAGTTGAAGTCAACTTGTTAAACCAACGGATGTGTGCATACGGGTCTTCACGATCAAACCCGTGGAATTGATTTGTAGACACAAGTTGGATCAAATGTGTCTTCAATTCAAAGTGATCAGAATTGATAACGGGTAAAACGATGGCATCTCCATAACCCTCGGTGGGTGCTTGGAGCATTTCCGCCATAGTACGTTCGTCTGCCATGGTGTTGCTTGAAATAGTACGAATCTCGGGTTCGACTATTTGGGCAGCACGTCTACGAGAACGTCTTCTTGGAATTTCTTCTAGATCACGCAAAGGACTCAATGATCTAGAAGAACGAGTGCGCATGCACTAGAGTTAACTCTAAGGGATCTCAGAGTTAAGAAGAGGAATTATGAAAATATTTCAGATGAGAATGAGAATTATGAAGACGTTTTATAAAAAATGGGGTGAGAAGAATCTTTATGGGTTTTCTGGTTCTGAAATGTAGATATCACAACAAAATCAATTAACACAAAATCGAGGCAAAACAACAGTGAACTTAACCAATAATCGCAATATGAATGGCTTCTTTGAAAAAGGTACACCAATCACAAGGACACAAAGGCAAGTTTTGAATCTTTAGTTCGGGAACTTATTATGGCCGCACCCCCAGTTAGGTAGTGCACTGCCTTGGTTTGCGGTGGTAATCTTTTAAGTTGTTATTTATTAAAGAAAACGACGAATCTTTTTGTATTTTTGATTTTTTGATACATATATATAAACAAAAGGAAAATATTTTTGTGTTTTATACGTTTTTAGCTGTTTTTGGGTTTTTTGGATTTTTTATCAGAAAATATGGATATATATATATGGATATGGATGATATAAACAAATGAGTGAGTATTCAAACAACTAATCTGCTAGACGGAAGATAGATCAGCACAGCTCCCCGGCAGCGGCGCCAAAAATTTGATGCGCTCCAGAACAGTCAAGCTTTATCACACAAGCCTGCCACTTGTGAATGGCAGACCGTAACAAGCTTAAAACGGCTCAGGAACGAACTCAATGAAGATCAGGGGAGGATAGTGTTTCCCCGGGTCGTTATGTCCCAACGAGTTGTGCAATGAATTATCAAACGTAAAGTGATCGAGGAATTTGAACGGAAAAAGGATTTGATTATGATTATAACTACAGAAAAAGCCAACAAATTACAACGGCTTAAATGCAAATTAAAGGAAATTAAAAAGATAAAATCTATTAAATAAACGCTATCACTATATTTAAAATGATGTTTTTGTTTTTATGTTTTTATAAAACTGAAATTAAAATCTACGCGACGTACAAATTAAAAAGTGAAACTAAAGCAATATTAACCCTAAAATTATGAAAATGATATTTTTACAATCCTAATGATAAAAGAAAATATTTAGAAAAAGAAAATTATTTTTATGACTAATTATCTAATTATTATTAATTAAAAACTATTTTTAACTATTTAATAATTACCTAAAATACAAGAAATTAGGAAATAAAACTAGAAAAATAAAATTAAGACTTAGAAAAATCTAAAATATCAAAATAGAATTTTCAAAACTATTTTTGTAATTTTCTGATTATTTTTCTATTTTTTATGAATTAAAAACTATTAAAAACTAATTAAATAGCTTAAAAATACAAATTTAACTAAGAAAAATCTATAAAAATACTTTTTTGTCTTTTTATATTTATCTAAACTTAATAAAAATGAAAAATTATTTTTTTGAACCTTTTCTTAATTTTTTATATTAAAAGCTATTTAAAAAGTGCTAAAAAGTGATTTAAATTAAGAAAAATAGCAAACAAGCTTAGAAAAATCTGAAAATTTCAGGAAAACTCTAAAATAATATTAGGAATATAAGAAAAATGGAAAAACAGGTGCTTGTTAGGAGGAATATGAAACTGATATGGAAAGTGCTTATGAATAAGCACTTGGATAAGCCAAAAGCTCACCAAAAGGCACCAACTGTTAACAGGAACTATAATATGCTAAAACAACTAAATTGCAACAAATAACAACAAGCTACAACCTCTGATAAGCAATCTACAACATATTTGATGATTATGAGCTTATAGGCTAAAACATATTCTGAGTACTAACTTTAGACACAAGCACAAGCTTCAAATGAAGCTCAAAATGAAATCTACAAATTGGAATCTAGACTAGACCTGGGTGAGACCAAATGTACCAAAAATCAGACCATGGGAAGCTCTTTTGAGCCCTGTGCAAGTTGCACAAAATCTGAGAAAAACTCAGTGTCAACTGAGATCTGTGAACAGGGGAGATAGGTTCAAATTCACAAGCTTGTTTGAAGCTTATAGAAAAATGACAAAAATCCACAAAAATGCAGATAAGTAAGGGTACCAGTTGAAGTTTCTAAAACAACAAATCTCACTAAATTTGGCTTAAAGATGAAGCCAAGAAAATTCCTTCCATTTAGGCTTAAAACTGATTTTTGCCAAATTGACTTTTGAACAAGAACTCAAACTTTGACCAAAATGGATTTTGAATCCAATTTATTGACTGATGTTGATGTTATAGGATGTAATGAACACAATGCAAGTAAAGTTTAAGACTTTTAAACACAAATCATGGATTTGCAAATCCAAAAATCACCACAGTGGAACAGTAGAGACAGATTTGTGTAATTTTGACTTTGGTGATGTTGCAAGCTCAAAAGTAAGACAGATATGAAGTGTGTAAAGCTAAATAAACTTAAAACAACAAGAGTGGAACACTGAACAGGCCCTGAACACAGATTATGCTATGAACCAAACACCCCTTTAACTATAGTTTTGTAAACTAAACTTATACTAATGACTGAACAAGCTTGTAATTATGATCAAACTCACTTAAAATAACTTGAATACTGCTATTAGAACAAGTTTTAACATATTATAACTACAAATGCATTATATGCAAGAATTTGAGAAAATCACTTACAAAGGTCCAAAACCACTATGGTTTGCCAACAGTGAACCAATGGACCACTAACCTATCCAAACCCCTACCCTAGCTCAATATCAACCCCATTCCATGGCTGCTTCACCCATTGACCAAATCTGCATCATTTTTGCACCTGTTTGACTTTTGTTGACCAAGGATCAAAATGAATGGAAACTTGAATGTGAGCTTGTACAAAGCTATCATAAGCTCATTTAAGCTTATTGAAACTGAGAAATGAGCATTATGAAGCTTTTGAATGAGATTTTGACTTTGAAAATTTCAACAGTTATGCAAATATGTGAAAAATAGATAAAAACTTGGAATCACTGATTAAAACTTGGTAATACTGCAAATACAACTTGAGTTTAACATTTGTGAACAAAAAACTACAGCTTTGAATTTAAACTTAACACATTAAAAAAAACGACAATAGGTAAATTTTAAGCTAATAATCTACTGC
Organism: Chrysanthemum seticuspe; assembly: GCA_019973895.1. Lineage (NCBI taxonomy): Eukaryota > Viridiplantae > Streptophyta > Magnoliopsida > Asterales > Asteraceae > Chrysanthemum > Chrysanthemum seticuspe. The sequence continues at coordinate 128,334,006 of BPTQ01000006.1, read as the reverse complement.
CTTTGCTTGCTTCTCTTGCTTCCTCTTTATACCCAAAGGCCTTTTCTCTCACTTCTGATTAATTCCCACTTCTTTCCCAGCCATTGGATGGCTTTGATTTCATCTTGGCCCTTAAAACAGATTTTGGCGCCAATTTTGGCTTTTGACAATTTAGGTTGAGTGAGGGGGGGGGGAGATGCATTAAATGCACTCTTGGATGTTAGTTGAGGTGGGGGAACAAGTTTGAGTGGATGGTGAGGAGGGGGGATGGGGTATTGTGTGTTTGCAGGTTAGCAGTTGAGAGGGTGACTTTTGGCGCCATGGGTGGTGTTTGACCAAAGATTGACCAAAGGGTAATAATAGAAGGGGGGTCAAAATCTGTTTGACAGGGGGTCCAAAATCTTATGACCAGGCCAAATGGGTTTAAAAGGGTTAAATGACAAGGGACCTTTAGTGTAAATTCTGAAATTCAAGGGACCTAAACTGCCAATTCATCTAACTTGTTCCAAGGGCTGAAAATGACAATCTTCAAAAGTATAAGGACCAAACTTGCCATTTTGCAATTTCCAGGGGCCATTTTTGACATTTTTCAAACTTGAGGGACCAAAGTTGTAGTTTTGCAAATTTTATATTTCAAGGGTTTGTTTTGACAACTTTTGAATCCCATGGACCTTAAATGACATTTTTCTTTATTTTGATATACCAGGGACTGTTTTTGACAACTTTTGAAACTTGGGGGACTAAAACTGCCAATTTTGCAAACTTGATACGTTTTTCATCTGATTTTGATCTTTTTGCATTTAAAACACATAAAACACTGATTTATGATATTTTCATCATTTTGATGCATTTTTGAGTGTTTCAGATGATTTTGCAGTTTATATTGTACAAAAAATGATGAGTATTTAGACACTCATCAGTACTTCATTAAGAATATCATCAGCTGGTTCATCATTGTTGGAAGCGGTTTGTTCAACTGTTGTGGTGGAGTCAACTGGTGGTGCTTCTTCAACAGTAATTGTTGTATCAGGTATATCAGGTATAAGAGTAATATCAGGTTGAGCAGCGGAAACAGCGGATACACCTGGAGCACGTTCATCAATATCGTCACTGAACAGAGGAGCAAATAACCTTTCCATTTGTTGACGAGTGAGCTTGGGGCTTTGTTTAGCTGATGATGGGGGTTGAGGGAAGTTTAAGCGGTTGTGACCGGGTTCCAAGCTGTTATACTCAGAAGCCATTTTCGTAAGTTCATCAAAATGAGCATGAATCGTTTCCATAACCTGCTTTGTACGACGATTCCAGATTCGGTAATCTTTAGAATTCTCACAATATCCAATAAAGACTCCAATCTCAGCTTTGGCTTTGAGCTTTCCAAAATCATCACGATCATTATTCGGATAGCAAAAGGATCCAAATACATGAAAGTGTTTGAGATTCGGTTTATGGTTGTGGACAAGCTCGAAAGGTGTTTTGTTGTGGCGTTTTGTGATCATAGAACGGTTTTGAGTATAGCATGCAGTAGATACAGCTTCTGCCCATAAGTAATCTGGAAGTTTATCATTGATTAACATTGTTCTTGCAGCTTCCACTAACGTTCAGTTTCGTCTTTCAACAACTCCGTTTTGTTCTGGTGTACGTGCAATAGATGTTTGATGCTGAATTCCCACTTTCTCATAAAATTCATGAAGGGTTTGGTTAACAAATTCAGTTCCTTTGTCTGTTCTGATTAGTCTGACGGTGTTGCGGAGCTGAACCTGCATTTTTGTGAGAAAGGTGATGATCATCTTTGGAGCTTGGTCTTTGCTTCGAAGAAAGTAGACCCAAGTCCAGCGTGAGTAGTCATCAACTATTACCAAGATGTAGCGTTTGCCATTAATCGTTTGCAAGCGCATCGGGCCACATAAATCCATGTGAAGAAGATGAAGCACATGCTGAGAGCTGTGTTCCACCTTTGAAGGAAAATGAGCACGAGTGCTTTTCCCTTGTTCACAGGCTGAACAAAGGTGATCTTTAGAATACCGGAATCGTGGGAGACCTTCAACTAGTTTGTGTCGAGCAAGATTGGTTATAGTTTGAAAGTTTAAATGTGAGAGACGACGGTGCCATAGCCAGGATTTTGTTGATGTTGCCTTTGAAAGTAAGCAGATGGGAGATGAAGCAATCATGTCTTGCATAGAGATAGTGTAAAGACTTGAGTTACAAGAGCCAGACATAAGGTCGTTTCATTGTAGATCACGAATGAAACAAGATTTCTCCCTGAAAGCAACCTCCAAATCTCCATCACAGAACTGACCTACTGAAAACAGATTGTGACCGAGGCCTTCCACATAATAAACCCTGCTAATTTTGATGTTCCCATTGATATAGTCTCCGTAGCCCATGATAGCTGCGAAGTGATCATTCCCGAATCTGACAGTGCCAATGAACTTTGAAATAAAGTTTGATAACAGTTTAATATTGTCTGTCGTGTGTCGGGAACATCCGCTATCAACAATCCAGAGAATGATCTGTATCACCTGCATCACACACATACGACACAGATGGAATAGAAGTAGATGTGGAACCCGAAATGTTAGAGGGTTCCTGAGTAGTTATAGTAGACATACACACATCAATAACTTTAGGCATCCATTTAAATCCTAGTTTGTTATATATCCATTTCTGCCATCTCCAACTACTATTTGCTTTAGTATTAGTGAATGCGCTAGGTGATACTACATTCTTTGTATGTGAAACTGGAGATACAGGGACAGCAATGGTTGCCTTAGAATCTAAAGAAGGCGGTCTACCAAGCACAGACTTAGAATGATTAGTGGGTCTAGAGGTATTCCAATTCTTAGGATTCTGTAAACGAGAGATTATAGCCTTAGCAACATATTTGTCATGACAATCAGAATTCATACTTTTATGACAAATAACACAAGGTGCATCAGACTGAATATCAAAAGTACTTAATGGTTTAGCATTCGTTACATCACTATTTCTATTACATTTGCCAGACGCAATATCTATAGTGGAAGCAACGTGAGTCTTATTCATAGTCCTAGGGTGTTCTTCTACTTTAGCATTCCTTATTGATATTTTCTTAGGTCGCCACTTCCTATTCTTCGATGTAGTGCTCCTAGGCTGTGAAGTGCGGACGTTTGGAAAAGACACAACTATTCCTGTTTCAGTAGAAGGAAGCACGTTAGCAACTTGTGTTTTGGCAGTAGGAATTCTAGGTTCATGATTACTAAGTGTTACTGGTGCTATTCTCTTAATCACGGTAGGCGGAAGTAGTTCATACTTTCCTAACATTTCTCTTAACTTAAAGATAGTGTGAATCAAATCTTGATTTTCAGAACGAATATTACCAGCAAAATGCATTACTTCTCTAGTGTGTGCAAGATAGTGATCAAGTTCGTTTGATGCTTCATGACGAGTCTTATTGAGTAAATCAAATATGACACCATATTCCTGTTTAACTTTTACAAGTTCTTGTTCATATTTTGAGATTTGACTTTTCAAAGACACGTTTTGATCATCCAGTTTCTCAATTTTAGGATCTGAAGATTTTGCACGCAACTGAGCGATTTTGTTTGAAAAAACAAGTTGTTGATTGTGAATATCTTTTTGACACCAATTAAGACGACGTTTTGCATTGGAAAGGTCGTTAAGCAATCGTGCATTTTCAGCTTTTAAAGACTCGATCTAAAGCACATTATTAGTATTCTCAATAGTTACCACAGAGTCAACAGTATCAGCAGAGATATAATCAGATGCATATGGCACATAATTCAATAACACAATATTATGGATATCAGCGCATATAACATCATTCAAGAGTCGATCAACATCTTTTCTTAACATTTTCTTTTTACGTTTAGTATTAGAAATAGATGTTTCTGTTTTCTCGAAAACGACCTTCATCACTCCAAGTTCCTTATGAAAGTCCCGTTCCTAAGACAATGCACAATTTTTCAAATTTTTAACATTTGGTAAAAGATTTTTCTGAAAGATGTCTCTTTGTTCTCGCGCCAGAGGCGATTGAAAATGTTGAACTTCGATTTCAGAATGATATTCTATCTCATGTTGTAAAGTTTTGAGGTCAGCCATGAAAATGTCAAAATATCTAAGAATTTTGCGATTTTCAGGTTTTGAGTTTACTTCACTGATGGAAGGTAAAGGACCATAAATTTGTGCATAATCTGGTTGGGGATTAACATTAGAAGACTCAGACGTTTTGATGATAACCCTTGGTGTGTTAGAAGAATCCGTTGGTGTGACGAAAGTGACCGGTTTTGAGTAATTAAAAGGTTTGTTGTAAACAACAGTTTCTAATTTTGATCGACTCTCGTCTTCTGCATCTAATTCCTCTTGACGATGATATTCAACAACACTCATAACAGAATTATCAATTTTATATTCTGCACTGGAAACTTCAGGATTTGGTTTGAATGTTTTGGTTGAAAGCTTAGGTTTGTAGTCAGCAAGATTCGGTCCATATCCATTTGGATTGGGTTTTAAAGTAAACTTTTCAATAGCAGTTACTGACTCACCATGTTTGTAAACAACAGTTTTAAACTCTTTAAGTTTGCGTTGCAAGCCGATAATTTCTTCAAGATGATCATCTATTCGTTTCGTGGAATGCTTTTTATATGCAGAGAATTGTTTTTGGCAAGTTAACAGCTCAGCCTTAGCTTTTTGATTTTCCAAGGTGAGAGCGTTAATTTGCTTTTTATGTTCATATTTTAGTTGTTCTATTTCAGACAACAAAGCATTCTTCGAAGCGACTAGATCACGCATCTGTCTCTCTAAATATTTTTCGTTTTGATGAGATTTAGCAAAAGCGGCTTCAAAACCTTTTTCACAGTTTTCTTGAATTTTGAAAAAGTTGAGTTGCATTTTTAAACATTCAAAATCCTTGGTTAACAGTGCATTTTTACTTTTTAAGTCCTGATTTAATGCACAACATTCTTCAATTTGGGATTGCTGGTCTTTAAGTAAAAGAGCAAGATCTGGATGAGGCAAAAGTTCGGTTTGTTCAACGGGAGTCACAACATGATCATTATTTAGATCCTCAAGTATAACCACGGAGTCAATTTGATTATCAAAGGAAACCATAAGGCCGTCTTGATCGTCAAATGTAACTACGGGGTCTAATTGAAAATCGTCGGAATAAGATGTAGATGACTCATTTTGAACATTCTGAGCCTTGCCGGATTCAGATGTTGGCGGAGATATTAGATCAGAGATAAATATGGTTTGTTCGGGTACCTGAGACAAGCCATCAGTGTCATACACTGGGCCTGTGTCACTCATGTGTAACTCATGCATATTAGCCATCAACATAACAGCTGCATTGGCCTGCAAGTCCTCCATATCATCATCTGAGTCTGCATCTGCCATAAAACTCTGTTCTTTGTCTGTGAGAGATCCACCAGCTTCATCTTTAAGAGCCAAAAGAAGAGCCTATTTAAAATAAGCACTGCCCTTAGTCCTCGGCTTTGGGCATGCATTAGCCAGGTGTCCCTTCTCATTGCAGTTGTATCATCGAAGAACATTCAACCCATTCTGAGCATTTCCATATTCCACCACTTGAGCTCTGTTGTTATTCCTACCCACAGCATTAAACCCTTGACCACCGCCCATCTAACGACCATAACCACGATTCTGAACTTCAACTCGTCCATTGTTCACAACAGCCTGATTTCGTGTATTAGATGAGGAACGAATACGATTGTTGGATTTGTTGGTATAACGGCTAAAAGCATTAGCAATCATAACAAATCCTTGTTGCAATGCTTCGAACGGATCGGATTCCTCATTAGCTTCACTGACAAATGCTTGAGCATTGTTGTTGTATGGAACCAATTGATTATGTTGAGATTGTTGTGATTGATCATTTGGTGTGTTATTGGCAGTTGGTTGAGTTGCTGGTTAAGGAAATAAACTGTTTTGAGCATATAAGGCAAGTTGTTGATTTTCCGAATGTGAAGGTGAAGCAATTTGAGCACGGAGAATCCTTTCCCTATCAACTTCCTTTTCATGAGGCTTCAAGTAATCGTACAACAATTCGTATGTAGAATGATGTATGTTCTTCGCTTGACGGAGAAAAATGACATACTTCTCCCATTCAGGATAAAGACTACTCAGGAACTTAGTATTTACTGCAATTCTTGGCATGATGATGTTGTGTTTATCCAAATCATTGATGATGTCTGAGAATCGATGATGATAAGACTCTAGTGTCTCTCCAGGTTCAATCAAGAAATAAGCCAAGTAAATTTTGGATTCCATATCCTCCTGATTGAGTGCAGATCCTTCCATAAGTAGATGAATGTGTTCCCACATTGCCTTTGCAGTCTTTTGAGCATCAACACTTCGAAGAATTAGGTTTGGTAATCCTAAAAGGATATATTGCATTGCAAGCTCATCAGCTTCATAGTGTAGAAGTTCTTCTGGATTCAGGTCTGCAACAGTAGCAATGTTTGATTGTTCATCCCTTGGTGGATTAGTATTTGGATCTCCGGGTACAATGACAGTAGGCATCTGAAATGGACCCTCCAAGATAACATTCTTTAAGAACTTTCCACGTGGCTTCTTCAGATCATAAAACCTAAAGAACCTAATTACCCATTGATCGTAGTTTCCTGGAGTGAGCATTGGAGGTCTATCAAGTGATCCGGCCTCATGAATTGATTGTTGGCTGCTTAAAGCTTCACACATCTTTGCAAACCAAGTAGGTTCCTTCATAGTGTTCCTTGATGGATGTTGACTGAAATCGTTTGTGTAGGGTTGAACTTGAAGACTTGGCGGTGTTTGAACCATTTGTGGTGGAGGAATTGCTCCAAGTTGTGGAGTATGTTGTTGATTAAATTGTTGTTGATAAATTGCTTGTTGTTGATTCCATTGTTGATGTTGTGGACTTAGTTGTTGTTGTCGTTGAGAATAAGTGTAAGGGAAATAGTTAGAGTATGGTGGTTGTGACATGTTGAAAACTTATGTTGGTAAAAATGGATCTTTGTAGTCGAATGAACCTTTGTTGATGAAGTATCCTTAGGTGTAGAAATCACAATAGCCAAGTAGCACTTAAGCGTAAAAACACCAAAGTTACGCGTAACAATCAAGAGTTACGCGTAGGTTTAGCTTATGCGTAAGTAGGGAAAAGACACTAAAGTTATGCGTAGACACAAAGTTAGGCGTAGAAACTTAGGCGTAGGATTACCTTATGCGTAAGACTGGGCTTAGGCGTAAGATGAATCTTATGCGTAGGATTTTCTACGCGTAAGCTTTATGCTTATGCGTAATTTTAGGGTTTTATCCCAAGTGATCTTTTACACTATCACAGTGCAAAAGATATCCAAAGTCGACGTATTTGCAGGCTTATCCAAGCAAGAAAATACGGAGTAAACCACGAAACTGAAGATCAAACCACGGATAAAGTTACGCGTAGAACTAGGGTTTTGATACGCGTAGTTCTACTCGTAAGATGACTTTTGCCCAAAGATGTTTCTAAACTAGATTTTTGTGATGAAATAGCTTCAATATCACCAAAATAGCACAAAAGTGTGAAACTTGATGATCCAAAACTTCTAAAACTGTTACGCGTAGGATGAAACCCTCGTACAAAAACTAGTTTAAAAACAATGATCCACGCATAAAGTTTGAAACTTTTTGCCAAAAACAGTTATTTTAACACCTTAAAACGTTGAAAGGACAAGAATCTTGGATTCAAAAGTGTAAAAAATACGTTTTTAAGCGAACCAAAGTTTGAACCACGTCTACACGTAAGACCGAAAACAAAAAACTTCAAAAACAAAAGTGTTAACCCAACTATTTGGCGATTGATACCACTGTTAGGTCACTAGTTTTACCACACAAGCTTAATAGAAAGAGATAGAGGCGATTGAACAATAAACCAAACACACACACACGAAATAGTAGACCGGTTATGCGTAGATATGTGTGAAAGAAATAAATTGAACAACCAACCTCAAGTGAGGGTTATACAAGAGTATTTATAGGAGAGAAGCTAGGGCAACACTTCCTAGTCCCTTCCTTTCTCCTATGGGCTTGGGCCTAAGCTCATGGGCCTTCTACATAAGCTTAAGGCTAATAACAAACATAAAGGCCATAATTAAGCTAACTATTACATATGAATTACTAACACTTGATTTAGGTTTAGGAGTGATTCCAACATTATCCTCCTGGTTTTAAAAAGAATCCTAATTTGAAACCTGCAACTGGTTTTGATAATGGTAAAAGTAATAATGTTGAGGTTAAGGGTATGCCCAATGTGAGTGGTGATGTTAAAAACACTGGTATTGTATCTTTCACTAATGAGCAGGTTATGAAGTTGATGAATCTTTTGAATGATAAAACCTGTTCTGCTGCTCATGCTAGTATGGCAGGTAGTGATTCTTGTTCCTTCTTTAACTGCAATGTGTTTTTTAATCAGCACTTCTATCAGTTTTTTGTGCCAAGATAAATGTTAAGGTGTTTCTTACCATTTGGGATGGATCATAGATTTAGGGGCTAATCAACATATGACTAATAATACTGATAATATGTTTGGCTTACTTGATATATCTGATTTGAATTTAACTGTTGGCCATCATAATGGTACCCTTGCTAAGATTACTCATGTTGGTAATCTGAGACTTAACAAGAATGTTGTTTTGTTTGATGTGTTAGTTGTGCCTGAATATTGTGTTAGTCTGTTGTCTGTGCATAAAATGATTAAAGACAGTAAGTTGACTGTTGGGTTTGATGAGACTAAATGCTATATTCAGGATTTGAAAAAGTAGAGTGTTCTGGGGATTGGTAGTGAGTTTGGTGGTTTGTATCTGTTTGATAGAGATTCTGATAAGTCTGTTGTGGTTAATCAAAGTGATTTTTTTGCTTGTCATGTTTCTAAAGAGGTCTGGCACAATAGGCTTGGACATCCTGCTAACCAAGTTTTGAAAATGCTTAAACAATCTTTAAATTTGACTAATGTTGATCATGAAGGTCCTTGTGAGATTTGTTATAAGGCAAAACAAACAAGGGATTCTTTTCCTTTAAGTGAAAAAAAATCTTTTGTTTTTGTACAACTTATACATCTTGATGTCTGGGGTCCTTATAAAGTGGTTAGCAGGGAAGGATTTAGATATTTCTTGACTGTTGTGGATGACTATAGTAGGTTTGTCTGGGTGTATATGCTTAAAACAAAAGATGAAGTGTTTTCAATGTTTGTATATTTCTTGACTGTAAGTTTTTATATTCTGGTTCTTACTCAGTTTAATAAAAAGATTAAAATGATAAGGTCTGATAATGGTACAGAGTTTTTGAATAACAGAATGTCAGATTTTTTAAATACCATGTGTATTATCCATCAAACTACTTGTGCATATACACTTCAGCAAAATGGTATTGCTGAAAGGAAACATAGACATCTGCTAAATGTTGCTAGAAGTCTTATGTTTCAGGGGGGGATTCATCTTGTTTATTGGCCTGAATGTGTTCTTACTGGTACTTATTTTAACAGGCTTCCTTCCTCTGCTTTAAAGGGTAAGTCACCCTTTTCTCTGTTCTATAACAGGGAACCTAATTTGTCTCATCTTAGGAGTTTTGGGTGTATGTGTGAATTGCTGCTGTTGTCAAAGGGTCTGATAATTTTTCTGAAAAGTCTGAAAAATGTCTTTTAATTGGATATGCTGCAGGAAAGAATGCTTATAAGCTTCTAAGTCTTGAAAATAGAAGTGTTTTGTATTCAAGAGATGTTAAGTTTTATGAAACTATCTTTCCATATAAAATGAATCAGAATGATGTTTTTAAAGAATACTTAGAAGTTTCAAACTTAAACTTTTTTGATTTTGTTGATTCTGAATATGTTTCAAAACCCAAGACTCATGTCCCTACTCCTAATGATGATAGTGTGAATGAGGAAGCAACATATGTAGGTAGAGATGGTAGGATACATCAACCAAATGATGTGGCAAACAAAGATCAGAATGTAAATGTAGAACAAATACATTATTATGATAGTTTGCTACCATCTGGAGATGATGTGCATTCTGCAACTCCTTTAGATGATAATACAAGTTCTGAGGGAAATGTTGGTCCAAATTTAACTGATGATAATAGGTTTCAAAATGTTTTGCAAAATCAAATTGAGGAATGGTCTATTAGTCATAGAAGGTCTTCCGATCCAGATCTTCTAAGTTGCCTGAAAAATTGAATGATTATGTGTTAGAGACTAAGGTTAAATATGGATTGAATAAGTATGTTAATCATGCTGTTTTGAGTGCTGAAAATTGTTGTTTTGTGTCTAATTTGAATAAGACCATTGAGCCTAGTAGTTATGATGAAGCCAGTAGAGATCCTAAATGGGTTAATGCTATGAATGAGGAAATTTATGCTTTACATGAGAATAATACTTGGGAAGAAACTGAATTACATGTTGGTAGAAAGCCTATAGGTAGCAAATGGGTTTGGAAAATTAAGTATAAATCTACTGGTGAGGTTGAAAAATACAAGGCTAGACTTGTTGCTCAGGGTTATGGTCAGAAAGAGGGTATTGATTATGAGGAGACTTTTAGTCCTGTTGTGAGAATGGGCACTGTTAGATGTTTGTTGAGCATTGCTATTAAATATGATTTGTGTGTTTATCAAATGGATGTTAATAATGCATTTCTTTATGGTGACCTTAATGAGGAAGTATATATGCTTTCTCCACCTGGATATTCTACTAAAGGTGAAAATAAAGTATGCAGATTGAAAAAATCTTTTTATGGGCTTAAACAAGCTCCTAGACAATGAAATCACAAATTGTCTGAAGCTTTGTTTGAAGCAAAATTTGTTCAATCAAAAAATGATCACTCATTCTTTATTAAAAGAAATGGTAAAACAGTTGTGTTTCTTTTAGTATATGTGGATGATTTGATTATTACTGGTAATGATGTTGAAGAAATTGAAAAAGTGAAACAGTTTTTAAAAACTAAGTTTAAAATAAAGGACTTGGGTGAGTTAAAGTTTTTTCTGGGAATTGAAGTTTTGAAAACTAAAACTGGGCTGTGTTTGAATCAAAGGAAATATTGTCTTGAGTTGTTAAATGATTATGGGTTACTTATATGTAGACCTGTTATGACTCCTTTAACTGAAAATTATGTCTTGGCTCATAAGGAAAGTAATACTGATAAGCTGTTAAAAAATATTACTGGTTATCAGAAACTAGTAGGAAAGCTTATATACTTAACTATGACCAGACCTGATATTTCATATGTTTTTCAATGCTTGAGTCAATACATGCATGCTCCTTTGCAATCTCATATGAGTCTTGGTTTAAGAGTATTGAAATACTTGAAACTTGCTCCTGGAAATGGTATAGGGTTTAATAAATCTGAGGACAAGTTTGGGGTCATTGCTTATTCTGATTCTGATTGGGCTAAATGTCCTGTTACTAGAAGGTGTGTTTCAGGTCACTGTGTTTTTGTGAATGGTAATCTTGTTTCTTGGAAAAGCAAGAAACAAACTACTTTATCCAAATCTTCTGCTGAGGCAGAATATAGAAGTATGGCTTCTGTAACTTGTGAAGTTATGCATATTTTGAAAGTGTTGGAGGATTTGGGTGAAACTGGGTTATTACTAGTTAGTTTATGTTGTGATAATAGATCAGCAATTCAAATTGCTGCAAACTATGTCATGAAAAAAGTTGCATCTGGTTTAATCAAGACAGTGAATGTTGATTCTAAAAATCAACTTGCTGATATTCTAACAAAAGGTCTTGAGTCAATGCAACATGGTTTTTTGGTAAAGAAACTGGGTATGTTAAACTTATTTCTTTCATGAGATTGAGGAATGGTGTTGAAGTAAGTCAATCTTATGAAAGTATAAGGGCTTAATGGAAAATATATTAAGCCTAGTTTTCTAATATCTAAGTTTTTGTCTAGTTTTGTTAGTTTGTATTGTGCAGGGGTTGAAGTGTAACTTATCAGGCTATAAAAGGAAGTTATCTCTCCTAGGGTTTTCAAGTCTCTCACATACAAAGTTTCATCTCTAGTTTTCTCTCTGGCGATTTGGTTCTGTTGATACTGATCTTGGTTTCATTGTTTCACTGGATTTATTGTTTAGTTTAGTTTAAGATCATCTTGATCTTAACAGTTTGGTTTAGTGTGAGTTTGTATGATAGCACCTTAAAGAGGGATTATCTATTTTCTTTTGTATTGTATGCTTGCATCTGTATTGGGGACAAGCTTTCAGTGTATATTGTTATAATAAAAGTTAGATTACCAAGAGGTGGTTGGTTGGGTGATTACACCTTGTGTTTTGGTTGTTTTGATACCATTTTTACATATTTCATTCATCAAAAATGAAAATGTGCAAGATTTCAGCTTACGCGATTGACGATTAGATTATCGCCTTTAGTATCAAATAGGCAATAGCTTCTTCTTGAACATAAATTTTTTTATCTACAAAATTGGCTCGCTTGTTGAGTTAGTAATTCTTATCTACTCTTTTCTTTTATATTTTGTTAAAAAGCTTAGTTGTTGTATTATATGTTTAGCATGTTCTGTTCCTAGAAAAAAAGTCAGTACAGTCTAACTATACATGAGACTTTAACTTGAATTTGTATTGTTTTGTAATATAAACTAAAACTCCCATCTCTATTATTGACAGTCCGCCCGACGCAGTCTTGGTTATATATTGTTATATATTCAGCCATTTGCATAAACATTATGCACAGAACACGTACATACAACCTTTATGCATCGCACGGGTTCTGAATGCCTCGTAACAATTAAAATCTTGCCAGGGTATTTAATTGTACAACTAGATGTACTGATAAGTCTCGGTAACACATATTACATAAGTTTGGAAAAACCTATTATTTTAAAAACAAACTCATGAAAAATCTACAAACAAATCTCATTTTGGTTTGGATCCATTTTTACCCGTAAATAACCCGACTAATGAAATAAGATCCCCAAACCATATTTAAAAGTTTATGATATTCTTAGTTAGTTTATTGAAGAAAAAGTTGTTTTTCGAACGTCTTTATTTTACGTGAATCTTAATCATCTCTCTTTCTAGGTTGGTTGTGTTTCTTAGTCTTATTTGAAACAACATGTAGAATAAAAATGAAGTACAAGAACGATATGTTATTGAGGAAAAGACTCGTGCATCGCGGGGGCCATGTTGGATAGTATCACAGGCCAGTAATGAGTATGTTAAATTAATGAGAATAAAGGATAGTGTATGTGATAATAACCTGAAAAGTTCTTCATGTTTTATAGATAAGACCACTCTAGCTTTGATAGATAAAAAGTAAAGTAACTCTTAATACCGTCTTTCATGATGTATGAGGGAGGTTGAGATATAGACAACCTTACCCATATCTAAGGTATAGAAGCTACTTCTAGTTCTACCAAAAGTAGAAAATGACCTCCGGCGTGCAAGAGGTGAGGATTGAACCCGTGACCACTGTCTCCAGAGGCAAGGGTGTTAACCCTTGACCTCTATCTAGCATTGATAGATATGGAGTACTAAAAATAAGATTTCACACATATCACTAAATTCAATCCAACCAACAGGCACACGAAAAAGAAAGATAGATATAACAATATCCTGAAGAGAACAAGAAACACATCATGTCACTATAAAATAGTAAAATACAAGAAAAGGGTGATCTTCAAGACCTAGAATTTTGGTGGTGCGAGTTTTCTTGGTCCATAGTATGGAGGAGGTGCTGATGTTGGATAGGGTAGTACGTTGATGAACAACTTCAGTCCCATCTCACAATGCTTTCCTACGCCACATATATACCATTTTCTACCTGGTGTTGCTAATGTGATCACATCGTATCCACTGGTGAGTGCTTCATTAGCAGCAGGAATGGCACATTGCTGAAATTGAGTTCCGTTTACTCTAAAGACATTATGTATCCCTATAGGGTACCTGAAAACTGCATTAATAACGTAAAATGCGTAAGCAATTCGCTTCAAAAGATATCATACTTATAATCTGTGCATGCATGCATTTAATTTGAGCAAGTAGATGCATACCAAGTTTGTCTCCCACAACAAATTCTTTTCCTATGGCCCACGCTTGGTAATCAAAGTTCAGGGTCCAGCCATAGTTATCTCCAACCACAAACACCTTGCCAGAAGGAATGGGAGAAGAAGGAGCAGGCGGAGGTACTGATTGAGGGAGAACATTTATGAATAGCTTCATTCCGCCAGACTCACAATGCTTTCCAACTCCACATATGTACCATTTTCTTCCTGGGGTTGCTAAGGTGATTACATCATATCCACTGGTTAGAGCCTCGTTAGTAGGAGGAATGCTGCATTGTTGAAAGAGAGTTCCATTGACTCTGAAGACATTGTGTTTTCCCGCAGCATATTTGAACACTACATCAATAAAATACACGATTTGAATTTTAATTATATGACCACTAATATATGTATTTATGCATCATGTAGAATTTTTTTAATGCTCATATTTCAAGTGGAAACATACCAAGTTGATCGCCAACAACGAATTCCTTGCCTTTGGCCCAAGCTTCGTAGTCGAAGTTGAGTGTCCAACCTTTATCGTCGCCAACAGTAAACACCTTTGCTGAAACCGAAGAAGCTAAAGCTACTAAAGTTGCTACGAGGAAGATGATGCTCCACCTGTTATTTGCCATTTTTCAAGCATGCAATTGCTTAAAGCTAGTATGCTTAAGTTATGTTATTTTTGTACGTGTGAAGTACAGTCTAGCCAGGCGAAGTGTCTATTTATACAAAAATGTTTAAGACAACATATTAACAATTTTTAATTGGACGGCATGGTATTAGATTTTGATGGACCAAGTCCTATGTATTTTAGTATAATTGATGGGATCAGTACCTCCATTCTTTTATTAAGTTGTTACAAAACTCCAAGTTAATGTGTTAAAAATGGAAGCATGAATGTGATATCTTATACTATCTCCGTCCCATAATAATTGTCCACTTTTACTTTTTTAAGTCTTTTCTATTCAACTTTAACCATAAATATTTTTATTTGTGTAATATAATACTTGATGAAAAATATATGAATAGATTGCGTTTTGAATGTATTTTTATTTGTTATAATTTTCATCAACTATTATATAACACAAATAAAAATATTTATGGTCAAAGTTGAACAAAAAAGACTCAAAAAAGTCAAAGTGGAGAATTATTATGAGACGAATTGAGTAGTGAAAAGGGCGTCTTTTGACCTATTATGCACTTGACTTGTTCAAATGCATGATTCTATCAAGAAAAGGAATTGTCTAGTTACAAGATTCCATCCCTCGTCCGGTAGAATATGCAACTTCATGTAAGCCTGCTGTCTGACCATTTCTTTATTTTTTATTTTTTCTGACGATCGAAGCAATTTCAAAGGACACAAAAATTGATAGCTTATCCAAGATAATGTTCTAGCATTGAATGTACAACTAGTCTTCAAGATGCTTTACGTTCAAGTATACATGGACAGAAGATCTTAGATTGATGTTAATCGACCATGTCTTGAGTTTGTTTGATGATAAATTTGAATATGGAACTATTTCGGGGATAACCAAGTAGTAGTATTTATAAGCATGAAAACATAAAGGCAAGTATAACATTTTCCTACTCGAACTAACGAAAAACCTAGTCTCAAAAAATTGCCAAAAATACATGTTATAGAAATCGTTACAAGCAATACTAAAGGTGTGTAGAGTAGTATTATGTAAAAAATCTGCATCATTAAATAGTTTAGCTCTTTATTCCATATTATCACTGTGATTTAACCAATATAAATGTGGATTAAGGAACAGAGAAACATATAATCTTGCTAAATTCACTAGTCCTTAATGCAAATGTTATATTTCAGGGGTTCTGCATCATATGTGTGCAAACAAATATTAACTTCTCTTTGATGATAGCTTGACATGATTGGCCTTATAAAGAACAGATGCTCTTTAAATTCTACCTTCTTTTTCAAATAATTCTAGATAAACCTTTTGATCAAAACAAAGTTTTCTACAATTGGAGCCTTGAGATCTTCAAGTATTTGAGAAATTGACTTGAAGAATATCCTCTCAAACCACTTTTTTTAAATAACGAAATGGTACTCAACTAAAGCATATGAAAACCTTTTTGCATTTGAGGTGATCTGAACCATATTTTTTAGACTATTTTTAGTTGTACAAATATTGGGCTAGGCCCACGGAGCCCGGAATCTATATAAAGTCATCTAATCTCTTGAAAAAACCCTTTGCGACTATTATCTCAATCACATATTCACATTGCTAATCCCTCCAGTAGCGGTGAGTTATTTATGGTTAGCTAGTCGTTTATATACGGTGAGTTAAAATTTTATTAACATATTTCGTGATGTGATTTTTTATACTTTATAGTAACTTAACTTTTGATTGAATGAGGTTAGATAATGTCATAGTCCAAACAAAACTGAAACGAGTTATTTTTTGTTCAAACTCTTTTGTACTATTAAGTTTCGTTTAATTACTCTTTTCGTTAAACGCAGGGTCACCTAATGGCAGATTATATATGCGAAGACTTGACTATTAAAATCTTCCCAAATCTACCAGTTAAATCCCTCCTCCATTTTCGAGCAGTCTCCAAATCAATACGTTCTTTTATTGACAGCCAAGAGTTTATCGGCAAGCACACTTTTCTATCCTTGCAAAAAGAAAAAGCACTGATCATTGTTGACGACAATAAACTTAAAGACCACTATACAATACATTCGGACCGACTGCCAATGTGTCCCAAAGGCGGAGATATTGATGTTGTAACTGTCAAGTTTCCTTATAGTCATATAAAAAAGATTGTTGGTTCATGTAATGGAGTTTTTTGTTTATTCGATGAAACGAATCATGTGATTAAGTTATGGAACCCATTAATTAGGCGTGAACTAACAATTCGTGATCTTCCTTCTTCGAGATGCAAATGCTCTGATGTCACGATGGGGTTTGGTTTTGACCTAGTCACCTACGATTACAAGATTTTGAGGATTTCCTACTCATATGCTGAGAAAGAAAAATGTTCATTTGTTTACACCATGAAGACAGGCATTTGGTGTAAGATTGATTCCCCTGCTACTCCGTTTAGGAATGTGGTGTCACAAGTGTGTTGTGTGAATGGAACATTGCATTGGGTGTTAGTACGTCGTTCAAACGAACCAGGTGGCAGTCGTTTTGTAGTCAACATAACGACATTTGATTTGGGCACTAACAAATTTGGTTTGATTGCGTTGCCAGAAACTTTTTATAGCCCGGGGGGGTATTCATGAGGACCAATTTCGACTAACAACCATCAACGGTTCTCTAGCAATGATGTATCAGCTAAGTTATGGTTTTTGTGAGATTTGGATGAGAAGAGACTACAATAGCACTAGCAATGCTTCTTGGTGGACTTTGACAGTATATTCATATGGTCATAATTTTTGGGGACTTAACACCAATAATGGTGAGTTCTTGCTCATCAAAACCCATGAAGGTTATTGGATTTAGAACTTTGAGACAGGTTCTTCGCAATCGGAACTCAAAGGACGTCTAGATCTCAAGTACGGTGTTTCTCGGTTGGAGATATCAAGCCTTGAATTGCTAAATACGGGAACTTCTTACAAGGGAACACATCCATCTTTTCTTCAAGATAGACCCTATTCATGCCCGAGTCACAAAGTTTGGCCCATATTACGGTATTAGTGTGCATGGATCACTTTGGCAACATGCAGCAAAAAATACAAGAGTGGTTAGGACTCTTAAATTTTCAATTTCAGTATTATTTTTTTCTTTTGCGATTACTAAAATCTTTTATTTAATTCTAGTATATTCGAAGTACGTACTGATTATGGATTGATGGGTTTTACTTTTGTTCATATTAGTTTTTGTTTATTTTAGTTTTACAATTACTTATCCATTTTCTTTTATACGGTTTTGTTTATTTTAGTAGAAGAATAATGAAAATTTGATAAAAATCAAAGAAATAATATGATATGTTAGTTGAAATTTATTCAAATTTGCGAATGTGTGCTAATTTAAGCCCATAAGTTAAAACCACCACCAATTAAAGGCTATTAGTAAAGCCTTTAGTTTCCTATCAAAAGGTTAAGAGTTCAAATCTTACTAGATTTGTACATTTTAGGTGGTCAGGGAAAGGTAGGAAATGATATAAGGGTTAACCCGATGAGACCGTGTATATTTAAGTCAATAAAAGGTCCGGTCTCCGATCCCCATGTAACCTAATGTAGTAACATGCATTTTCAGGGCAATACTTGTTCATAAAACTCAAAACTATTTATTCTAAACACGTAAATATTTACTCTTACGTATAACCGTTAGGTTAAATCGTTTAAACTGAATAACGACATTTAACGTAAACTGACAATTTTCTAAGTCAATATTTGACCAAAGACTCAAAACATTCACTTTTAACATTTACGTGAGCACTTAAAGCTAAAACCGGGAGATGAACCCGCGTAACGTGAAAAACGGCATTTAGCGTGTACTGACACTAAACAAATCATGGTTCACGTCAAACTAGCATGTTTTAACATTTATAAGCTTACTTTATTAGCTTTATTATTCGTGTAATTAAATTTACCATTTTTATATGAAAACGCATGTTTTCACATTTCGGCTCGCATAAGCACGAAAAACGTCCAACCGACACACCAGATTTGCATTCTACTACAGAATACACATAACAATTACAAAATTTGAAAACAAAATATTTTTTTTCCTCCTTGGTCACTATTCGGTCAAGCCCCACACCAAGGACACCAAAACATGGCTTTTTAACTCTTATGCAACAAACATGCAACAAACTATGTTCTTGATCCAAAATGTAAGCACCAAAACCTCATAGTTGTTTTGTCTACACTTCCAACATTGTAGCATATCTTTCTCAACTATGTTTTGTCCCTAGCCAATATTGAACCACACGCCACTTAACTTTATGTGTAGTTGATGCAATAAAAGAAACATTAGTAACCATTTTGCTTCACATCAAA
The DNA here is from genome assembly GCA_019973895.1 of Chrysanthemum seticuspe. NCBI lineage: Eukaryota > Viridiplantae > Streptophyta > Magnoliopsida > Asterales > Asteraceae > Chrysanthemum > Chrysanthemum seticuspe. The sequence continues at coordinate 128,315,034 of BPTQ01000006.1, read as the reverse complement.
ACCCTAGAACAAGTATTTTTCTTGTTCTCTCCTTTGTTCTTGTGTTCGACGCACACCACAACTAAAAATAAACCACCAAAATGTTTTCCATCGATTAAAGATTCAAGTGAAGATTTGGGTTATAGTTTAGTGTTTTGGGTTGATAATATATAGTTATTTGGTGTTTAAAAACAACGTTTGGGTTATTATTTAGTCATTAACCACCTTTTAATCACCTATTTTGTAAGTTAATATTTTCTTAACTTTTCTTGTACTTTTAAAAAGCTTAGTATGCATAAACACTAGAAGTACAACTTATTTTGTAAACATCATAAGTAAAAGTTTGCGGAATTTATAAACATATGCTTACATACTCGTTCGAAAACAAAGAAAATATTGGGAAAAGTATCATTGAGTTTGTGTGGTTATTGGTGAAATAAATGTGTAAAAAAGAGTTATGTACAGCTTATTTTGGTTGTTTTGGCATATAAAGTGCTTATTTGTGGCTTATTCATATTCGGTCCAAATATGGAAAATAAGCCGCGGCTTATTTGACTCAAAACTATTTGGCTTATTATTTTGTACTTACCTCGGCTTATTTTTTTCTACTAATATAGCTTATTGGCGCATTTGATGCTTAACGAACTTATTTGGATGTGTATGAGTTTCGTTAAGTCTAGTGGTGGCTTGTTGGGCTAACCGGCCGAACAAGGCCTAATGATATTCGGCTTATTTGGGTAAAACACTTTTCGGATTATTTTAGTGCTTATTTGGAATTGTTTATTTTCGGATTTTTGGAGCTTATTTGGTTCGGTTTAGTTACTTTGGCTTATTCAATTCTCGGCTTATTTTTAAGGGATTAAGTCGTAAAATAGCAATGTACTTTTCAAACTGTACTGTTTTGATAGGTGTATTTTTTTTTAAAAAATTGTAGAATAGCAATGTACTTTAATAAGTGCTCCAATTTGGTACTTGACGATGACGTGTCACGTTATAAATGGTGTTGTTAATACAAATATCGTCATTAAACGTTATTTAAATTTTATGATCTTTACCTAAGTTTTGTTAACGACACAAGTAAATTTTTTTGTAAAGCATTAAGCTTGTCAAGATTAATAGATAGTAAAACAAGCTTTTCCTTAAATAATATCTTCATCACTCAAGTATTTACATTTTGATTAGTCATTGATAACACTCAGATTGTACATGTTTTCAATAGCGTTATGTGTGCGTTTGTATATGTTATTTGGTTATATTTGTATGATTTCAGTGCTTAATCGCATCAAAAGATGTTTGTCTAGTATTTATAACCAAGTGCAGGGAAACGGAAGGAAAAGTAAAATAATGTTCAACAAAAGAAAGATTCCCATTTCAGTGAAGCATGTCAAGCACAAATCAGTATTTCAAGTACCATAGAAGACCAAGATGATTGAAGAACCAAGCTCTACAAGTCAGAATAAAGTAAAGGTCGATTTTCCATCACTCAGGAAGACCAACCGCATCGGTTGCAATCGAAACCGGATCGGTTGGATGATGGTTAAAAGATACCTGTGAGGATGGACCAACCGATCGGTTGCCACCCGCAACCGATGCGGTTGGAGCACTGTTAGAAGACCAACCGGATCGGTTGGTCATGTGACCGATCCGGTTGGGAGACCTGTTTCTGCCAAATCTTCATCACTAAGTTTCCCCATTGTATCCAAACGATTCTAGGTCCTTCCCTTGGTGTATTCTAGTCCATTCGTAACTCCTTGGAGGCCAAGTTCAACAATTAATACCCAAGGCCTTGGAACTAGTATAAATAGAGACCTCTTGTGAGCATATGAGACACACACTTCAATACAACTCTCTCTACTCATCAAACAAAGCTCTTAGCTCTCAAATTCGTCCTTAGAAGTCCATGAAAGTTTGGAGTTCCAGAAGTACCATATTTAAAGGTCAAAACCCCAAGGAGTCTACCCCAATACTTTGGGAATCATTACTTCACCATTTGTAATCATATTCCAAGCATTGTAAGACTCTTAATCATGTTTTCTAATGTTCAAAGTTCTGAGTTTATGTTTATGTTTGCTATGAGTGGCTAGTTTCTTTATACACTTGCTTAAATGATGTTGATTATCATATGATTAGTTTGTGATTGTGTTAACATGTTTTAATTCAATTTCAAGTTGATTCTAAGATCCAATTGTGCTAAAGTTTCATAGTGACATTTGTTAATCAAGTTTGACTAGTTGATAGTAATCGTAGAGGTCGAAAGAACTTATTGTTATTAAACTAGTTATAATCATTTTGTTTATGGATGATTGTTTTTACCCATTATTCTTGATTAAACAAAGGAACTAAGGTGTTGTTGTAATAAGAACGCTTTTTGATTATCAAGATGGATTGATTGGAAACATCTAAAAGGTCGTAATATTAGTTGTTGACAATCAATTGTAACCTTTTGTCTATAATCGGTTACCTTTTGTACTGACCATTTCTTAAGCAAATTTGATAAAGCAAATCGATGTTTTTGTGTTTAAGTTTGTGAAAATAAACTTATGAAACTTGAATTGATCTTGAATTGATTGGTTGAACTTAATGCTTGTTTTTATGAACTAAAATCTTGACAAATGTTTAACTTGTAAGAACAATAGATTAGTACACCAACTAATTATCATAACCAACATGTTAAGAGGTTAACACAATCATACTAATCAAGGATAAGAAACTAGTTTAAGCAAGTGCAGTTTTTAATCATCTGAATTTCATCATATCTATTTTCGTTGTTATATGCTTTTGGATATCCTTAGTTGATTTAGACTTGTTAATCAGATTCACTCAAATCCCTGCGAACGATCTAGACTTACCTTCAAAATCTTGCTATAACGGATGAGTGCACTTGCTCGTATGTGTTATTGGTAAAATTGGTAAATCATCTTTTATAAATTTTAAACTTGTACACACGTAGCACATCAAGTTTTTGGCGCCGCTGCCGGGGATTTGATTGTGTTTCAGCAAGTTTTGAATCCACGTCAGTCAATCCATTTAAAAAAATCAGAAAGCTTCAACCGATCGGTCGTCTCACAACCGATCCGGTTGCGCCCTAAACTATAACCAAGTTGATCTAACCGATCGGTCGCTCCTCGAAACCGATCCGGTTACGCGTTTCTGTCCAAAAATCTATTTTCTTTGTTTGTCCGTGTGTTTAAATATTGCCTGGATTCTCTAGGTCATTGTATGAACACTCGTGCAGCTGGAATAGAACCAATCTCACCTCTTACCAACCCGAACGTTTGATTCGAAGAAGAAGAAGAACACCTTTCATACCCTTAGCAAATCGTTTACCTAGAGTACCAAACCCACCATTTGATAACCTTGTAGAAGCCAAAGTCATTTACAACCCTTTCACTAATTTACCTTTTCCCATGGCGGACGATCAACCCATGTGGGGAACCAACCGAGCCATAGCACCAACCCCTGGGAGTGCTATTGTTGCTGTCAACCTTGGTAACAACTTCACTGTGAAGGGTCATCATCTTTCTATGATCAAAGACCGTCAATTCGATGGCCGTGCGCGGGCCAATCCGCATAAGCACATTGTTGAATTCATCGAAATTTGCGGCATGTTCTGTTATGGCGACACCGATGTCAATGCCATTAAACTCAAACTTTTCCCATCATCACTCGCCGGAGATGCCAAAGTATGGTACAATGAATTGACCCCAGGAATTATCAACACTTGGGAGGAGATGAGGCAAGCCTTTGTAAGCCGATTCTTTCCACCTGCCATGTTTGATCGGTTAATGGGAGAAATTCGTGCTTTCACACAAAACCCCAACGAATCAATTGTCGAAGCTTGGCTTCGGATGAAAGATTTTCTTCGTAGTTTTCATGGACATGGATTATCCAAAGGAACCATTATCCAAATCTTTTACCATGGACTAGATGAAATCTCTCAAGGCATCCTTGATGCCGGAGGAATTTTTCTCTATAAGACTCCTAACGATGCACACCAATTACTCGAAGATCGAGTAATTCTCAAACTCGATTGGTCTAAAGATTCAAAAACCAAACCTCTTTGAAAAACCGTTGCTTTTGCCGAAAACACTGATACCTCAAAACTCATGGAGAAAATGGAAGCCTTAACCTCAAAAATTGACTCGTAATACAAAGATATCAAAGAAGAAATGAAGGAAATGCGAGATGGAATGCAAAAATTATGGAGGAAATCACCCATCATCTGAGTGCGACGATAAGCCCATGGGTGGACCTAACGAATGAGAAGCGAATTATGTCCAAGGAGGATATCGTGGAGGAGGATATTGTGGTAATTATTATGGTAGAAATTCTGGAAATTGGCAAGACCGCCGACCAAGGGATGACAACCGTGATTCTCAACCTCGAACTGACAATCCACACCCACAAAACTCCGACAAAAAGATGGAAGAATCCGAATTCGAAAAAACCATGAGAGAATTCGTGGCTGCTCAAAAATCTGCGAATGATTTCATCAAAAATCAATTTTTCAATCTCAAAGCCAAAGTTGAGCAGGGACAGAAAAATCATCAAGCATCTATCCAAGATCTTGAAAAGAAATTTGGCAGATTCTGACCAACATTCCTCTCGACCATCTGGTTCTTTACCGAGTAACACCCAATCCAACCCAAAACCATCAATCGATAAAACGTACCATCCACCACAAACAAGAAATGAACATATCAATGTTGTCTTCACAATAAGTGGTCTCTCGTACGAACCACCACCAAATCCTATCGAAAATACTCCTATCACCCAAGATAGTGAGGATGAAGCTGAGGAAACCAACCCAACTCAAACCACCAAAAAGAAAACCATCCCATCTGTCAAGGCGTACACACCAAAAATTCCATATCCTCAACGCCTTAAGAAAGAAAAAATGGAAGAGCGTTATAAGAAGTTCATTGAAATAATCAAAGGGGTTAGACTCAATGTTCCTCTCGTTGATGTCTTAGCCGGAGTGCCCAATTACGGGAAATTCTTGAAAGAACTTCTTAATAACAAGAGCAAGCTAGAGCATATATCAGCTACTTTCCTTAACGAAGAATGCTCAGCCATTGTTCAAAACAAAATCCCGCCAAAAATCGGAGATCCGGGGAGCTTTCTTATTCCATGTACTTTCGGGAATAATATTCAATGCGATGCTTTAGCCGACCTTGGAGCAAGTATCAATTTGATGCCTTATTCGCTGTATTCCAAATTATGCAACAACAGCCTTAAACCGACAAAAATGAGCATTCGATTAGCAAATCATTCTTATCAATATCCTGTCAGTATTGCTGAGAATATGATCGTCCAAGTTGGTAAATTCGTTTTTCCCGTGGACTTTGTAATCTTAGAGATGGAAGAAGATAGTAAAGTCCCACTCATTTTAGGAAGACCTTTCCTAAATACCGCTGATGCAATCATCAAAGTGAATGGAAAAGAACTCAACCTTAGAGTTGGAGAAGATCGAATCACCTTTCTGATTGATAAAGCAATGCGCTATCCACGTTCTAGTGATGCATTACTTAACGAATCTGATCCATTCATGACTACTTCCGAAAAAATCAATGAAACAGACCTTGACAAAGAGTTTGTTGATTTATGAAAGTAGAGTTCGAAGGAGATAATGTAACATATTGGATTTCACAAACACATCAAATCATGATCACATATAGGCGTATAATATAAGGTTTTAGAGAGAGAAATAGTTAGAGGCTTGGGAACTTAGTGAGAGAAAGTAAAAGTGTTATTATGAGCTCCAACCCTCTACCTTGGGAGGTAGAGGGTATTTATAGTCTTACATAAAACGCCACCTACGGGATGTGGATCAGGCATACAGTCGGTAAAGACCCGTTCATCCTCCACGGTGTTACTTAACTAAATACTACTTAACATTAAATAACTACGACTACGAGCTTTCTAACGATTACATATACTTGAGGTGACCGACACTTCAATAACTGGATTTACTAAATCCTAACAATCTCCCCCTAAGGGAGGTCACCTCAAAATATATTGAATACAAACAGATATTACATTAAGATTGTTCTTGGATTCTTGTTAATATTCCTTGCTCAGTAGCCCGTAGTCATTGATTCTTCATTTTTGCATGTTTGGTTAAACCAAGTGGAGGTCTTTAACTGATCCACGTGATAATGAGTTTTGAGCCAACATTGAGATCATCATCTACCTTAAATCTCTGACTCTTTCATTGTGGTGTTGACATTACGTGAAGTTGTGACTTTTTGACCGACATGCTCACATTCTGGATCATGAAATCTTTTCATCAGAGTAGTGGAAGCTTTAGTTGATTCATGATATTTGCAGCAGCGTAGCAGAAGCATGGAGTGAAAATATCAGAGTCGTTGATGCACTTATCATGATTTCTTTAGAATTGAATGTGTTGTGTGAGCATGCGGCTATGGATTCACTTCTCCATTCTGATCAGCTGCAAACGTCGGGCGTACCTGCTTACAACAGTTAGCAATAAAGCGCACGAAAGTGTATTTGATCACTTTCGTGGAATTGAGGTAGACGGCCCACGGTTCCCCGTTGATCAGTACAAGTACTGCCTGTGATCAGGTATAATTTCGAAGAATCTCCTTGACAGGGTTTCGCAGCTGCTCTAGCTGTTCTCAAACCGGAACGTCTCAAAGAAGACAACACGGAGTGAGTGAACCAGCGAATTTGAGATTCACTGATTGATGAAAAGAGATTTGAAAAACAATCGAGTATTGCTTAATAAATTATTTTTGCAATACAACGAAGGTTTTAAGGAAAATCAATTATCAATCATAAACACCTTTTATTTTTGCAATATTAATATACAGTTGATGTTCTAGAGAAAAGAATTTTAAGCACACCGACCGGTTTTTCAAAGGTATCCGTCAATCCATAACCTGAACCAGGATTGATTCATAATTTTGAATCGCCCCATTGTTTCTGTTCAGTTGTCACATGGTTGATCAATTGGATAGATCTCACATGCCACCTACCAAGAGCTTGTTTGATGTTGGCTCTAGAAGGTTTTCCATCGTCATTGTGAATATGTTTACATATCACTCAGATGTTCTGGCAATACCACAAGGATAATGCGTAGGACTCTTAAAATATATTCTCTCTTTCCACATTGTGTGAAACAGAGAGTCTTCATTGATAGTGTCCTAAAGAGATTTATTGATGATCTCGTGGCTCTAGACTCAATTGTGCACATTTGGTTCCTATGCCGGAGACTAGGGAGAGGGTCTCCTTCTTCAATATCAACAATCTCTAAGAGAAAGTCGATAGATTATGTCTGTTCCCCGTGAGAATGAAACAAGTCCTTTTAAGAGGAACTTGAGTGGTTTGGGAAGATGAAGTGCAGTGCGTCACTGGGTCCATGATGTCTTGTCTTCAATACCAGTGTTACCTTAGTAACCACCAGTAGCATATGTATTGAACCCGGTTTCTACCCTAAGATTGAATTATTGGAGGGCTATTTATTTTCACCCTTTTCTCATTCAATTCTTTTTATTCTTCAACCCCTTCAGTGCTTACCGAGACTTCATAACTAGAACCATGTTGGGTTTATTCTAGTTCTAGCTCTTTCTCAGTCCGCACTCTTCCCATATCTTACTTTTCTCCTTTTTTCATCATACCTAAGGACTCTACACCATCTAGTGAATTGTCCCTGGGTAGATCCCTCCGGTTCTGGCGGGATCGTGGGAACGAATACCTAACCTAACCATCCTTATATCACCATACATAAAGTAAATTTGGTCGGTCTATTTGGTATTGTTCATCTGCCATTGGAACCAATTGAAAACCATTTGAAAAATCAATCAAGATACTTGTGATATATTATCAAACCATTTTGTACCTGAATTGTTTTTGATATATTTAGAAAAAGAGCTCCCCCTCAACATGTGCATCATGTATTTGAAATCGTTTTGGCACACGGAGGCAAGAGGAAGGATTCACTTCTTTGATTACCATTTTCTAAAAGATATCAACATCACTTTTCTAATCAAAATTAGTATTTTTCATACTTTGTTAAGGGTATTTTTGGAAAGGACGTGGTTTTCAACAAATTGCTCCCCCTCAATATGTGCATAAAGATTTGAAAGTGGTTTGCACATATTAGGGAAAACTTGCACATTGAAACAAATCAATCACGTTTCAATCCTTTTTGGTTTGAAATAGATGCTCCCCCTCAACATGTGCATGGAAAATTTGAAAGCGTTTGGCACATGTGGGGAGGAGAGCTTGTAAATCATTATAGAACCATTTATCAAATTATCAGTTTAAATCCAATTTAAATCACAAATTCTCCCCCGATCACAATTTTCAAATCATTTGAGATTTGTGATCTCTGGAGATTTAAATTGATTTTAAAAACTTTTTGAGGAGAATTGTTACTTGCTTATGAAAACATTTAACCGATAGAGATCACAGCTGAGACTTTAAACTCCAAAAACATGCTTGAGTATCTTTTGAAAACATGACATAAACCTTGGTCTGAACCAGTTGTATGACAAAATAACCTTTTGATTTAAATATGAAATCATTCTCCCCCTCAATCAATGACATAAGTTGTTGATTGAGAGATTTTGACCAATGTCAAGCCAAGATGATTTTCAAAAATTGAGATCGAGTTATTTTTATTAGTTTTCAATTAGATAACAAATATTTTTCAGAAGAATTTTTAGAAGGAAAAATACTTGTGAAGGAAACATTTGTCGTTTTCGTGACAAACATTTGTTTTTTAGAATCAGAGCATGAGATGTGAAAAATAAGATAAAGCATGGCTATGTTCTTTCTTTAAAAACGGGTTATAGACTGAAATGACTATAAGCCTTTGTTTTACTTTCTCTCAAATTTTTTTAAAGCAAATTACGTACATTCGAAGAACATCTAAAAACCCTTGACATTCTTTGAATGTCAACACAAAGTCCGTAGATGATATCGAACAAGGAAAACATGACAAAATAACAATATTTTTGGGATTTTTCAAGATTTTCTAATTTTGATAGATTTTGAAAATTTTATATTTTTCTGTTTGCTTTTTGTTGGTTTTGAAATTTGTATTTTGCTTTTTGAATAACTATTTACAAGAGATGGATGAAGAAAAACCTTTTACTCATCTTCTTCCTCTTGAAGACGTTTAAGTGTTTCCGGTTGTAGACTCTTTAGACCAAGTCGTGGGAGGATAAACTCAAAATGTTCTCTAGGAAGAGCTTTGGTGAAGATGTCTGCTAACTTGTATTCAGTCCTCATAAAATAAAGTTCCACCACACCGTTTTCCACTTTCTCCCTGATGAAATGATGTCGAATGTCGATGTGCTTTGCTCTTGAGTGTTGTACGTTGTTGCATGAGAGAGCAATGGCACTTTTGTTATCACAATACAGAGGGATTTTGTTGAATTCAAAGCCATAGTCAGATAATTGGGATCTCATCCATAGGATTTGAGCACAACAAGATGACATGGCTATGTATTTAGCCTCTGTAGAGGATATATAAGTACTCATTTGTTTCTTAGAAGACCAGCTCACAAGCTTATCACCTAAAAACTGAGCACTTCCTGACGTGCTTCGACGTGTATCTTGACATCCTGCATGATCAGCATCTGCATAGGCTGTTAGTGACATACCGGTGTCCTTCGGGTACCAAAGTCCCATATTGATGGTTCCTTGGAGATACCGAAAGACCCCGTTTAACCGCTTCAAGGTGCTTTTTGGTAGGCTTAGCCTGGTATCTAGCACACATGCATACAACGAACAGAATATCTGGTCTACTGGCTGTGAGGTACATCAGGGATCCAATCATACTATGATATTTCGTTTGGTCTACCATGATCCCTGAGTGGTCCTCATCCAGTTTAGTACGTTCTATCATGGGAGTGTCAACAAGGTCACAAGAATCAAATCCAAATTTCTTTAAAATCTCATTTGCATATTTAGATTGATTTATAAAAATGCCTCCAGGACTTTGTGAAATTTGTAATCCCAAGAAAAATGACATTTGTCCCATCATAGACATTTGAAATTTGGAACCCATCTCATTAGAAAAGCGATCACATTCATTGGGGTCAGTCGAGGCAAAAATAATGTCATCAACATAAATTTGAACGTGAATTAAATGTTTGCCTGACATTCTGGTGAACAATGTTGGATCAACTGCTCCTTTGCTGAATCCGGTAGATAGAAGAAACTTTGATAGCGTATCATACCATGCCCTTGGAGCTTGCTTCAAACCGTAAAGGGCCTTTTTCAAGCGATATACATGAGTAGGATGCTCTGGATTCACAAAACCTTCCGGTTGACTGACGTATACGACTTCTTTAAGATCTCCATTAAGAAAAGCCGTCTTTACATCCATCTGATAGACAACCATGTTCTTACTTGCAGCATTAGCCAGGAAGATTCTGATTATCTCGATACATGCAACTGGAGCAAATGATTCTTCAAAGTCAATACCCTCCTCTTGACGATATCCTTTTGCAACTAATCGAGCCTTGTTCTTTAACACATCACCATGCTCATCAAGTTTTACTTTGAAGATCCACTTTAGAGCAATGATCATAGCACAGTCAGGAGCAGGTACTAATTCCCATACATCTAGTCGATCAAACTCATGAATTTCTTCTTGCATGGCATTGAACCAGCTGTCTTCATTCATGGCAGTTTTAACGTCTTTTGGTTCAACCTTAGATAGTACGGAGTTGAAGAAGCACCATAAGGCATCAGTTGCAAGTTGTTTACGAGTGGATACTGGACGAGAGGGATTTCCAATGATGTTGTCCAATGGATGATCATGTGTCCATTTTCTAAGGTGTTCGTGTGGTTGTTGTTGAGGAACTGAAGTAGCAGAGTCGATTTCTCCTGATGAAGATGGTTCTGATGATGATTCAGGAGCAAATATGTTTTCAAAGGGGGCATCATCAGGAGTAGCAAAGGGATTATCTCCATCATAGGTGCCAGACACAATTCCATGATGTACACTCGATGATTGATGATTTGTTGATGAGACAGAGTGATCAGCAGCAGGCGCTTCTTGACTTAATGACATAGAAAATGAAGGTTTAACTTCATTGACAGGGATGTGAGCAGCCTTTGTTGATGGAATTGACAGATCATTAGCAGTTGGCTCATAGTGTTCATCAAACATTGGATCAAACAATTTCTTTAAATCATATTCTAAAGGAGGTACATAAGGAGTTGCTGGTGAGGGATTAAGTACAAAAGTATAACTTATGGGACTACTTGATAAAGGTTGAGATGCGGGTCCAGAACTGGATTGTCCTGGAGCCATTTGCCCGGACAACTCAGCGAACGTAACGTGAGTAGTTTCCATGATATCTCGAGTTCTTTTGTTGTAGATTCCATAACCCTTCTTGTTTGATGCATAACCTACAAAAACTCCAATGGCCTCCTTAGCTCTTAATTTACCTAGATCTTGACCGTCATTCATTGGATAGCACAAAGCACCAAACACACGAAGGTAGGAGAGACCAAGTTTTCGTTTATGGACAAGTTCGTATGGAGTTTTTCCATGAGATGTGTGTATGAGGGAACGATTTTGGGTGTAGCAAGCAGTGGCAATGGCTTCAGCCCAGAGAAACATTGGAACCTTTGAATAAATTAGCATTGTTCTTGCGGCTTCCACAAGAGTTCGATTTCGTCTTTCAACTACACCGTTCTGTTGAGGAGTTCGTGGAACACTTTTTTGATGACTGATTCCAACACTTTCATAAAATTGACATAAGTCTTTGTTAATGAACTCTGTGCCATTGTCTGTTTGAACAATTCTAACCGTATTGTTAAGTCGAACTTGAAGCTGCTTGATAAGTTTGACTATGACATATAGAGTTTCATCCTTTGTCCTTAAAAACTTTACCCAAGTAAATCGAGAGTAGTCATCAACAACGACTAAAATATATTTCTTCCCATTAATCGTTTGCACTCTCATTGGTCCGCACAAATCCATATGAAGGGTATGCAGAACTTCCATTACTGAGTTTGTGGGTTTGGGTTTGTGGGCATATTTCTTGGTTTTTCCCAATTGGCATGCTGAACAAAGATGATCTTTTTCATACTTTAATCTGGGTAAGCCTCTTACAAGATCATTTCTGGAAAGATTATTAATGGTGCCGAAGTTCAAGTGATTGAGACGACGATGCCATAACCATGATTTTGTTTTTGAAGCCTTTGACAACAAGCAGATTGGAAAAGACTTCATCATGTCTTCGATAGAGATGGTGTATAGATTTGAACCACGAGTTCCTCTTAACAGTTCCACACCATCGAGTTCTCTAACGAAATAAGTATGTTTTCTAAATGCCACTTCTAGATCGGAATCACAGAATTGACCAACGAAAAACAAGTTATGACCAAGACCTTCAACATAATATACCCTGGAGATTACACTTTTGCCAACAACATAGTCTCCATAACCCATAATTGCTCCAAAATGGTCATTCCTGAATCTAACAGTCCCGATGAATTTACTCACGAAGTTCATGAGCCGCGAGCGATCTCCAGTCATATGCTTGGAACAGCCTGAGTCCAGGTACCACAGAACGATTTGAACGATCTGCAGTTGAACACAGACAAGAATGGATAACTGGATAATTGGGATCCCCATGCAAGAATGGGTTCCATTTGGTTAGTAATAGTGATTGGAACACCCACATCAGAAGTGGAAACAATGGAATCATCAGGGATAGTTGCAGTGCTAATGTCCGTATTTGACCTATTCAGACTATGTTCACTTTTTAAAGGAATAGTTCTACCAGTAGGCATCCATTTTCTAATGGGCATTGACTTAGAATTTAGGGCACAACTCATTAAGATTAAACTTGCGGCCAGTAGGTATCCACTGATAACCTATGTTACTAAATTTCCTTCCTGTGGGTTTCCAATGTTTTCGAACCTTCTTTCTCCATTGATTTCTACCCTTCTTAACATGTTTTTTTTTGGCATTAACACTCTTAACAGGGCATTTAACAACATTAATCAAATCATTCACACCACATTCATAATTAGTAACAGAAATCAAGCAATCATCATTACATGTTTTGCCAAAAGTAGCAGAATTTGAATTAATTACAGTACGCTTATAGCTAATACTAGAATCAACACGATTCGTTTTATTCAACTCAAACTTAGTGTTCCTAGGGTGGTCTTCTACACTCTTCCAATGCACATTCTTAGCTTGCGAGGTCCTATCTTGCTTTGTATTGCCTGGAGGCTTTGACCCGCTTGATTTAATGTCACTGATTACTCCTGTAGAGGGAATTATGGGAGCATTAGTTGATTGGGCTACCTTTTGCATTCCTGAACTAGAAGTGCAGGGATCTGAACTACTTGAAGGCACATTAAAATTCACTTTCTTAATGCTGGGCATAGAGTGGTTTGTATACTTAGTACTAGGCATGGAACAAGGCATCACAGCTTTATCTTTCGCACATAAGGATTTAGGACATGTTGCTATTAAACATTCTAACATCTCCTGAGATCGTTTGGCCTGAATGCAAGCAAACCTAATTTCACTATCAAGTGGCTTATTTATGAAGTCCTCTTCTACAATCTCACGGAGACATTCAAGACTATCCTTAAGGCGAGCAAGATAATTATGAAATACAAGTTCGTTATTCCTAAGATGAGGAGGAATGTATTTAATAGTCACAGTATATTTAGAGTCTGCAGATGACTTTGATGCAACATTCTCATTAAAGACAAGTGGCTTTTTCCCTTTTTCCTGACTCTTCAGATTCTCAAGTTCCTTTTGTAAAGACATTATTTTTTCGTTGTTCTTGTCACGAGTGACTTTCATTAAATCATATAACTCTTTAAAGTGTTGTTTAACTTTTTCATTTTCTTCTAGAAAACCCTCATTTTCCTTTTGTAAAACATTAACCAAGTTTTGAAGATGAAAAGTTTGAGAACCCTGAGAATCTAAAGGAGGAGGCATTTGGGAGCCAGTCATGTTGTTCTTTTCACCCTTTAATTGTGAAATTTGGGCTTTCAACTTTCTCATCGTGTTACAATGAGCTTGAATTTGTTCGTCACGTTTGTTTATTTCAAAAAGTGCATCAAACTCTAGAACATTTGAGGATGTCTTGATGTTTGAGGTTTTGACATTTTCCTTGAGATGTTGATATTTTAGTTGCAAATCAAAATGTTCAACTTCTAGCTTAGAAAAGTGTTTTACCAAATTATCGTGATCATCCTGATCAATTTTCTCATTTAGTTATGAGTTTTTGTTTTCAAGCTCAATGACACGATCATGGGAAACTTTCAAAGCAACAGATAATTCATGAAATTGAGAAGCAGTAATAGAATGCTTAGTAACAGTATAAAACACATCTTGAGCCACACAACTTACTACTAAGTTCTCATTTAGGATATGCAAATTCTTCCTTTCAATTTCAATATATTTGAGTTCCCGTTCATAATCATTGACTTCAACAATCATTGCATCAAATTCCTTTTCCATTTCTTTAATATCCGAATTTATCCCCTTTTGAAGACTTTCAAATTGACCTTTTAATTGTTTAAAGAAAGGCATGACCTCAGTTAAATAGCATTCTTTAGTTTGCTCAAAACCTCTTTCCCCTTCAGTTATCCCAGTGGGTGTGATCCTTTTCTTACATGTTTTTTCAAAATCAACAAATAGTTAATAAACAACATATAGGCTGATTAAGGTCTTGCTATTAGTGGAAATAGTTCTAGGGACTAAATGCATTGGTGTATTTGGAGGATACACAATAGCTGCAGGCACTTTCCTAAGGGGACGGTTTGTTTCAACAAGTTCACTTGCCTTTTGCTTATCCATATCTTTCTTCCAAAAAATTTGTTCTGGGGTTAATTGGGTTTGAGGCTTAAACCTGTTCAGGGAGATCCAATTTTCTTTTGTGTAATCATGGGGTTTGAACGTAATGTTTTTCTTTTTACACTCAGGATCTTTTAGCTTCTTATCCATTTTCTCCCTATTGACTTCTTCAAATTGCATATCTTCCTCAGTGCACTTAGCACAACTAGGTTTCTGTCTAGGCTTAAGGATTTCATTACCATCATATATTACCTTCTGAGCCTCTCTAGCTATTTTACCATACTTAGGATTGGGTTTCTCAACGAGGGGAATACTATGCTTATCGCTTAAGACTCTATGCTTAGTGATCATGTGAGCAGTCTGAATGGTATTCCCTTGTACGTACAACTTATTTTCAACCTTGTTTTTCAAAGTTTTTAGATTGGAAAAATCATTCAAAAGTTTTGATTCCTTAGCATTAAATTCTTGTTTAAGCACTTTAACATTATCTTGAAGTTCTTGCTTTTGCTTAACAGTTTTAGAAAGCTTTTCTTGTAAGGAATTTAACTCTTGTTTTAACACTTCTTCTCTAAAATTACTTTTTCTAATGATTGTACGCATTTGGTCATCCATATCCTGCTCACAGCTAGTTAGCTCAAACTTAGCACATTGTTCATAATTGGCAACTTGTTCTTTATAGGCGTTCAGTTCAGAGATAACAGAATCATCAGGGGCACAAGCAGTGTATTCATTAAAAATATAGTCATCATTGACTGCAGAAGATACATCACTTGCCACAATCTCGCTTTCACTTTGCGACACATATTGATCATATAGGACAATATTGCTATTACCCTCATTATCAATATCTGATTCATAAGTTTCAAGAGTTTGTACTTCGGTATGTATCTTATGCTCATGCACCTCATCGTATAGTTTTAATACCTCTGAGATGACTGATTCTTTGGATGGACCAGACTGTTGTGGTGATGAGACCTTTGGAGAGACCATAGGTGAGATGCTAGCCATGAAGATTGTCTGGGTAGTAGGTTCATCATCGACATCAGAGTCAAATGCATCACAGTTTGCGACTTGAAAGGCATTTTGATGATTGTGACCTATTTCCTGAATTGGCTGCTCATCCACATCAGCATCATATGTCTTAGCAGTCCCTTCTGCAAGAAACAAGAACTCCTCTTCATCCAAATCTGCTCCATTATCATGAGCTTGCACAAGCAACATCTTGTCTCTGAAGTATCATGCATTCTGTGGACGTTTTGGGGATGTGCAGTTCCTCGCAATATGTCCCTCACCACCACAGTTGTAGCATTTGATTGGCTTTGCTTGCACTTGATTTGCATTCCTTCCATGATTCTGATTAGCCACATACCCTCCACCAATTCCACCTCTTCCTTGTTCATACTGCCTTCCTTGAACTGGTTGCACCATAACCTTCCCATCTCTGACGGTAGCTTGATTCTGTGGATTGGATGCTGTTCTGAGGTTATTGTTGGTGTGTGGGAGGGAATTCAGATTTTGACTGACCATGAGAGATAGTTGATTAATGAGGTTTTCCATGAATATGTTTGAATCAGGAGGCTTGTATGATGGATCTGGAATGAGTTTGTAGTTACCATTTCCTGTTGGTATGACTTGAGAAGCTTTGGTGGTAATTCCAACATTGGTGTAGAAGGCTGTTGAATCATTTGACGAACTTGATTCTCCCTGTTTAGATTTGAATTGTTCAAGAATCATTCGTTCAAACATAGCATGTCTCTCATTCTGAAGAAGAAAGGCATACAGTTTCTCATAGTTGGTGTTCTTTAATCCTTTAGTCAGCTTCACAGAGGTAACAAATTTGTGCCATTCGGGATTTATGTTGTTCACAAACTTTGAGTTCAGCTGAATATTTGGCATGGTCATTTTGATGTTCCTCATGTCATTTACAAGCTTGTGGAATCTCACGTAATATTCATAGATACTTTCATCTGGTTTCATCTTAAAATGCT
Source organism: Chrysanthemum seticuspe (assembly GCA_019973895.1). NCBI lineage: Eukaryota > Viridiplantae > Streptophyta > Magnoliopsida > Asterales > Asteraceae > Chrysanthemum > Chrysanthemum seticuspe. The sequence continues at coordinate 128,298,252 of BPTQ01000006.1, read as the reverse complement.
AAAATTCATCATACAGTTGTAATTCTCTGTCTTCCTTGGTTAGTTCAGAACCCGAGAGAAGCATCTTGACATTGTCCCAAAATGCCTTAGCTTTGGTGTTGTGATTGATCAGATTGTAAACGTCCTTAGGTAAACCTTGAAGTATGATGTTAGAAGCCCTGATGTCTGCATCGTATATCTTCTTCTCCTTATCAGTCAGTTCATCATACATTTTAGGTCTGTCCAGTCCTAATATCACCGAGCCATCAGCAGCAGTATCAAGTATGTCTCTGGTTGTCTCAACTTAATACAGTCCTTCATCAATTGACTTGAGAATGTTGACTCCATTTTCCTTTCCCAGACAATACAACCTAATTCGTTGAGCCCATGAGTCATAGTCAGTTCTGTCAAGCATTGGTGGACGAGTGTCTGAACTAGCTACTTGAATGTCCTCAGCTACAGTAGAGATGATTGTAGGCACATTGGTAGACATGTTTACAGATTTCACGGGATTTTATAACTCTATGATTAAACCGGGAAATAGATTTTTTCACGAGATTTTACTAAATCAAGAGAAAACCGTATTAGAAACAAATATCAACCAAGTCGCTATAACTCTTGAACCAAGTCGCTAAGTCACCAAGTCGCTAAGTCACCAAGTCGCTAAGTAGCAACTCGCTAAACTTCAAGTCGCTGTGAATCAAGTCGTTAAGCACAAGTCGCTAAGACCCAAGTCGCTGAACACAAGTCGCTAAAGCACCAAATCGCTAAGCAGACAAGTCGCTAAAGAACAACTCGCTAAGTATCCAACTCGCTAAGAACAATAAGGACAAGTCGCTAGAAATAATAGAGACAAGTCGCTACGCCAACCAAGTCGCTAGCCGAAGTGGAACCTCCACTACGTTGTACTGTTTGTCGGCTTGTCTCAATAGACAAATCGCTAGGCTCAAGTCGCTACTCCTCTAACTACAAGTCGCTGAAAATTAACAAAGTAAATCGCTACCAAGAAAACAACTCTGAGAGCCAAGTCGCTAGGTAGAAAACTTTAAGAACAATACTTTTCAATCCAAAACAAGCCCAACCACAGTGATTCAAGCTTTACAAATCAAAACCCAAGCACTTACAATGATTCTAAACATAAAAGTACACTCAAAATTCAAACTTTAACACAAGAAATGATCCAAATGATGCAAAAGCCACTAAACTTTTTCAAACCCAAAAACCATATAAAACCACTAGAAATCCAAGGATATGTAAGAGAGATGATCAAACCATGGCTCTTGATACCAATTGTAACATATTGGATTTCACAAACACATCAAACCATGATCACATATAGGCGTATAATATAAGGTTTTAGAGAGAGAAATAGTTAGAGGTTTGGGAACTTAGTGAGAGAAAGTAAAAGTGTTATTATGAGCTCCAACCCTCTACCTTGGGAGGTAGAGGGTATTTATAATCTTACATAAAACGCCACCTAAGTGCTGTGGATCAGGCATACAGTGGGTAAAGACCCGTCTGTCCTCCACGGTGTTACTTAACTAAATACTACTTAACATTAAATAACTACGACTACGAGCTTTCTAACGATTACATATACTTGAGGTGACCGACACTTCAATAACTGGATTTACTAAATCCTAACAGATAACACGGAGGAGGAAGAAATAGAGGAAGAGAATTTTGAAGAAATAACTTTCGATGACGATATGAGAATAAAATCTTCTCTTGAAGAACCACCAACAGATCTCGTGCTCAAACCTCTCCCTGATCATCTTGAATATGCTTACCTAGAGGAAAACTCACTTCTTCTAGTGGTCATATCTTCATTACTCGATGCCAATGAGAAAGAAAGTTTAGTTTCTGTCCTTAAAAATCATGAACAAGATTTTGCTTGGAAAACATTTGATATCCCAGGAATTAGTCCCAATTTTTGCAAACACAAAATCAATTTCGAAGATGGGATTAAACATGTTGTGGAACGTCAATGTCGAATCAATCCCAACATGAAAGAAGTTGTCAAAAAGGAAATCATAAAACTTCTCGATGCTGGTATCATTTACCCAATCGAGGATAGTCCTTGGGTGAGTCCCGTTCACTGTGTTCCCAAGAAATGAGGAATAACGGTTGTGACTAATGAACGGAATGAACTAGTCCCTACTAGAACTGTCACTGGCTGGCGCGTTTGTATTGACTATCGTAAATTAAACAAAGCCACCAGAAAAGATCATTTTCCACTCCCGTTCATGGATCAAATGCTTGAAAGACTAGCAGGGAATAAATTCTTTTGTTTCCTCGATGGATTTTCAGGATACTTTCAAATTCCAATCGATCCTAATGACCAAGAAAATACCACTTTCACTTGTCCTTTTGGAACCTACGCATATCGGCGTATGCCTTTTGGTCTTTGTAATGCACCTGCGACTTTTCAAAGGTGTATGATAGCCATATTCCAAGACATGCTCGAAACCTCCATGGAAGTTTTCATGGATGACTTTTCAGTCTTTGGAAACTCATTTGAAGCTTGTCTTTCTAATCTTGATAAAATGTGCGAAAGATGCGAAGCTGCACATCTTGTCCTTAACTGGGAAAAATGTCACATTATGGTGACCGAAGGAATTGTGCTTGGCCACAAAATCTCCAGTTCAGGCATGTAAGTAGATAAAGCAAAAATCGACGTTATCACGAAACTTCCACCACCAACTAACGTTAAAGCCGTTGGAAGTTTTCTAGGACATGCCGGTTTCTACCATCGCTTTATCAAAGATTTTTCAAAAAAATCCCGTCCGATGACAAAACTTCTTGAGAAATATTATGTCTTTGACTTCAATGCTGATTGCATAAAAGCCTTTGAAACGTTAAAATCTCAACTGACTAGTGCTCCGATCATGGTTTCACCTAATTGGTCACTACCCTTCGAGCTTATGTGCGATGCCAGCGATTTTGCTGTTGGAGCCGTCTTAGGCCAACGAGAAGGAAAATACTTTCGGCCCATATATTTTACTAGCAAGACACTGAACAATGCTCAACAAAATTATACAGTCACAGAAAAAGAATTAGTCGCCGTAGTTTTCGCGTTCGACAAATTCTGATCCTACCTCGTACTCTCAAAAACAGTCGTGTTCACCGATCACTCGGCACTCAAATATCTGTTCACCAAGCAAGATGCTAAACCGCGCCTTATCCGATGGATTCTGCTACTCCAAGAATTTGACATTGAAATCAAAGATAAGAAAGGAGCAGAGAATCTAGCCGCTGATCATTTATCACGTCTTGAAAATCCAGATCTAGAGGAGTTGAAGGAAAAAAGAAATCGATGATTACTTCCCAGATGAAACCCTCATGACCGTTGATGGAAATGACGATCCTTGGTTTGCTGACTTTACGAACTATCTCGCTGGAGGAATTCTTAGAAAAGGATTAACTCATGCTCAAAGGAGCAAATTCTTTTCGGAACTTAAATACTACTTTTGGGAAGAACCATATCTTTTCAAAATGTGCCCTGACGGAATGATCCGAAGATGTGTTTCTAGTTCCGAAACCCGCAAGATTCTTGACGAATGTCATCATGGCCCAACTGGGGGACATTATGGTCCTTCCACCACAGCTAAAAAAGTTTTTGATGTTGGATTCTATCCTATTGGCACAACTCCTTACAGACTCCTGTATGGAAAAACTTGTCATTTACCGTTCGAAGTTGAACATCGTGCTTACTGGGCTCTCAGAAACTGTAACACCGATTTCAAAATAGCTGGAGAGAAGAGATTTTTGCAATTGCACGAACTCGATGAATTAAGACTCCGAGCGTATGAAAATTCCAAACTGTATAAGGCCAGAACAAAAGCCTATCACGACAAAAAGCTGAGAATTCGAAAAGAATTCAAGGCCGGAGATAAAGTTCTGCTTTTCAACATGAAATTCAAATTCAAAGCTCCTAAATTACAACCAAGATGGTTTGGTCCATATATCGTGAAACATTGATATCCATCCGGATATGTCGAACTTTATGACAAACAGGGTGGAAGTTTCATCGTTAATGGGCACCGAATCAAATTATACTACGATAAGAAGCAAATGAATGAAATATCAGTTAAGACAGTCTCACCTGAAAATGAATTCGAAACCATCACCTTCGTAGCACCTTTTCCAGGAAGAATCCCATAGAGTGTTCCTTGGAAACCATCTGTTGAGTTCATCTGGAGCGATATTGATGCAACTGGTGAAGAATTCATGTATGTCCCCGAACTTTTCAAAATGTTCAAGGCTACAACTGTGGCCAAGTAAATTCGGGAAGATTCGAGTCAGGCTGATGACTCGTTAATAAAACAAGCGCTTCTCGGAAGGCAACCCGTGTGTTTCATATTTGATTTTCTGTGGTCACACCCCAAAGTTTAAACCTTTGGTTAAACTTAAGTGTGGGGGGTGCCACAACTTAATAAAACTCTTTTTGTTTGTATATAAGATTTTGTGCAGGTAATGATTACTCCAGTGGACGCTTGGATAAAGAAAAATAAGCTGACAAACTCATTGGAATATCTGGTTTTATCTCTATTTCCCTATTTCTATACTTTGAAGTTTATTTTTCACATTGAGGACAATGTTTAACTTAAGTGTGGGGGTGAATAGGAAATTTAGAGTTTTTAAGCTTAAATTTAAAATTTTGTTTGCCCTTGTGATCTAGTTATTTTCACGCTTCTAGGATAATATATTAGAATAACAGGATCAAACCACTGGTAAAACTGGTAATATTTGAAACTTTGAGATGTATTCCGATTAATATTGCAATCCATTCTGGGATCGATAAACATTTGCTAGCACAAATTATAGCCCTTACCACTAAAATTGTGAGGATTTGAGCCTGTTCTATATAAAGCATACATCTTTTATGCTTGAATCTTTTGCTATGAGTGTGACGGTGATTTTATTTATTCTAGAACTTGTGCTTGTAAATCATTACCAGACTGCAGTGAGATCGCATTCGTGCGATATAAGTGAATTCGTGCGATAAAGAGGCACCTTAGGATTTAACCCAAATGGCCTTCCATTTTCCATATTATGCTATATTAGCTAGCCACATCGGTTAGTTAACCACCTACATGGACCCATTTGTATCACTCATCTTTAGCGCTAGATACCCCTAGTTACACCCTCTGAGCCATCCTTTTCGTTTTTGATAAATCCAGAAAATACAAAAAAAATTACACTTTAAACCTTAGCATAACCCTTGTCAATGACTAAACGGTTGGTTGCTAGTCATTTGGAATGAGAAGATTGTTCAAATGATTATGAGTAACCGCACCTTGTTAGTTGTGTGAGCCATTTCAATTATGTTAAAAAAAAAAGAAAAAGAAAAAAAAAGTGAAAATATTAGCCAATGTGCTATGTTCGAAGAAAAGTTGTCATGGCAAATCAAAGCAAAGAGCTGTGGAAATCCGAAGAAAAGAAAATGAAGCTATAATCATTTATTGGTTTGCGGATTGTTTGGTAACTAGCAACATAGGTATTAGACTTGATTTTATTTTTATTTTAACACCAATTTCATTAACATTCCCATGCCTTATTCATACCCTTAGCCATAAGCCTTAACATTATAACCTGAATAAAAGTCCTCTTTAGATGTTTTTACTTGGTGCTCACGCCACGTCGGTGGAGTTTTGTTTCTTGTACAAGCTTATGGTAATAATCTAATCATGACTGAGCAATGAGTGTGATTTATCTTGTTACTCCACATAATTGAGTGATTGAGTGAATTATATTTCGTTCTTTTTTCGTGAGGTGTTTTGAAATGTTAATCATGCAATAAAATCATTGGATACTGTCAAACATCTTGAAAGTTTCACCCTTAAAATCTTAATTGATGAATCTTCTCTCGTACTTGTACTTGGTGGATTTGCATCATATTTTTTGTAATCATAATTTTATACCAGTGGATGTTTTTCCTAGATTTGCTTGAGGGCAAGTAAAGTTTAAGTGTGGGGGAATTTGATAACGCTCAGATTGTACATGTTTTCAGTAGCGTTATGTGTGCTCTTGTATATGTTATTTGGTTATATTTGTATGATTTCAGTGCTTAATCGCATCAAAAGATGTTTGTCTAATATTTATACCAAGTGCAGGGAAACGAAAGGAAAAGTAAAAGAATGTTCAACAAAAGGAAGATTCCCGTTTCAGTGAAGCATGTCAAGCACAAATCAGTATTTCAAGTACCATAGAAGACCAAGATGATTGAAGAACCAAGCTCTACAATTCAGAATAAAGTAAAGGTCGATTTTCCGTCACTCAGGAAGACCAACCGCATCGGTTGCAATCGCAACTGGATCGGTTGGATGATGGTTAAAAGATACCTGTGAGGATGGATGAACCGATCGGTTGCCACCCGCAACTGATGCGGTTGGAGCACCGTTAGAAGACCAACCAGATCGGTTGGTCATGTGACAGATCCGGTTGGGAGACCTGTTTCTGCCAAATCTTCATCACTAAGTTTCCCCATTGTAACCAAATGATTCTAGGTCCTTCCCTTGGTGTATTCTAGTCTCTTCTTAACTCCTTGGAGGCCAAGTTCTGCAATTAATACCCAAGGCCTTGGAACTAGTATAAATAGAGACCTCTTGTGAGCATATGAGACACACACTTTAATACAACTCTCTCTACTCATCAAACAAAGCTCTTAGCTCTCAAATTCGTCCTTAGAAGTCCAGGAAAGTTTGGAGTTCCAGAAGTACCATATTTGGAGGTCAAAACCCCAAGGAGTCTACCCCAATACTTTGAGAATCATTGCTTCACCATTTGTAATCTTATTCCAAGCATTGTAAGACTCTTAATCATGTTTTCTAATATTTAAAGTTTTGAGTTTATGTTTATGTTTATGATTGCTATAAGTGGCTAGTTTCTTTATACACTTGCTTAAATGATGTTGATTATCATATGATTAGTTTGTGATTGTGTTAACATGTTTTAATTCAATTTCAAGTTGATTCTAAGTTCCAATTGTGCTAATTTCATAGTGACATTTGTAAATCAAGTTTGACTAGTTGATAGTAATCGTAGAGGTCGAAAGAACTTATTGTTATTAAACTAGTTATAATCATTTTGTCTATGGATGATTGTTTTTACCCATTATTCTTGATTAAACAAAGGAACTAAGGTGTGGTTGTAATAAGAACGCTTTTTGATTATAAAGTTGGATTGATTGGAAACATCTAAAAGGTCGTAAGATTAGTTGTTGACAATCAATTGTACCCTTTAATCTATAATCAGTTACCTTTTGTACTGACCATTTCTTAAGCAAATTTGATAAAGCAAATGGATGTTTTTGTATTTAAGTTTGTGAAAATAAACTTATGAAACTTGAATTGATTGGTTGAACTTAATGCTTGTTTTTATGAACTAAAATCTTGACGAAGGTTTAACTTGTAAGAACAATAGATTAGTACACCAACTAATTATCATAACCAACATGTTAAGAGGTTAACACAATCATACTAATCAAGGATAAGAAACTAGTTTAAGCAAGTGTAGTTTTTAATCATCTGAATTTCATCATATCTATTTTCGTTGTTATATGCTTTTGGATTGCCTTAGTTGATTTAGACTTGTTAATCAGATTCACTCAAATCCCTACGAACGATCCCGACTTACCTTCAAAATCTTTCTAACGGACGAGTGCACTTGCTCGTATGTGTTATTGGTAAAATTGGTAAATCATCTTTTATAAATTTAAAACTTGTACACACGTAGCACATCATCATATATCAGTTATCTTTGATATCCCTCTAAACCATAATGTATGTTAACATTTTTAGATCAAGCATGTTTAGTTTCTTAAAACAAAACATTAAATATGTATTTACATTTAACATATTTCTAAAAATAGAAAACAGCATATGACATCATGTGGTGCATCATTGAAATCTCTAGAGGATTTTATAAGATATTTTGTGTGGATTTGGACTCTAGATATCTTACATGGTCTTGGCTAGATTTGATTGACTTTGGTAAGATTTTGGTAATCTTGTTGTCAGACCTGGCGGCACCAAAAAATTACACGGGCGGAACCATTTTTATGGTTCTGTGGTCCGTCGTGACAGCAGGCTGTTTTTGGCTATAAATAGCAAGCCAACCCAAGTTGTTTTCTTATCCCCTTCTAGTATAATCACATACATTCCTTCTCTCTAACATTTCTAACTCAGTTTCATATCATTATAGTATTCCTCTTTTGTAGCAAAGAAGATCAAGGTATATTCAAGCTTCAACAAATAGTTGGAAGTCTTGTTTGTTTTGTTGTTGTATGATCTAGTCTTGTTCATACATCATTGTTGTACCAAACCATCATAAACTTCTGAGTGTGAGTGGTTAGTATTTTAGTCCTTAAAATAAATTGTATGTGGGAGTGGTTGTACCCTTGCAAAAGAACTCGACATCTAGCTTAGTGTCGAAAATAGTGTGTAAGCGAAGTGTAAAGGTTTCTCCGCCGGTGAAAGGAGCTTGTTGACTAGTGAAGTTAAACTCTCGAGTTGGAGACTCGGGGGGTGGAGTAGGGCAAGGAAAAAGAGTCCTTGTAGACCGAACCACTATAAACAACTTGTCGTGGTTTGATTGTTTCTTTGCTTATTTACTCTTTATATATTGCTTGCATATTGTTTGATATTTACTAACATATCTTTGATCAATATCAATTGATCATTACAATAAGTTTCAAAAAAAAGTTTTAATCGGTAAACTATTCAACCCCCCTTCTAGTTTTCCACAATTGGTACCAGAGCCTCGTTGCTCAAGAATTTCTAAAATATATTGTATTTTATAAACTTGAAAGGATCCATGGATTACGAAAACTTTAAAGAAGGGCAATCTATGCAAAGACCACCACTATTTGAAACCAATGGATTTATCTATTAGAAAAACCGTTTTAAAACATATGTAAAGTCAAAAGATATAGATCTTTGGTTTGTTATCATTAAAGGAGACATCCTACAACAAAAGATATTTCTAGTGATGATCAAAAGAAACTAATAGCTAAAAATAATGAAGCTAAAATGATGCTTTATAATGCTTTACTTAGAAAAGAATATGTAAGATTTTTTATGTGTGAAACCGCAAAAGAGATTTGGAAATCTTTAATTATTACACATCAAGGAAATTCACAAGTCAAGGATAACAAAATTGATCTTCTTGTTCAACAATATGAACAATTTGTTATTCCTAAAGATGAAACCATTGATTGTGGATTTGCTCGCTTTAATACTATTATTACTTCTCTTAAAGCACTTGATGAAACTTTTCGTAGTAAGAACTGTGTCAGGGAATTTCTTAGAGCACTCCATCTGAGGTGGAGAGCAAAAGTAACGGCTATTGAGGATTCAAAAGATCTCTCAATAATGTCACTTGACGAGCTAATTGGAAACCTCAAAGTACACGAAATGGTGATGGAGAAAGATTCGGAAATCATCAAAGGATAAAGAGAGAAAGTTAAATCCGTTGCTCTAAAGGCAAGAACGGAATCTAGTGATGATGACGAATCTTGCTAGGATAGTGAAGATGAGGAGTATGCTATGTCCGTTAGAGATTTCAAAAAGTTCTTTAGAAGAAGAGTAAAGTTCGTAAGGCAACCCCGAGATGAAAAGAAGCTATTCCGAAAAGACCTAGATGACAAAAAGGGAAAAGGTGAAAGGAAGTGCTTTAGATGCGGTGATACAAGTCATCTAATAGGAGATTGCCCCAAGCCACCTAAAAGAAAAACTCAACGAGCTTTTGTAAGTGGTTCTTGGAGTGATATTGAGGATGATGAAGAATCAAGCAAGGATGAGATTGCTCTAATGGCACATGAATCAAACGAGGTACATTCTGACTCATCTTATTCTTCTATTGATGATGACACTTTACAAAAACAATATAATCAATTGTGTGAGCTTAGCTTGAAAATCATAACTAAAAACAAGTTTTTAAAGACTAAAAAGGAATTTTTAGAAAACGAAATTTATGAGTTAAAAGAAAAGGCAAAACGATTAGAAAAGGGGAAAGCAAATGACGATGGTTGCAAATCATGTCAAAAGCTTAGTCTTGAAATAGAAAAGCTAAAACTCACACAAGAAGTTCTCATTGAACATAACTCTAAATTTAAAAGATTTAACAAAAACATTTCTTGTGCCGATGAAATAGTAAGAACTCAAAAAGTACCAGGAAATACAAGTGGATTAGGTTTTAATGAAGTACAAATTTCAAATAGTCAAACCAAAACGGCAGAAAAAAATAAACAAAATGTCACGTCTGTTGCAGTACGGCACGGACCAGACGGACCCAAAAATAGGGTTCCGTCCGTTGAAAGATTTGATGCCGTGGTGACTGCAGCAGGACAGAATGTTTGCAAAACGGACCGTAGTGAATTTGTCAAGGTAACAAAGAAAACCAAGGATATTGTTAAACTAAAATCTGCTGTTACATTAGTAGTAGGACTTGCTAGAAATGAATTTAGATCTAAAACTACTCAACAACGGCCTAAAACACCTATTGCCAAACACCCCTTTCTCAAGAGCAACTACAACATACAACCCAACTATCAACATGCCGGTTGGAATCAAAACTTCCCTAGACCATATCAAACTCCAAATTACATGCCATGGAACCCTTACCCATCATTTCCATACATGAAACAAGTAAATGGTATGTTTAACCCAAACGGACCCATGAGATATTGGGGACCAAACGATTGAGTTATTTGTGTCATAAGTATGCTTGAAACTTGGATTAGAACCTGATGAATGTATAAAAGATAGTGGATGCTCAAGACGCATGACGGGCAACAAAAGCCTCTTCTTAACATACCAAGAGTATGACGGAGGTAATGTCACTTTTGGTAGCAATCTCAAAAGCAAAATCCTTGGCAAAGGTACGATCGCCCATAACTCCCTAACTATTGAAAATGTTGCTCATGTTGATAGGTTAGGATTTAATCTACTTAGTACTAGCCAACTATGTGATAAAAATTATAAAGTACTATTTGAAGAAAATGGTAGTAGATTACTAAAAGGTGGTATCACCATAGCTAAAGGAGTTAGAAAAAATAACATATATGTCATGAAAATAGATAGAACATCTAAAGACAAACTATGCCTAACAACCTTAGATGATAACTCTACTCTTTGGCATAGATGATTAGGTCACGCTAATATGAGACTCATCCAAAATCTATCCTCAAAAGAGCTAGTTAGAAACCTCCCAAAATTAAAATATGATCAACACTTTTGCGACGCTTGCAAAATAGGTAAACAAATTCATAGTAGTCATAAAGCTAAAAACATGGTTTCCACATCTAAATGCCCAGAGCTTTTGCATATGGACTTGTTTAGTCCATCCGCTATAAGAAGCTATGGAGGGAACCTCTACACTTTAGTTATAGTAGATGATTACTCAAGGTTCACTTGGACAATGTTTTGAAAACTAAAAATGAAGCTTTTGATAAATTTGAAATACTTAGTAAGAAAATTCAAAATCAACTAGGTGTTAACATTGTGTCGATCCGAACGGATCATGGTCGCGAGTTCGACAATGAAACACAATTTGGAAACTTTTGTGATACAAATGGTATAACATATAACTCATCGGCTCCTCGAACACCCCAATCTAATGGAGTTGTAGAACGTAAAAATATAACTATTCAAGAAATGAGTAGACCAATGCTTAATCAATAAAACATACCTCAAAAGTTTTGGTGTAATGCCGTTGATACTTCTACATACATTTTAAATAGAGTTTTAATACGTCCTTTCTTGAACAAAACACCATATGAATTATATAAAGGCAAAAAGCCGACTTTAGGATATTTTAGAGTGTTTGGGTGTAAATGTTTCATTCTTAATATCAAAGACTATCTCACCAAATTTGACCCAAAGTTTTATGAAGGTGTATTTCTTGGTTACTCAAAAACTAGCAAAGCATACATAGTTTTAAACAAAGAAACAGTGAGATTCGGAGAATCGTTGAACATAACATTCGACGAAAGTCCACCTCCCTCTAAGACATCACCTTTGGTAGATGATGACTTAGTTGAAAGTCAAATTGTTGAAAGTCAAGAAATAATTTAAAATGACAAGGAAGATGAACCATTAAATAATGAAATTGTAAACATCAAAAAATCCAAAAGTCATCCTTTAGAAAAAGTCATAGGACAACTAAATCAAAGAACATTAAGATCACAAGCCCAAAATCAAAGTAACTACTTTTGCTTTGTATCAACCATTGAACCGAAAAACATAAACGAAGCAATAAAAGATGAATCTTGGGTAATTGCTATGCAAGAAGAGCTAAACCAATTTGTTAGAAATGATGTTTGGAAATTAGTTCCAAAACCTAAAAATCAAACTATAATTGGAACAAAATGGGTTTTTGATAAGGTTTTAAAATGTACCTTTTTGAGGGGTCGTTTAAGCCCTTATTTGATCACTTTTGTATCCGTTATTACTTAATATCGTTCCTTTTTACTTTTTAGGTCTCTTGAAGGCAAATTGCTGTAATGGCACTTATTTGGACGAAAAGGCGCGGATATACGAAGAAAATGGTCAAAGTCAAGAATCGAGACACTCAAGCTGCTGAACTACAAGGTGACGGCGTCACTGCTTAACTGCGACGCCGTCGGAGCATTTTGTGACGGCACAGAAGCCAAATTTCTTATTTTCATGTGACGGTGTCAGGCTTTAAAAGAGTAGGCCGTCGCAACTCAGACGACCTAGATTTGATCCAGACGGCGTCAGAAGCTGAAGAGGACGGCGTCACAAGCACAAGGTGACGCCGTCGCAAGACTAACATGGCCAAGACGAAACCCTAATGACGGCGACCCGACGGCGTCACAAATCATAAGGTGACGCCGTCGCATATGTAATCTTATATATAGAATCCGAATTTTTCAGTATTTGTGTGTAGTCTTTTAGAGTAAAAAAACCTAAACCGAACCAAGGCTGTCTTGTACAGTATTTTAGGGTTCCAAACCCTAACTTACATCAAGATAAGTGTTTTACTTCATTAATTCAATTATGTCTTCAATTATTTGTGTGTATGCTTGCATGTTCTCCATGTCTGGCTAATTTACTTGTGTGTTTGGTTAGGGAATATGAAACTTAATTATTAAATATTGATTGGTTGTCTCTTATCTTAATTGATTAATGATCTAGTAATGCGATAGGTCATTCGTTGTGTAATTAATGCTTGATTAGTCTTTGTGAACCTTAGGCTATAGCACTTAGAGCGGTTGTAGGCTAAACCATCCAAAGAGGCCTTAGAGTTAGAGTTTATAATCCCTAGTGGGTTTTGTAGACGAGACCCTTTGGTAAGTTCAAAGAGTTAGGGATAAACGCATACCCTACGACTTTAGACACACAACACGATTAAGAATAAGGACGTGACAATTCAACCATCAATAGGAGATAATTAAGGAGTAATAAAACCTAAGTGAACACATCTTTAAACTATCATACGAGCACACAATAATTAGACATAGACTACATACACCTAGATTAGATAATTAGATAAGTAGAGTAATCGGTAGAAATACCAAACCCCAAATCCAAACCCCGAGATTCGTACCTTTCCATTTCCTAAAAAACCATAAAAAGATAAAAAATAATCTTCCTCAACCCCAACCTTAGCGTAGTAACTTCTCACTAGCATTCCTATTCCCCTAGAGAACGATATCAATACCCTTGGCTTACCCTAATACTACACTACAACGATTAGGTTCACTGCCTAGGGTGTTATAAAACTTGCTCGAAGAAAAGGAAGTTCCTTTGACCCCGAACGACGCGTGTAGCGTTATCAAGTTTTTGGCGCCGCTGCCGGGGAATAGAATAGCTAGTTAGTAGTCCACCTCATTTAGGTTTCTTTGCTTGATTCCTATCAAGTAAATTTTTCTCAATTTTTAGGTTTGTCGTAGTCTCTCCCCCTTCTTCGTGACCTTTGTTCGTAATCCCATCATTTTTCATTATGGAAGGTGATAACCACCCACCATTCATCAACCCACCACCAAATGACCCGCCAAGAGCCCGTACTCTTGGTGAATACTCGAGACCAAGCCACCTAGGCTATAGGAACACCATTGAGCTTCCCGACCAAGCCCAAACTACGGCCCTGCGATCCGACACAATCCGGTTGGTGCAAAACAGATGTGCATTCCATGGACTTCGTTCCGAAGATCCTAATCAGCATCTGAGGGATTTCCTCCAAATCGTCGATTCCATCGACCTTGATGCTACTACTCGGGAGACCACGCGTCTGCGTCTCTTCCAATTCTCTTTAAGAAAACAAGCTAGTAAATGGCTTTTTCATCTTCCCACGGGATCTATTTCAAGTTGGGAAGATCTCACTACCCGTTTTCTTGCTAAGTTTTGCTTACCTAGCCCAAGTCAACCACTTGACCATCAGTCCTTCAACTCTCTGCGCAACCAAATCATTGATGAAATCAAAGATCCTAGTGAGTTGCATAGGATAGACGTAAATGAAGAGGATAGTGCTTATTTCAATCTTTACCCCACTAAGGAAGAGGTTGCTTACCATCGATACATAATCAATAATCCCCGATCACCTATCATTAGGATATGCCCAAAGATTAGGAGAGGAAATCCTTGGAACCTAAAAATCCCTTGTATGATCGGATATAGGAGTGTCGACCACGCTTACATAGATACGGAATCTCCCATAAATGTGATGTCATATGCTGTCTACAATGACATTATGAATGAGCGACTTAATATTAGGAGAGACCCTAAGTATCCAGGTGGAGTTTGCAACTTTGTGGGAAGAGTCAAGGATGTACATGTCTTTATAGGAAATTTCACCTACCTAGTTGATTTTGTGGTCCTAGAAGATATAGGATGCATCATTGACTATAGCTTATCCCAAGTAGTGCTAGGAAAACCGTTTGTTGAAACATCTAAGATGAGCCATAACAAGTATGATGGAACGGTTAGGTTTAAGGAAGGAACCGATGAGATCACTTATAGGATGCCTTGGAAAACAAATGAACATGGCCATCTACCCATTTTTGAACGAGACAACATCAAAGCTTTTGAGGACAAAAGCAAGGACGATGTTGAAAAAGGTTATAAATTTATGTGGGAAAGAAGGAGGCTTTATTATAAGGACTGCTTGACCCTAGGGCCTAGATATAGAGTCAAGGAAAATTTTGTCAACATGATAGAATTTTCATTGAGAATGCAAAACGAGACAACGTAAGGGCACGACTATGAGTCTAGCTACAAGACTCTTAAATAAAGAAAAGCACTTCGTGGGAGGCAACCCATGCTTAATTGTTTGCTTGTTTGCGTCATATATCTTTTATTAATTACTTATTCTCATGTTTAAATTTGTAAAAATGCTTTATTTTGTTTTTAACCTCGTCCTAATTGCATATAAAGGTATTTTACATAAAGGGTAAGTGTAGGGAGGATTACACACGTTTTCAAAGAAACGTAAACATGAGAATAACAATTAATTAAAAGATATATATGTGTGTTTGTTCGAGTCAAATGCTTGTATCGAGTCATAATGGATGTTTTGCAGAAATTTTTCCAGATTCTAAAGATGTAAATTTTCTAGAATTTTTTTCCAGAAAATCGCAGACCAGTTTTTGTCAGGATAACCTGACGGCGTAAGAATAACCTGATGGCGTCAGGATCGCAACATATTACCTTTTTCTCATTTTCTGAGCTACTTATAAATTTTTGGAATTTTCCAGGTCTTAATTTTCCAGAAATTCTGTAAACATCCATTCCACAAGCATTATATCCTAGTTTAGTAGAGTCTTATTGTAACACCCCAACCCGACAAGGGTAAAGATATCACAAATACAGTTTCATATCAGAACTTTAAGTACTATACAAAAGCGAAAGTCTTTACGAAATTTTCAAAAGAAAACATAAATAACCTAATAACCAAAATAATTCTAAGATCTCTATGGTCAAATCTTTGCTCTCGTCTCTACTCTCAAACCAGATCAGCTGTCCCATAAGCTCATCTTGAATGCTTAATACCTGCCGCAGGAAAAGAAAATGCGGCTGAGCTTACAAAGCCTAGTGAACAGATATAGCAAAACAAAAACTAAACAGTACATAAATACGAATTGAACAAAGAAACGAATAACAAAATCGTAGCGGAACGAGAATAATGAATCATTGAGGATTCTGCAGAAACACAAATATACAGAAATCCGGAAGAACAAATAGCAATCAAGAACAACACATAGCACATTGATGGCACGTACTCAAACACATCAAAATATCCAGACATTCAATACATTCAGATAGTAGAGCTCATATAAGCCAAACGGAATATCTAAAGGCGAACGGACACACTTTCTAGTAATAATCATGGCATTCATACAAATTAATCAACCTACATTTAACACACTTGATTCAATATTGTAGCAGCGGAATAGCAGTCAAATCATGGCAGTCTCACAAGCAAATAGAAAACATAATAGACATACTGTAACTAAATAGACAAAGACATAACATAGCCATTAGCAATTACCAGAACAGATATCATAAGCTAAACCATTTCCCATATCAAATCTTAACATAAACAAAGTCTAAACATAGCATATCAATTATAGACAAATAGGTATATTAACAAATAATGAAGATTCACAATATTAACTGAACAGATTATACGGAAAGAACTTACAAATCAAACAAATACCCACTAGCATAGTCATCTTGCAGATCAACGAATTCACATAACGATAAACTAACATAACATCAGATGACAGCATATGAATCATATTTAAACATGTTAATCATAACCTAGCAAAATAGACGGTAGTCACATAAACATACAAAAGCATAAACTCATATAATAACATATAATAAGCCCAGCACATAATCAATAACACTTAAACATACCGAATCATACTCAGAATACTTAACATAGAAATAACAGATAAAGATTTGGTTAACTACCACGAGCCCAGAACATATCATATCAGAAACATCATACTTATACAGAAATAATTCTCAGAAAATAATTTGGAGTAGCTAGCTCCCAGGATTTTGTGAAGACGCGTATTGCACACGACATCATTCACCAGACAATTCATATCGGATAACAGATCAGATCTAGGATGCATCCATACGCCCCACAAACAGATATTGGTCATAGAATATAACTTGAGCTCATAACAGATAACAGATAAGGGACGTGGCAGAACTTCACTCTACTGCCCTAGAGTCATGTCAGAGGTGCATCACTGACACGGACATGGAACCCCCATGACTAGTTAGTATTTAGCTCGGGTGTCAAACTATCTTAGGTCAAATCAGAATATCATAACTAACACAGATTTTAATTCATCATAAGGTCAACATATATATATATATATATATATATATATATATATATATATATATATATATATATATATATATATATATATATATATATATATCAGGAGTTTCATATCATAAAGTCCAAATCAAATATTTCATGGTTCACTAAACAGATGTTTTAGATAAACTACAGATCAAGCAAATCAGAGAGGGTTCATATCAATTGTTCAGAAGTCAAAGGTTCATATCACAGTCATATATCATACATTCATAATCAGAAGTTCATAATCAAATATTCATAATCAAACATAGCAAGGTTCAACAAATGTGCATATCAGAGTCTTCATATCACAAGTTCAAATCAGATATTGCATGGTTCAATAAAACATAAGTTCAGATAAGTAGCAGATCACAAAATCAGAAAAGGGTTCATAGCAATGGCATCAGAAACCCTAATAAGTAAAATAGGAAAAACTAACGAAAAGAACGTCATAAGGAACCTTTACTGAAAAGGTCAGAATATCTGTACCTTAAAGCAATGAGGGAAAAGCAAATGAATGAATGAACACGAAGATACAACGTCGCGTGTCCTTCAACGAATCTACACGGATTAGGATTTGTTTAATACTTATTAGCATCATTAAAGCTATAACGGATTAATCGCATTAACATTCTTAGAGTTATAAGTATATTTTCATTTTATAAGCTTCTTATGCATTTGTAAGTGTGTTACCTATTGATATCATATTTTATCTTTCAGTTTCTTAAACTCATATTCGGACCAGACTTTAGCGATTTTTATAAAATACTTACTTAGCTCAAATGAAATCAAGCAAAATCCCAGAGGTTCCCATATGAGTTAAGAGACTCTACAGAAATTGGTGGGTTATATTTCCATGCTAAATGGCCTACGGAAAATCATAAGTCCAGACCGGTCCAGAACTCACCCAGATTTACACACACCAAAAGTATGGCCCCAACAAACACACTCACCCTACTCAACACCTCAAACCAAAAGCTACAGGTGTCACACAATATATAAACATCATATCCACCAAAGGAAAAGTTCCAGAACCTCATAGATTAATTACTAAAAATCATTTACTACATTATAAATTTCAACTCAGCAATTCAGATTCAGACACTCTAACTCCAAAAATATAAAAATCATACTTCCACATTTGCAAATGACACAAGACTTATTTTTACAGAAAGCTATTTCAAAGTACTACAATTTAGACTCAAGAATCACTCAAAAACATGCAGGTATCATCAGATAACACCTAGATGAATCCAACCTAATTTCAGACTCGTTTTCTCAGCTTTGACACTTGATCTTGTAAAATTCAAAAATACGACTTAGACAACTCCAAATTCGACCAAACCACTTGGAAAACTTAACTAAGACATAAAATAAACTTTTCCCACAAAAACCCAGATTATTGCACTTATAAAATTGGATCTATAACACACACAAATTCGACATATGATGCTGTCCAGTTTTAGGGTTTATTAAAACCACTATAATCACATGTTTAGACCATTAATGACACTTAGGGTTCCATTCCAATTAGGGTTTCGAATTTATTAGGCATAATAACATCTATATATGTGGTTCGGTTTTATAGTGGCTCGACATAATTAATACAAATTCATACAATACATATTACATTACATGCTCTCTAATTATATTAGATCCGATTCATATTTGTTGTTTTTGTTTTCATACGGCTCGACCAAAAACACAAGATTCGATTCAAAACAAAACATGATACAATATATAATAACATTAGGCGTATCAAAGTGAGACGAATAGAACGTTGTTATACCTTAGCTCGTTGGAAACAAACTATCGACACCAAGGGGGAATTAGGGTTTCGGCCGAATAGAAAGAAAAAGAAAGAAGAGGCAAAACTAGGGTTTCCAATTTGTGTTAATGTGTTGTATTTATAGTGAGTACAAATTGGTTCTAGGGCTTTTGAGTGTGTGGGCTTCGGCTTGAGTCCAAGCTAACAAAACAAACGACCCAACTTTGGTTCACAAAGAAACGAAAACAAGGCCCAACTATTTACGTGAGACGTTTAATCTTTCGTCGTACAATGTCGATCACATACACATATTCGTTAAGTTTAATTATTCGTAAGTTAGATTTTAAATTTCGTTAAATGAATATAATTGTATTTTACGTATTTAATAAATGTTCGATTTCAAGGGTATTTTAGTCTCTTAACACGTTTCGTATTTTTAGGGTTTTACACTTATATATATTATTACCGCCGATTTTACGCGAAGGTTTCGTTTGTTTTCTTCGAATGTGCAGGTTTTATTTATCAAGAATAAGAAACAAAAGATTGGAAGGAACTTTTCACGCATACATTTTTCTTGGAAAGGATTTAACCACTACTTCACACACGGATCCTACCGAGCTAATCAGGGGAGTATTAGTTTCTTTCGTTTTTAATTACTTTCCATTATCATAACTTTGATACTTTCGGGGAACATTGGGGACAATGTTCAGTTTAAGTGTAGGGAGGGAAAATAAAACGGGAACTTAGAAACTATGCTTATCCTTGATCATTTGCTTTGTCCAATTGTATTTGTGTAATAAACCATGATAAAATGTCGGTTAGGGTAATTTTGGCACCAAATTTAAAATTTTTCATGATATATAGGAGTGGGCCATTAGTCTTAACAAAAGCGTCTCACGGATAGGAAGTTACATGACTAGCACAAAAACCCTTTACCACCTAAATTCCACCCAAAATGTGAGGATAGCCCTTAGATTAGTAGGAATTAATGCATTCATCTTTAATGCTTAGAGTGTGAACCGGTAGTATAATAGATTCTAGAACTTGTTTTGTGATGCATCCCGAGATCGCTAGTGAGACTACACTTGTGTAGTTAGGAATAACTAAATGATAAGAGGCATTAGAATAACCCTTGTTTGATACCCGTAATATAATTACTTCTTCCACATCGGTTGAGTAATTCCCCCACACCTTTGCGTTGTACTCATCTTTAGTACACGATACCCCTAGTTAACCCCTCAGAGCCTATCCTTTTCGCGGTTCTCGTGATGTTTCAGTTTTTCCGGAATATCAATGAAGAGCATTGTTTACACCCCACCCCCAAATATACACCCAAATCGCCTTAGCCTACCTTGTATGCACTCACTTTTAGTGCATTATTGTTATCACCCTAAACCCTTAGTTCAATTATCTAGTTGCTTACATGAGTTGCTAAGTCGAGTCATATCTTTTGTACACAGTTTTGGGACGATTGGGACTCATGGGAAAAAGTTAAAGTTTATGAAATAACTGGAAGGGAACGTTAAATTCCCTTATTTGCGTAATAACGTACCCCAAGTGTTTTTGATCTTTTCAATTCGGGTCGAATTAGTGTTAGAGTAATAAAAACTCAAGTGTAGGGATGCGCCTATAAATCCCTATCATTTTGATGTTACCGTAGAGGATGGTAGAGTAAAAGTGTATGAAAAAAAAATCGAAAAAAAAAACAGAAAAAGAGAAAAGAAAAAAATAGAGTGTTCAAAAAAAAAAAAACAAACATACGGGCTACCATCCTACATCTATCCTTTAAATTTATGTTTGTTTGTTTCAGTTATCTAGATTTTAGAGTGTCGAGTCTTGGCTTAGCAACGCCATTCTTCGTATGCTTGTAACATAGAGATTTTTGACTTGCCACCACTAAATAGCCTATCCCACCAAACCCTTTGTTTCCCTACCGTAAGCCTAACATTACAACCCTTTAAAGACCTCTTTGATAGTCTTTCCTAGGTGCTTACGCCAAAGCGATGGAGGTTTGATCTATTCTCAAGCCTATGGTAATCTATGTACTAGGACCTGTTAATGAGTGTTTATCTTCCATTTCCAACTTGTTATATTTCATATACACCCGAGAGAGATGTGAGTATCCAAACACCCCATGTGAGGTGCTAGTATGTAATTTCCGTGCTTGTTATGACTTTTGCGGGGCTTATATGTGTTGTGGACTGTTCTAAACCAATGCTTCATGACCCCTAACTTATAAATTAATTGGCTAAAAGCACATTTGCTTGAGGACAAGCAAATACCAAGTGTAGGGATATTTGATAAGGTTTTAAAATGTACCTTTTTGAGGGGTCGTTTTAGCCCTTATTTGATCACTTTTGTATCCGTTATTACTTAATGTCGTTCCTTTTCACTTTTTAGGTCTCTTGAAGGCAAATTGTTGTAATGGCACTTATTTGGACGAAAAGGCGCGGATATACGAAGAAAATGGCCGAAGTCAAGAATCGAGACACTCAAGCTGCTGAACTACAAGGTGACAGCGTCACTGCTTAAATGCGACGCCGTCAGAGCATTTTGTGACGGCACAGAAGCCAAATTTCTTATTTTCAAGTGACGGTGTCAGGCTTTAAAAGAGTAGGCCGTCGCAACTCAGACGGCCTAGATATGATCCAGACGGCGTCAGAAGTTGAAGAGGACGGCGTCACAAGCACAAGGTGACGCCGTCGCAAGACTAACGTGGCCAAGACGAAACCCTAATGACGGCGACCCGACGGCGTCACAAATCATAAGGTGACGCCGTCGCATATGTAATCTTATATATAGAATCCGAATTTTTCAGTATTTGTGTATAGTCTTTTGGAGTAAAAAAACCTAAACCGAACCAAGGCTGTCTTGTACAGTATTTTAGGGTTCCAAACCCTAACTTACATCAAGATAAGTGTTTTACTTCATTAATTCAATTATGTCTTCAATTATTTGTGTGTATGCTTGCATGTTCTCCATGTCCGACTAATTTACTTGTGTGTTTGCTTAGAGAATATGAAACTTAATTATTAAATATTGATTGGTTGTCTCTTATCTTAATTGATTAATGATCTAGTAATGCGATAGGTCATTCGTTGTGTAATTAATGCTTGATTAATCTTTGTGAACCTTAGGCTATAACACTTAGAGCGGTTGTAGGCTAAACCATCCAAAGAGGCCTTAGAGTTAGAGTTTATAATCCCTAGTGGGTTTTGTAGATGAGACCCTTTGGTAAGTTCAAAGATTTAGGGATAAACGCATACCCTACGACTTTAGACACACAACGCGGTTAAGAATAAGGACGTGACAATTCAACCATCAATAGGAGATAATTATGGAGTAATAAAACCTAAGTGAACACATCTTTAAACTATCATACGAGCACACAATAATTAGACATAGACTACATACACCTAGATTAGATAATAAGATAAGTAGAGTAATAGGTAGAAATACCAACCCCCAAATCCAAACCCCGAGATTCGTACCTTTCCATTTCTTAAAAACCCATAAAAAGATAAAAAAATAGTCTTCCTCAACCCCAACCTTAGCGTAGTAACTTCTCACTAGCATTCTTATTCCCCTAGAGAACGATATCAATACCCTTGGCTTATCCTAATACTACACTACAATGATTAGGTTCACTGCCTAGGGTGTTATAAAACTTGCTCGAAGAAAAGGAAGTTCCTTTGACCCCAAACGACGCGTGTAGCGTTATCAGTTTTTCGAAATAAAATGGACGAAAACGGAGTAGTGTCTAGAAACAAAGCTAGGCTTGTTGCACAAGGTTATAATCAACAAGAAAGGATTGATTACGACGAAACTTATGCACCGATAGCTAGGCTTAAGTCTATTAGAATCTTACTTGCATACGCATGTGCTAATGACTTTAAAATTATTTCAAATGGATGTTAAAAGTGCATTCCTAAATGGGTTTATTAACGAAGAAGTATATGTTGCTCAACCTCCCGGTTTTACCGACTTTGAAAAACCACATCATGTCTTCAAACTTAAGAAGGCATTATACGGACTTAAGCAAGCACCAAAAGCTTGGTACGATCGGCTTAAAACTTTCTTAGTAGAACACAAATACACCATGGGATTAGTAGATAATACTCTCTTTACCAAGAAAAGGGAATTACATATTATTATAGTTCAAATATACGTTGATGACATCATATTTGGATCAACTTGTCAAGAGCTATGTGATGATTTTTCTAAAATCATGCACAACGAGTTTGAGATGAGTATGATGGGTGAGTTAAACTTCTTTCTAGGACTTTAAATTAAACAACTAGAAGATTGCATATTCTTTAACCAATCTAAATTCATAAAAGATATGCTTAAGAAATTTGGTCTTGAAGACTCAAAACCAACTAAAACACCCATGTCCTCAGACACAAAACTCACCAAGGATGAGGAAGGTGAATCGGTAGATAACACTAAATATAGAGGAATGATCGGTAGCCTACTCTATCTCATGGCTAGTAGACCCGATATTATGTTTAGTGTTTGTCTATGTTCTCGCTTTCAAGAAGATCCCAAAGCATCACACTTAGAAGCCTTGAAACGGATATTTAGATATATTAAGGGAACGACATGTTTAGGATTATGGTATCCCAAAGGAACGGGTCTAGAAACTATAGTGTATGTCGATTCGGACCATGTCGGTGACTATGTCGATAGAAAAAGTACAAGTGGTATTTCTACTTTTGTTTGACATTGTCTCACCTCATGGTTTGCAAAGAAACAAACGACTTTAGCTATCTCAACTACTGAAGCCGAATACGTCTCAGCCGGAAAAGCATGTCAACAAGCTCTTTGGATGAAGCAAGCTCTCGTGGATTACGGAATTCATCTCAACGACATCTCTATACTTTGCGACAACAAAGGAGCTATTGATCTCAGCAAAAATCTCGTCCAACATGCTCGAACGAAACATATTGAAATCCGCCATCACTTCCTTCGCGACAATGTTCAAAAAGGAAACATCTCAATTGAGAAAGTATCCTCCGAAGATAACATTGCCAACATCCTAACTAAACCTCTCAAACGAGAACCATTTAATCTTCTCAGACTTGGATTAGGATTAATGGAACTGAACATGTAGTTAAAACATAGCCTAAACCTTAGAATAAACAAAACAAAATAATTTAGCTTAGTTCTGCTACTGTTCTCACGGCACCAAACGACTAAACGGACGGAACAAAAAATTTGGGTCCGTCTGGTCCGTGGTGACAACAATAGCCAATATTCTAAATACAAAACATCTTCTTCTTCACAATTCACTTTACCAAAACGAACCAACAACATACCTAACTCATTATTAAGGCTTCTCCCACTAATCACTGAAGAAAAAATCATTGTAAGTATCCTAACTACATTACTTCTCTTAAATTCTGAGTCAAGGGTTCTAATTTATGCACAAAACCATTACATAGGGATTATGTATATTCTTGTACAAAACATGAACTCAATTGGTAAATTGCATAACTAGTTACTGAAATTATGAACCACATTGTCAAATTGCATAAACTAATCATGTTTCTCACTATTTAAAAGATAATTACTATAAGGAACTATCCTAATTAAACAAAAACCCCATGTCAAAATTTTGAAAAGCTTCTCACGTGTAGGAAAACAATTTTTCATTGTTAATACAAATAGAAACGTAATTTTCATCACTTGCATAATGTCTCTTGAATACTAAAGGTAATGCATAACTAATATGCATTCCCGGGTATATTCAAATGAAGCCACATTGAATTAGGAGTGTTTGGGTTATCTCTTGGCTTTTTCCAAACACTACCATTAAAACCTATTTTATGCATAAAATGAGTCGAGATAACCGCAACTTCAAATTGTTTTCATATAGGCACACACTAGAACACAAAAGCTAAGTTTGTTTTGCTTTTACTACAATTTATAAATTCTTGCTCATAGGAACAAACATGATAGCCGCAAAATTTTAAGATCACAAGGACATTCTTAACTACATCCCTCAACATCACAAAACCAAGGGCCTCACCAAAGAACAAGTTGAAATCTTTAAGAGTCTAGAGAAAAGATATTTCCATGAGGGTAGGACCATTCATTCTTCTTTTTTCGACGAAACTAATCTCCGTCAAGAACTAGCCACTATCAACTTTGATTGTCTCCTTGACATCGATGAACCAATTTGTCCTAGGTTTGTCTTAGAATTCTATGCTAGTGTTGTCTCTTTCACAAATGAGGATAATCAAATGGCTCTTAGGTTTAGGATCAATTAAAATGACTACTCCATTTCTCTCAACCAATTTGATCAAGTGCTAGGAATTCCTTGCCGTGGTACGTGTCTTTACTCAGATAAGTGGTCACTCACTATCCTTGATGCTATCCATGACCGCTCTCTTCCCTACCAAACTCCTTTGGTAGACAAGGACGTCATTCGTGAGCACCTCTTTAATGAAAGGGTAGCACCAACCCGTGTCACTTGGCGGGAAAGGAAGTCAACCGAGATGCATACGGTATGGAACTCAATGAGCTCAAGCTCGAATTCAAAAAGTGGGAGGAACTCCTTAGAGCCAAAGTCATTAGCACCATAGGAAATAGAGACCACATCAATGCTTGCCTTTGCCACATGCTCTACAACTTGTCCACTCGTCAACCATTCAACTTAGCTTACTACATTGCTAGGAGAATGGTACATATCCTTACTCAATGCTCTGTTGCTCTTCCATACGGGATGCTACTCACCCGTCTCTATAGAGCTTTTGCACCCATTCCACCAAGTCCAAAAGGGTTGAAACTAGATTATTCTCTCATCCCTTACATATTTGTGCCCTTGAGTGACGAGCGAGTGTCCAAGACTAAGGCAAAAGGTAAAAGGCCAAAACCTCCAACTCCTTCATCATCATCATCATCATCAAATAGCTCCGAAGACGGTCTCCCCAACTCTCGGCTACAACCTCATGAGTACTATGCCTCTCTTCCCGAGATTGAGAACGAATCGGCGGAGTTTAAGCAAACCAAGGGGATGTTCAAGTGCCTTAGAATGATGATGACAAAAATTTACAAAAAGTTGGATAAGTGAGGTTTAAGGGAGTGTTTGGAACAAGACAAGAAACAATGATGTATGATATTATTTGTGTGTTTTCACTTCATAGGATGATAAACTAACTTAAAACAGTGATGTATGCTAACTGGTTCATGCAGGGGGATAGCACACGGGTGTTATCAAATTTTACCCATTTTCACTTTTAAGTGAAAATCATTAGCCCTTGTTGAAAATTGATGCTCCACTATGTTTGTGTATGCGTTATTGACTGTTCCTAACTAGAAATAGTTATTGCCATATGTTTTAAGAAAAATTTCAGGTTTCGGAAAAGTCCCTGATGGTTAGAAAACGGGTCTTTAAAGATTTCTGGGGACCACGGATTAGACGGCACCATTTTTTGGTTCCGTCTGTTGATAATTTTGGTACCGCCAAACCTGTACAGATGGACCAGACGGCACCAAAATTTTGGTTCCGTCTGTAGAAATTTTTGGTGCCGTGGTGACTGCAGGTAATTTTCTAAATTTCGCTAATTTCAACATTCCAAATTACCATAATTTGCTTCTAGGACAGGTTTTACTACTTTTTATTCATATTAGAACTAATTTAACACACTTAGACATATAGGATATCCATTTCCCACCAAAATTCAAAAATTTCAAAAATTCACCCAAGGAACCTGATAAGGTTTTAAAAGGTACCATTTTGAGGGGTCGTTTAAGTCCTTATTTGATCACTTTTGTATCCGTTATTGCTTAATATCGTTCCTTTTCACTTTTAGGTCTCGTGAAGGCAAAATGCTGGAATGGCACTTATTTGGACGAAAAGGCGCAAATATATGAAGAAAATGGCCAAAGTCAAAATCGAGACACTCACAGTTGCTGAAAGTAGAAGGCGACGGCGTCAGGTGCTACATTGTGACGCCGTCCCAAAATTATTGTGACGGGCCAGAACCCAAAACTCGTATTTTCAAGAGACGGCGTCTAGTTGTGAAAGAGCAGGCCGTCGCTACTCAAACGGCCTAGATGCAATCCAGACGACGTCAGAAGCTGAAGAGGACGGCGTCACGGACATAAGGTGACGCCGTCGCAAGGTTAACGTGGCCAAGATGAAACCCTAATGGCGGCGACACGACGGCGTCACTAAACATAAGGTGACGCCGTCGCAATTGTAATCTTATATATAGAATCCGAATTTTTCAGTCTTTGTGTGGAGAGTCTTTGGAGTAAAAACCTAAAACCGAACCTAAGGTGTCTTGTACAGTATTTTAGGGTTTTAAACCCTATCTCACATCAAGATAAGTCTTTACTTCATTAATTCAATTATGTCTTTGATTATTTGTGTGTATGCTTGCATGTTCTCCATGTCCGGCTAATTTATTTGTGTGTTTGCTTAGGAAGTATGAAACTTAATTATTGAATATTGATTGGTTGTTTCTTATCTTAGTTGATTAATGATCTAGTAATGCGATAGGTCATTCGTTGTGTACTTAATGCTTGATTCATCTTTGTGAACCTTAGAATATAATTACCTGAGTAGTTGTAGGCTAAACCATCCAAAGAGCTCCTTAGAGTAGGAGTTTATAATCCCTAGTGGGTTTGTAGACAAGACCCTTTGGTAAGTTCAAAGAGTTAGGGAGAAACGCATACCCTACAACTTTAGACACACAACGCAACTAGGAATAAGACGTGACACTCAACCATCAATAGAAGATAATTAAGGAGTAATACAAACTAAGTAAACACATCTTTAAACTATCATACGAGCACACATTAATTAGACATAGACTCCCACAACCTTAGTTTAGATAATTAGATAATAGTAGAGTAATCGGTAGAAATACCAAACCCCCAAATCCAATACCCGAGATTCGTACCTTTCCATTTTCATAAAATATAAAAAGATAAAAAATAATCTTCCTCAACCTTAACCTTAGCGTAGTAACTCCTTACTAGCATTCCTATTCCCCTAGAGAACGATATCAATACCCGTGGCTTACCCTAATTACTACACTACAACGATTAGGTTCACTGCCTAGGGTGTTATAAAACTTGCTCGAAGAAAAGGAAGTTCCTTTGACCTCGAACGACGCGTGTAGCATTATCAAGTTTTTGGCGCCGTTGCTGGGGAATAGAATAGCTAGTTAGTAGTCCACCTCGTTTAGGTTTCTTTGCTTGATTCCTATCAAGTAAACTTTTTTCTCATTTTTAGCTTTCTCTTAGTCTATCCCCCTTCTTCGTAACCTTTGTTCGTAACCCCATCACTTTTCATCATGGAAGGTGATAACCAACCACCACTCAATAACCAACAACCAAACAACGCTTCACCATCAAACAAATACCCACCACTTGACCCAGCCTCCGCTAACCAACTTCGAGCCCGTATCATGAGTGAGATTGGAGAGCTTGGGAAATTAAATATGATAATTGAGAATACACTTGAGGAAGCCCTTAAGGAATCTGATCAACCTCTAGATAGTGATTCGACTACAAGTGATTCGGATGATGATCTAGAAGAAGGAGATTATAAGATGTTAGAAATTATGGAGGGTAGTAAGGAAAAGGGAGAACTTAGGGAGTACTTTGATTCATACCCTAAAAGGAAAGAAACCGATGTGCCATAAAACTACAAAAATCCCAAAGGGGAGGAATATGCTCCGAGCTTTCCACCAGAACCTTTTAATTGGTGTAATACCACTATTCGCCAAAGAAAGGAAAATCCCATACTTAGTTTCATGAGGGATTCAAGAGGGAAAAGGAATGATGGGAGGTATTAAAGATTGTAGAATATTAGAGGAAGAAGATCTAGTAGTAGGCTTAGTGAACATCAGCTTAGTGATAGATCTCCAACTAGTCTAAGGAATTCCCGAAGGAGTTCACATAAGAGTTAATAGTATAAATTAAAGGGTTCGAGAGGTTAGAGTGAGTACTATGCCCGAGCTTCAACCAATCGCCTCCGACCCAGTTCACCACCCATAAACAAACTACCACTTCGCAACAAACCAACAACCAATAACTCACCACCAACCAATAGTGGAAGGTACTACTTTTCACTACCCCAATGCTTGTTTCCAATGCTTCTTCCCCCTATCTGATTCTCTTTCGATTTTTACTCTTTTTTCAAATGAACTATCCTTAGTTCGTTTCTTTGGATTTGCTCCACCTGATGATTGATCGATAAGATAAGGGGTCGTTGCCGCGGTTTTTGAACTATTACGATGTGCGCAGCAAGCTCCAGTTTCCTTGAAGGAAAAGAAGCTCGTTCAAAATA
>BPTQ01000006.1:128241857-128267313 GCA_019973895.1 Chrysanthemum seticuspe | reverse complement strand
GCTTCTTGGTGGACTTTGACAGTATATTCATATGGTCATAATTTTTGGGGACTTAACACCAATAATGGTGAGTTCTTGCTCATCAAAACCCATGAAGGTTATTGGATTTAGAACTTTGAGACAGGTTCTTCGCAATCGGAACTCAAAGGACGTCTAGATCTCAAGTACGGTGTTTCTCGGTTGGAGATATCAAGCCTTGAATTGCTAAATACGGGAACTTCTTACAAGGGAACACATCCATCTTTTCTTCAAGATAGACCCTATTCATGCCCGAGTCACAAAGTTTGGCCCATATTACGGTATTAGTGTGCATGGATCACTTTGGCAACATGCAGCAAAAAATACAAGAGTGGTTAGGACTCTTTTAAATTTTCAATTTCAGTATTATTTTTTTCTTTTGCGATTACTAAAATCTTTTATTTAATTCTAGTATATTCGAAGTACGTACTGATTATGGATTGATGGGTTTTACTTTTGTTCATACTAGTTATAATGCCTGCGCACACGCGGGGTTTTTTCTAAAATTTTCAATAATGTATTTTTATTTATTAAAAAACGAATAGCTTAATTTTTGTTTTTTGTTTTAATTATGATTCTTAATTTTGATTTATTATTATGTTAGATGTAAGTGGTAAAAGCTCATATATAGTACTTTCATAAATATGGGTCGTTTTTATGTACAAAGTTTAACTATCGCATGTTGTTTTTGTGTATCGATAATTTAGATCAGTATATTTTTTAATATTAATGGTTGTGTTACCATGACACTTTTGTAAGTTTAGCTATTATAGTATTTAATAATTATCTCAAGTGAGCATAGAAGCATCATGCTTACGTCCATGAAATTTTTTATCACTTACCTAGCCTCATGTGCACATCTTTTTGCATAAATATATGGTATTAAGCATTTGATATAATATTGGTCAAGATTTATCAGTACGTGAACGATGAGAGATCTCAACAATCCGTCGTAGTTGTGAAAGTGTTGAAACTTGTAATGGATGACTTTCAAAAGATCCCTCCCTCCCTGCAACCCCACCCCCCATCTTGTGTTTGAAGAAAGTTGACCTCGAGTTGCATTCAGCTGCATGGAATATCCACTGCAATAAACATTGTGAAATGCAAATAGAGGCATATTTATTCTTATAAAAAATGTTTTGACCATTAAACTACAAAAGTGTAATTACAATGTGAATTAGAGGTGGAAGAAGGGAGAAGTATGAGGTTGGATGACAGGTCAAAAAAAGGTCCAACTTTGCACAGATGAAAGCATGTCAGGTTGGATTAGTCCATAACATTATCGACTTGACGTGTTTCTTTTATATTTGAATTTGTTCGTTCTACCTATTTGCCTTGTTAGAGATATAATATAATCCAAATCAATCCACTCATAGATAAATGGTTCAAAATTGCCAACTATAGTGTGAGGCAGTCTAATAAAACCCCATTCTCAAATCTCCATATAGAGGTTATGATGTTTAATTATTTCAAAGATTTTCTTCTTCATTAAAAATGTCATATAAACATCCAAATAGTACTAAATTATCAGGTGAATAGAAAAGAATCAATTTCTTAGAGTCCTAAAGTAGCATTACCATCATGTTCCCAATAGAGAAACCTATATAAACATAATTATAGACAATATCATGATATGAGGTCATTCTCATAACAGGATTCGTTAATCCATGTTTAACTACGGGCTATAAAGCAATACATACTGATGTGGATTTTATTTTAAAAATTCCGTGGTGGTTAAGCATCACTACAAATTCGACCTTCAACTTCTCTAAAGCAGAGGTTTCATGCTGACCGATTTAAATAATAAAAATAAACTCTAGGAATATATAATGGCCAAGTGTATCAAATGTGTATATAACATGTGTGAGCACACACTAATGAGATTCTAACCTTAAAATGACCAACTAATGGTGATACTCCAGTGGCAGATCTTTCATGTTGGTGTATAAGACTTGAAAAAAAATTGAAGTGCTTCTAAAATGTGTAATCAGTTTAGTGTTTGGAAATAGACTGCCTTTTGGAAGGAGCATAACTTCTTGTTGTCCTTGGTTCTCTAAGTTCGTCTAATGGGAGTGCTATTGAGTACCAAAAAGATCCTTAACCTGCAAAGGATAAGAAAACTTAATATACATTCATAAAAACATATAAGGTGACTAAATATAAGACAAATCCGCTTAATTACATCAAAAATCGAATTTTAGAATCACAAACATATAATAGAATCATGGGTTTGATGATTTGAAAATCGAAATTAAAAACACATTTGACAGAAATTACCTTTTATTAGGATATTCAAGCTAAAAAAAATTGAATCAGGGGTTGTTATCTTCAATTAATTCGGATTGCAAGCTTGTGAAAAGGGAATGTCTTGGTGTTGTGGAATTAGGGATGAATGCGTTGCGATGACAGGAGTCCCCCTTTTTTTTTTCTTAAATTACATTTGTTTGCCTACAATTATGAAAAATAACATTGAGGCCCATGTGTATTTTCAATTTATTTATACATATAGCTGCAAAAACGTTTTTAAAAGAATTTTTAGATAAATTAGGAAATAATTAGGTTTAATTATTTTTTAAAATCTAAAAAAAAATAATGAAAATAAAAAAATATTACTTTAAATGGAATAAATTGATTTTTTTGAAATAAAAAATTCCCAATAGGGGTTTTGTTTTATTAGGAAAAAGATTAGTTTTTGTTTATTTTAGTTTTACAATTACTTATTCATTTTCTTTTATACGTTTTTGTTTATTTTAGTAGAAGAATAATGAAAATTTGATAAAAATCAAAGAAATAATATGATTTGTTAGTTGAAATTTATTCAAATTTGCGAATGTGTGCTAATCCATAAGTTAAAACCACCACCAAAGGCTATTAGTAAAGCCTTTAGTTTCCTCTTAAACGTTAAGAGTTCAATTCTTACTAGATTTGTACATTTTAGGTGGTCAGGGAAAGGTAGGAAATGGTATAAGGGTTAACTCGATGAGACCGTGTATATTTAAGTCAATAAAAGGTCCGGTCTCCCTATGTAACCTAATGTAGCAACAGGCATTTTCAGGGCAATACTTTTTCATAAAACTCAAAACTATTTATTCTAAACGCGTAAATATTTACTCTTACGTATAACCGTTAGGTTAAATCGTTTAAACTGAATAACGACATTTAACGTAAACTGACAATTTTCTAAGTCATTATTTGACCAAAGACTCAAAACATTCACTTTTAACATTTACGTGAGCACTTAAAGCTAAAACCAGGAGATGAACCCGCGTAACGTGAAAAACGACATTTAGCGCGTACTGACACTAAACAAATCATGGTTCACGTCAAACTAGCATGTTTTAACATTTATAAGCTTTATTAGTCGTGTAATTAAATTTACCATTTTTACATGAAAACGCATGTTTTCACATTTCGGCTCGCATAAACATGAAAAACGTCCAACCGGCACACCACATTTGCATTCTACTACATAATACACATAACAATTACAAAATTTGAAAACAAAATATTTTTTTTCCTCCTTGGTCCCTATTCGGTCAAGCCCCACACCAAGGACACCAAAACATGGCTTTTTAACTCTTATGCAACAAACATGCAACAAACTATGTTCTTGATCCAAAATGTAAGCACCAAAACCTCATAGTTGTTTTGTCTACACTTCCAACATTGTAGCATATCTTTCTCAACTATGTTTTGTCCCTAGCCAATATTGAACCACACACCACTTAACTTTATGTGTAGTTGATGCAATAAAAGAAACATTAGTAACCATTTTGCTTCACATCAAAACCCTAGAACAAATATTTTTCTTGTTCTCTCCTTTGTTCTTGTGTTCGACGCACACCACAGCTAAAAATAAACCACCAAAATTTTTCCATCGATTAAAGATTCAAGTGAAGACTTGGGTTATAGTTTAGTGTTTTGGGTTGATAATAGATAGTTATTTGGTGTTTAAAAACAACGTTTGGGTTATTATTTAGTCATTAACCACCTTTTAATCACCTATTTTGTAAGTTAATATTTTTCTTAACTTTTCTTGTACTTTTAAAAAGCTTAGTATGCATAAACACTAGAAGTACAACTTATTTTGTAAACATCATAAGTAAAAGTTTGCGGAATTTATAAACATATGCTTACATACTCGTTCGAAAATAAAGAAAATATTGGGAAAAGTATCATTGAGTTTGTGTGGTTATTTTGGTGAAATAAATGTGTAAAAAAGAGTTATGTACAGCTTATTTTGGTTGTTTTGGCTTATAAAGTGCTTATTTGTGGCTTATTCATATTCGGTCCAAATATGGAAATAAGACGCGGCTTATTTGACTCAAAACTATTCGGCTTATTATTTTGTACTTACCTCGCCTCGGCTTATTTTTTCTACTAATATAGCTTACTTGCGTATTTGATGCTTAACGAACTTATTTGGATGTGTATAAGTTTCGTTAAGTCTAGTGATGGCTTGTTGGGCTAACCGGCCGAACAAGGCCCAATGATATTCGGCTTATTTGGGTAAAACACTTTTCGGCTTATTTTAGTGCTTATTTGGAATTGTTTATTTTCGGATTTTTGGAGCTTATTTGGTTCGGTTTAGTTACTTTGTCTTATTTTTAAGGGATTAAGTCGTAAAATAGCAATGTTCTTTTCAAAGTGTACTGTTTTAATACGTGTACTTTTTTAAAATTGTAGAATAGCAATGTACTTTAATAAGTGCTCCAATTTGGTACTTGACGATGACGTGTCACGTTGTAAATGGTGTTGTTAATACAAATATCGTCATTAAACGTTATTTATATTTTATGATCTTTACCTAAGTTTTGTTAACGACAAAAGTAAAATTTTTTGTAAAGCATAAAGCTTGTCAAGATTAATAGATAGTAAAACAAGCTTTTCCTTAAATAATATCTTCATCACTCAAGCATTTACATTTTGATTAGTCATTGATAACGCTCAGATTGTACATGTTTTCAGTAGCGTTATGTGTACTTTTGTATATGTTATTTGGTTATATTTGTATGATTTCAGTGCTTAATCGCATCAAAAGATGTTTGTCTAGTATTTATAACCAAGTGCAGGGAAACGGAAGGAAAAGTAAAAGAATGTTCAATAAAAGGAAGATTCCCGTTTCAGTGAAGCATGTCAATCACAAATCAATATTTCAAGTACCATAGAAGACCAAGATGATTGAAGAACCAAGCTCTACAAGTCAGAATAAAGTAAAGGTCGATTTTCCGTCACTCAGGAAGACCAACCGCATCGGTTGCAATCGCAACCGGATCGGTTGGATGATGGTTAAAAGATACCTGTGAGGATGGACCAACCGATCGGTTACCACCGACAACCGATGCGGTTGGAGCACTGTTAGAAGACCAACCGGATCGGTTGGTCATGTGACCGATCCGATTGGGAGACCTGTTTCTGCCAAATCTTCATCACTAAGTTTTCCCATTGTACCCAAATGATTCTAGGTCCTTCCCTTGGTGTATTCTAGTCACTTCTTAACTCCTTGGAGGCCATGTTCAGCAATTAATACCCAAGGCCTTGGAACTTGTAAGAACAATAGATTAGTACACCAACTAATTATCATAACCAACATGTTAAGAGGTTAACACAATAATACTAATCAAGGATAAGAAACTAGTTTTAGCAAGTGTAGTTTTTAATCATCTGAATTTCATCATATCTATTTTCGTTGTTATATGCTTTTGGATTGCCTTAGTTGATTTAGACTTGTTAATCAGATTCACTCAAATCCCTGCGAACGATCCCGACTTACCTTCAAAATCTTGCTATAACGGACGAGTGCACTTGCTCGTATGTGTTATTGGTAAAATTGGTAAATCATCTTTTATAAATTTAAAACTTGTACACACGTACAACATCAAGTTTTTGGCGCCGCTGCCGGGGATTTGATTGTGTTTTAAAAAGTTTCAACCGATCGGTCGTCTCACAACCGATCCAGTTGCGCCCTAAACCATAACCAAGTTGATCTAACCGATCGGTCGCTCCTCGCAACCGATCCGGTTACGTGTTTTTGTCCAGAAATCTGTTTTCTTTGTTTGTCCGTGTGTTTAAATATTGCCTGGATTCTCTAGGTCATTGTATGAACACTCGTGCTGCTGGAATAGAACCAATCTCACCTCTTACCAACCCCGAACGTTTGATTCGAATAAGAAGAAGAACACCTTTCATACCCTTTGTAAATCGTGTACCTAGAGTACCAAACCCACCATTTGATAACCTTGTAGAAGCCAAAGTTGTTTACAACCCTTTCACCAATTTACCTTTTCCCATGGCGGACGATCAACTCATGCGGGGAACCAATCGAGCCGTAGCACCAACCCCTGGGAGTGCTATTGTTGCTGTCAACCTTGGTGACAACTTCACCGTGAAGGGTCATCATCTTTCTATGATCAAAGACTGTCAATTCGATGGCCGTGCGCGGGCCGATCCGTATAAGCACGTTGCCGAATTCATCGAAATTTGCGGCATGTTCCGTTATGGCGACACCGATGTCAATGCCATTAAACTCAAACTTTTCCCATCATCACTCGCCGAAGATGCTAAAGTATGGTACAATGAATTGACCTCAGGAATTATCAACACTTGGGAGGAGATGAGGCAAGCCTTTGTAAGCCGATTCTTTCCACCTGCCATGTTTGATCGGTTAATGGGAGAAATTCGTGCTTTCACACAAAACCCCAACGAATCACTTGTCGAAGCTTGGCTTCGGATGAAAGATTTGCTTCGTAGTTGTCATGGACATGGATTATCCAAAGGAACCATTATCCAAATCTTTTACCATGGACTAGATGAAATCTCTCAAGGCATCCTTGATGCCGGAGGAATTTTTCTCTATAAGACTCCTAACGATGCACACCAATTACTCGAAGATCGAGTACTTCTCAAACTCGATTGGTCTAAAGATTCAAAAACCAAACCTCTTCGAAAAACCGTTGCTTTTGTCGAAAACACCGATAGCTCAAAACTCATTCACCTAACACATTCAATGCACCACTTCATGTGCATTTACTCCTAAACCACCAAGATCAAATGGCCCAAATCAAATCTTCAAAATCCGTTCAAGCTGTTCATAATCTGTAAGTTCTAAATTGTTTTGATCAAGATTCTAAACAAGGATTTCAAAAATCTTTCAAATCCAACGGTTAAAACTCTTTAAACTGATTTTAGAAAACTGTTCACTCGAACGAATTGGGTGTTTATGCATAAAAGTGTTTGGATTAAAATGATGTTTGTTAAAACCTTTCTTAGTGTCTATTAAACTTGTTTCAATTGTCCAAAACCATCCAGAATCTTAAATTTCATTAATTTGAATTCTAGGGTTCTTGCGCTCATTTAGGGTTTTTCTATTATGTGATATGTTATTAGGTGGTCAAGAAAGTGTTTGAATAAGTTTATATGCATGTTTTGAACCTTTAAATTAGCCCAGAAACATCTAAACTGTAAGAATTTAAGTTTTAGGTTTTTTAGGGTTCATCTCCCATGAATCTTCTGATTCTGTGGTGGAAATGTGTTAAATCTTGTTCAATTGCACTCATATGAAATCTAGGACACTCTAGAAACATTCTTGTTTGATTTGTGTGGCTATATCTATTACGTGTAGATTAAGGTTTTAGAGTTTAAGAAATTTTACGCCAAGTCTTTCTGTGTGTATCTGATATGTTCGTGTGCTTGTTTTGTGATCTAAAAGATGTTTGGAATAAACTGTAATCAAGTTTTCATGTTTATATTTAACAGGTTAATTATTCGTAATGTCAGAATCTTCAGGTGTTCAAACCGTTACGCTTAAAGAATACTTTTATGCGTAAAGGTAACACCTAAGAGAAATCTTATGCGTAACTCTTACGCATAAGAGGTCTACAATGAATTACGCGTATCTTGGAAAGATATTCGTAAACAAGGCTTGCTACGCATAAGCTTTACTCTTACCAGTAAACTTTACGCGTAACATCTAGCTTATTCCTACGCGTAAGCCTAAAGCCTTTGAACTTGTCTTACGCGTAAGAAACTCTTACGCATAAGCTTGGTCTTACGCATAAGCTCCTTTCTTACGCATAAGGATCCTTGATACACATAACCCACTGTTCACTACATTTTGGCCTGTTACGCATATATTACTTGTTAAATGTTACGCATAAGTCACAAATACCTGATGTCTCATATAAGCTCACATAAGTTAATATGTTGTGTGTTAAGTGAAAAATTGGACTTTGAAATTTCAAAATTAACACGTTCACGTAACTTATCACATCAACTTCAAACAATTGGACAAATGTGACTTAGGACTTGTAACTAACATAAACATGTTACCATCAAACAAGGAATTAGATAATAAATCAGACTAAAACAAACACATTGTGTTTCCATATGTATGTTTTTTTGTCTAATGTCTTTCAGATCACAAAATGGCTGCAAATCAAACAAACATCAATGCCCCAGCATCGTCTTCAACAACTTCATATGCTCTGAATCATCTTGCAGAATTGCTGTGGACATCCTTCTGCAACATCCATTCAAATTCATGCTCACAAAGTCATCCTGATGATGAGTATGATTCAATGGATGAGGAAATACAATAAGACATTAAAGCAGAAAAGTATGGAATACCATGCTTCAACCTTTCCGGTTAATCAACCCGGTGGGGCAGGAAGGTCAAGCAGTAGTCCTCCACTTATGGAAGATCCATTGCAAACAACTCTTACCCCATCTGATCTGGTTAATCAACCCGGTAAGGATCAGGGTGTCATTGTCACTACAACTGTTGAAATGAAGCAACCACAACAACAACTAAAAAAACCGCAAAAAGAAAAGCATGGTGAAGATGTGGAAATATATGATGAAGGAGATTATGATCATGATAAGGATGAAAGATTCACTGATGATGATAATTTGGTGGCTGAAGAGGAAATGATGCGAAAAGAGGCTGAAGAAGCTTCCAGAGCTGAAGAGGAAAAGTTAAAGAAGGAATCAGACAACTACATAGTTGACAATCCAACACACATACCTCAACAGTATTCTGAATTACCTTTTGACACTTCCATCAAACCCAAATCATCATCTCAATCATCACCTCCATCAACAAAAAAAACAACTAAGTCAACAAAAAAATCTGTTAAGAAGGCAACTCCATCCAATGATTCGACAAATGGTAAAGTAGGTTTTCACCACTACACAACAAGCTACACAGCCACCACCATCTGATCAACCAAGGGTTTCAGAAATCACACCACCAATGGAAAAAACCGGTAATCACTCTACATACACTGGTGGTGAGGATCATGACATACCTGAGCCCCAACCTGAACCTCAACCGAGAGTCAGATCAAGTACATTACTGCACTCCTTGTTTTCATACGCATCAAATCAAAGAGCGTGTTGAAGATCTCCACCTCGGGGTCGAATCTTATCAAAATTCTACACTTCAACGGAATCAATCAAGAACCTCAGTACAAAATCGTTCATAAACCAAAGTTTGGGTTTGTCTACCAAAGTGAAAATCATCATACTTGCTTAATGGCTTTCGATGAAATTCACAAAGATCTATGACACCACCCTAGAGATGGTTCGAGATGGATTGGCATATCGATTGAAGGACATTGAGTTCGGTAAAATTCAGACGAAGAGATGAAATTTCAAAGGATCGCAAGGATGTTCGTTGATTTATCACTAGGATTGATGAAAGGTTGATTCATCGGGATCAGATGCAATGGTTGGAGAGCTATGTGGGAGGATGACCAAACTTTCTGATTCTAACTTACCAACGTCCTCAGAAAGTAGCTGATCGTCTGTAATCATTGGGTACTCTCTTGATTGTGATTTTGTTTGTTTGATTAATTGACAATGCCTTGTGCACACAACACAGTGTACAACCCGTACTTGTAATGAAAGGACCCTGTGGTACGCATCAGTGCCACAATCCTTATAAAAGGAGCGAAAACTTCTTACTTTTGAGTAAAACTTATCAAAACTTTCATTTTTCAAAGTTTTGCTCAAAAGAACAAGTACTTCCCCTTACGTTTTCAAAACCTCAAAAGTTTATATTACTTGTTGAGGGGGAGTATTTGCTAAAAATCTTTGTTCAAAAATTGTTCTTCGTGGAAATCTTCCCACAAAACTCAAAATGGACATATTCGATATCAAAATTTCGTCAAAAATAACATTTATATGCCATTTTTGAGGGGGAGAAAAATTGTGTGATACAAATATGTTGGAAAATGTGATTGAATCTTCGTGCTAAGACTTAACCCATGAATTGACGAGAACTGAACTGTCATACATCGAAAAGATTTGTCTTCCAATACTTATCCGAGTAGATTGTACCTATTCGAGAAACTCCTGATAGACATGAACTTTGACGGGTTTGACAACCTTTCGAGGTTTGTCCACACCTTCAAGATAGTTATTAGAGCTAGTTGTCACCTAAAAGCTGACAATGTAACTCTTTAACTATACAACGTAACCGTGTCTCGCGGGGATTTGTCTATCTTGAGTCGATCAATTCAAAAGTGCGCGCTCCTCTCTCACCGTGCAGATTTCTGTCATAACACTTAAGCACGTGTTGAGGGGGAGTATTTATGCAAAAGACAAAAACTCTCACAGTGGTACAAAACGTTTTTACTCATAACCACTTTGAGAGATTTTTCAAGAAAATGGTTTTATGGCAACATAGGTTAGTCATGGAGTTATAAGGTGACTAAGGTTAGGAATAACCGTCCTATGATCCGCCAGAGCCGGAGGGATCTACCCAAGGACACCACAAATAGTTAGAACTTAGAAGTCCTTAGGTATGATTATAAAAAAGAGAAAATGAGAATCGAAGAAAGAAGGAGTTGAAGAATTAAAAAGAAAAGTAATGAAAATGGTGAAAAGTAATAGCCCTCCAAAATTATTCAACTTAGGGCAGACACCGGGTTCAATACATATGCTACTGGTTGTCACTAGATGACACCGGTATTGAAGATCAAAGTCGTCATGGTCCCAGTGACGCATGCACTAAACCTTCTTAGCCACTCAAGTTTCTCTCAACAGAAGCTTGTTTCATTCTCACAGGAAACCCTACGTAAACTATCGAATTTCTCTTAGAGATTGTTGGTATTGAAGAAGGAGACCCTCTCCCTAGTCTCCGCATAGGGAAACCAAAGCGCACTATTGAGTCTAGACCCACGAGATTCATCAAAAGATCTATTAGGAATACTCGACATTTCATCACTTGTCGTTCAACAATAAGGACGCAAGTGATACTATTCTAGAGTCCTACACAGATCTTAGCAATCTATCGAGAACATTTAAGAGAGGTTCACAACTATGATCCTCAGTGATTGAATGGAAACTCCTGCCAGGGTCAACATTAAACAGCCCTGACAGCAGGTCACTTCGGTAACTCCTTGTGGGTTACACTTAGTGTTGTCTCAAACGGTCTACAGTCGTGGGGTGATGCTTCGGTGTACCTCAGCGACTCACCTGAACTGTAGATGTACTTCGGTACATCGTGTTATCCTACTTGAGGGACTCCAGTTCAGGAACAACCTTTGCTAGAATTAGAGATGTGTTTTCACACTATGCTGTTAACTCGCTCGAAGTTCGAACTTGTAAGTGCTGGAAATCCCGCTAAGGAGATTCCTTTCAAGAATCGAGTCCTGAAGATGTGGTTCATTATTTGAACTTGTTCAATATAATGCCAATTGTCCCTTTATGGGATTCGGACGGCTGATTCGCCCGACCAAGGTGAATGGAATCAAGACATTCATCAGAAGAACAATCGTTGTGGTCAATTCTCTAAGAAACGACCACAGTGATCGATTGGTGTTTATCACTAACCCATTCTTGTGTTTTCTTCTTATGGATGCTCCTGGGAGATGATCGTGCTGATTCTCCACATGCTCATATCAACAAAAACAAATTGAAATTCTCTCGAAAGGCAACACAAAAGTCAGAATGATTCTTCATCACAGAATCTACAAAGTTTAAAGACTAAAGAGAACTACATCAACACTGAAATCCAAAGTTAAAGAGCGTGTGAGCATGTTGGAGAAGGACGTGGAGACACCTGAGCAACGAAGCGGACCTGATGCATATTACAACAACATAACATCACCATATCCACACCAGAACAAAGAACAAAGATAAATGAAGACGTCAAAGCTGAAAACTTCAAAGAAAAACAAGATCCTCACACTGGGGAGATTGTTGGAATCAAGGCACTTCTTCTCACAAGAAAGAAGAATGTCAGAGGACGTCAAAGCAACTATTACATCAGCACCAACAAAGTTTCAAGATTACTGAAGTTATTAATTACCAACACTTAGGGGATATTGTTGGAATCACTCCTAAACTATATTTCAAGTGTTTGTAATTAACATGTAACAGGTTGCTTAATTAGGCTTTTATGTTAGTTTCAAAGGCAAGGCTTATGTAGAAAGCCCATAAGCCTTGGCCCATATCCAATAAGGAAGGAAGGGAACTTGGTGTATTGCCCTAGTTCCTTTCCCTATATAAGGACATGTAAACCTTCCTTAGAAGGTTGGTTGTTCATTTACTTTCAATATCTACGCATAACATTTCACATACTAATTCGTGTATTGCTTGTTCTTGTTCAACCGATCACTTCTTTATCTTATTTCTTATATATTAATGCTTGTGTTACAATATGGTGACCTAACAATAATTTTATACCAGTGGATGTTTTTCCTAGATTTCCTTGAGGGCAAGCAAAGTTTATGTAAAACCTGAAAATTTAAAATCCGAATAAAGACTAAAATACCCTTGGAACTAAAAATTATAAAATACGTAAAATATATTTATAACACTTAAAGAAATAAAAAGATTAACTTGCGAATATTTAAAAACCCTAACTAAAGTATATTGCGTAATTGTTTTGGTACGACGAAGAGTTAATGTTTCGTGATTTTTGGGTCGTGTTCTTTTGTTTCGAATGAGCCAAGGGCCGAAGCCATGGTGTCGTGTGAATGGTGTGACCGGTTGGACCAAACCCAAACCCAACCCAATTACTTTCCTAGTTTAACTCAAATATTACAACTATAAATACATCACATATTCATTAAATTGGAACCCTAGTTATTTTGCTCTCTCTTTTTCTTTTTCTCCCTATTCGGCCGAGACTCACACAAACACCTTTGGTGTCGATTTTGCTCAACCAAGTTAAGGTATATTGTTTATTTGTCTTCCTTTAACGTATCTTACACGTATATGTCAAGTTATAATTGTTTCGTCGCTTTTTGTTCTTTTTCTTTTGTGGCCGAGGGGTGTAAAACAAAACCAAGACAAACCCTAACTCATTTAACCTAGTAAATAATAAGAGACATGTAACGTAAGATGTGATATTGAATCGAGTTATGTTGTGTCGTTTTAATGAGGGCCGAAACATATGAAGTTTGGACCGAACCATGGTTAGTTTTCGAATGAGGTGTATAAGCTTAATAACTTGAATGTGTAAAGTATTTAGATGAGTTAAAACATGTGTATAAACCCTAATAACCGAAACCCTAATTTGAATTGAATTACATATGAGTTTTTGAAGATGCATTAATTAAGTAAAGGTTATGTTAAACATAAACCCTAGTTTTGATATGTTAAATTATTAAGTTATGATAAACCCTAATAGAGTAAATGCGTAGTTAATACGAGCAATAAGTAAATTGTGTGTCACATAAAATCATAAACATTTACGTTGAAAAATAAAAAGGAAAGAGTATTATGTGACGAGTTAGGTTAAGTAATTAGTCATTAAAAGACTAAACATATAGGCACATATACATTAATGAGACATTAAAGAATGAAAACCCTAAACGTTAATAAAAGATATATGAAACCCTAAATTACTATATTGATATTAAAACATTTAAGTATAGAAACCCTAAAATATTAAAAGACCATTGTGACGATTTCGGAATCATTAATAATATATACGACATTAATGTATATAGGTTCTGTGAAGAAGGAGTAATTCTTTGCTTCCCTGTTTCGACTTTTGATCTTTTGCTTTCGAATAAGGTACGGATATTCTGACCTTTTCAGTAAAGGTTTCGTATGAAGTTTTCTTTCGTTTTCATATTAGGATTTCCTAAACCTTTGCTATGAACCCTAATGTGTCTATTTGAGCTGTTGCTTATCTGAACTGTGATTTTTGAATCATAAACCATTTGATTTTGAACTATATGATATGAAGACTTTGATTTTGAAAACATGATTAAACGTTTGATAAAATATGATCTATGTCAGTTATGACATTCTTATTTGATCTCTGATAGTTGACACCCGAGCCAATTTTAACTAGTCATGGGGGTTCCATGTCCGTGTCAGCAAATGCACTTCTGACATGACTCTAGGGCAGTAGAGTGATGTTCTGCCATGTCCCTTATCTGTTATCTGTATGAGCTCAATTTGAATTGTATTATGAATATCTGTCTGTGGGGCGTATGGATGCATCCTAGATCTGTTATATGCCATATATTATCCGTTATCTGTTATATGTTATCTGATGATTGATGCTGCGTGCATGCACGTCCTTCATAACTCTGGTAGGTCTCCCCTACAAATATGTTGCCTTATGTGATTATGATATGTTTCTGATATGGCATATGTTCTGGGCTTCGAGGTAGTTAAGCTATAAAACTTATTCTGATATTCTGAATTATCTTTTGAAAAGACTATGATTTCACTATCTTTCTTTTACTTTGTTTCGTATTCGATTTTAGTTTCGTATTCTTTTTGTTTGTATATCTGTTCACTGGGCTTCTGAAGCTCAGCCACACTTTTCTTTTCTTCCGCGGCAGGTATCTAAGCATTGGAGCTGGGTATTGCTTTGGGATGAGTGCTGAGTGGACTTACCTTAGAGATTTAGCTTTGATATTATGATACCATTAGACTTATGTTTTAGACATTTCTTTTGGAGTTATTTTTCCGCTGGGACCTATGTATTGAAGTCTTCTGACTTGGATTATTTCCATATTTATGTTAAAGATTTCTTTTGGTTTATA
Source organism: Chrysanthemum seticuspe (assembly GCA_019973895.1). Taxonomy (NCBI): domain Eukaryota; kingdom Viridiplantae; phylum Streptophyta; class Magnoliopsida; order Asterales; family Asteraceae; genus Chrysanthemum; species Chrysanthemum seticuspe. The sequence goes on along the minus strand of BPTQ01000006.1, from coordinate 128,252,281 downwards.
TGTTTGCTTTGATATGACACCATTACTTGTGATTCCTTTACCCTTGTGGGGTCGGGGCGTTACAGTTTAAGTGTGGGGGAATTTGATAACGCTCAGATTGTACATGTTTTCAGTAGTGTTATGTGTGCTTTTGTATATGTTATTTGGTTATATTTGCATGATTTCAGTGCTTAATCGCATCAAAAGATATTTGTCTAGTATTTATAACCAAGTGCAGGGAAACGGAAGGAAAAGTAAAAGAATGTTCAACAAAAGGAAGATTCCCGTTTCAGTGAAGCATGTCAAGCAAAAATCAGTATTTCAAGTACCATAAAAGACCAAGATGATTGAAGAACCAAGCTCTACAAGTCAGAATAAAGTAAAGGTCGATTTTTCGTCACTCGGGAAGACCAACCGCATCGGTTGCAATCGTAACCGGATTGGTTGGATGATGGTTAAAAGATACATGTGAGGATGGACCAACCAATCATGTAGAAAACTAGAAGGGGGGTTGAATAGTTTACCAATTAAAAACTTTGTTTTGAAACTTATTGAAAGATCAATTGATATTGATCTTGAGTATGTTAATGAAATATGCAAGCAATGTGTAATAAGTAAATAAGGAAAGAGATGATCAAACCACAACAAGTTGTTTATAGTGGTTCGGCCTACAAGGACTCTTTTTCCTTGCCCTACTCCACTCCCCGAGTCTCACACTCGAGAGTTTAACTTCACTAGTCAACAAGCTCCTTTCACCGGCGGAGAAAACCTTTACACTTCGCTTACACTATTTCCGACACTAAGCTAGATGTCGAGTTCTTTCCAAGGGTACAACTACTCCCACACACAATGTATTTTGAGGACTAAAATACTAACCACTCACACTCACAAGATTATGATGGTTTGATACAACAATGAAGTATGGATCAACACTAGATCATACAACACTTAAACAAACAAGACTTCCAACTTCTCGTTGAAGCTTGAATATGACTTGATCTTCTTTGCTACAAAAGAGATCACTAATATGATATGAAACTGAGTTAGAAAGGTTAGAGAGAAGATATGTATGAGAGTATGTTAGAAAGGGATGAAAAACTACTTGGCTTGGCATTGCTATTTATAGCCAAAATGGACAGGAGCGTCCACGGACGGCGGACCCCTTAAAAGGGTTCCGCCCGTGTACCATTTTGGTACCGCCGGGTCTGACAGCCAAGATATCAAATCTTGCCAAAGTCAACTCTATCTAAGTGAGATTGTGTAAGATATGAAGAGTGCAAATCTTCAGAAAATAACTAATGAAATCTTTCAATGATTTCCATGATGTAATACATGATGTCAAATGTTGTATTACTATTTTTAAAAATATGCAAATGCTTAAGTAGTGTTTGGTTTTAAGAACCTAACACATTCTAAAATTACTATCATACATAATGATTAGAGTCATATCAAGATGTCACTAATCACAAATGTAAATGCTTGAATGATGAATATATTGTTTGAGAAAGCTTGTTTTAATATCTAATAAACTTGACAAGCTTTAAGCTTTTATAAATTAAATTTACTTTTGTCGTTAACAAAACTTAGGCAAAGATCAAAAATATAAATAACGTCTAATGACGATATTTGTATTAACAATCTCCCCCTTTTTGTTGAGGACAAAATATAAATTTTATTTTTATAAAAGAAACAAAGTTTGTACAAGAGTTATAAAAATATTAGTTTTAGAACTTGAAAAGGAAATGATAATGCAAGTGTATGAAATTTGACTTTTTATGAAAGTCAAAGAATTCACTAGTTGATGCATGATGTTGACTTTTTCAGAAAGTCAAAGTATGCAGTTTGACTTTTTTAAGAAAAGTCAAGTATTATCAATGAGGGTCCTGTTTGACTTTTAGAAAGTCAAATGTATGCAGTTTGACTATTTCAGAAAAGTCAAATATAAATAATTTCAAAGTTCTATATTTTCTCCCCCTTTTTGTCTCAACAAAAAGAAGAGGCGATGCGTAATGTAATGAGCCCGAGCTACTATCTCCCCCTTGTTCAAAGCTCCCCCTAAATTGGGTGCTTTAATGGGAAGATACATGGATTGTGAAAATAAAGCTACAAAAAAAAAATTGTTAGTAATAATGATCATTCACAAGCATTTCCAAACACTATGTAATGACGCCAATATAATAAACAACATTCATTAGTTAAAATTTTTCCATGAGTAAAGATCATGAAAAGAGAACACAATGATGTGTTTTTAGTACAAGAAATAAAAATTATCCTAAGAAAGTAAACATAAGAAAGACTATTCTAAAACCATCCTAAAGTGATGGTGGATGGGAAAGAGCGTTGAGACGCTCAAGGATGTGGTTGAGGATGAACCTCATTTCTTCTTGGAAGTCATGGACCATAACCCGGGTCCGTTCCACGGTTTGGCCCGTTTGCTCACAAGTTGAGCAACCATGCCTTGGAGGGTAGAATGTTTGGGAAGGTTGTGGTGGTGGAATGGTGGATGTGTTGGTGGTGTTGGGGATGTTTGGAGTGGTCATGATGGATGCAAGCAAAGCATTTTGCATTTGCATTGTCTCACTTAAGTGAGAATCCACCATGCCTTTGAATTGGTGGAGGTTGTGGAGTTCCGATTGAATCTCCTCTCTAGTGGGATTGGCATCCCACATACATTCCTCAATGTCCTCAAGATGAGGGGACATTGATGGGGGAAGTGGATGATCCCCATATAAAGGACCATGAATGTCCTTGTGAATGGGGTGGAAGAGAAGAGGTTTAGGCCCTAATGGGGCGTTTGGATCAAGGGATGACCGAGGTGACTCATGAGCAATCCGCTCAATTGTGCCAAATGATGGCAATGGTGGTGGATGATTTGGCCTAGGAGGCAAGTCATCCAAGTCCTCTAGGAAAGGATTTGGTGAAGTTGGTGGAGTTGAAAATAACTCCATAGGAACAAGAGTTGGAGACCTTGGTGGTGAAGGTGGTGAGGGTGTTTTGGATGTTTGGATGGGTGCCGGAGGAGGTGAAGTTGGTGTTTTTGTAGGTGGTGGAGTGGTGATCACAATGTGTGATTGATTTGGTGTAGCCAATGTAAGGCTTGTATCATCTCGGATGGGAGATGAGATTGTTAGTGGAGAAGACTCGGATGAGGAGCTCATGTTCACGAAGCAACAAGGCCTAACGCTAATTCTAGCGGTCTTCTTGCAAGGTTTTGGAGAGGATTTTGTCATTTTTGACTTGGGTTTTACTTTGCTAGATAATAGTAAGAATGAAGAAGGTGTGAGGATGATCATGGTAAAACCTCTCAATTTATAGAAGTGAAAAATTGTGGAGAAATGTGTTTGACTTGATGTTAAACCATTGAAGAGAGGAGGTTCCTAATGATTTGGAAGTGGGTTGAATGCTAGTCATATCACCCAAGTCAATCCATACAAGAGAGATGAAGTGAAGAAGAAAAGATTTGCAATAAATGTGTTCTAGTGAGTGGAATTTCCTAACATTCAGATTACCCACGAATTTGAAGGTACCAAAAATTTGGTTCCTTCCTTTATGCCAAAGGGCTCCTTGGGTGGATTTTTCAAATTTTTGAATTTTGGTGGGAAATGGATTTCTTATATACCTTAGTGAATTATACTAAATCTAATAACATTATAAACTAGGTAAGATTGATTTATAAGTGATGGAAGATAATTTGGAATCACGAAAGAGTCAAAATTCAGAAAATTACCTGGAGGATCCACGACACCAAAAATATACACGGACGGTACCCTAAAAAGGGTGCCGTCTGGTCCGCCTGTACAGGTATGGCGGTACCAAACTACATAAAGGACGGTACCAAAATTATGGTGCCGTCTGATCCGTGGAGTGCAGAAATATGGACATAGTAAGTTTTTAGGTGTCGGGGACATTTCTGAAACCTGAAATTTTTCTCAAAAGCTGTTATACTAAACATTTCTAGTTAGGAAAAGTAAATAACACATGTATAAACATAGTGAAACATAGATTTTGAGCAAGGCTTATTGATTTTCACAATATAGTGAAAATGGGTAAAATTTGATAGCATACTTGTGCTATCCCCCTGCATGAGATTGTTAGCATACACCATTGTTTCAAGTTATATTATCATCCTACATAATAAAAACAACTAAATACTATCAAACATTGATGATAATGCATTGTTCCAAACACACCTTAAAGTACCCTTATTTGTCCAACTTCTTGTAAATCTTGTTCATCATCCTACCAAGGCACTTGAACATTCCCTTAGTTTGCTTGAATCTGCTGATTCATTCTCTCTCGGGAAGAGATGCATAATACTCATGAGGTCGAAGATGAGAGCTTGGAAGACCATCCTCGGAGCTATTTGATGATGATGATGAAGGAGTTGGAGGTTTAGCTCTCTTGCCTTTAGTCTTAGCAACTCGAGCATCACTCAAAGGTACAAAGATGTGAGGGATGAGTTCATAGTGAAGGTGCATCCCTTTTGGGGTTGGTGGAATTGGAGCGAAGTTTCTATAGAGACGGGTGAGAAGCATCCCGTATGGAAGAGCAACCGATCCTTGAGTTGGAATATCAATCATTCTCCTAGCTATGTAGTAGGCCAAGTTGAATGGTTGTCGGGTGGACAAGTTGTAGAACATGTGGCAAACACAAGCGTTTATGTGATCCCTATTTCCTATGGTGCTAATGACGTTTGCTCTAAGTAACTCCTCCCATTTCTTAAATTCGGGCTTAAGTTCATTTAGCTCCATTCCATATGGATCTCGGTCTACCTCTTTTCCCTTTCGGGTTACTCGGGTTGTATCAGTTTTTGGGTTAAAAAGGTGTTCACGGATGACATCCTTATCGGCCAAACGGGTTAGATAGGGAGAAGTGCGGTCGTTGATTGCATCAAGGGCGGTGAGTGACCACTTATCCGTGTAGACACAAGTTCCTCGGTTGGGAATTCCTAGTACTTTAGCAAATTCGCTTAAGGTGATGGTGTAGTCATTTTGGTTGATTCTAAAGCTAAGACAAAATTCATCATCGTCTTCATCACTAAAGCCGGTCACACTAGCATAGAATTCTAACACAAACCTAGGACAAATTGGTTCATCAATGTCAAGAAGACAATCGAATTGAATGGCGGCTAGTTCTTCACGAAGATTGGTATGTTCAAGGAAAGATTGGTGAATGGTTCTACCCTCATGGAAATACCTTGATTCTAGACCCCTAAATATTTCTACTTGTTCCTTGGTAAGTCCTTTGGTTTTGTGGTGTTTGGGAATGTAGTTAAGGGTGTCTTTGTGATCATAGAATCTTGCGGCTACCATGGTTATTCCTAAGGACAATAATTAAAAAAAATTAGAATAAATTTTAACGTTTTTGGTTCTAGTGTGTGCCTACATGAAAACAATTTGGAGTTGCGGTTATCTCGACTCATTTTATGCACAAAAATGGTTTTAGTGGGGTGTTTGGTAAATACCATGAGATAACCCAAATGCTCCTAATTCAATGTGGCTTCATTTGAATATACCCGGGAATGCAGATTAGTTATGCAATACCTTTAGTATTCAAGAGCATGCAAGTGATGAAAATTTTAACGTTTCTATTTGTATTAGCAATGAGAAAAAAAATTGTTTTCCTACAAGTGAGAAGCTTTTCAAAAACTTTTGACATGGGGTGTTTGGTTGTTTGAATAAGGCCTTATATTCATTATCTATCAATTAGTGGGAAACATGATTTGTTTATGCAATATGATAATGTAGTACCTAATTTCAATGACTAGTTATGCAATTTTCCAATTGAATTCATATTTGGTATAAAAGCATACATAAAACCCCATGTAATGATTTGTGATAGTTTTGTGCATAAATAAGAATCATAGACTCGGAATTAAGAGATGAAATGTAGTTAGGATACTTACAATGATGTTATCTTCAGTGATTAGTGAGTGGGAAGATGACAATAATGAACTTGGTTTAAGTTTTACACGTTTTGGTAAAGTGGGTTTTGAGGAAGAGGATGATTTGTATATAGCATTTTTGCTTCTGTAGACACCACGGACCAGACGGCACCAAATATTTGGTTCCGTCCGTGTTGACGTTTGGTGCCGTGGCTACAGTAGCAGATACAAGGCAAAATTGTTTTGGTTTGACTATTCTAATGTTTTAGGCTATGTTTATCTTACATGTTTGGTTCCATTAACCCTAAACCAAGTCTAAGAAGATTAAAAGGTTCTCGTTTAAGAGGTTTAGTTAAGATGTCGGCAATGTTGTCTTCGGAGGATACTTTCTCGATTGAAATGTTACCTTTTTGAACATTGTCGCGAAAAAAGTGATGACGGATTTCAATGTGTTTTGTACGAGCATGTTGAACGGGATTCTTGCTGAGATCGATGGCTCCTTTGTTGTCGCAAAGTATCACAATGTCGTTGAGATGAATTCCGTAGTCTACGGGAGCTTGCTTCATCCAAAGAGCTTGTTGACATGCTTTTCCGGCTGAGACGTACTCGGCTTCAGTAGTAGAGATGGCTAAAGCCGTTTGCTTCTTTGCAAACCATGAGGTGAGACAATGTCCAACAAAAGTGCAAATACCACTTGTACTTTTTCTATCGACATAATCACCGGCATGATCCGAGTCGGCATACACTATGGTTTCTATACCCGTTCCTTTGGGATACCATAATCCTAAACACGTTGTTCCCTTAATATATCTAAAAATCCTTTTAAAGGCTTCTAAGTGTGATGCCTTTGGGTTTTCTTGAAAGCGAGCACATAGACAAACACTAAACATAATGTCGGGTCTACTAGCCGTAAGATAGAGTAGGCTACCAATCATTCCTCTATATTTAGTGTTATCTACGGATTCACCTTCTTCGTCCTTGGTGAGTTTAGTGTCCGAGGACATGGGTATTTTAGTTGGTTTGGAATCTTCAAGACCAAATTTCTTAAGCATGTCTTTTATATATTTAGATTGGTTAAAGAAAATACCATCTTCTAGTTGTTTAATTTGAAGTCCTAGAAAGAAGTTTAACTCACCCATCATACTCATTTCAAACTCGTCATGCATGATTTTAGAGAAATCATCACATAGTTCTTGACAAGTTGATCCGAATATAATGTCATCAACGTATATTTGAACAATAATAATTTGTGATTTCTTTTTCTTAGTAAAAAGAGTATTATCTACTAATCCCATAGTATATTTGTTATCAATAAGAAAAGTCTTAAGACGGTCGTACCAAGCTTTAGGTGCTTGTTTAAGGCCGTATAATGCTTTCTTGAGTTTGAAGACATGATGTGGTTTCTCAAAGTCGGTAAAACCGGGAGGTTGAGCAACATACACTTCTTCGTTAATAAACCCATTAAGGAAAGCACTTTTAACATCCATTTGAAATAATTTAAAGTCATAAGCACATGCATAAGCAAGTAATATTCTAATAGATTAAAGTCTAGCTACCGGTGCATAAGTTTCATCATAGTCAATTCCTTCTTGTTGATTATAACCTTGTGCAACAAGCCTAGCTTTGTTTCTAGATACTACACCATTTTCGTCCATTTTGTTTCGAAAGACCCATTTTGTTCTAATTATAGTTTGATCTTTGGGTTTTGGAACTAGTTTCCAAACATCATTTCTAACGAATTGGTTTAATTCTTCTTGCATGGCAATTACCCATGATTCATCTTTTATTGCTTCATTTATGGTTTTTGGTTCAATGGTGGATACAAAACAAAAATGATTACTTTGATTTTGGGCTTGTGACCTTAAGGTTCTTTGATTAAGTTGTCCTATGACCTTTTCTAATGGATGACTTTTAGATTCTTTGATGTTGACAATTTCCTTATTTGATGGTTCATCTTCCTTGTTATTATTAATTTGACTTTCTATTATTTGACTTTCAACTAAGTCATCATCTACCAAAGGTGATGTCTTAGAGGGAGGTGGACTTTCGTCAAAAGTTATGTTCAACGATTCCTCGACTATCATTGTTTCTTTATTTAGGACAATGTAAGCTTTACTAGTTTGAGAGTAACCAAGAAATACACCTTCATAAGACTTTGGGTCAAACTTGGTGAGATAATCCTTAGTATTAAGAATAAAGCATTTACAACCAAAGACTCTAAAATATCCTAATGTTGGCTTTTTACCTTTATAAAGTTCATATGGTGTTTTGTTTAGGAAAGGACGTATTAAGACTCTATTTAAAATATATGTAGAAGTGTCAACGGCGTTACACCAAAACTTTTGAGGAATGTTTTGTTTATTAAGCATTGTTCTACTCATTTCTTGAATTGTTCTATTTTTACGTTCTACTACTCCATTTGATTGAGGTGTTCGTGGAGCGGAAAAGTTATGTGTTATACCATTTGTATCACAAAAGTTTCCAAATTGAGTTTCGTTGTCAAATTCACGACCATGATCCGTTCGGATCGACACAATTTTGACACCTAGAAGATTTTGAATTTTCTTGCTAAGTATTTCAAATTTATCAAAAGCTTCATTTTTGGTTTTCAAAAATAACGTCCAAGTAAACCTTGAGTAATCATCTACTATGACCAAAGTGTATAAGTTGCCTCCATAGCTTCTTATAGCGGATGGCCCAAACAAGTCCATATGTAATAATTCTAGACACTTAGATGTGGACACCATATTTTTAGATTTGTGACTACTATGTGTTTGTTTACCAATTTTGCAAGCGTCGCAAAAGTGTTGGTCATATTTTAGTTTTGGTAAATTCCTAACCAACTCTTTTGAAGATAGGTTTTGTATAAGTCTAATATTAGCGTGACCTAAGCTTCTATGCCAAAGAGATGAGCTATCGTCTAATGTTGTTAAGCAAAGTTTGTCATTATATGTTTTATCTATTTTCATGACGTATATGTTATTTTTCCTAACTCCTTTAGCTATGGTGATACCATCTTTTAGTATTTTACTACCATTTTCATCAAATAGTACTTTATACTTTTTATCACATAGTTGGCTAATACTAAGTAGATTAAATCCTAACCTATCCACATGAGCAACATTTTCAATAGTTAGGGAGTTATGAGCAATCGTACCTTTGCCAATGATTTTGCTTTTGAGATTGCTACCGAAAGTGACATTACCTCCGTCATACTCTTGGTATGATGAGAAGAGACTTTTGTTGCCCGTCATGTGTCGTGAACATCCACTATCTTTTATCCATTCATCAGGTTCCAATCCAACTTTCAAGCATACCTAAGAAGCAAATAACTCAAACATTTGGTCCCCAATATCTCATGGGTCCGTTTGGGTTAAACATACCATTTATTTGATTCATGTATGGACATGATGAGTAAGAGTTCCATGGCATGTAATCTGGAGTTTGATATGGTCTAGGAAAACTTTGATTCCAACCGTTGTGTTGGTAGTTAGGTTGAACGTTGTGGTTGCTCTTAGGAAAGGGGCGTTTGGCAAAAGAAGTTTTATATCGTTGTTGAGTAGTTTTTGATCTAAATTCATTTTTAACAAGTCCTACTCCTGATATAATGGCTGGTTTTAGTTTAACATTATCATTGGTTTTCTTTGTTACTTTAACAAATTCAGTACGGTCCGTATTGCGAACATTCTGTTCTGCTGAAGTACCCGCGGTACCATTTTGCACAACGGACGGAACCCTTATTTTGGTTCCGTCTGGTCCGTGCTGTACTGCAACAATTTTGACAGAATGTTCGTCCTTTTCGGCCGTTTTGTTTTGACTTTTTGGAATTAATACTTCATTAAAACCTAGCCCATTCATGTCTCCTGGTGTTTTATGGATTTTAACTATTTCATCGGCAAGAGCGATGTTTTTGTTAAACCTTTTAAACTTAGAATTATTTTCTATTAGAACTTCTTGTGTGAGCTTTAGTTTTTCTAAATTTTCCAAATTGTTTTTGTAGCGAGAACGGCTACTTTATCAATTTTAGGTATTTTGTGGTCCTCTGTACTTACCCGATCCAAAATTACTTCATAATTAAGGTTTTTCAGTTTTGTTTTGCCGGCTTTTCCTGCTTGTAAGACAGTTTTAACAACGTCATGTCGTGCCTGGTCTGCCTTGGTTTTATTCCCAAGGCAGGCAACACGTTTTACCATGGCGCCCATGAAGTCGTCTTGTCTTACAAGCGTTATGCCTGGCATGACTTAAACAATTTCATTGTTTCTTTTGGTTACTATTACAATTTGATTTTGGTCGGTAATATAGTCCTCATCCTGAACAATTTTTACTTAAATCTAGTTTTTGATGAGTTGTTGCTATATTTTGAAGAAAACGGTTTGCGGGGAAAGGATTCTCGTTGGTGTTGCAAGTTGGATTGATGGTTGTGTTGCCAACCTTAGTTTCAAAAGGATCTGGTATAGTTTGAGGTCTAATGTACGGTACCTTGAGAATGAGTAGTACAGGTATGTACTTAGTTTATTTACCATACAAATTGGGTTTGCCTGGGTACTCTGACAGAGAATAT
>BPTQ01000006.1:128219918-128240185 GCA_019973895.1 Chrysanthemum seticuspe | reverse complement strand
ACTTGATATACGAATCTCTTTCTTCGTAGCGACTTGCTTCACAATTTTGTAGCGAGTTACAGTTTTGGAGCTAGCGACTTAGACCTAGCGATTAACAGTACAAGTAGTGGACTCTCCACTACGGGTAGCGACTTGGTGGTAGCGACTTGGTCTGTAGCGAGTTGCTCTTTAGCGACTTGAATCTTTAGCGACTTGAGTAGCGAATTGCTGCCAAAATTTTGCTAGCGACTTGAGGCTTAGCGAGTTACTACTTAGCGACTTGCATTTGTCTAGCGACTTGGGACTTTAGCGACTTGGTGGTGTAGCGAATTAGGTGTTAGCGACTTGGTACTTAGCGACTTGGTGCTTAGCGACTTGGTTCAAGGGTTATAGCGACTTGGTTGATTTTTACGAAGAAGAGGTTTGACCAAAGTTGACTTTTTACGTCAAATCTTCAAACGGCCATAACTTTTGATCCGTAACTCCGTTTTCAGCGAAATACCTGTCAAAACGACCGGAACAGCCTGAATATTGTGAGGTTTCACCACGATGTCGTGAAACGAATTTTTCGAGGCCCAAATCCTCTCCGAAAGGAAGTTATTGAGCTTTTAAGTTTTTAGACCTAAATTTCTCCATAAAATCGTGCAACAACCAATCCAAATCACAACCAAACAACATCTCTGCTTATCCCACAAACAATCATAAGACCTAACACACAATTGTCTATCATTGTGTCGATCCATTGGTCATCTTAACACATTCCATTGGTCATTGCTTAACGGTTTGGTCTTGATTTTAGTAAAATCCCGCGAAAGATTCTATTTCTCGGTTTAAATCATAGACTTGTAAAATCCCGTGCATTCTACCACATCATGTCTTACTCTACTGACCCAGTGATTTCAGAAGTGCTTAAATTGTATGATGTTGTGGACAATAATGTTAATGAATGCTACACTGAACGATTAAAGATGTTTGAATTAAACAATGAGGATGTGAGATCTTTCTGTTCTGATTACAATGAGAATGAATTGCACCTGCTACAGAATGCCATGCAAATGAAATGCAACATTGAGCCCTATCAGCTACTTCATCTGCACCTCATACAGCTATTATCCATAGCTGGGGATCGAACATGTAGTGCTCTTTTCCGCCAGGACTTACCTACATTGACAAGAAGCTTGCTGTTGAAATTAGAACATTTAAAGCTGCAACTTACCAATGAAGAGGTTCAAAAGGATGGTTCCAGTGTAGCTCTTCAAGTAATCTACAAACAATTTCAGCCATTCATCAGTGGGGAATATTCAGCAGATTACGATCAACACTTGACTGGAATTTTCTTCAAAAAACATACTGGAATGGAAATTCAGGAATTCATTGAGACATTTATCCAACTCATGGATAATGTGAAAAAGTACATTGAAGATTCTGCACAAAAGAATGAAGACGTGAATGAGTGTCAGGTGCAGTTGAAAGATTGTTGTGATAAGTTGGGTAATGTATCTGTTGAAGAATCGGGTGTTGCTGAATACAGAATGTCAGTGACAACAAAAAATGATGAGTCGGATAATGCAAAAATGGAATCTTCGTGCTCAAATTCACAAGAGAGAGAGGTGCACCAGACACAACCTGTGTAAGTTAATGCAAAGGAATGCTCCATGGAAGCTTCGGATGTACCCAAGATAGCGATGCACCCATCACAGCCTGTGCATGTCAATGCTGAGGTAAGTTGCATGGAAGTTTCTGTTGTACCTAGTTGTGCATCTTCTACTCAAAATGATGATTATGAACTGCATGAGTACGCTGCATTTGTGCCTGATGATTCCGTTACCACTGAGCTTAACATATATAAGGATCAAGTTGCTATTTATGAACATCGTGCTAAGTTTGAGTTGACCACCCGTGAGCAGGAAATGGATGTCCAAATACGTACAATCATTAGAAAAGGTAATTTTAGAGAAGAAGTATTAAAACAAGAGTTAAACTCCTTACATGAAAAGCTTTCTAAAACTGCTAAGCAAAAACACGAACTTCAAGAAAATATTAAAATGCTTAAGCAAGAATTCAAGGCTAAGGAATCAAAACTTTTGAATGATTTTTCCAATCTAAAAACTTTGAAAAAAAAGCTTGAAAATAAGTTGTACGTACAAGGGAATACCATTCAGACTGCTCACATGATCACTAAGCATAGAGTCTTAAGCGATAAGCATAGCATTCCCCTTGTTGAGGAACCAAATACAGAGGTAATTAAAAAGGCTAGAAATGCTCATAAGGTGCTTTATGATGGTAATGAAATCCTTAAGCCTAGGCAGAAACCTAGTTGCGTTGAGTGCACTGAGGAAGATAAGAAATCTGATGAAGTCACTAGGGAGAAAATGAATAAGAAGTTAGAAGATCCTGAGTGTAAAAAGAATAACATAACGATCAAACCCCATAATTACACTAAAGAAAATTGGATCTCCTTGAACAAGTTTAAGCCTCAGACTCTATTAACCCCTGAACAAGTGTTCTGGAAAAAGGATATGGAAATGCAAAAAGCTGAAAATCTTGTTGAAAAGAATCCCCCTTGTAGGAAACTGCCTAAAGCAACTGTGTATCCTCCTAATACACCAATGCACTTAGTTCCTAGATCTATTGCCACTAAAAGCAAGACCTTAATCAGTCAATATGTTATCTTTCAACTATTTGTTGATTTTGAGAAAACTTGTAAGAAAAGGATCACACCCACTGGTATAACTGAAGGGGAAAGGGGTTTTGAGCAAACTAAAGAATGCTATTTAACTGAGGTCATGCCTTTCTTTAAACAACTAAAAGATCAATTTGAGAGTCTTAAAAAGGGGACACATTCTGATATTAAAGAAATGGAAAAGGAAATTGATGCAATGATTGTTGAGGTTAGTGACTATGAGAGAGAATTAAAATATAGTGAGATTGAAAGGAAGAACTTGCATGCACTGAATGAGAATCTGATTTCTGAATGTATTGCTCAAGATGTGTTTTTCACTGCTACAAATTGTTCCATTAATGCTTCTCAATTTCATGAATTATCTGTTGTTCTGAAAGTCTCCCATGATCGTGTCATTGAGCTTGAAACAACAAATACAAAATTGCATGAGAAAATAGAACAGGATAATCATGATAACTTGGTCAAACATTATTCTAAATTAGAAGTTGAACATCTTGCTTTGCAATTAAAACATCAACATCTCAAAGAAAATGTTAAAACCTCAAATATCAAGACATCCTCTGATGCTCCTGAGTTTGATGCAGTTTTTGAAATTAGCAAACGTGATGAACAAATTCGAGCTCATTATAACACGATCAAAAGATTGAAAGCCCAAATTTCACAACTGAAAGGTGAAAAGAAGGATGTGACTGGTTCCCATATGCCTCCACCTTTAGATTCTCAGAATTTCCAACTTCAAAACATAATTGATAACTTGCAAAAGGAAAATGATTGTTTTAAAGCTGAAATTTCAAAGGTTAATGATCAAAACAAAGAGTTATGCGATTCATTTAAAGTTAATCATGATAAACAAATTGAAAAGATAACTTCTTTACTTAACGATATTGAGAATCTGAAGCGTGAGGTGAAAGGAAAGTTGCCAATCCCCAATTGCAAATACTCTGTTCCTAAGGTTTCTGCTTGTGATAAATATGCTATCGATATGTTATATATTCCCCCGCCCATTAGGAATAATGAACTTGCACATAAAGCATATCTCTCATACCTTAAGGAAAGTTTGAAGGGTCTCCGTGAGATTGTTGAAGATGAAAGATTAGAAAAACCTTTTGATAGTACTATAGCCTATGCCTGCATGGATGCCAAACGATCTCAGGAACTCTTAGAGTATGTAATTGTCACAAGTCCAAAATCTAGCAATAGGCGAGATAGAATAGTTGTGCCTTGTTCTATGCCTAAAGCCAAGCATGTGACCCTTGATATGCCTTGTTCCGTGTCTACATTCAAGCAAACAACCTGTGATGTGCCTCCTAGAATTTCAGCTCCCATCACTTCTAGACCAGGAATGCAGAAAGTAGTTAAGCCATGTAATGTTCCCATCGTTACTTCTACAGATGTTAAGATTGACACTAAAGTTTGCGGGTCAAAACCTAGAAGCAATGCAAAGAAGGATAGGATTACGCAAACTAAAAGTGATCATGATAAGGAAGTGAAAGAACACCATAGGGACAAGAAGTTTGATTTGAACAAAAAGAATCGTGTTAGTTCTAGTATTAGCTCCAAGCTTATTGAAATTAATTCGAGCCCTTATGCTGTCTGCAAAACATGTAAAAAATGTTTATCTTCTAGTAATCATGATACATGTGATGTGTTATTTCTGAGGTCTATGATTCATAACCCAGTTAAGAAAGTTTGGAGAGCGAAACAGATTAAGCAATCCTGGAAACCTACAGGGAATGTGTTTACAAATGTAGGATTTCAGTGGAAGCCCACAGGTCGAATATTAACGCATGGTAAACCTTACCCCTTAGTTAGATCCACTATGCCTAGAATAGTGCCTGTTAAGGTTTGGAAGCCAACTGGTAGAATAATCCCATTAAGCACAAAAGGTCATTTGACTAAGTCTGATGCTTCTACTAGTTCAGCTCCTAGTGATAATGCCATTGCATCTAGGGTTTCTGCTGATTCAAAGATTGTTTGTGCTAACCAAAAGGAACCCATCAGCACGTGGGGATCCAATGTTTCCAATTCTCTGTCTTCATCTGTTGTCCAAAGCAGGTCGTACAAATCGTCCCTTGGTATTTGGATTCGGGAGGCTCTAAACATATGATTGGGCTCTTAACAATGACGTCTGTTCAAATCAGTTCAGGCCTCGTACGTCATCATTATGGCGTCTGCAGATAACACTTCAGGCCCCGTTCCTCATAGAAAAGAAAAGTGTACGCTCTTCTGTGCGCTTTATCTTCAGCTAATGAGAAATTCTCTCATGAATGGCCATACTCATCTACATTCTTCATCAACAAGCTTCATGTTTTTCCACGCTCATTCAGTCATCAAGTGGATCTACATTCATTGGTGTATACTCTTATTCACTTGTTAAATCAAAAATGGCAACTTCAGATGCAATTTTTGAGGGGGAGAAGAGTGAATATACTACATGATGATGGATGTTTGAATAATGGTTATAAGACTTAATTTTTGATGATGATGAGTGTATATTCTTTTTGATGAAGAGTGAATATACTAAGGATAACTGGGATTCATTGTTTTGATTTTTGATGACTCTCCTCCAACGCCTAATGCTTCACTTACTAAGGATAAATGGGAATCAATGTTTGGGATTCATTGTTTTTCAAAGATATGTTTGATGAGTACTTTCAACCTCCGACGAATGTTGATCATCCAGCTTCTGAAGCTCATGCTCCGGTTTCTATTGACTCAACTGGTTCACCATCTAAGCAGTACTTCTTGGAATTCTCAAGAAACCTTATCTCCAGTTATTTCACAAGGCGTTTATAATGACTATCATGATATTGTAAGTTGCACTATTGAATAATGATCCGCTCTTTGGTATTCCTGTGCCAAATCTTCACGGATTGTTGTTCATGGATAATGATCCGCTCTTTGGTATTCCTTTGCCAAATCTTTACGGATTATTGTTCCTCTCATTGTGCACGCTATAAATCAACCACATGAACATTAAGGAAAATGACTACCTCATTCGCTCGAAGACATTTGTGGTGAATCTTCCAGATCAGTCTCTACATGTATACCTTTAGGAAGAATGCAGTAATGTCAAGAAATCATTTGTTCCGGTTCATTCAGTGGATCGACGTACATCCGGTTGTACGTTTATTCACGTGTTGGGCATTTGACACAAGCTGATTAATTCGGAGTTAATCAATTATCACTTATTTGGGATTGAAGTTAAATTTCAAAGGCGTGTTCTTATTTGATAACTTGCTCGGGTCCAAGAATTTTATGTTGAAGACTTGGTTTATCTAGTTACTAGCTGTCGGGATGGATGGTTAAAGATCTGGTTAACTATCACTTTAAGGAGTTACGTAGTTTTACTCAGTGACACACGAATATGACGTTGTGGATAATCGCAAGAGGTGTTAAAGTCTCATACTTTGGTTGAGTATTGAGTACTTAGAGATTTGCTTGAAGCATAAATTCTCGACACTGTTCTTCCAACATTAGTGCAAGCTTAAGATGCAAATGCAGGGAATTCTTCTTCAGTTTCAAGTTTGGTATATCTGGTTTTCTTCATCAGTGGTCACTTCAAATTGTCTACATATGGGTTGATAAAGATAGTCAGAGAGAGTTTCTATCGCAGTGGTCCTACGGCTCCTGGACAATCCAGTTCTGGACCCGCACTTCAAAACAGTCCTATTGGTTCATCCCTTGTACCATTTCCCTCCCCAGCAGCTCCATATGTACCTCCATCAGAAGATGATTTAAGAAAATTGTTTGATCCTATGTTTGATGAACAGTATGAGCCAAGTGCTAATGATCTGTCAATTCCTACAACAGAGGCTGCTTCTATCCAAGTAAATGATGTTGATCCTTCAGTCTCAATATCATTAAGCCAAGAAGCGCCTGCTGCTGATCACTCTGTCTCATCAACAAATCATCAATCATCGAGTGTACATCAGGGAATGGTATCTGGTATCAACAATGAAGAAAATCCCTTTGCTACTCATGAAGATGCTCCATTTGAAAACATATTTGCTCCTGAATCTTCATCAGAACCATCTTCTTCAGGAGACATCGACTCTGCTACTTCAGTCCCTCAACAACTACCACATGAACACCTCAGAAAATGGACTCACGATCATCCATTAGACAACATCATTGGAAATCCTTCTCGTCCGGTATCCACTCGTAAACATCTTGCTACTGATGCCTTATGGTGCTTCTTTAACTCTGTACTATCTAAGATCGAACCAAAAGATGTTAAATCTGCCATGGATGAAGACAGCTCGTTCAATGCCATGCAAGAATAAATTCATGAGTTTGATCGACTTGATGTATGGGAATTAGTACTTACTCCAGATTGTGCTATGATAATTGCTCTAAAATGGATCTTCAAAGTAAAACTTGATGAGCATGGTGATGTGTTAAAGAACAAGGCTCGATTGGTTGCTAAAGGATATCGTCAAGAGGAGGGTATTGACTTTGAGGAATCATTTGCTCCTGTTGCTCGTATCGAGGCAATCAGAATCTTCTTGGCTAATGCTGCTAGTAAGAACATGGTAGTCTATCAGATGGACGTAAAGACGACATTCCTAAATGGAGATCTTAAAGAAGTCGTCTATGTCAGCCAACCTGAAGGCTTTGTGAATCCAGAGCATCCTACTCACGTTTATCGTTTGAAGAAGGCTCTGTATGGTTTAAAGCAAGCTCCAAGGGCATGGTATGATACGCTATTAAAGTTTCTTCTATCTACCGGATTCAGCAAAGGAGTAGTTGATCCAACATTGTTCACCAGGAAGTCAGGCAAACATTTAATTCATGTTCAAATTTATGTTGATGATATTATTTTTGCCTCGACAAACCCAATGGAATGTGATCATTTTTCTAATGAAATGAGTTCAAAATTTCAAATGTCAATGATGGGACAAATGTCATTCTTTTTGGGATTACAAATTTCACAAAGTCCCGGAGGCATTTTCATAAATCAATCTAAATATGCAACTGAGATCTTAAAGAAATTTGGATTTGATTCAAGTGACCCTGTTGACACTCCCATGATTGATCGAACCAAACTAGATGAGGACCACTCAGGGATCATGATAGACCAAACGAAATATCGTAGTATGATTGGATCCCTGATGTACCTCACTGCTAGTAGACCAGACATCTTGTTTGCTGTTTGTATGTGTGCTAGATACCAGGCTAAGCCTACTAAAAAGCACCTTGAAGCAGTTAAACGGGTCTTTCGGTATCTCCAAGGAACCATCAATATGGGACTTTGGTACCCGAAAGACACCGGTATGTCACTAACAGCATATGCAGATGCAGATCATGTAGGGTGTCAAGATACTCGTCGAAGTACGTCTGGAGGTGCTCAGTTTTTGGGTGATAAGCTTGTGAGTTGGTCATCAAAGAAGCAAATGAGTACTTCTATTTCCTCTACAGAGGCGGAATACATAGCCATGTCATCGTGTTGTGCTCAAGTTCTTTGGATGAGATCTCAATTAACTGACTATGGCTTCGTATTCGACAAAATCCCTCTGTACTGTGATAATAAAAGTGCGATTGCTCTCTCATGCAATAACGTTCAACACTCAAGAGCTAAGCATATCGACATCCGACATCACTTCATCAGGGAACAAGTGGAAAAAGGTGTAGTGGAACTCTATTTTGTGAGGACTGAATACCAGTTAGCAGACATCTTCACCAAAGCTCTTCCGAGAGAACGCTTTGAGTTTATTCTTCCACGACTGGGCATGAAAAGCCTTCAACCAGAAACTCTCAAACGTCTTCAGGAGGAAGACGAGGAGTAAAGGTCTATCTTCATCTATCTCCTGTATATATCTATTCGAAAAACAAAATACAAAATTATAAAACCCCAAAAATCAAATAGAAAAATATAAAACTTTCAAAATCCATAAAAATCTGAAAAATTCGAAAAATCTTCAAAAAAAATATTGTCAACTTGTCATGTTTTTTTTTTCTTCCGGTTCGATAATATCTACGGTCTTTGTACTGTCATTCAAAGAATGACACGGGACTTTAGATGTTGTTCGAATTCTTAAAAAAAAAAAAAAAAAAAAAAAAAAAAATTGAGAGAAAGAGAAACAATGGTTTATTGTCATTTCAGGCAGTAACCCGCTTTTCAAAGAAAGAACAGAGCCATACTTTATCATGTTTTCAAAATTCAATGCTCTGATTCTATAAACATTTATCTGCTGAAAACTAACTGCTTTGAAAAATAACTCGGTCCCTATTTTTGATAATCATCAGGACTTATTTGTCAAAATCTCTATCTCTCAATCAACAACCTATGTCATTGATTGAGGGGGAGAATGATTTCAATTAAATTAAAAAGTTATTTGGCATTAAATTGTTTTCAAAAGATGTACATGCATGTTTTATCAATGGAGTTGAAAGTCTTAAAATCCGATCCTTATCAGTTAAAACGCTTTCATAATCAAGTCACAATTCTCCTTAAAAGCTTTCAAAATCAATTTAAATCTATAAGAGATCACAAATCTCAAATGATTTGATAATTGTGATCGGGGGAGAATGTGTGATTTAAATTGGATTTAAACTGATAATTTGGTAAATGGTTTTATAAGGATGTACATGCTGTCCTTCCCACATGTGACAAACGATTTCAAATTTTCAAATTGCACATGTTGAGGGGGAGCATCTATCTTAAACCTATGATTTGAAACGTGATCATTTATCTCAATGTGCAGGTTCCCTCTAGTATGTGAAAAACTCCTTTCAAACCTCGAGGCACATATTGAGGGGGAGCAAATTTATGGAAACCTCATCCTTCCCGGAAATGCTATATTTACTTGATTTGATCAAGGAAGTGATGGTGATATCTTTTAGAAAAATGGTAATCAAAGAAGTAATTTCTTCCTCTTGCCTCCGTGTGCAAAACGATTTCAAACAATTCATGCACATGTTGAGGGGGAGCACTTATTATAAAAATATCAAAAACAATTCAGGTACAAAATGTTTTGATAATATATCACAAGTATCTGGATTGATTTTCAAATGGTTTTCAATTGATTCCAATGGCAGATGAACAATACCAAATAGACCGACCAACTTTACTTTATGTACGGTGATATAAGGATGATAAGGTTAGGTATTGGTTCCCATGATCCGCCCGAACCGGAGGGATCTACCCAGGGACAATCCAATAGTTAGTGTAGAAGTCCTTAGGTATGATGATAAAAGGAGAAAAGTGAGATATGGGAAGAGTGCGGACTGAGATAGAGCAAGTACTGGAACAAACCCAACAAGGTTCTTGCTATGAAGTCTCGGTAAGCACTGAAGGGGTTGAAGAATTAAAAAGAATTGAATGAGAAAAGGGTGAAAACAGATAGCCCTCCATTTATTCAACCTTAGGGCAGAAACCGGGTTCAATTCATATACTACTGATGGTAACATCGGTATTGAAGACAAGACGTCATGGACCCAGTGACGCACTGCACTTCAACTTTCCAAACCACTCAAGTTCCTCTTAAAAGGGCTTGTTTCATTCTCACGAGGAACCGACATTATCTATTGACTTTCTCTTAGAGATTGTTGATATTGAAGAAGGAGACCCTCTCCCTAGTCTCCGGCACAGGATCCAAATATGCACAAAATTGAGTCTAGAGCCACGAGATCATCAATAAATCTCATTAGGACACTTTCAATGAAGACTCTCTGTTTCACACAATGTGGAAAGAGAGATTATATCTTGAGTCCTACGCATTATCCTTGTGGTTTTGCCTGAACATCCGAGTGATATGTGAACATATTCACAGTGAAGATGGAAAACCTTCTGGAGCCAACATCAAACAAGCTCCTGGTAGGTGGCATGTGAGATCTATTATATAGATCAACCATGTGACAACTGAACAGAAACAATAGGGCGATTCAATCTCTTGAATCAATCATGGTTCAGGTTATGGATTGACGGATACCTTTGAAAAACCGGTCTTTGTGCTTAATAACTCTTTTCTTTAGCACATCGACTGTGTACTAATTTTTCAAACCAAAAGATGGTTTTATGATTGATAATTGATGTTCATTAAAACCTTCGTTGTATTGCAAAAACAACTTCTATTGAGCAATACACGATTGTTTTTCAAATCACTTTTCATCAATCAGTGGACTTAAATTCGCTGGTTCACTCACTCCGTGTTGTCTTCTTTGAGATATTCCGGTTTGAGAACAGCTAGAACAGCTGCGAAACCCTATCAAGGAGATTCTTAGGAATCCTACCTGATCACAGGCAGTACTTGTACTGATCAACGGGGAACCGTGGGCCGTGTACCTCAATTCAACGAAAGTGATCAAAGACACTTTCGTGTGCTTTATTGCTAACTGTTTTATGCAGGTACATCCTACGTTTGCAGCTGATCAGAATGAAGCGGTCAATCCATAGCCGCATGCTCACTTAACACATTCATCACAAAAGAAATCATGATTAGTGCATCAATGACTCTGATATTTTCACTCCATGCTTCTGCTACGCTGCTGCCAATATCATGTTTCAACGAAAGCTTCCGCTACTCTGATGAGAAGATATCATCATCCAGAATGTGAGCATGTCGGTCCTAAAGTCACAACATCACATAATACCAACACCACAAAGGATGTCTCAGAGATTTTTGATAGCTGATGATCTCAAAAGCTGGCTCAAACTTATTATCACGTGGATCAGAAAAAGACCTCCACTTGGAGTAACCAAACATGCAATGTGAAGAATTAATGACTACGAGCTTAGGAGCAAAGGACTACATCAAGAATGCAAGAACAATTGTTAATGTCATATCTGTTTGTATTCAATGTGATTTTAGTATATGTTTGAGGTGACCTCCCTTAGGGGGAGATTGTTAGGAATTAGAAATTCCAGGTATTAAAGAGTCGGTCACCTCAAGTATATGTAATCGTTAGAAAGCTCGTAGTCGTAGTTATTTTAAGTTAAGTAGTATTTAGTTAAGTAACACCGTGGAGGACGGACGGGTCTTTACCCACTGTATGCCTGATCCACAGCCCGATGTGTGGCGTTTTGTGTAAGACTATAAATACTCTCTACCTCCCAAGGTAGAGAGTTGGAGCTGATAATAAGATTTTCTTTCTCTCACTAAAGTTCCCTAAACCTCTAACTTTCTCTCTCTAAAACTCATCTTCTATTCGCCTATGTTTGATTGTGTTATGATGTGTATGTGAAAACCAATATCCAGTTCCCTAAACCTCTAACTTTCTCTCTCTAAAACTCATCTTCTATTCGCCTATGTTTGATTGTGTTATGATGTGTATGTGAAAACCAATATCCTACATTTACACTTCGCTTACACTATTTCCGACACTAAGCTAGATGTCGAGTTCTTTCCAAGGGTACAACTACTCCCACACACAATGTATTTTGAGGACTAAAATACTAACCACTCACACTCACAAGATTATGATGGTTTGATACAACAATGAAGTATGGATCAACACTAGATCATACAACACTTAAACAAACAAGACTTCCAACTTCTCGTTGAAGCTTGAATATGACTTGATCTTCTTTGCTACAAAAGAGATCACTAATATGATATGAAACTGAGTTAGAAAGGTTAGAGAGAAGATATGTATGAGAGTATGTTAGAAAGGGATGAAAAACTACTTGGCTTGGCATTGCTATTTATAGCCAAAATGGACAGGAGCGTCCACGGACGGCGGACCCCTTAAAAGGGTTCCGCCCGTGTACCATTTTGGTACCGCCGGGTCTGACAGCCAAGATATCAAATCTTGCCAAAGTCAACTCTATCTAAGTGAGATTGTGCAAGATATGAAGAGTACAAATCTTCACAAAATATCTAATGAAATCTTCCAATGATTTCCATGATGTAATACATGATGTCAAATGTTGTATTACTATTTTTAGAAATATGCAAATGCTTAAGTAGTGTTTGGTTTTAAGAACCTAACACATTCTAAAACTACTATCATACATAATGATTAGAGTCATATCAAGATGTCACTAATCACAAATGTAAATGCTTGAATGATGAATATATTGTTTGAGAAAGCTTGTTTTAATATCTAATAAACTTGACAAGCTTTAAGCTTTTATAAATTAAATTTACTTTTGTCGTTAACAAAACTTAGGCAAAGATCAAAAATATAAATAACGTTTAATGACGATATTTGTATTAACAAATCAGTTGCCACCCGCAACCGATGCGGTTGGAGCACTGTTAGAAGACCAGTTGGATCGGTTGGTCATGTGACCGATCCGGTTGGGAGACCTGTTTCTGCCAAATCTTCATCACTATGTTTCCCTATTGTATCCAAACGATTCTAGGTCCTTCCTTTGGTGTATTCTAGTCCCTTCTTAACTCCTTGGAGGCCAAGTTCAGCAATTAATACCCAAGGCGTTGGAACTAGTATAAATAGAGACCTCTTGTGAGTATATGAGACACACACTTCAATACAACTCTCTCTACGCATCAAACAAAGCTCTTAGCTCTCAAATTTGTCCTTAGAAGTCCAGGAAAGTTTGGAGTTCCAGAAGTACCATATTTGGAGGTCAAAACCCCAAGGAGTCTACCCCAGTACTTTGGGAATCATTACTTCACCATTTGTAATCTTATTCCAAGCATTGTAAGACTCTTAATCATGTTTTCTAATGCTCAAAGTTCTGAGTTTATGTTTATGTTTGCTATGAGTGGCTAGTTTCTTTATACACTTGCTTAAATGATGTTGATTATCATATGATTAGTTTGTGATTGTGTTAACATATTTTAATTCAATTTCAAGTTGATTCTAAGATCCAATTGTGCTAAAGTTTCATAGTGACATTTGTTAATCAATTTTGACTAGTTGATAGTAATCGTAGAGGTCGAAAGAACTTATTGTTATTAAACTAGTTATAATCATTTTGTCTATGGATGATTGTTTTTACCCATTATTCTTGATTAAACAAAGGAATTAAAGTGTGGTTGTAATAAGAACGCTTTTTGATTATCAAGTTGGATTGATTGGAAACATCTAAAAGGTCGTAAGATTAGTTGTTGACAATCAATTGTAACCTTTTGTCTATAATCGGTTACCTTTTGTACTGACCATTTCTTAAGCAAATTTGATAAAGCAAATGGATGTTTTTGTGTTTAAGTTTGTGAAAATAAACTTATGAAACTTGAATTGATTGGTTGAACTTAATGCTTGTTTTTATGAACTAAAATCTTGACGAAGGTTTAACTTGTAAGAACAATAGATTAGTACACTAACTAATTATCATAACCAACATGTTAAGAGGTTAACACAATCATACTAATCAAGGATAAGAAACTAGTTTAAGCAAGTGTAGTTTTTAATCATCTGAATTTCATCATATCTATTTTCGTTGTTATATGCTTTTGGATTGCCTTAGTTGATTTAGACTTGTTAATCAGATTCACTCAAATCCCTGTGAACGATCCCGACTTACCTTCAAAATCTTGCTATAACGGACGAGTGCACTTGCTCATATGTGTTATTGGTAAAATTGGTAAATCATATTTTATAAATTTAAAACTTGTACACACGTAGCACATCATCATATATCAATTAACTTTGATATCCCTCTAAACCATAATGTATGTTAACATTTTTAGATCAAGCATGTTTTAGTTTCTTAAAACAAAACATTAAATATGTATTTACATTTAACATATTTCTAAAAATAGAAAACAACATATGACATCATGTGGTGCATCATTGAAATCTCTAGAGGATTTTATAAGATATTTTGTGTGGATTTGGACTCTACATATCTTACATGATCTTGGCTAGATTTGATTGACTTTGGTAAGATTTTGGTAATCTTGCTGTCAGACCTGGCGGAACCATTTTTATGGTTCTGTGGTCCGTCGTGACAGCAGGCTGTTTTGGATATAAATAGCAAACCAACCCAAGTTGTTTTCTTATCCCTTTCTAGTATAATCACATACATTCCTTCTCTCTAACATTTCTAACTCAATTTCATATCATTATAGTGTTCCTCTTTTGTAGCAAAGAAGATCAAGGTATATTCAAGCTTCAACAAATAGTTGAAAGTCTTGTTTGTTTTGTTGTTGTATGATCTAGTCTTGTTCATACATCATTGTTGTACCAAACCATCATAAATTTCTGAGTGTGAGTGGTTAGTATTTTAGTCCTTAAAATACATTGTGTGTGGGAGTGGTTGTACCCTTGCAAAAGAACTCGACATCTAACTTAGTGTCAAAAATAGTGTGTAAGCGAAGTGTAAAGGTTTCTCCGCCGGTGAAAGGAGCTTGTTGACTAGTGAAGTTAAACTCTCGAGTTGGAGACTCGGGGAGTGGAGTAGGGCAAGGAAAAAGAGTCCTTGTAGACCGAACCACTACAAACAACTTGTCGTGGTTTGATTGTTTCTTTGCTTATTTACTCTTTATATATTGCTTGCATATTGTTTGATATTTACTAACATACATTTGATCAATATCAATTGATCATTACAATAAGTTTCAAAAAAAAGTTTCAATCGGTAAACTATTCAACCCCCCTTCTAGTTTTCCACAATTGGTACCAGAGCCTCGTTGCTCAAGAATTTCTAAAATATATTGTATTTTATAAACTTGAAAGGATCCATGGATTCCGAAAACTTTAAAGAAGGGCAATCTATGCAAAGACCACCACTCTTTGAAACCAATTGATTTGTCTATTGGAAAAACCTTTTTAAAACATATGTAGAGTCAAAAGATATAGATCTTTGGTTTGTTATCATTAAAGGAGACTTTAGTCCTACAACAAAAGATATAGATCTAATAGCTAAAAATAATGAAGCTAAAATGATGCTTTATAATGCTTTACTTAGAAAAGAATATGAAAGAATTTTTATGTGTGAAACCGCAAAAGAGATTTGGAAATCTTTAATTATTACACATCAAGGAAATTCACAAGTCAAGGATAACAAAATTGATCTTCTTGTTCAACAATATGAACAATTTGTTATCCCTGAAGATGAAACCATTGATTGTGGTTTTGTTCGCTTTAATACTATTATTACTTCTCTTAAAGCACTTCATGAAACTTTTCGTAGTAAGAACTTTGTCAGGGAATTTCTTAGAGCACTCCATCTGAAGTGGAGAGCAAAAGTAACGGCTATTGAGGATTCAAAAGATCTCTCAATAATGTCATTTGACGAGCTAATTGGAAACCTCAAAGTACACGAAATGGTGACGGAGAAAGATTCGGAAATCATCAAAGGAAAAAGAGAAAAAGTCAAATCCGTTGCTCTAAAGGCAAGAACAGAATCTAGTGATGATGACGAGTCTTGCTAGGGTAGTGAAGACGAGGAGTATTCTATGGCCGTTAGAGATTTCAAAAAGTTCTTTAGAAGAAGAGGAAAGTTCGTAAGGCAACCCCGAGATGAAAAGAAGCCATTCCGAAAAGACCGAGATGACAAAAAGGGAAAGGGTGAAAGGAAGTGCTTTAGATGCGGTGATACAAGTCATCTAATAGGAGATTGCCCCAAGCCACCTAAAAGAAAAACTCAACGAGCTTTTGGAAGTGGTTCTTAGAGTGATAGTGAGGATGATGAAGAATCAAGCAAGGATGAGATTGCTCTAATGGCACATGAATCAAACGAGGTACATTCTGACTCATCTTATTCTTCTATTGATGATGACACTTTGCAAAAACAATATAATCAATTGTGTGAGCTTAGCTTGAAAATCATAACTAAAAACAAGTTTTTAAAGACTAAAAAGGAATTTTTAGAAAACGAAATTTATGAGTTAAAAGAAAAGGAAAAACGATTAGAAAAGGGGAAAGCAAATGACGATGGTTTCAAATCATGTCAAATGCTTAGTCTTGAATTAGAAAAACTAAAACTCACACAAGAAGTTCTCATTGAACATAACTCTAAATTTAAAAGATTTAACAAAAACATTTCTTGTGCCGATGAAATAGTAAGAACTCAAAAAGTACCAGGAAAAACAAGTGGATTAGGTTTTAATAAAGTACAAATTTCAAATAGTCAAACCAAAACGGCCGAAAAAGACAAACAAAATGTCACGTCTGTTGCAGTACAACACGGACCAGACGGACCCAAAAATAGGGTTCCGTCCGTTGAAAGATTTGATGTCGTGGTGACTACAGCAGGACAGAATGTTTGCAAAATGGACCGTAGTGAATGTGTCAAGGTAACAAAGAAAACCAAGGATATTGTTAAACTAAAATCTGCTGTTACATTAGGAGTAGGACTTGCTAGAAATGAATTTAGATCTAAAACTACTCAACAACGGCCTAAAACACCTATTCCCAAACACCCCTTTCCCAAGAGCAACTACAACATACAACCCAACTATCAACATGCCGGTTGGAATCAAAACTTCCCTAGACCATATCAAACTCTAAATTACATGACATGGAACCCTTACCCATCATTTCCATACATGAACTAAGTAAATGGTATGTTTAACCCAAACGGACCCATGAGATATTGGGGACCAAACGCTTGAGTTATTTGTGTCATAGGTATGCTTGAAACTTGGATTAGAACCTGATGAATGGATAAAAGATAGTGGATGCTCAAGACACATGACGGGCAACAAAAGCCTCTTCTCAACATATCAAGAGTATGACGGAGATAATGTCACTTTTGGTAGCAATCTCAAAAGTAAAATCATTGGCAAAGGTACGATCGCTCATAACTCCCTAACTATTGAAAATGTTGCTCATGTTGATAGGTTAGGATTTAATCTACTTAGTATTAGCCAACTATGTGATAAAAAGTATAAAGTACTATTTGAAGAAAATGGTAGTAGAATACTAAAAGGTGGTATCACCATAGCTAAAGGAGTTAGAAAAAAATAACATATATGTCATTAAAATAGATAGAACATCTAAAGACAAACTATGCCTAACAACCTTAGATGATAACTCTACACTTTTGCATAGACGATTAGGTCACGCTAATATGAGACTCATCCAAAATCTATCCTCAAAAGATCTAGTTAGAAACCTCCCAAAATTAAAATATGATCAACACTTTTGCGACGCTTGCAAATTAGGTAAACAAATTCATAGTAGTCATAAAGCTAAAAACATGGTTTCCACATCTAAATGCCTAGAGCTTTTGCATATGGACTTGTTTGGTCCATCCGCTATAAGAAGCTATGGAGGGAACCTCTACACTTTAGTTATAGTAGATGATTACTCAAGGTTCACTTGAACAATGTTTTGAAAACTAAAATTGAAGCTTTAGATAAATTTGAAATACTTAGTAAGAAAATTCAAAATCAGCTAGGTGTTAACATTGTGTCGATCCGAACGGATCATGGTCGCGAGTTCGACAATGAAACACAATTTGCAAACTTTTGTGATACAATTGGTATAACATATAACTTATCGGCTCCTCGAACACCCCAATCTAATGGAGTTGTAGAACGTAAAAATATAACTATTCAAGAAATGAGTAGAACAATGCTTAATGAACAAAACAGACCTCAAAAGTTTTGGTGTAATGCCGTTGATACTTCTACATACATTTTAAATAGAGTTTTAATACGTCCTTTCTTGAACAAAACACCATATGAATTAAAGTATCTTAGCTCCTCGAACGTTTACTACATGACCTCTGAATTATGATGGCCCGAACGGTATTACGATATATATACACTAAACATGTTTTCACAACTAGACCATTTCTTTAAACGACATACTCAAATACCATGTACTACATCATGATCAACATAGAGACGTATATAGGCTTGTTATTTCTTTCGCATCATTATTTCAAACCTAAGTCGCAACATCCTATTCTAGGTTGCTCGTAGAAGTTCTCACGGCATATCCATCATTCTCATTATACATTTGATATCATTTACTCTGAGGTGAGTTCATAGCCCCACTTTTATTACTTAATTGTTTTACAAACCTTTGGGGGAGATACATGCTTTATTTTAAACCGAACACATTGCTTTCAAACTGTATACTTATCTGATTATTTTACTTGCACTAAGTTACCGCATTTTCCAAACTTAAGTCCCTAATCATGAATCATTAATCACGAGTGAAGTGAGCGCGAATATTGTGGATAGATCTATCGGGATTGACGAATCTCTTTTTTTTGACCAGGTCCGGTAAACAAACGCACTATATTTGAGTACATTAGGTAAAAATGGAAATTTTACCTATTAAGGGCACGTATCAACAGTTTCTCCAATTAAATTTGGAACACGTTAACGGCTTGATTGCATGATGCTTAGTGAATAATATCTGTTTTGCTTTCAAACTATTGGTGTGAGTCTATAGCTCACACTACCAACATAATGTGTTCAACCATCAAACAAACTCTATGAATTTCACTCAACCTTTGTGTTGACAGTTGTAAGCATGTATTTCATGTCCATAATGTCGGAAGCTGGCACGGAAGAGCGAGGACTAGATAAAGAAGGCTATAAATTTTATTATCATTCGAAAACCTATTTAATGTATTTTGTAAACAATGGAACCAACTGGAACCTCATTTTTGTAAACTCTGATATTTATATAAATTGAATGATAAATCTTTTAAAACGACTCCATTAGAGTTCGTATTCTATTGTTATGACTGTTGTGCCATGAAGTAACACCCAGTTTGAATTCCGCTGCGTATCACGAAATTGGGAGTGTTACAGACTGGTATCAGAGCCACAGTTATAGAGAAACGGGTCTAATTGAGCCTTAAACTATAACTACTTTTCAAACAAAAACATTTTATAGCCTTCCGTTTTCCGTGCCTTCCATCCTCCAGACGATTATGTGACTTTTAGGCATTTTAAGCTATACAAAAATACTAGTATATTGATATATACACTTGACATAATTTCAATCATAAACAAAGTACTAAACATATCTGCGTATGCCTATTCTAAGGCATTACGGCACAATCATATATATATATATATATATTTTTTTCTTCCAATCTACCAATCATGCATCTACTCGTGCATTTTAGGATTACGAAACTTTATCCAAGACATTGTAACTGATTACAATGGTTGATCCGCGCAAAACAGTCAAGTCTAAAAGACTTAAAACTGCTTAAGCACAGATGCAATTAAGATCAGAGAATACAGGGGATTCCCGGGTCGTTATGTCCCACGGAGACTCAATGGTGTGCAAACGCTAGATCAGACGATAGAATGATCACTAATGATAGCGATCAGAAAGGATTAGATTGAATATTACACTACTGAAAAAGGTCACATTATAAGTTAGATTAGGAAAGACTAGCGATAGTAATCACTAGTAAGATAGCAGACTAGATCGCAAACGTGTGGTAACTCAGAGGCACCCTGTATTGCTGGGCCCTTAGGGGACATAAGAGACTAGAATTAACGTAGACACGAATTCGTCAAAATTCAGAAAATCTGAACTGACAAAACGCGCCTAGTTGGTAACATTAGTCAATGTTACAGAACCTATTTCAAAGCATTAGGATTTTACGTGCTCATCTACGTACTAACCATCTAACCTTCTTTTTTTATATATATATATATATATACTAACACGGCATTACGGAATCTTATCCGTATGCGTCTATACAAATCATGAAACAAATACTAACTTTAATACAGTTCACATATATAGTTATATGATCATAAAAACATAT
>BPTQ01000006.1:128200034-128219908 GCA_019973895.1 Chrysanthemum seticuspe | reverse complement strand
TCCCCCTGATCATGATCTTTGCCATCCAAGCAATCATACTCCGGAGGAGTCATGATATGAGTGAGTTCACCGGCGAACTCCTCATGAAGAGTATACGGAGGTGGGACATGTGCGGTACTTCGTGGGCTATAAATATGCACCTCGTCCATTATAGTCTCCGTGTCAGACTCATCACTATCAAAGATTGGATTAACTGAATTTAGAGTAAATTCAGAATCGAATTCGAATAAGGGATTAGTGATAGTCGTATGAATTGTTGTGGAAACAACATGGTCAACATCCTCTTCTAAGTTGACGATCTCAGAATGTGGAAGTGATGCATCAATAAATTCTATATCTTTAGAATACAAAGAATCGGCATCACTATAATCACTGTCAAAATCTGAGAAAGTCTCAACAAGATCATTTGAAAGAGGAGAAAACACATCACACTCTTTGTCAGGAATTCCCTCAGACTCACTTGGGATCGGGATAAGGTTCTCAACATTAGACGATTCCGTTTCCGGAATAGTGCTGAGAGGCTCGTCCCCCATGTTTAGAGAGTGAGTGGGAATCTCGGGAGTGATAGCAGTTGTTTGAGATGAAATCTCAACTGCTGGGATAACAATTGACTGAGGGGGTTGAGAAATATTATTTCTAAAAGGATAAAAACCCTCCTCGTCATCGTCATAAAGTGTTGCCTTGAGAAATTGGGAACGTCTTAGAGCTGCTTGCTCTAGGATTAATGATTCTTCCCTATATTTGCGAGCTTCTCGCTCTTCTCGCTCTTCGGCCAGCAATTCTCCTATGGTCTTTTCACCACTCACTTGATTCTTAAGGTTTTGAAGTATATCATCAAGTGTTTTCATTGCGATTTCAAGATCCTGGGAGATTTCATGAGACAACGGCTCAGGTGGAGTTTGAGCCGTATGGTGCTGTGGAGGTTGGAAATGATAAGAGTAGTCATAATTGTTACAAGGATTATGCTCATAGACAAGCATGTTCCCCGTTTGACACTCAAAACTCGGGTGAGGACCTCCACAATACTCACAACAGTAAAACTGATGTGGCTGTGAGTGGTATGTGTTGTAGTCATAATTGTTATCAGGAACCTGCTCATAGACAAGCGTGTTTCCTGATTGACAATCAGAACTGGAATGTGAACCACCACAACACTCACAACAGTAAAACTGCTGAGTCTCACAGTGTGGCAGCTGATGGAATAAATCAGTCGTGTTATGGTAGGAATAGGGATCCTGGTTATAGACAGACCCGTTTCCTGATTCCACCATGCTACAACTGGGGCAATTGCCACCATTATAAGGACCACCACACCATTGGCAACCAAGAGGGTGAGGATAAGACATAGAAAGAATCAAAGGTAAACAGAGGGTAAGAAATGAAGAATCAAACAGGTGAGAGGGTAAAGAGGAATATTTTTGTTGTTTTCGAAAAACATGATGATAAAAACAAAGAATGAAAATATTTTTGGCGTTTTTAACACTTTAGGAAAAGTGTTAATGAACTTTTTGAGATTTTTGAAAACTTTACAAAAAACTTTTTACAAAATGTGGTATATGTGCAAGTACGGGTCTGAAAAATGTTTTAGAACACGCTTACAGCCTCCCCGGCAGCGGCGCCAAAATTTTGATCCGCGCAAAACAGTCAAGTCTAA
Source organism: Chrysanthemum seticuspe (assembly GCA_019973895.1). Taxonomy (NCBI): domain Eukaryota; kingdom Viridiplantae; phylum Streptophyta; class Magnoliopsida; order Asterales; family Asteraceae; genus Chrysanthemum; species Chrysanthemum seticuspe. Next base: position 128,218,254 of record BPTQ01000006.1, on the reverse strand, counting down.
AAGACTTAAAACTGCTTAAGCACAGATGCAATTAAGATCAGAGAATACAGGGGATTCCCGGGTCGTTATGTCCCACGGAGACTCAATGGTGTGCAAACGCTAGATCAGACGATAGAATGATCACTAATGATAGCGATCAGAAAGGATTAGATTGAATATTACACTACTGAAAAAGGTAATACATAAAAGCGACTTAAATGCAAATTAAGAAAATTAAAAAGTTAAAATCTATTAAATAAACGCTATCACTATTTTTAAAGTGATGAACGTTTATGATTTTATAAAATAAAATGACTTAAATAAACTATATTAACTAAAACGTAAACCTAAATAAACTTAAAACGTAACCTAAAATGAAAACGAGCGTTATGTACGAAAATGGCGCTGGAGCGCAAGCAAAAACGTAAAATTTGTGAAATAAAAGGCCTACGAGTATAAAACTAATTTTCTTACGTACTATATGACAAAAGAAAATTTTAGGAAAAAGCCGGGTATTTTTTCGACTTTTAAATTAATTATTACGAATTAAATACTATTTTAATCTAATTTAATTATAAAAAATACTAAATGATTTTAGAAAAATATGAAAATTTCTCAGAAAATATTTTAAGCTATGATGATTTTAAGAAAAATAAAAAAAATGGGACACTACTTAACAAAATAAGCTACTAATAAGCAAATAAGCTAGCAAGCTTATAAACTGTTTCTGGTAGTTAAATAAAAGATAATGCAAAAGAAGACTGATCAAAGACCCTAGGGCAGTTGGTTAGAGTGTGTTGTGTTGGGTTTGTGAGCTAAAGGTCAGGGGGTCGAATCCCACCCCTGCACCTTTTTGTAAACTATTTTTTTTTTTCAAATTTTCTTTTTGCCACTTATAAATAAGGTGAAAATAAGAACTTTTTGTGAAACAACTTTTACCCAAACCTTGGAAATAAGCAGTTTCTCAACTGCTTATTCCAACAGTTGGGCAGTGGCTAAAACCAAACACCATTTCAGTTTTTGAGCATTAAAAAAAACAACAAGTTAAGCAATTTTGAAGGACAATGAGTTAAGCAAACATTCGGGGATCATTAATAAGCTAAAGGTTACAGAAAATAAGCACTAAAATAGGGGAGTGATAAGCAGTTGAGGGAAGTCTTAAGCTAAAAAATTGAGCAATCAAGGGATTGATAAGCTATGCTAAGGAGCTAAATAAGCACTAATAAGCAAACTAATGAACTAACCTAACCTATTGGACTAATAAGCACTAAAGGGACCTAAAATAAGCTAAAGGGAGTACTAAAATAAGCTAAACTAATGAAAATTGCAGCTGCTACAGTAACAGGTATGCTGTGGGTTTTGGGACAGCTTTGAGTGCAAGTTTAAGCTAATCCAAGCTATCCTAGGGGCAAATAAGCTATTGAAATATTGAGAGGGGTATGTGGAGATGTGAGAAAAGGACTTTGGAAAAGATTTTGACCACAAATAAGCTAGGGAAAGTGTGTTCAAACAGCAGCTATGGCTGCTGTTTGGACAGTAAGACAGAAACAGTTTTGAGCTTTTTTTTGTAGACCAAACTTTGCAAATATTTTTGACACAAGTAAACAAAAACTTTTGCTACTCATCCTAACCTTGAGACACTTTGACTTGAAAGTCAAAGTGGGTAAAAAGGAGATTTTGGACCTCAAATAAGCTTAAACCAAACACCCCTTTAACAAGCTTATATAGAAACTTATCTTTGAAATCTGATGAAATGAAGTTGTGACTGAATCAAAACAAGTGAACTAACATTAAACTTAACCATTAAAACAGATTAACACTATAAATTGACCAAAACTAGATTTGACTCTCAAAATTGACCCGTTTGACTTATGTTGACTTTTTCACAATTTTGCTTGAAAATGCAAGGTAAGCTTATAAAAAGCTTATAAAGATCTTGACTAAACTTTTTAAGCTTAAAACAAACAACCAAGAACCTGGACAAAGGATTTAGAAACTGAAAATCTCAACAGTAGATATTGAAAACACAAAATGATATTAAACCTTGAATTACACCTTCAAACTGGGTTACAACTTATAAAATAACTTAGTTTGATTCATAAAAACAGAAATTACAATAACATGACTTAAATTAAAACATTACAAAAAAACGATATTAAAGAAAAAAATAAAAACTAGCTAACTACTCCTCTTCTCTCTTCTCTTTATTCTTTTATACCCAAACAGCTCCACGTGGCCTTCTGAGAAAATCCCACTTGATTCCAGGTCAATTGGGTCACTTTTGTGGATTTTAGCACTTTTGTCAAATTTGGCGGGAATGAGGTGTTTTAACAGTGAGGTTGAGTGAAAGGCTTTGGAGGTGCATTTAATGTGGTTTGGAGTGAGGTGAGGAAGGGGGAGACAAGGAAAAGGTGAAGGTGAGCTGTGGGCATGGTGTTGTGGTGATTTGCAGAGAAGGTGGGGAGGAAAGGAGGAATTGGCGGGATTGTGTTTTATTTGACCAAAGGGGTGAGTTTGTTGACCGGGTTTGGGGTTGGGTTGACCGGGTAGATATATTGGGCCAAGGGTTGGGCTTATAACATAACTAAGGTCCGAATGGTTTGTTTAGTTAATAACTCCAAGGGACCAAACATGTAAATCTTTGAAAGATGAGGGACCCAATATGTAACTTATGAAAAGTAGTCAAAATGGTTGTTGTTGCCAACTTTAAATAGTCCAAGGGTTAATTTTTGACATTTTTTTAATTCCCAAGGACTAATTTTGACCAATTTGGATTTTCAGGGACTAAACTGTAAATTTCTCAAAACTTTTAGATTTTCCACCAAAGGACTAAATATGACAATTTATGATTTTAAAAAGACCTTTGGTGACTTTTCTTTTGAAATTATATACCAGGGACTGTTTTTGACAATTTTATAAACTTGGGGGACTAAAACTGCCAATTTTGCAAATTTGATACGTTTTTCATCTGATTTTGATAATTTTGCATTTAAAACACATAAAACACTGATTTGTGATATTTTGATCATTTTGATGTGTTTCTGAGTGTTTTCAGATGATTTTGCAGTTTATATTAAGTAAAAATGATGAGTATTTGGACACTCATCAATGGTCTTTCCTACTTCCTAGACATTGTGAGATACAATGGTCTCATTCATTTTACAATACGTTGTGACATACAGTGGTCTCTATTACACTCTCAGACACTGTAAATCCTACAGTGGTCTCTATTACATTCTCAGACACCGTAAATCCTACAGTGGTCTTAATTACATCCCCAGACACTGTAAATAAAGCAATTAACTCATTTATTCCTTAGACATTGTGAGTTACACAATGATATCTCCATCATTTCTCAAGACATTGTGAGTTACACAATGATTTCTCCATCATTTCTCAGACATTGTGAGTTGCACAATGGTCTCTATTATTTCCTAGACATTGTGAGTTACACAATGGTCTCAACTATTTCTCAGACATTGTGAGTTGTACAATGGTCTCAACTACTTCTCAAACATTGTGAGTTACACAATGGTCTAATTTACTTCATAAACATTGTAAGTTATACAATAGTCTCTAAACATTATCTTATAAACATTATATGATATTGTTTTACATGAAACCCGTCACAGTCTATCAATTTCCCTAATGAAAATACAAGAAATGGGATTTCTAAGATAAACTGACTTATCATCTACAAAAGCTGAAGTTCAACAATTTTCTCTACATTCATCAAAATTCTCTTTTGAAACCTTCATTGTTAAATGTCCGTGAATCTTAGAATTACTTAAGATTTCCTTTCCTTTCCACACGTATCTACCCATACAATCTTCTATGCAATGGAATGTGAAAACATAGGTTACAAGTCTTTTATGGCCAGGACTTGCAACTGGATGGTTTGATATCGCCTTTGCTTAGTGGACAATTTCTCAAAAGCTATGGACATTACACAAGTATAACTAATTTAGGTATTTGAAAATTTTATCGAACCTCGGCTAAATATAGTCTAGTCCCTATATTTAACCTAGGGATAGTGGAACATAGTTTGACTAACTATGTTCGACTTAAAATTTTCAAATACTGAGAATAGTTATACAAGTGTTATATTCAGGTTGATTTCCTACCTAAACTCGATAAACCACCAAAATTCATTAAAAAGATCTAGAGACGCGATAGTGTTTTACCACTAAGCGAGATCTTAATATTTAATTATACTACCTAATTTCATTCTTGAAATTTTCATACATGAGATAATCCGAACTACTATCTTGGGATAGTCATCAAATCTTCTCGTCATTTCTTAGAAGTACTAGCCTGATTGGATTTCAAGGATATCATTCCGCCATAATCCTTTAAAAATTTACTTTTGATTTAAAGCAAACTTGACATCTCCACCTAAGAATAGTGGTAAGCGTACGCTACACTCTTCTAGTCGTCAACATATCACATCATTATCTAAACCCCATTGAAATTCATTATGTAAAACATCACAGTATCATGTTTCCTTCAAACACTAGTTGAACTTAAACATTATAAGATATGACCTTCATCCCGAAACCACCTAAGACATGATCAACTTTAGAAATGGTTTGGATAACCACTTGCCTCTAGCAAGACTTTCCTACAACATCATTACAAACCATTTCACATCAACAATATCTTACACCTTTGATTAACAACAGTTACCCTAACAACAACAAAACTATTCCATTTGAGGCACTATATTGATGAAAGTGTTAGTTAACCATTTGCTGGACTAAGGTGTTTAGAGATCACCCACGAAACAACTAAGGAAACCATACAAATACAAATTAGGCTCCATGCCGCACACTATCACCAAAAACTCCATGTTAGAAATTAAGGTTTTATTGATAACCTCAATACAATAAGATATGATTCGTTTTGAGAAACGGGAAAAGCCAAACTTGAGGTATATTGGACTCTATAAGATTTTTACAAAACCCTTTTGATTACCAACTTAAGCCACGACCAAAAACTTAGAATGGTGCATAACACATTCTATGACCAGAAACTTAAGAACAGAATTCGGCGCATACACCCACATTTTCCTAGACAATTCAACATCATATAACACACATTGAATTCCGGGACGGAATTCCCATTAAGTTGGTGAGACTGTAACAACGCGCATTTTTCGAGAAATTATTATTCACTTTTACTATTCACTTTCACTATTCATCCCGTAAAATTTTTATTTCATATTCTCGTGAGATAAATTATTTTAGTAATATCCTGAGAGTTCGACAATCGTTAGATCATTTTCACAAAAGTTATTAAGAAAACATCGTTTTAAAGTTTCATTTTGGCCGGAACACCATTTCAACATCCCGCGCATATCGAAAACCAACTCTGGCAATTTTTCTCTCATCAGATGAATTTTTAGATTACTCATGATTAATTTGAGAATTTTTAAGATTTATTTTTATGTTACCAACAAAACCCTGCGCTGTATGAAACTAAACTTACGTTTTAAACAATTCTACTTACATCCAGACTTAACGATTCCTGCACTGTCTTTCTAATATGTTTTTGACACTTTTACATTTTTTGGAAAATTCAAACATATTTCCCTCCTCCTTTGACCATAAAGGAACTAACCTTGTACGTTCTACATTTTTGCTTAAATCGCGTAACTTTTAAACTTCACAAATAACTGTTAGAGTTAACTACATTTTTGGTCCTTGTGGTTGTATCTGGATTTCAATTTTGGTCCATTTGTTCAAAAAGTTGCGATTTTAGTCCAAAATGCATAGTTTGGTTCCATTTTTGGTCCAATTTTTTAACGAAGTTAGTTCAGTTAGTTAAGTCTAATTGTAAAGTGGCAACATTAGTCCTTTAACCTAACGGTCGTTTGCAACGTTAGTCCTTTAAAAAAAATATTCTGAAAAAATGTTTTTTTGACGAAAATTTTTTTTTCCAAAAAAATAATTCGTTTTTTTTTAAGAAAAAAAATTTCAATTTTTTTTTCTAATAAAAATTTTCTTAAAAAATTCGGGAAAAAAAATTTTAAAAATTTTCTAAAATAAAATTAGAAAAAAATTCGAAAAAAATTTCGAAAAATATTCTAAAAAAATGTCTAAAAAAAATTCTAAAATTTTTAAAAATGTATGTACATTGTAAAAACGTATATACATTGCAAAAATGTGTGTAAAATATATATACATTTTTAAAAAAATATATACCAAAGATCACACACGCTTTTTTTTTAGAATTTAAAAAAAAAAAACTTTTTAGCATTGCCAATTTGCGATTTTTTGATATGGACTAAAAAATTTCTAAAAAAAAATCTAAAAAAAATGGACTAAAACTATCATTTTGATATGATTTTAGTCCATTTTTTAGAAATTTTTTAGAAAAGTGGAACTAGTACAAATTTTTTTAGAAAAGTGGAACCAAACTATCATTTTGATAAAAAAGTTTTGATATGGTTTTAGTCTATTTTGATATGGGTTAGTACAAAATTTCTAAAAAAACTCTTAAAAATATGTCTAAATTTTTTTTGATATGGTTTTATCCATTTCTCAAAAAAAAAAAAAAAAAAAAAAAATTAGGAATTTTTTTTCTAAAAAAAATTAGGAATTTTTTTTCTAAAAAAAATTCTCAGATTATTTTTTTCGGAAAAAAAGTTTTTTTTAGAATATATTTTTTAATTTTTTTTCGAATTTTATTTTAGAAAAAAAAAATTTAGAATTTTTCTTTTAGGAAAAATAGTTTTTTTGTTAAAAAACTTTTTTTTAGAATTTTTTTCGAATTTTTTGAGAAAATTTTTATTAGAAAAAAAAAATTGAAATTTTTTTTCTTAAAAAAAAATTTGAATTTTTTTTTTTAAAAAAAAAATTGGAAAAAAAAATTCGACAAAAAAACTTTTTTTTGGAATTATACATTTTTTCGAATTATTTTTTTAATTTTTTTTAAAGGATTAACTAACAAAAAGGACTAACGTTGCAAACGATCTTTGGTATAAATGACTAACGTTGTAAACGACCGTTAGGTTAAAGGACTAATGTTGCCACTTTACTATTAGACTTAATTAACTGAACTAACTTCGTTAAAAAATTAGACCAAAAGTGGAAGCAAACTATGCATTTTGGACTAAAATCGCTATTTTTTGAACAAATGGACCAAAAGTGAAATCCAGGTACAACCACAAGGACCAAAAAATGTAGTTAACTCAAACTGTTAAGTTATCCCGCGTATGAAGAAAACCACATTTTGACATCTCATATCACTTTTAGACTAATTTTAGTCTACTCTAAATAAATTCACGGTCATTTCCCTGAAATTTCGTTCTTTTCTGATAAACTGCGAATTACGCGTTTTTTACCCGTATTTCCAGCTTTAAACAGCGTTTTTGCACCCAATGAGACTTATCACTCATTTTATATTTTTAGATGGAGTATAATGATGAGTCTCATCATTCCTGTAAGTTTCGTATTTTTACGATACCCGGTTTTACGTTTTATGGCTTAACGACTTACGGTTGGCATTTAACGGAACCAAAACTTACTCTAAACTCAAGATAAGATCAAGTCTTATCATCTTATCTCTTCATGGCAGACCTTAGGGGGGGAGTCATCATTTTGGTGGCATAATCCTAACCATGCTTCCTTTAGATCATTACATGTGTCCTAACTTAACCATGGTTAACATTTAACCCAACATATGGTTAACCAAACTTACCCTCCTATAAATAGCAAGTGAAATTCATCCTAAAGACCTTCACAAGCTGTTTTGGGTCGTTCATAGCTTAAATCCACTATATCTTCCATCATTTGATCTTTAAACTCCAAGTTTATGCAAAGAAGTTCCAAAGATCAAGCTACTTCATCAAATCTCTAGCAAGTTTAAGTGATCTTCTTGAGTTTAAATCCACTCAAGTCACTTAGTACTTCATCACCAACTCTTCAAGTTAGAAAGGGTGTCAAGGTGTGGAAAGCTAGCTTAATCCAAAGTCTTAAGCGATCAATCAAAGTCCTATCCTTACTAAGTTACTCCTTTCTTAAGTGAAAGCCAAAAGTTGTAAGCAACTTATCACCACCATCATCTCATCTTTATTATTCATAATATTAGCCATTTCATGCTATTTATATAGTTACTATGTTGATTCATGATGTACATATACTCAATCACATGTTTTAATTTACATATTGTCATAAAAGTAACAAACTAGTAAACTAGTCATATTCTACACATTTGAGACCATTAAAATCAATAACCTATGGAATTTCTAACTTACATACTATGGTAGACAATATAAAAAGGTAAACATAGCAACTTGAATCACCCGAAATGGACAAATGAGTCAAAAGTTATAGGCAAAAGAATTTAGCGAAACCTAAATACCAAAACTGCCATATTGAAACTGTTTTGGTTCTGCCGTTTTAAAAGTGGTACTTCTGGTCCAAATCATCAAAAAGTTAAAATACGAAAGTTGTCCGGAATGACGTTTTCCTTCATTTGCAAAGAAGCTCGGACCTTGAAAACGCTTAAACAGGCCATTATCTTTCAAAAACAGAAACTGCCCTATATTTAGTTTCACAAACTATACTTTTGTCGCAACTAAAAGCAAACCAAGAGGCCTAACGGCCATAAGCCAAGACCACGGCTACGGCTAAGGTCAAGGCTGAGTCTCAAGACCATGGTAGTCAAGACCAAAGTCACGGCAAGGCCATGGCTAAAGCCTCAAGGCTTGTTTACCCAAGACCGTTAACTAAGGTGTTAACCTTGGCAAATCGACACCAACATAAACCAAACGACATAACTTTATATACTTACATTATCAAATGACCATATTTATGAAATGACGATACTTGTGATAACCATTATGATTTCTTAATCATAACCAAACAACCTTGTAACTTGTGTTTACAAACCATATGACACTTATGATATATAAACAAAACATATGTTTTATCTACTAAGTGCTACAATACTAGGGAGCTTCATGTGAGGGGTTTCATTTGGGTAAACGGATCGACGAGTTGCTGGATTTACGAATTAAAGTGTCCTAGCTCCTCGAACGTTTACTTCATGACCTCTGAATTATGATGGCCCGAACGGTAGTACGATATATATAAACTAAACATGTTTTCACAACTAGACCATTTCTATAAACGACATACTCAAATACCATGTACTACATCATGATCAACATAGAGAAGTATATAGGCTTGTTATTTCTTTCGCATCATTATTTCAAACCTAAGTCGCAACATCCTATTCTAGGTTGCTTGTAGAAGTTCTCACGGGATATCCATCATTCTCATTATACATTTGATATCATTTACTCTGAGGTGAGTTCATAGCCCCACTTTTATCACTTAATTGTTTTACAAACCCTTGGGGGAGATACATGCTTTATTTTAAACCGAACACATTGCTTTCAAACTGTATACTTATCTGATTATTTTACTTGCACTAAGTTACCGCATTTGCCAAACTTTCAAACTCTATCACTTAATTGTTTTACAAACCCTTGGGGGAGATACATGCTTTATTTTAAACCGAACACATTGCTTTCAAACTGTATACTTATCTGATTATTTTACTTGCACTAAGTTACCGCATTTGCCAAACTTAAGTCCCTAATCATGAATCATTAATCACGAGTGAAGTGAGCGCGAATATTGTGGATAGATCTATCGGGATTGACGAATCTCGTTTGTTTGACCAGGTCCGGTAAACAAACGCACTATATTTGAGTACATTAGGTAAAAATGGCAATTTTACCTGTTAAGGGCACGTATCAACAGTTTCTCCAATTAAATTTGGAACACGTTAACGCCTTGATTGCATAATGCTTAGTGAATAATATCTGTTTTGCTTTCAAGCTATTGGTGTGAGTCTATAGCTCACACTACCAACATAATGTGTTCAACCATAAAAAAAACTCTATGAATTTCACTCAACCTTTGTGTTGACAGTTTTAAGCATGTATTTCAGGTCCATAATGTCGGAAGCTGGCACGGAAGAGCGAGGACTAGATCAAGAAGGCTATAAATTTTATTATCATTCGAAAACCTATTTAATGTATTTTGTAAACAATGGAACCAACTGGAACCTCATTTTTGTAAACTCTGATATTTATATAAATCGAATGATAAATCTTTTAAAACGACTCCATTAGAGTTCATTTTCTATTGTTATGACTGTTGTGCCATGAAGTAACACCCAGTTTGAATTCCGCTGCGTATCACGAAATTGGGGGTGTTACAGACTGGTATTAGAGCCACAGTTATAGAGAAACGGGTCTAATTGAGACTTAAACTCTAACTACTTTTTCAAACAAAAACATTTTATAGCCTTCCGTTCTCCGTGCCTTCCATCCTCCAGACGATTATGTGACTTTTAGGCATTTTAAGCTATACAAAAATACTAGTATATTGATATATACACTTGACATAATTTCAATCATAAACAAAGTACTAAACATATATGCGTATGCCTATTCTAAGGCATTACGGCACAATCATATATATATATATATATATATATATATATATATATATATATATATATATATATATATATATATATATATATATTTTCTTCCAATCTCCCAATCATGCATCTACTCGTGCATTTTAGGATTACGAAACTTTATCCAAGACATTGTAACTGATTACAATGGTCTTTCCTACTTCCTAGACATTGTGAGATACAATGGTCTCATTCATTTTACAAGACGCTGTGAGATACAGTGGTCTCTATTACACTCTCAGACACTGTAAATCCTACAGTGGTCTCTATTACATTCTCAGACACTTTAAATCCTACAGTGGTCTCAATTACATCCCCAGACACTGTAAATAAAGCAATTAACTCATTTATTCCTTAGACATTGTGAGTTACACAATGATCTCTCCATCATTTCTCAAGACATTGTGAGTTACACAATGATTTCTCCATCATTTCTCAGACATTGTGAGTTGCACAATGGTCTCTATTATTTCCTAGACATTGTGAGCTACACAATAGTCTCAACTATTTCTCAAACATTGTGAGTTGCAGAATGGTCTCAACTACTTCTCAGACATTGTGAGTTACACAATGGCCTAATTTACTTCATAAACATTGTAAGTTATACAATAGTCTCTAAACATTATCTTATAAACATTATATGATATTGTTTTACATGAAACCCGTCACAGTCTATCAATTTCCCTAATGAAAATACAAGAAATGGGATTTCTACGATAAACTGACTCATCATCTACAAAAGCTGAAGTTCAGCAAGTTTCTCTACATTCATCAAAATTCTCTTTTGAAACCTTCATTGTTAAATGTCCGTGAATCTTATAATTACTTAAGATTTCCTTTCCTTTCCACACGTATCTGCCCATACAATCTTCTATGCAATGGAATGTGAAAACATAGGTTACAAGTCTTTTATGGCCAGGACTTGCAATTGGATGGTTTGATATCGCCTTTGCTTAGTGGACAATTTCTCAAAAGCTATGGACATATCACAAGTATAACTAATTTAGGTATTTGAAAATTTTATCGAACCTCGGCTAAATATAGTATAGTCACCTATATTTAACCCAGGGATAGTGGAACATAGTCTGACTAACTATGTTCAACTTAAAATTTTCAAATACTGAGAATAGTTATACAATTGTTATGTTCATGTTGATTTCCTACCTAAACTCGATAAACCACCATAATTCATTATAAATATCTAGAGACGCGATAGTGTTTTACCACTAAGCGAGATCTTAATATTTAATTATACTACCTAATTTCATTCTTGAAATTTTCATACATGAGATAATCCGAACTACTATCTTGGGATAGTCATCAAATCTTCGCGTCATTTCTTAGAAGTACTAGCCTGATTAGATTTCAAGGATATCATTCCGCCATAATCCTTTAAAAGTTTACTTTTGATTTTTAAGCAAACTTGACATCTCCACCTAAGAATAGTGGTAAGCGTACGCTACACTCTTCTAGTCATCAACATATCACATCATTATCTGAACCCCATTGAAATTCAATATGTAAAACTTCACAGTATCATGTTTCCTTCAAACACTAGTTGAACTTAAACATTATAAGATATGACCTTCATCCCGAAACCACCTAAGACATGATCAACTTTAGAAATGGTTTGGATAACCACTTGCCTCTACCAAGACTTTCCTACAACATCATTACAAACCATTTCACATCAACAATATCTTACACCTTTGATTAACAACAGTTACCCTAACAACAACAAAACTATTCCATTTGAGGCACTATATTGATGAAAGTGTTAGTTAACCATTTGCTGAACTAAGGTGTTTAGAGATCACTCACGAAACAACTAAGGAAACTATACAAATACAAATTAGGCTCCATGCCGCACACTATCACCAAAAACTCCATGTTAGAAATTAAGGTTTTATTGATAACCTCGATACAATAAGATATGATTTGTTTTGAGAAACGAGAAAAGTCAAACTTGAGGTATATTGGACTCTATAAGATTTTAACAAAACCCTTTAGATTACCAACTTAAGCCACGACCAAAAACTTAGAATGGTGCATAACACATTCTATGACCAGAAAGTTAAGAACAGAATTCGGCGCATACACCCACATTTTCTTAGACAATTCAACATCATATAACACACATTGAATTCCGAGACGGAATTTCCATTAAGGTGGTGAGACTGTAACAACGCGCATTTTTCGAGAAATTACTATTCACTTTTACTATTCATTCCGTAAAATTTTTATTTCATATTCTCGTGAGATAAATTATTTTAATAATATCCTGAGAGTTCGACAATCGTTAGATCATTTTCACAAAAGTTATTAAGAAAACATCGTTTTAAAGTTTCATTTTGGTCGGAATACCATTTCAACATCCCGCGCATATCGAAAACCAACTCTGACAACTTTCCTTTCATCAGATAAATTTTTAGATCATTCATGATTAATTTGAAAATTTTTAAGATTTATTTTTATGTTACCAAATAAACCCTGCGCTGTACGAAACTAAACTTACGTTTTAAACAATTCTACTTACATCCATACTTAACGATTCCTGCACTGTGTTTCTAATATGTTTTTGACAATTTTACATTTTTTGGAAAATTCAAACATATTTCCCTCCTCCTTTGACCATAAAGGAACTAACCTTGTACGTTCTACATTTTTGCTATCGCATAACTTTTAAACTTCACAAATAACTGTTAAGTTATCCCGCGTATGACGAAAACCACATTTTGACATCTCATATCACTTTCAGACTAATTTTAGTCTACTCTAAATAAATTGACGGTCATTTCCCTGAAATTTCATTCTTTTCCGATAAACTGCGAATTACGCGTTTTTTACCCGTATTTCAAGCTTTAAGCAGCGTTTTTGCACCCAATGAGACTTATCACTAATTTTATATTTTTAGATGGAGTATAATGATGAGTCTCATCATTCCTGTAAGTTTCGTATTTTTACGATACCCGGTTTTACGTTTTATGGCTTAACGACTTACGGTTGGCATTTAACGGAACCAAAACTTACTCTAAACTCAAGATAAGATCAAGACTTATCATCTTATCTCTTCATGGCAGACCTTAGAGGGGGAGTCATCATTTTGGTGGCATAATCCTAACCATGCTTCCCTTATATCATTACATGTGTCCTAACTTAACCATGGTTAACATTTAACCCAACATATGGTTAACCAAACTTACCCTCCTATAAATAGCAAGTGAAATTCATCCTAAAGACCTTCACAAGCTGTTTTGGGTCGTTCATAGCTTAAATCCACCATATCTTCCATCATTTGATCTTTAAACTCCAAGTTTATGCAAAGAAGTTCCAAAGATCAAGCTACTTCATCAAATCTCTAGCAAGTTTAAGTGATTTTCTTGAGTTTAAATCCACTCAAGTCACTTAGTACTTCATCACCAACTCTTCAAGTTAGAAAGGGTGTCAAGGTGTGGAAAGCTAGCTTAATCCAAAGTCTTAAGCGATCAATCAAAGTCCTATCCTTACTAAGTTACTCCTTTCTTAAGTGAAAGCCAAAAGTTGTAAGCAACTTATCACCACCATCATCTCATCTTTATTATTCATAATATTAGCCATTTCATGCTATTTATATAGTTACTATGTTGATTCATGATGTACATATACTCAATCACATGTTTTAATTTACATATTGTCATAAAAGTAACAAACTAGTAAACTAGTCATATTCTACACATTTGAGACCATTAAAATCAATAACCTATGGAATTTCTAACTTACATACTATGGTAGACAATATAAAAAGGTAAACATAGCAACTTGAATCACCCGAAATGGACAAATGAGTCAAAAGTTATAGGCAAAAGAATTTAGCGAAACCTAAATACCAAAACTGCCATATTGAAACTGTTTTGGTTCTGCCGTTTTAAAAGTGGTACTTCTGGTCCAAATCATCAAAAAGTTAAACCACGAAAGTTATCCGAAACGACGTTTTCCTTTATTTGCAAAGAAGATCGGACCTTGAAAACGCTTAAACTGGCCATTATCTTTCAAAAAAAGAAACTGCCCTATATTTAGTCTCACAAACTATACTTTTGTCGCAACTAAAAGCAAACCAAGAGGCCTAACGGCCATAAGCCAAGACCACGGCTACGGCTAAGGTCAAGGCTGAGTCTCAAGACCATGGTAGTCAAGACCAAAGTCACGGCAAGGCCATGGCTAAAGCCTCAAGGCTTGTTTACCCAAGACCGTTAACTAAGGTGTTAACCTTGGCAAATCGACACCAACATAAACCAAACGACATAACTTTATATACTTACATTATCAAATGACCATATTTATGAAATGACGATACTTGTGATAACCATTATGATTTCTTAATCATAACCAAACAACCTTGTAACTTGTGTTTACAAACCATATGACACTTATGATATATAAACAAAACATATGTTTTATCTACTAAGTGCTACAATACTAGGGAGCTTCATGTGAGGGGTTTCATTTGGGTAAACGGATCGACGAGTTCCTGGATTTATGAATTAAAGTGTCCTAGCTCCTCGAACGTTTACTGCATGACCTCTGAATTATGATGGCCCGAACGGTAGTACGATATATATAAACTAAACATGTTTTCACAACTAGACCATTTCTATAAACGACATACTCAAATACCATGTACTACATCATGATCAACATAGAGACGTATATAGGCTTGTTATTTCTTTCGCATCATTATTTCAAACCTAAGTCGCAACATCCTATTCTAGGTTGCTCGTAGAAGTTCTCACGGAATATCCATCATTCTCATTATACATTTGATATCATTTACTCTGAGGTGAGTTCATAGCCCCACTTTTATTACTTAATTGTTTTACAAACCCTTGGGGGAGATACATGCTTTATTTTAAACCGAACACATTGCTTTCAAACTGTATACTTATCTGATTATTTTAGTTGCACTAAGTTACCACATTTGCCAAACTTAAGTCCCTAATCATGAATCATTAATCACGAGTGAAGTGAGCGCCGATATTGTGGATAGATCTATCGGGATTGACGAATCTCGTTTGTTTGGCCAGGTCCGGTAAACAAACGCACTATATTTGAGTACATTAGGTAAAAATGGAAATTTTACCTGTTAAGGGCACGTATCAACAGTTTCTCCAATTAAATTGGAACATGTTAACGCCTTGATTGCATGATGCTTAGTGAATAATATCTGTTTTGCTTTCAAACTATTGGTGTGAGTCTATAGCTCACACTACCAACATAATGTGTTCAACCATCAAACAAACTCTATGAATTTCACTCAACCTTTGTGCTGACAGTTTTAAGCATGTATTTCAGGTCCATAATGTCAGAAGCTGGCACGGAAGAGCGAGGACTAGATCAAGAAGGCTATAAATTTTATTATCATTCGAAAACCTATTTAATGTATTTTGTAAACAATGGAACCAACTGGAACCTCATTTTTGTAAATTCTGATGTTTATATAAATCGAATGATAAATCCTTTAAAACGACTCCATTAGAGTTCGTTTTCTATTGTTATGACTGTTGTGCCATGAAGTAACACCCAATTTGAATTCCACTGCGTATCATGAAATTGGGGGTGTTACAATTATGATTAGTAGTTTGGATTAGAGTAATCCTCTGCATCTTCATCCTAATGATTCTAATTGTGCATCTATTGTTACTGTGAAATTATCTGGTGTTGAGAATTATAGGGTTTGGTCTAGTGCTATTAAATTGGCTATGTAAATTAAAAATAAAATGGGTTTTCTAGATGGTACTTGTGTTAGAACTGCTTATGCTGCTAGTCCTTTGTTAAAGGTACAATGGGATAGATGCAATGCTGTTGTGTTGAATTGGTTGTTAAGTTCCTTATCTAAAGATGTGTATCTTGGTCATGTGTTTTCTGATTTTGCTGCATCTTTTTGGAAAGATTTAAAGGATACATATGATAGAATTGATGGTTCTGTGGTGTTTAATTTGATGCAAAAGATTAATTCCTTTAAGCAAGGTGGTTTACCTGTATCTGAATATTTTCATAAGTTGAATTCTTTGTGGAGGGAATTTGATACCTTAACTAAACTTCTTGATTGTGTTTGTGAGGCTAGAATAGAGTTAGTTGATCATGCTAAATTGTTAAAACTTATGCAGTTTCTGGTGGGTCTTGATGACATATATCAACCCATCAGAAGCTCTATTCTAACTAGGGAAGTCCTTCCTGAGGTTAAAGATGCTTTTGTCATTGTGTCTAGGGAAGAATCCCATAGAGGGATTCCATCCACTTCTGCTAAAATTGAGAAACCACAAATTTCTGCTTTTGTTTCTAGGCCTAATGGTCATAACATGAATAACTTTAATAATAATAGGCCTGGGAACAACAATAATAGAGGGAATTATGACAATCTGTTGTGTAAAAACTGTGGTTTAAAAGGGCAAACTATTGAAAGATGTTTTGAACTAATTGGTTATCCCCCTTGTTTTAAAAAGAATCCTAATTTGAAACTTGCAACTGGTTTTAAAAATGGTAAAAGTAATAATGTTGAGGTTAAGGGTATGCCCAATGTGAGTGGTGATGTTAAAAACACTGGTACTGTATCTTTCACTAATGAGCAGGTTATGAAGTTGATGAATCTTTTGAATGATAAAACCTGTTCTGCTACTCATGCTAGTATGGCAAGTAGTGATTCTTGTTCCTTCTTTAACTGCAATGTGTTTTTTAAACAGCACTTCTATCAATTTTTTTGTGCCAAGATAAATGTTAAGGTGTTTCTTACCATTTGGGATGGATCATAGATTTAGGGGATAATCAACATATGACTAATAATACTGATAATATGTTTGGCTTACTTGATATATCTGATTTGAATTTAACTGTTGGCCATCCTAATGGTACCCTTTGCTAAGATTACTCATGTTGGTAATTTGAGACTTAACAAGAATGTTGTTTTGTTTGATGTGTTAGTTTTGCCTGAATATTGTGTTAGTCTGTTGTCTGTGCATAAAATGATTAAAGACAGTAAGTTGACTGTTGGGTTTGATGAGACTAAATGCTATATTCAGGATTTGAAAAAGTAGAGTGTTCTGGGGACTGGTAGTGAGTTTGGTGGTTTGTATCTGTTTGATAGAGATTCTGATAAGTCTGTTGTGGTTAATCAAAGTGAGTTTTTTGCTTGTCCTGTTTCTAAAGAGGTCTGGCACAATAGGCTTGGACATCCTGCTAACCAAGTTTTGAAAATGCTTAAACAATCTTTAAATTTGACTAATGTTGATCATGCAGGTCCTTGTGAGGTTTGTTATAAGGCAAAACAAACAAGGGATTCTTTTCCTTTAAGTGAAAAAAAATCTTTGGTTTTTGGACAACTTATACATCTTGATGTCTGGGGTCCTTATAAAGTGGTTAACAGGGAAGGGTTTAGATATTTCTTGACTGTTGTGGATGACTATAGTAGGTCTGTCTGGGTGTATATGCTTAAAACAAAAGATGAAGTGTTTTCAATGTTTGTATATTTCTTGACTGTAAGGTTTTATAATCTGGTTCTTACTCAGTTTAATAAAAAGATTAAAATGATAAGGTCAGATAATGGTACAGAGTTTTTGAATAACAGAATGTCAGATTTTTTAAATACCATGGGTATTATCCATCAAACTACTTGTGCATATACACTTCAGCAGAATGGTATTCCTGAAAGGACACATAGACATCTGCTAAATGTTGCTAGAAGTCTTATGTTTCAGGGGGGGGGGGGGGG
>BPTQ01000006.1:128173676-128191028 GCA_019973895.1 Chrysanthemum seticuspe | reverse complement strand
TATAAGGCACCCATGAATATAATGTCTAGGCTCTATTACAATTGGATCATGAGCAAAAAGCTGGAGCCTATGAGGGACCCCTTTCGCCCTAGGAAAGCAAGTAACTATGTGGGGAGGGTTAAGGGATTGCACGTGTTCATAGGTAACTTCACATATAGGTGTGATTTCATGATTCTGGAAAATGTCAAAGGAATCATTGATGGGTTTTTAGGAGATGTGATACTTGGGAAACCATTTATAGAAGAGTCTAAGATGGTTTATGATAAAGAGGAAGGGATAATCGAGTTCTCAAATGAAACCGAGAATGTTAAATATATAATGCCCCACAAAAATAAGAATTTTGAGGGCATGGATAATTTAGATGTAGATAACATTCCGGCATTCGAAGTAGACTGGAAGAACAAAGTTTACTACACTGCTTGTCTTGAACTAGGGCCTGAATATATTCGTGATGAAAGAAGAGTTAAGGAGATCGAATGGGCCTCTAAGATTAGGGCAACGTAGGAGCACGACTATGAGTCTAGCTACAAGACTCTTAAATAAAGAAAAGCGCTTCGTGGGAGGCAACCCATGCTTAATTGTTTGCTTGTTAGTGTCGTATATCTTTTATTAATTGTTTATCCTCATGTTTAAATTTTTAAAAATGCTTTATTTTGTTTTTAACCTCGTCTTAATTGCATATAAAGGTATTTTACATAAGGGATAAGTGTAGGGAGGATTACACACGTTTTTAAAAGAAACGTAAACATGAGAATAACAATTAACTAAAAGATATTTATGTTTGTTTGTTCGAGTCAAATGCTTGTATCGAGTCATAATGGATGTTTTGCAGAAATTTTTCCAGATTCTAAAGATGTAAAATTTTCCAGAATTTTTTCCAGAAAATCGCAGACCAGTTTTTGTCAGGATAACCTGACGGCGTCAGGAAGGAGTAAAAACATCAGATTACTTTTTCTCGTTTTCTGAGCTACTTATAAATTTTTGGAATTTTCCAGGTCTTAATTTTCTTAGAAATTCTGTAAACATCCATTGCACAAGCATTATATCCTAGTTTAAATCGAGTCTTATATATATTATTACCGCCGATTTTATGCGAAGGTTTCGTTTTTTTTCTTCCAGTGTGCAGGTTTAGTTTGTCAAGAAGAAGTTACATAAGATTGGAAGGAGCTTTTCGCGCAATAATTCTTCTTGGAAAAGATTTAACCACCACTTTACACGGATCCTACCGAGCTAATCAGGGGAGTATTAGTTTCTTTCGTTTTTAATTACCTTCTATTATCATAACTTTGATACTTTCGGGGAACATTGGGGACAATGTTCAGTTTAAGTGTAGGGAGGGAAAATAAAACGGGAACTTTGAAACTACGCTCATCCTTGACTATTTGCTTTGTCCAATTGTGATTGTGTAATAAACCATGAGAAAATGTCGGTTAGGGTAATTTTGGCACCAAATTTAAAATTTTTCATGACATATAAGAGTGGGCCATTAGTCTTAACAAAAGCGTCTCATGGATAGGAAGTTGCATGACTAGCACAAAAACCCTTTACCACCCAAATTCCACCAAAATGTGAGGATCGCCCTTAGATTAGTAGGAATTAAAGCATTCATCTTTAATGCTTAGAGTGTGAACCGGTAGTATATTAGATTCTAGAACTTTTTTTGTGATGCATTCCGAGATCGCAAGTGAGGCTACACTTGTGTAGTTAGGAATAACTAAATGATAAGAGGCATTAGGATAACCCTTGTTTGATACCTGTAATATAATTACTTCTTCCACTTCGGTTGAGTAATTCCCCCACACCCTTTGCGTTGTACTCATTTTTAGTACACGATACCCCTAGTTAACCCCTCAGAGCCTATCCTTTTCGCGGTTCTCGTGATGTTTCGGTTTTTCCGGAATATCAATGAAGAGCATTGTTTACACCCCACCCCCAAATATACACCCAAATCGCCTTAGCCTACCCCTTATGCACTCACTTTTAGTGCAAATGTTTGTTATCACCCTAAACCCTTAGTTCAATTATCTAGTTGCTTGCATAAGTTGCTAAGTCGAGTCATATCCTTTGTATACAGTTTTGGGACGATTGGGATTCATGGGAAAAATTAAAGTTTATGAAATGACGGGAAGGGAACGTTAAATTCAAATTCCCTTTGTTGCGTAATAATGTACCCCAAGTGTTTTGATCTTTTCAATTCGGGTCAAATTAGTGTTAGAATAATAAAAACTCAAGTGTAGGGATATGCCTGTAAATCCCTAGTATTTTGATGTTATCGTAGAGGATGGTAGAGTAAAAGTGTATGAAAAAAAAAAAAAAAAAAAACATACGGGCTACCATCCTACATCTATCTTTAAATTTATGTTTATTTATTTCAGTTATCTACAGTTTAGAGTGTCGAGTCTTGGCTTAGCAACGCCATTCTTCATATGCAGTTAACATAAAGATTTTTGACTTGCCACCACTAAATAGCCTATCCCACCAAACCCTTATTTCCTTACCGTAAGCCTAACATTACAACCCTTTAAAAGACCTCTTTGATAGTCTTTCCTAGGTGCTTACGCCAAAGCGATGGAGGTTTGATCTATTCTCAAGCCTATGGTAATCCATGTACTAGGACCGGTTAATGAGTGTTTATCTTCCATTTCCTATATTGTTATATTTCATATATACACACGAGAGAGATGTGAGTATCCAAACACCCCATGTGAGGTGCTAGTATGTAATTTCCGTGCTTGTTATGACTTTTGCGGGGCTTATATGGGTTGTGGACCGTTTTGAATTAATGCTTCATGACCCCTAACTTATAAATTAATTAGCTAAAAGCACATTTGCTTGAGGACAAGCAAATAACAAGTGTAGGGATATTTGATAAGGTTTTAAAAGGTACCATTTTGAGGGGTCGTTTAAGTCCTTATTTGATCACTTTTGTATCCGTTATTGCTTAATATCGTTCCTTTTCACTTTTTAGGTCTCGTGAAGGCAAAATGCTGGAATGGCACTTATTTGGACGAAAAGGCGCAAATATATGAAGAAAATGGCCAAAGTCAAAATCGAGACACTCACAGTTGCTGAAAGTAGAAGGCAACGGCGTCAGGTGCTACATTGTGACGCCGTCCCAAAATTATTGTGACGGGCCAGAACCCAAAACTCGTATTTTCAAGAGACGGCGTCTAGTTGTGAAAGAGCAGGCCGTCGCTACTCAGACGGCCTAGATGCAATCCAGACGACGTCAGAAGCTGAAGAGGACGGCGTCACGGACATAAGGTGACGCCGTCGCAAGGTTAACGTGGCCAAGACGAAACCCTAATGGCGGCGACACGACGGCGTCACTAAACATAAGGTGACGCCGTCGCAATTGTAATCTTATATATAGAATCCGAATTTTTCAGTCTTTGTGTGGAGAGTCTTTGGAGTAAAAACCTAAAACCGAACCTAAGGTGTCTTGTACAGTATTTTAGGGTTTTAAACCCTATCTTACATCAAGATAAGTCTTTACTTCATTAATTCAATTATGTCTTTGATTATTTGTGTGTATGCTTGCATGTTCTCCATGTCCGGCTAATTTATTTGTGTGTTTGCTTAGGAAGTATGAAACTTAATTATTGAATATTGATTGGTTGTTTCTTATCTTAGTTGATTAATGATCTAGTAATGCGATAGGTCATTCGTTGTGTACTTAATGCTTGATTCATCTTTGTGAACCTTAGAATATAATTACCTGAGTAGTTGTAGGCTAAACCATCCAAAGAGCGCCTTAGAGTAGGAGTTTATAATCCCTAGTGGGTTTGTAGACAAGACCCTTTGGTAAGTTCAAAGAGTTAGGGAGAAACGCATACCCTACAACTTTAGACACACAACGCAACTAGGAATAAGACGTGACACTCAACCATCAATAGAAGATAATTAAGGAGTAATACAAACTAAGTAAACACATCTTTAAACTATCATACGAGCACACATTAATTAGACATAGACTCCCACAACCTTAGTTTAGATAATTAGATAATAGTAGAGTAATCGGTAGAAATACCAAACCCCCAAATCCAATACCCGAGATTCGTACCTTTCCATTTTCATAAAATATAAAAAGATAAAAAATAATCTTCCTCAACCTTAACCTTAGCGTAGTAACTCCTTACTAGCATTCCTATTCCCCTAGAGAACGATATCAATACCCGTGGCTTACCCTAATTACTACACTACAACGATTAGGTTCACTGCCTAGGGTGTTATAAAACTTTCTCGAAGAAAAGGAAGTTCCTTTGACCCCGAACGACGAGTGTAGCGTTATCAGAACCCTTTCTCATAAAGGAAGGAACCAAAAGTTTGGTTCCTTGTAATCCGTGGGTGATCTGATTCTCAAGATCCTACAATCATTAGAACACATTTATTGCATATCTTTGCCTCTTCACTCCATCTTTCTTGTATGGCTTGACTTATATGATATGACTAGCAATAAAAACCCTTACAAATCATTAGAAACCTCCTTTCTTCTATGGTTTAACATCAAGTCAAACACATTTATCCATAATTTCATAATCCTATAAATTAAGAGCTTCTAAGATGATCATCCTCACACCTTCCCAATTTCTCTCATCTTCCATTAGAACAAGCTTAAGCAAAAATGACTAAGTCATCCACCTCTTCTCCATCAAACAAACCTTGCAAGAAAACGACTAGAATGAGTGTTAGACCATGTTGCTTTGTCAATATTAGCTCATCTTCCAATTCCTCCCCCTAACCATCTCATCTCCCATAAAAGATGAGAACTTTCTCACTTTGACCACTCCTACACCACCTCCAAAATCACTTATTGTAGTCACCACTCCACCACCAATAAAAACTCCCATTGCTAGCTCTCCGCCACCGGCTCCCATCCAAACATCCAAGTCACCATCACCTCCTAAATCTCCAACCCTCATACCATTAGAACTATTCTCCACACCACCTACATCTCCAAACCCATTTTTGGAGGACTTAGAGGACTTACCTCCTAGGCCCAATAATCCACCTCCACTACCATCCTTTGGTACAATTGAGCGAATCGCTCATGAGTCTCCACTCCCATTCTTTGACCCAAACGCCCGTTAGGGCCTCAACCACGTCTTTTCCATCCTATTCACAATGACATTCATGGACATTTGTATGGGGACCATGCCCTACCTCCAACATCCTTGTCTCCTCATATCGAAGACATCGATGAATCCATGTGGGAAGATCACCCACATTCCAAAGCGGAGATAGAAGCCGAACTAAACCACCTCCACAACTTCTCCAATATGGTGGATTCACACCTTCGTGAAACTATGCAAATGCAAAATGCTTTGCTCGCCTCCCTAATCACTCCAACCACCAACACCAAGAACTCCACCATTCCACCACCACAAAATCATAAACCCTATTACCCACCTAGACATGGTTGCTCAAATTGTGAGCGGACCACCTACATTAGCGAACGGACCCGGGTGATGGTCCATGAGCTCCAAGATGAAATGAGATTCATCCTCAGCCACATCCTAGAGCGAATCAACGCTCTTGCTCATCCACCACCTCAATAAGAGGGTCCTAGTTTTTCTTTTAAAAATTCTAAGTTATCTTTCTATTTTCTAGGATTTTTTTTTATTTTTCTACTTTCTAGGATTTTTCTTATTTTTCTAATTTTATAGGATTTTCTTCATGTACTAACACATCATTGTGTTCCTTTTCATGATTTTCAAATCATGAAAATTTTAACAAGTGAATGATGTTTCTTATATTGTTGTTGATTGTTACTTGGTTATTGGAAATGCTTATATACTTGTGATTATGATTTTTACTAACATCTTTTTTGTAGCTTTTTCACAATCCATGTATCTTTCTCTTGGCACCAAATTTAGAGGGAGCATTGGCCAAGGGGGAGATAATGGCTCGGGCTCATTACATCTTCCACCTCGCCTCTTCTTTTTGTTTCGACAAAAAGGGGGAGAAATATTATAGAACTTGGACTTTGACTTTTTAAAAAAGTCAATTGCACACTTTGACTTTTTGAAAAGTCAACATCATACTTTGACTTATGAAAAGTCAAAATTGGACAAACTAATCATAAGATAAAATAAACTTTTTATTATCATCTTTATCTAACTCACTAGTTCTTTCAAGCTCTAAAATTAATCTTATATTTTTATAACTCTTGTACAAACTTTACATCTTTTATAAAAATAAAATTTATGTTTTGTCCTCAACAAAAAGGGGGAGATTGTTAATACAAATATCGTCATTAAACGTTATTTATATTTTATGATCTTTACCTAAGTTTTGTTAACGATAAAAGTAAATTTAATTTTTGTAAAGCATAAAGCTTGTCAAGTTTAATAGATAGTAAAACAAGCTTTTCCTTAAATAATGTCTTCATCACTCAAGCATTTACATTTTGATTAGTCATATATCAATTAACTTTGATATCCCTCTAAACCATAATGTATGTTAACATTTTTAGATCAAGCATGTTTTAGTTTCTTAAAACAAAACATTAAATATGTATTTACATTTAACATATTTCTAAAAATAAAAAACAACATATGACATCATGTGGTGCATCATTGAAATCTCTAGACGATTTTATAAGATATTTTGTGTGGATTTGGACTCTACATATCTTACATGATCTTGACTAGATTTGATTGACTTTGTTAAGATTTTGGTAATCTTGCTGTCAGACCTGGCGGCACCAAAAAGTTACACGGGCGGAACCATTTTTATGGTTCCGTGGTCCGTCGTGACAGCAGGCTGTTTTGGCTATAAATAGCAAGCCAACCCAAGTTGTTTTCTTATCCCTTTCTAGTATAATCACATACATTCCTTCTCTCTAACATTTCTAACTCAGTTTCATATCATTATAGTGTTCCTCTTTTGTAGCTAAGAAGATCAAGGTATATTCAAGCTTCAACAAATAGTTGGAAGTCTTGTTTGTTTTGTTGTTGTATGATCTAGTCTTGTTCATACATCATTGTTGTACCAAACCATCATAAACTTTTGAGTGTGAGTGGTTAGTATTTTAGTCCTTACAATACATTGTGTGTGCGAGTGGTTGTACCCTTGCAAAAGAACTCGACATCTAGCTTAGTGTCGGAAATAGTGTGTAAGCGAAGTGTAAAGGTTTCTCCGCCGGTGAAAGGAGCTTGTTGACTAGTGAAGTTAAACTCTTGAGTTAGAGACTCGTGGAGTGGAGTAGGGCAAGGAAAAAGAGTCCTTGTAGACCGAACCACTATAAACAACTTGTCGTGATTTGATTGTTTCTTTCCTTATTTACTCTTTATATATTGCTTGCATATTGTTTGATATTTACTAACATATCTTTGATCAATATCAATTGACCATTACAATAAGTTTCAAAACAAAGTTTTTAATCGGTAAACTATTCGACCCCCCTTCTAGTTTTTCACAGGTGTCACGTGTTAGACTTTCGGGTATGACACGTCATCGTCACGTACCAAATTAGAACACTTATGAAAGTACGTTGCTATTCTACAACTTAAAAAAAATACATGTACCAAAACGGTACACTTTGAACAGTACACTGCTATTCTCGACTTAATCCCTATTTTTAATGTTGTGAGTTTGGGTTATTTGAAAAATTATGTTTCGGCTTATACTTTGCTTATTTTATGGCTTTACTTATCTAGTAATCAGCTTATTTTGGGTATTCGACTTAATATGTACATACTTAAGGACAATCATTTCTCAGAGACAAGTGCAAAAGCAATACATATAATATGCATCCAACTGACTTTTATCTATATAAGAATTCATTAAGTTTGTTCAATTAAAGTTCTTGAGAACTTTATTAATTGCTTCAACAAGTTAAAGCTGCTAGACATACTTTAGGTATTATAGATCCTTCATGGAATATGAGAGCTGTAATAGAACTTATTTAGAGCGAATCAAATACCTCTAGATTGTTTGTCTCATAAAATATCAATAAGATATATACATCTACCTCGAGACAATTTGTCTTAGTAATCAACTTCATGTTTTTGTGAATTTATTTATTCACAATTCATGTCTTAAATGGCATAACTTTAGAGCTCTTACTTTGCATTTGCACAAAGACTCATGTATATCTAATAGATTTTACACATTCATGTGTATTGTCACACCCCCAAATTACCTGTTTTGCAGCGGAATGGAATTCCTGGGGGATGACTGTCATAGCACCACAATCACAGTTATATTGAACGACCTAAAGTGTCGTTTGGAAAATACATCGTTTGATTTAATAAAATAATCAGAGTTTACAAAGTGTAGGTCCCAAATGAAAATCAACGTGTGCGGAAATACATTTGATACAAGCCAAACGATGCTTTTAAAGTTCATAAAACCCAAGTGAGACGCGTCGTCACCGCAACTCTATGATGTGTCCATATGCATGCCATGAAGTGAATGCCTTAGATACCTGAGATAAAACATGCTAAAAAGTGTCAACACAAAGGTTGAGTGAGTTCATAGAGTTTGTGTTGAAATGTAAAGCCTTTAAAGAATATTCATGCAGCAAAGGCATTGTAAATCCACTCAGTTCCAAGTTCCGCCCATACAAAACTTACAACCTGTGTGTTCACAACCCACTGCCAAAATATGTATAGTTTATGTTCAAGCGCATGATGACAAATGAATTCACATAATAGTGCGTAACTTAATGTATTAATAGTTAATTGACATAACACATATGAGTGTTGTTTCAAATTGTTCCAAGACCATTAGTTCCATGATTATACCAAGACATTTAGTTCAATAATTATACCAAGACATTTAGTTCAATGATTATACCAAGACATTTAGTTCAATGATTATACCAAGACATTTAGTTCAATGATTATACCAAGACATTTAGTTCAATGATTATACCACGACATTTAGTTCCATTAAACATATAGTTTGCAAATAATCATGATTGTCATAAAAATAGTTGAGCATGTATCTCCCCCAAAAGTAATTCAAAACAATTAAAAGAGTAGGGGCTATGACTCACTTGGTAAAATGATGCGAAGACAACAGTGAGTACACTGAAATGTAGCGTGAACCTCTAACTGCGACCTATTATGGATGATATGATATATAATAAGTCATGATGTAATGTCATGCATGCAATTCGTACGATATCTATACCACTTGTGAATTTTTGAAAATAATACTTTTCGTCGAAAAAAATACTCTTTTGACGTCTTGACCATTTTTAAATTACTTTGCAAGTATGACATCCTACAATAGTTATTTAATGATTTATTATAAATTTATAACTTTTCGTCGTAAAATAATGTCGTTGAAAATTTCGTGAAAGTGACTAAAACGGCCTCGAAAAGCTAGTCGTAAAATGGTGTACGTCGAGTATTAGGAAACGAACTCAACGGTTTTGGGAAGCTTGTATCATTATCTCAAAGTTTTAGCATTTAAGTTTTCATCCTAGAGGTCTCGATCATAGAGAAAAAAAAAATATAGGTTAAGTATGGTACTTTTGTCCAAAATATCGTTTAAGGGTGGTTTTCGGCAAAGTTTAAGTGACCGTATTTTATTTATTACAACTCCGATTGACGAACGGTTGGACATTTTGGAAAATATGCTTGGCGAACTTACTTTTACTAGAAGACATCATTTTATGAAAAGTGCTACATCTTTGTTAAAAACGACCCTCAACATGGTCCCTCGTTGCCGTAGTTTATGTTTAATAGAAAATATATTAATGTTGCTTATATAATAAAGTTACGGCAACTTTGTTTAACGCGTGTATTTAATCGTTACAAGTCCGTTTTCTACATCCTTAGATTCGTATTAAAGTATACTAATATATATATATTTTTTTTATAAGTCGACACATTTCATAACGCTTAAGCCTCATTTTTGACTCGTAAAAAGTGACATTTACATGCTGAAATTTCTGAAATTATTAGTTTTCGTCGTCAAACTTTAAAAATTCATATCTTCTTCGTTATAGCTCCGTTTTAATCCGTTCAAGCGGCCACGTTTTCGTTTTAAAGCATATTTTCCAAACATCTAGGCCAAAAATTTTTATCCACTGTCGAAAATTCCAGATTTCACAATTTTGATCAGACCCTTAATTAGACTTGTCGAAATGAGTTTTTCACGCGCAAAACCTATTCTAACCAATTCAAAACAACTCCGAAACTATTATAATCCTACCATACACCTTCTTAGGGTGTCATGGGTTCCTATACATCACCAAAAGTGATATATTTCAAGGAAAAATTATAGGATAACATATATAAACTTATAGTGCTTATAAACAATTTAAGTGGTATAGACATCACATAACTTGCATGTTTTACTTGAGCATGATAAAAATGAACATAAAAATGAATATGAAAGATGATGATAAGTATAAAATGCTTACTAATTACTTGATGAGGTGATATGAACCAAGGTTTATTCCTAAACACCCAAGGTGTAACACCCCCAATTTCGAGATACGCAGTGGAATTCAAACTAGGTGTTACTTCATGGCACAACAGTCATAACAATAGAAAACGAACTCTAATGGAGTCGTTTTAAAAGATTTATCATTCGATTTATATAAATATCAGAGTTTACAAAAATGAGGTCCCAAATGGTTCCAAGTTTACAAAATACATCAAATTGGTTTTTCGAATGATAATAAAATTTATAGCCTTCTTGAGTATCCGTGCTCCTCCGTGCCAGCCTTGTACAATATGGACCTGAAATACGTGCTTAAAACTGTCAACACAAAGGTTGAGTGAAATTCATAGAGTTTTGGAAATCAGTTGAACACATAATGTTTGTGTGGGTTACGTTGTTATACACCCATAATGTTGAAAACAAAACAGATATTATTCACTAAGCATCATGCAATCAAGGCGTTAACGTGTTCCAAATTTAATTGGAGAAACTCTTGATACGTGCCCTTAATAGGTAAAATTGCCATTTTTACCTAATGTATTCAAATATAGTGCGTTTGTTTACCGGACCTAGTCAAACAAACGGGATTCGTCAATCCCGATAGATCTATCCACAATATTCGCGCTCACTTCACTCGTGATTAATGATTCATGATTAGGGACTTAAGTTTGGCAATTGCGGTAACTTAGTGCAAGTAAAATAATCAGATAAGTATAGAATTTGAAAGCAATGTGTTCGGTTTAAAATAAAGCATGTATCTCCCCCAAGGGTTTGTAAAACAATTAAGTAATAGAAAGTGGGGCTATGAACTCACCTTAATAAATGATATCAAATGTATAATGAGAATGATGGATATGCCGTGAGAACTTCTACGAGGAACCTAAAATAGAATATTGCGACTTAGGTTTGGAATAATGTTTAGGAAAATATAAACCATTCTATATATATTTCTATGTTGATCATGATGTAGTCAATTATCATTTGGTGGTTATAGAAAGATCTTTAATATGTGAAAACATATTTAGTTTATAGATATCGTACTACCGTTCGGGCCATCATAATTCAGAGGTCATGCAGTAAACGTTCGAGGAGCTAGGACACTTTAAATCGTAAATCCAGCAACTCGTCGATCCGTTTACCCAAATGAACCCCTCACATGAAGTTCCCTAGTGTTGTAGTGCTTAATACGTAAAACATGTATTTCTGATTACTTGATTATATGATATATTAAGAGTTTATAAATACAATAAATAAACTAACAAAGTTTATAAGTATTTAAATAAGTTTGAGTTTTATAAATACTTACCTTAAAATAGAATGCTTGAGTATTATGGAAAAATAAAATATTAGCGGAGCTTCGACGTAGAATTTGCAATCTTTGAAAACCCAAGGCTATTAGAAGATTATAACAACGCCTTCTTGAGAACCCGAAGAAGAATAGAAGATTATAACGACGTCTTTTTGGAGACTTGAAGATATTTGAAGATTATAACGACTATTTCTTGAAAACTTCCAAGAACGAAGATCAAACGCTAGTTTTCTTCAAGAACAAATGAATGTTCTTACAAGATCTATAAGAAATGCCTTTAGGTTTAGGACTTTAGGTGTTAAGAAGGGGTGGTGCAAGAAAAATGAAGTGATTTAGCTTGGTATTTATAGGCTAGAGAATATGGTTAACTATATATTGGGTTAAAAACTAACCATGGTTAAATTTACACATGTAATGATCTAAAGAAAGCATGCTTAGGATTTTGACACCAAGGTGATGACTCCCCCCCCCCTCTAATTTCGTTCATGATAAGATAGGATGACTTTGGTGGATAGTTTTGGTATTATCTTGGTTACGGAGTGAGTTTTGGTTCCGTTAAATGCTAACCGAAGCCATAAAACGTAAAACCGGGTATCGTAAAAATACAAAATTTGTAGGAATGATGAAACTCATCATTATACTTCATCTAAAAATATAAAATGGGTGATAAGTCTCATTGGGTGCAAAAACGCTGCTTAAAGCTGGAAATACGGGTCAAAAACGCGTAATTCGCAGTTTATCAGAAAATAACGAAATTTCAGGGAAACGACCGTGAATTTATTTAAAGTAGACTAAAATTAGTCTAAAAGTGATATGAGATGTCGAAATGTGGTTTTCGTCATACGCGAGATTACTTAACAGTTATTTGTGAAGTTTAAAAGTTACGCGATTTAAGCAAAAATGTAGAACGTACAAGGTTAATTCTTTTATGGTCAAAGGAGGAGGGAAATATGTTTGACTTTTCCAAAAAATATAAAAGTTTCAAAAACATATTAGAAACATAGTGCATGAATCGTTAAGTCTGGATGTAAGTAGAATTGTTTAAAACGTAAGTTTAGTTTTGTTCTGCGCTGGGCTTATTTGGTAATATTAAAAATAATAAATCTTAAAAATTCTCAAATTAATCATGAGTGATCTAAAAATTTATCTGATGTGAGAAAAATTGTCAGAGTTGATTTTCGTTATGCGCGTGATGTTTAAACGGTGGACCGTCTAAAACGAAACTTTAAAACGATGTTTACTTAATAACTTTTGCGAAAATGATCTAACGATGGTCGAACTCTCAGGTTATTACTAAAATAATTTATCTTACGAGAATGTGGATTAAAAATTTTACGGGATGAATAGTGAAAGTGAATAGTAAAAGTGAATAGTAAATTCTCGAAAATGAAAAGTAACCTAAAAATGCGGGTGGTTACAGTTTCACCCTCTTAATGGGAATTCCGTCCCGGAATTTAGGGTGTGTTACCCGATGTTGAATTGTCTAGGGAAATGTGGATGTATACGCCAAATTCTAATCTTTGTGTTCTCAAGTTTCTAGTCATAGAATGTATTATGTACCATGTGGCTTAAGTTGATAACCTAAAAGGTTTTGTTAAAATCTTATAGAGTCCAATATACCTAAAGTTTGGCTTTCCCGGTTCTCAAAACGAATCATATCTTATTGTATCGAGGCTATCAATAAAACCTTAATTTCTAACATGGAGTTTTTGGTGATAGTGTGCGGCAGGGAGCCTATTTTGTATTTGTATGGTTTCCTTAGTTGTTTCGTGGGTGATCTCTGAACACCTTAGTCCAGCAAATGGTTAACTAACACATTCGTCTATATAGTGCCTCAAAATGGAATAGTTTTGTTGTTGTTAGGGTAACTATTGTTAATCAAAGGTGTAAGATATTGTTGATGTGAAATGGTTTATAATTATGTGAAAACTGTCGTCGTAGGGAAAGTCTTGCTAGTGGCAAGTGGTTATCCAAACCATTTCTAAAGTTGATCATGTCTTAGGTGGTTTCGAGATGAAGGCTATATCGTATAGTGTTTATGTCTACTAGTGTTTCAAAGAAACGTGATACTGTGAAGTTTTACAATACTGACTTATAATGGGGTTCAGATAATGATGTGATATGTTGACGATTAGAAGAGTGTAGCGTACGCTTACCATTATTCGTAGGTATAGATGTCAAGTTTGTTTTAAAATCAAAAGTGAATTTTAAAGGAATATGGCGGAAAGATATCCTTGAAACCTAATCAGGCTAGTACTTCTAAGAAATGACGAGAAGATTTGATGACTATCCCAAGATAGTAGTTAGGATTATTTCATAAATGAAAACTTTTAAGAATAAAATTAGGTAGTATAAATAAGATGTTAAGATTTTGCTGAGTGGTAAGACACTATCGTGTCTCTAGATCTTTTTAATGAATTCTGGTGGTTTATCGAGTTTAAGTAGGAAATTAACCTGAATATAACCCTTGTATAACTGTTCTGTGTGTTTGAAAAATTTAAGTCGAACATAGTTAATCAGACCATGTTCCACTATCCCAAGGTTAAATATAGGTGATTAGGCAATATTTAGCCGAGGTTCGATAATTTTTCCAAATACCTAAATTAGGTATACTTGTGATATGCTCATAGCTTTTGAGAAATTGTCCACTAAGCAAAGGCGATATCAAACCATCCAGTTGCAAGTCCTGGCCATAAAAGACTTGTAAACTATGTTTTCACACTCCATTGCATAGAAGATAGTATGGGTAGATATGTGGGGAAAGGAAATATTAAGTAATTCTAAAATAGTCTATACTTGGCTAGAATCACGAACCTTTAACAATGAAGGTTTCAGAAGAGAATTTTGATGAATGTAGAGAACGTTGCTGAACTTCAGCTTTTGTAGATGATGAGCCACTTTGTCCTTTAGAAATCCTATTTCTTGTATTTCCATTAGGGAAATTGATAGACTGTGACGGGTTTCATGTAAAACAATATCATATAATGTTTATAAGATAATTTTTAGAGACTATTGTATAACTTACAATATCTGAGGAGTAGTTGAGACCATTGTGCAACTCACAATGTTTGAGAAATAGTAGAGACCATTGTGCAACTCATAATGTCTAAGAAATGATGGAGAGATCATTGTGTAACCCACAATGTCTTGAGAAATGATAGAGTGATCATTGTGTACTCACAATGTCTTGAGAAATAAATTAGACCATTGTGTACCTCACAATGTCTTGAGAAATGATGGAGAGATCATTGTGTAACCCACAATGTCTTGAGAGATCATTGTGTACTCACAATGTCTTGAGAAATAAATTAGACCATTGTGTACCTTACAATGTCTAGGGAATAATAGAGACCATTGTGCAACTCACAAGGTCTAGGAAATAATAGTGACCATTGTGCAACTCACAAGGTCTGAGAAATAGTTGAGACCACTGTTTCACTCACAGTGTGTGAGGATATAAGAGAGACCACTGTAGGATTTATAGTGTCTGAGAATGTAATAGAGACTACTGTAGGATTTACAGCGTCTGAGAATGTAATAGAGACTACTGTATCTCACAGTGTCTGAGAGTGTAATAGAGACCACTGTAAGATTACAGTGTCTAAGAGTGTAATAGAGACCACTGTATCTCACAATGTCTAGGAAGTAGGAAAGACCATTGTAATCAGTTACAATGTCTTGGATAAAGTTTCGTAATCTAAAAATGCACGAGTAGATGCATGATTGGGAGTTTGGAAAAAAAATATGATTGTGCCGTAATGCCTTAGAATAGGCAAACACAAATATGCTTAGTCTATCATTTAGCTAAAATGATTGAAAATATGTCGAGTGTATATATCAATATACTAGTATGTTTGTATAGCTTAAAATGCTTAAAAGTCACATAATCGTCTGGAGGATGGAAGGCACGGAGAACGGAAGGCTATAAAATGTTTTTGTTTGAAAAAGTAGTTATAGTTTAAGTCTCGATTAGACCCGTTTCTCTATAACTGTGGCTCTGATACCAATCTGTAACACCCCCAATTTCGAGATACGCAGCAGAATTCAAACTAGGTGTTACTTCATGGCACAACAGTCATAACAATAGAAAACGAACTCTAATGGAGTCGTTTTAAAAGATTTATCATTCGATTTATATAAATATCAGAGTTTACAAAAATGAGGTCCCAAATGGTTCCAAGTTTACAAAATACATCAAATTGGTTTTTCGAATGATAATAAAATTTATAGCCTTCTTGAGTATCCGTGCTCCTCCGTGCCAGCCTTGTACAATATGGACCTGAAATACATGCTTAAAACTGTCAACACAAAGGTTGAGTGAAATTCATAGAGTTTTGGAAATCAGTTGAACACATAATGTTTGTGTGGGTTACGTTGTTATACACCCATAATGTTGAAAACAAAACAGATATTATTCACTAAGCATCATGCAATCAAGGCGTTAACGTGTTCCAAATTTAATTGGAGAAACTCTTGATACGTGCCCTTAATAGGTAAAATTGCCATTTTTACCTAATGTATTCAAATATAGTGCGTTTGTTTACCGGACCTGGTCAAACAAACGGGATTCGTCAATCCCGATAGATCTATCCACAATATTCGCGCTCACTTCACTCGTGATTAATGATTCATGATTAGGGACTTAAGTTTGGCAATTGCGGTAACTTAGTGCAAGTAAAATAATCAGATAAGTATAGAATTTGAAAGCAATGTGTTCGGTTTAAAATAAAGCATGTATCTCCCCCAAGGGTTTGTAAAACAATTAAGTAATAGAAAGTGGGGCTATGAACTCACCTTAATAAATGATATCAAATGTATAATGAGAATGATGGATATGCCGTGAGAACTTCTACGAGGAACCTAAAATAGAATATTGCGACTTAGGTTTGGAATAATGTTTAGGAAAATATAAACCATTCTATATATATTTCTATGTTGATCATGATGTAGTCAATTATCATTTGGTGGTTATAGAAAGATCTTTAATATGTGAAAACATATTTAGTTTATAAATATCGTACTACCGTTCGGGCCATCATAATTCAGAGGTCATGCAGTAAACGTTCGAGGAGCTAGGACACTTTAAATCGTAAATCCAGCAACTCGTCGATCCGTTTACCCAAATGAACCCCTCACATGAAGTTCCCTAGTGTTGTAGTGCTTAATACGTAAAACATGTATTTCTGATTACTTGATTATATGATATATTAAGAGTTTATAAATACAATAAATAAACTAACAAAGTTTATAAGTATTTAAATAAGTTTGAGTTTTATAAATACTTACCTTAAAATAGAATGCTTGAGTATTATGGAAAAATAAAATATTAGCGGAGCTTCGACGTAGAATTTGCAATCTTTGAAAACCCAAGGCTATTAGAAGATTATAGCCCAAGAGTTCTTCCGCAACAATATTAGAAGATTATCGGAACCCAAAAGTTTCTAACGTTTAAGATGCAGCTTCGAGGCGATTATAAAATAAAAAGGTATTATGAGTTCGTAAGATAAAATTCCATTCATAAATATTTTGAGTTTGAATAAATTTATGAATATTTGAAACAATCAAATAAATAACATAAATATTTGAGAATTATATAGTATATTAGTTCATTAGTCTTTATGTACAAAATGCATAATTCG
>BPTQ01000006.1:127999456-128173666 GCA_019973895.1 Chrysanthemum seticuspe | reverse complement strand
ATCGATGGATAAGCCTGGAAGTCTCTACGTATAACCTAGAATATGATGTCAACTCTTAGGTTCGGAATAATGCCTAAGAAAACATGAACGAGCCTATATATGCCATTATATTGATCATGAAGTAGTATTTGTTGAGTTTTATAAATACTTACCTTAAAATAGAATGCTTGAGTATTATGGAAAAATAAAATATTAGCGGAGCTTCGACGTAGAATTTGCAATCTTTGAAAACCCAAGGCTATTAGAAGATTATAACAACGCCTTCTTGAGAACCCGAAGAAGAATAGAAGATTATAACGACGTCTTTTTGGAGACTTGAAGATATTTGAAGATTATAACAACTATTTCTTGAAAACTTCCAAGAACGAAGATCAAACGCTAGTTTTCTTCAAGAACAAATGAATGTTCTTACAAGATCTATAAGAAATGCCTTTAGGTTTAGGACTTTAGGTGTTAAGAAGGGGTGGTGCAAGAAAAATGAAGTGATTTAGCTTGGTATTTATAGGCTAGAGAATATGGTTAACTATATATTGGGTTAAAAACTAACCATGGTTAAATTTACACATGTAATGATCTAAAGAAAGCATGCTTAGGATTTTGACACCAAGGTGATGACTCCCCCCCCCTCTAATTTCGTTCATGATAAGATAGGATGACTTTGGTGGATAGTTTTGGTATTATCTTGGTTACGGAGTGAGTTTTGGTTCCGTTAAATGCTAACCGAAGCCATAAAACGTAAAACCGGGTATCGTAAAAATACAAAATTTGTAGGAATGATGAAACTCATCATTATACTTCATCTAAAAATATAAAATGGGTGATAAGTCTCATTGGGTGCAAAAACGCTGCTTAAAGCTGGAAATACGAGTAAAAAACGCGTAATTCGCAGTTTATCAGAAAATAACGAAATTTCAGGGAAACGACCGTGAATTTATTTAGAGTAGACTAAAATTAGTCTAAAAGTGATATGAGATGTCGAAATGTGGTTTTCGTCATACGCGAGATTACTTAACAGTTATTTGTGAAGTTTAAAAGTTACGTGATTTAAGCAAAAATGTAGAACGTACAAGGTTAATTCTTTTATGGTCAAAGGAGGAGGGAAATATGTTTGACTTTTCCAAAAAATATAAAAGTTTCAAAAACATATTAGAAACATAGTGCATGAATCGTTAAGTCTGGATGTAAGTAGAATTGTTTAAAACGTAAGTTTAGTTTTGTTCTGCGCTGGGCTTATTTGGTAATATTAAAAATAATAAATCTTAAAAATTCTCAAATTAATCATGAGTGATCTAAAAATTTATCTGATGCGAGAAAAATTGTCAGAGTTGATTTTCGTTATGCGCGTGATGTTTAAACGGTGGACCGTCTAAAACGAAACTTTAAAACGATGTTTACTTAATAACTTTTGCGAAAATGATCTAACGATGGTCGAACTCTCAGGTTATTACTAAAATAATTTATCTTACGAGAATGTGGATTAAAAATTTTACGGGATGAATAGTGAAAGTGAATAGTAAAAGTGAATAGTAAATTCTCGAAAATGAAAAGTAACCTAAAAATGCGGGTGGTTACACAAGGTTTTTATTTCACAACCTTAATCAAGTGTGTAACTAGAGTGTAAATAACTTGACTAGAAAATTTTGAAGAATTCCTTCTTGATCCCTTATGGTTGCCGGTTCTATGATGAAGGAGAGAAGAGAATGGTTTTACACTTTGAGAAATTATGTTTGTATGTGATAAGTCTAGTAAATTATGTAAGTATAATATTAGTATAATAGCAAGATATTTGTTTTAGATGTGTGTGAGTCACCCCTTGTCGACAAGGGTGTGTTAGTAAGATTGTGTACATTTTTTTTTTTTTTTTTAGTATAGATGTGAAGTAGATGTAAGTTAATTAAATATAAGTAGTAACTTGTATACACATTTGAGCATTTAGGGTAGCGTTAGCTAAAAATAAATTTTAACGGTTCAAAATAAAACATATTGATGTCATAAAAATTATAAAAATACATTTCTTGCAAAAATTGAGTGAAATAATAATTATCGTGTAATTTTTAAGAAAACCGTCGTAATTATATAAATATAACAATTTATATACAAAATAAATTTAAAACACTGGGTAAACTAATAATAATATTTTTATAAACTTAATATGAGTATAAAAATATATTGTGATAATTTTTGGAAGTAACGGATCAAATGTTCAAAATAATTAATTACGCGATAGCGTTTATTTAATATGAAAATTACGCGTTTAATGTGAAATGCAAAATCATGAATGAACTAACATGATGATAATGATGTCAATGAAATGTAGACTAAACCTAGTCTATATGAAATGTCATTGATGATTGTTCATGAATTCGCAGCTAAACCATTAAGGTTACGCGAATTTGATACTCGTAAACCTAGTTTACGATAAATGATGAAATAGTGAAACTTGAGAAATGACATGAAATTGAGAGTTGTCACATTCGCCCACCCAAAAAGGAATTCAGTCCCTGAATTCAGTTCGTGTTAGTCTATCGAATTTTTGAGTTTATGATAAATATCGAGGAAAGAAGACATGAAGTGGTGTCGTTATGGTTATCGATGATTGAGAGCGTATAAAACATCGTAGTAAAGAAAATATTAGATGAATCTCCCATGAGTAACACTTTGACTTGGAATATGTGAAAATTTTGCTTGCACTAAGATTTATAAATAACTGCTCCCAACATAACATGATCCCTCCAGAATTAGACATAGTTAGCTAGGCTATGTATAATTAAGGAACGATAATGTGACGTTCGGTTTAGTTGTTATAACTCTCAATGTTTACATAGATTTAAACCGTGTCGTTAAAATGGCATTTAAAGTAGAAGGAAGTAAAATTCTCACAAGTGATAACAAATCGGAAGGAAAAGAAAGTACGCTTAATGAGAATATTTTACAACGAGTGGTTTATCAAAAGTAGTACATCCTAAGTCATAAGATCCGAATACGATGGAAGACATAAACTTAGTACGACATAGTACATAAGGAAAATTAAGACTGTTAGTTTCCGAACTTCTTCAGTCTTCCGCGTTGTTGAGACCATGACGAGCTTCTCCTCCTTCTAACATGTATGCATTCCCATGAGCACCTTCAACTTGTTGACCTTGGTTTTGAGGACATTGATTCCGATAGTGTCCTTGCTCCTCACATCCGAAGCATGTGACTACGGATTTACCTCTACAATCCCTGGCATAGTGTCCTAGTTTTTGACACTTGTAGCACTTAACAGGGCAAAGACCCGAGTGATGATACTTACATCGATTACATAGTGGGTAGGTTCCAGCATAACCTCTGCCTTCTATTGGTGCATCAACATAAACCATTGCGGCTCCTTGTCCTCTATTCTGCTGTCGATGATGGTTAGTGTTACGGTTTTGGTTGTTGTTATTATAACCTCTTGGGTCATTTTCCCATTTCCTTTTGTTGTTGTTCATTTGGTTATCGTCGTTGTTCTTGTTGTTGTAGTTGGTGCGGTTGTTGGTATTGTTGTTACGGTTGGTGTTGGTGATGTTGCCTCTCTTTACTACTTGTGCCATGAGCTTTTGAGACACTCGAATAGATTCCTCAATCGTTTGCGGATCAAAGGAAATCACATCACCTTGAATAATCTCGGGAAGTCCTCCAATGAAAGCCTCCAGTAGCTTCTCATTATCCGAAACCATAGATGGGCATAACACGGCCAATTCTTGAAACCTTCGAATGTAAGTATCAATGTCATACCCAACAGTTACTAGTTCATAAAATTCGGTCTCCAACTTTTTCACTTCCGTACGCGGACAATACTTCTTCGTTAACAAACCTTTGAATTGCTCCCAAGTGAGCTTGAAAGCATTTTCCATTCCCATTGGCTGAGCATACGAGTTCCACCAAGACATTGCCCCATCAAGTAGTGTACTCGTAGAAAACTTAACCTTGCTATCCTCCGGGCAATTACATAACAAAAACACAGACTCCATTTTCTCGAACCATCGAACCATGGCAGTGGCCCCTTCAGTGCCCTTGAACTTAGTGGGATCTTCGCTTTTAAAATCCTTATATGAACAACTTCTAACCCCGGACCCTCCTGCAATACCTGCAGCAGCAGCAAGCCTAGCGGCTTCAGCTTCCCTCGCAATTCTAGTAGCTTCAGCAGTTGCCGCAGCCGCGGCGGCATTAGCTAGCCTGGCGGCCTCAGCATTAGCTGCAGCCTCAGCGGCAGTGGCGAGTCTAGCGGCTTCAGCAGTGGCTGCAGCCTCGGCAGCATTGGCAAGTCTAGTGGCTTCGGCAGTAGCCGCAGCCTCAGCAGCAGCCGCCACTGTTTCCCTTTCAGTCCTTAATGCATTGGCTATACTATCCCTCACAAACTTTTGCATAGCCGCTTGTGTCAATTCAGGTGTGGCTTTCTTTGGCGCCATTACTTCTTCAAAATAAGAGGAAAGGTGAGATGTAGCAAAGTCCTATGTTAATAATAAACGCTCCAAAGAGATATGATATGAGGTGATAAGTTTGAGGTTACCTGTAGGACCTTAGATTTATCAACCTTATCACTTTACCAAGCAAACCCAACACGTATACAAGTATACCCACGTGAAACAAACACAAACAAAGCTTACAAAAT
The DNA here is from genome assembly GCA_019973895.1 of Chrysanthemum seticuspe. Classification (NCBI taxonomy): domain Eukaryota; kingdom Viridiplantae; phylum Streptophyta; class Magnoliopsida; order Asterales; family Asteraceae; genus Chrysanthemum; species Chrysanthemum seticuspe. The sequence continues at coordinate 128,169,033 of BPTQ01000006.1, read as the reverse complement.
AAGATGAGAAAGATGGTGACTTGATGTTAAATTCGTGTATGATGTGAGACAAGATAAACACAAGATGTTTTATATTCAATAAAGAAAAACACACACACACACACTTTCAAGCACACCCCTCAAATGACCATTTGAGGGGTATTTATAGTACAAGACACATGTTGCCCTAAAGGCTTTCCATGGGCTTGGCTTGGGCTTCGTGGACTTGGATTGGATTACATATAATAGAAGGCTAGCTTAACTTAACTATTAGTCATTTAGCTTAGCCCAGTCCACGAGCCCGTTGACTATTCTAACACGATATCTAACTCACGTTACAAAGTTCCTAAACGTGAATGACCATCACTTCTAATAAAACTATTAAGGCTAACAATCTCCCCCTAAGGGGTGGTCATTCAAACGATGCTCCACTTGATTAGGTCTCTACTTTTCTTGAGCTAGGACTTTGTGTGTAGATATTGAATAGTCTTGATTCTTTGTTCCTTCATGCTTTGTGATCAGATAATGTGGTTGTCTGCCGTTGTCAACTTCGTTGGTTAGGTGTCTCCACGTCATTCTCCACTTCTTTCTCCACCATGCTCACACTTCTATTTGTCTTTTGGTTACCAATGATGTAGTTCTGGAGTCTTTAAACTTTGTAGATTCTTTGACATTGACGAAGAATTATCTCCTTTGATCATGATGAGAACTTTCATGTGTTGTTGGTATGAGCATGTGGCAAGTCTGCACGATCCATCCGCTCCGGAGCTTCCATAAGAAGAAAAACATAAAACAGGTTAGTAATAAGCGGATTCCGGCACTTACAAGTTTGAACTTCGAGGTGTTAATAGCATAGTGTGAAAACACGTCTCTAATTCTCACAAAGGCCGTTCCTGAACTGGAGTCCCACAAGTGAGATAACACGATATACCGAAGTACATCTACAGTTCAGATGAGTCGCTGAGGTACACCGAAGCATCACCCCATGACTGTAGACTGTTTGAGACACACTAAGCGTAATCCACGGAATTACCGAAGTGACCTGCTGTCAGGGCTGCTTGATGTTGACCCTGGCAGGAGTTTCCATTCAATCACTGAAGAATCACAGACGTGAAACTTCTCATAAATGTTCTGGCAGATTGCTAAGACCTGCGTAGGACTCTAGAATATATCACTTGTGACCTTATTGATGAACAACAAGCGATGTCATGTCAAGTGTTCCTATGAGATCTTTTAATGAATCTCGTGGCTCTAGACTCAATAGTGCATTTTGGTTTTCCTGGGCGGAGACTAGGGAGAGGGTCTCCTTCTTCAATACCAACGATCTCTAAGAGAAAGTTAATAGATTATGTAGGGTTCCCAGTGAGAATGAAACAAATCCTTTTAAGAGGAATTGAGTGGCTAGAAGGTTTAGTGCAGTGCGTCACTGGGTCCATGACGTCTTTGTCTTCAATACCAGTGTCATCTAGTGACAACCAGTAGCATATGTATTGAACCCGTTTTCTGCCCTAAGGTTGAATATGGAGGGCTATTTCTTTTCACCCTTTTTCATTACATTTCTTTTTAATTCTTCAACCCCTTCTTTCTCCTTTCTCACATTACTCCTTTTTTCAATCATACCAAAGGACTTCTAATACTAACTATTTGTGATGTCCTTGGGTAGATCCCTCCGGCTCTGGCGGATCATAGGACGGATTTCCTATCCTTAGACACCTTATAACTCCATGTCTGTCCTATTGTTGCCATAAAACCATTTTTCTTTGAAAATCTCTCAGAGTGTTTATGATAGAAAACATGTTTGAAACACTCCGTGAGTTTTATATTTTCAGAAACACTCCCCCTTCACATGTGCTTATAAGTTTTGACAGAAATCTGCACATAGAGGGTAGAGTTCGCACGTATTGAATTGATTGACTTTAAATGAACAAGACCGATTCGAGACACGTTTACATCACTAGAGAACTAGCTTGAAATTATTACCCGTCCTGGTCAAGTCCATAGAAAGTTTCTCGAGATGGTACATGATTGCTCGTCAATTCATTGGTTCCGTCTGAGTCGAGCTCATTTTGAGATTTAAACCACGATCATTAAACTTTTTTTGATCACATTTTAATCACGTCTCCTCCCCCTCAAAAATAGCATATTCGTGATATTTTTGATATCAACGGATTAAACAACATTTTAGAATCTTTTGGGGAGACAAACGGATTTGATTTGAGCATGAATTTGGAACATTTTAGTTTTATACTCCCCCTTTAATAAAGCATATTCAATTAAAGGGTTTTAGAAGGAGTTATCTTGAGCACAAAATATTTTGAAAGATTTTGAAAATCTTTTTGAACAATCTTGAAAAGGTGCTCAAGATGATGATGATTTCTCACCATTTTTAAATGTAGTGCACTGAAGCGTACACCTCATTTTTCGATCAAAGCACGAGTTTTGATTTGAAAAATAATCAAAAGTCATCATTTCGGTCCGGGTTTCGTACTGATGTATACGAAAGCCATTTTATTAAGAAATTTTGAGAAACGACATGTTTTAGAAAACAATTAAAGAACTCTCGCTCAAGCATCTGTACATGCCCGTATCATTGTTGAATGACATTTCTAGAAACGTACAGAATATCGATTATACAAGAGACATGTCGTGAGAAGAATATTTTTTGGATTTTTGATTTTCTATTGTTTTTGTATTTTTGAAAGTTTTATATTTTTATATGTTGCTTTTGTTGGTTTTTCAAATTTTGTATTTTGTTTTTCAAAAATATTTACAGCGAAGCTTTTTGGAAAATCATTTTCAAGAAGATTCGAGAAGACGTTCTAACTCCTCAGGGGTTAGGCTTCGCATTCCAATTCGTCGAACTAAATACTCAAACCTTTCTTTTGGAAGGGCTTTAGTTAATAGATCGGCGAGTTGGTAATCAGCCTTCACGAAGAATAATTCAACAGTACCATTTTCGACGTACTCTTTGATGAAATGATAGCGGACACGGATATGCTTAGTCTTTGAGTGATGAACAGGATTGCATGATAGGGCTATGGCACTTTTCGAGTCACAATACATAGGTATTTTATCGAAAGTAAAGCCATAATCTGTGAGTTGTGTTCTCATCCATAGAACTTGAGCACAACACGCAGATAGAGACACATACTCAGCTTCAGCGGTTGATAGTGCAGTGCAATCTTGTTTCTTTGAAGACCAGCTTACTAACTTTTCACCCAAGAATTGTGCTCCTCCAGATGTACTTTTTGCTGTAACTTGGTCACCTGCGTGGTCCGCATCTGAAAAGGCAATTAGATCAAATCCGGATTCCTTCGGATACCAAAAGTCCCATGTGAATGGATGTCTTCAGGTACGAAAGATCCGTTTAACCTCTTTGAGGTGCAGTTCGGTAGGCTTTGCCTGAAACCTGTGCTAATAAGCAAACAGGCGGAAAATGAATATGCTTCCTGACTAGCAGTGAGATACATGAGAGAACCAAATCATGCTCCGATATTTCTTCGGATCAATCGGTTTCCCAAACAAATCAGCTCCAATTTTTGGTGATACATGGTGTTTTGAAAGATTCGGATTAGTGGACCCAAAGATGATGTCGTCCACGTAAATCTGAACAATCAAAATGTCGTATGAGACTAGAACCAATCATGCTCCGATATTTCTTCGGATCAATAGGTTTCCCAAACAAATCAGCTCCAATTTTTGGTGATGTTACCATTGGTGTTCCGACCGAGTCACAATTGTCCATACCATGATTTTTCAAAATCTCAGTTGTATATTGAGCTTGATTTATAAAAATTCCACGAGGGGACTGATGTATTTGTAAACCAAGAAAGAATTTTAGTTCCCCCATCATGGACATTTCAAATTTGCTTTTCATGAGATTTTCAAAATGTTTTGAAAGATTCGGATTAGTGGACCCAAAGATGATGTCGTCCACGTAAATCTGAACAATCAAAATGTCGTTTTTGCATTTTTGTGTAAACAAGGTAGGATCAACTTTTCCTTTGGTGAAATTGTTTTGGATAAGGAAAGAGGACAGTTCGTCATACCATGCTCGCGGAGCTTGTTTTAAACCATATATAGCCTTTTTGAGTTTGTAGACGTAGTCTGGATGTTCCATGTCTATGAAGCCTTCTGGCTGACTCACGTACACTTCTTCTTTCAGAGTTCCATTCAAGAACGAGGTCTTAATGTCCATCTGATAAACCGTGATGTTTTTGTGAGCTGCATAGGCCAAGAATATCCTGACTGCTTCTAGTCTAGCTACCGGGGCGAATGACTCTTCAAAGTCTATTCCTTCCTCTTGTCTATATCCTTTGGCCACAAGACGAGCTTTGTTGCGAATTACAGTCATCTCTTCATCCCTTTTGTTTTTCCATAACCATTTGAGATCGATGACGCGAACGTCAATTGGTCTTGGAACCTTTTCCCATGAGTCATGTAGACGGTATTGAAGAAGTTCCTCCTGCATTGCTTCTATCCATGCAGGATCTGCCATTGCCTCACGAATGTTCTTTGGTTCTAGATTGCTAATTGAGCAAAGGTAAATGCACAAGTCGCAATCGGTGGCAAGTTGGCGTCTCGTCTGAATTGGCCTTGAAGGTTCACCAATAACTTGTTCAATTGGGTGGTCTTTTGTCCACTTCAGAGTAGAAGGATACCGTTGGTTATACGTATGCGAGTTAGATGGTTCTCGTAAGCTTGAAGAAGATTCAGCTGATTCCGTAGCAAACGGGTTTTCAAATAAGTCTTCATCTAACGTTGCATCGTTCTGGTTTTGGTTTTGCTCATCAACTGCTGGTAGAACGGGTGCAATAACTTGAGTAGATGTAGATGATGTTGATGGAGTTGGTGCATTGGTTTCGACCGTTGTAGATGCATCTTCTGTTGGTGGTGGAGGATGATTTTGAGCGGGTGCAGCGGAATGATGGTTTGATGCATTTGTCGAAGTTCCAGCATAGTATTCATCGAACATTAACTCGAAGAAATTTTCCCATTCTTGTTCTTTAGGATTGTCAAACGAAGTTGATTGAGCTCTTTGAGGTACGAGTCCTGAACTGATGTGTCCAGAAGTCTGTCGGTTTAGTGCGGGTTCTAGAGCGAGTCTCTCAGAAGCCATTTGTGAAAGTTCGTCAAACTTCACATTCATCGTCTCCATGATCCTCCTTAGCCTTCTGTTATACACCCTGAATGCCCTCGAGTTATCTGAATATCCAATGAAGATTCCAATATCACCTTTTGCTTTTAGTTTTCCAAGATCTTCTCTGTCATTCGTAGGATAGCACAAAGCGCCAAACACGTGTAAGTAAGAGATATCTGGTTTTCTGTTGTTCACTATTTCATATGGGGTTTTATTGAATCTTGGATGGATAAGGGATCAGTTCTGAGTGAAACAAGCAGTAGCAACAGCATCAGCCCATAGAAATAACGGTGCACTAGAATAAATTAGCATTGTGCGAGCAGCTTCCACAAGAGTTCTATTTCTTCTTTCAACTACTCCATTCTGCTGTGGAGTTCTAACAGCTGATGTCTGATGAGTAATTCCAACATCTTCAAAATAAGCTCTTAACTCCTGATTAGTGAATTCTGTGCCGTTGTCTGTTCTTACAACCCTTACTGGAGTTTGAAGAAGTACTTGAATACGTTTCAAAAAGGTGATGAGGATGCCTGGTGTTTCGTCTTTTGATCTCAGAAACTTAACCCATGTATATCTCAAATAATCATCGACGATAACAAGAATATACTTTTTCCCGTTAATGCTTTCAACTCTCATTGGGCCACATAAGTCCATGTGCAACATATGCAACTTTGCTTCCGAACTAGGTACGGTTTTGGGTTTATATGATGCTCTTTTGCTTTTTCCTTGTTCGCATGATGGACATAAGTGATCCTTGGTGTATTTGAACTTTGGAAGTCCATTGACGATGTTGTCTTTGGCAATTTTGTTGATGGTGTCAAAATTGAGATGAGATAACCATCTGTGCCACAACCAGGACTGCGTTCCAGATGCTCGTGTCATAAGACATATTGGTGATGAAGAGGCCATTTGGTTAATGTCGATAGCATACAAGTTTGTATCACGATTCCCAGTTAAGAGATCAGTGCCATCCAAGTTTCTAACGAAGCAAGCATTTTTTCTAAAAGCAACCTCTAAATCTGCATCACAGAACTGCCCGACTGAAAACAAATTGTGTCCCAACCCTTCGACATAGTAAACCCGAGTGATCAAATAATTTCCAAAAGGTAGATCTCCATAACCCATGATAGCTGCTACATGATCATTTCCGAAACGTACGGTTCCCATGAATTTCCAGACGAAATTGATCAGCAGCTTCAGATTCCCTGTCATGTGCTTGGAGCAACCCGAGTCGACGATCCAAAGACAAATTTCGATAACCTGCCAGTAACAGAAAAAGAATATTGTGGAAACCGTTTTGATTTAGGTTCCTTTGGGTTAGAGGTAAAATCCTTATCACACTCAGAGAGGTTTTCTACAGGGGATTCTGGTTTATCACTCATTGTACCATTCTGGAGTGTAAAAGTTCTACCTGTGGGTTTCCAAATATCATCCCTAAAGTATACACGTTGGTTCCTGTCAGTAGTGTAAAGCCTAAGTTTTGCAACTAGTCTTCCTACTCGTTTAGCGTAATTACTTTTTGGGACGTTCTTCTTAACAGGCTTATCATTCACATTCATAGACACACAATCATCTTGAACATTTAAAGATTTCTTGCAAGTTAAACAAAGAGATTCAACACATTCATTAGACTTAGCAAGTTTCATAGGTTCAGTACATTCAGATGAAATGTTTTTCTTAATCAAAAGCTGTAAGTTCCTAGGGTGTTCTTCTACTTTCTTCTCTTTATTCAAGCTACTACTCCTAGAGGCAGTCGAGACTCTATTGTTCCTTGTATTGCTCTTAGGCTTTAGTCTGCTGCTCCTAGAGGTGCTTTCTAGTCCTGTAGAAGGTGAGGCACACGCATTAGGATTCACATTTTTATGAAGGGAGGTGGTTTCAGCTATCCTAGTCTCTTTAGATGTGGAGGCAGACGCATTAGTGGTACTCATCTTAAAAAGGCCAGGTGCTAAAACTTTGGGATTCTCGATAACCGTTTTCCCTTTATCAACATTTTGTTTAGGCACGACAGGTGGAGTGACTGGTTTTGATGAAACATTTTTCTCATTGACTTTTGGAGGAGGCAAAGAAACAGACATTTTTGGTTTTGAAACCGGTTTGAGAACATTTGCTTTCTCCGCAGTCAATGGTTTTGTAATCACAGTTTCCACTGCCTTTCCTTTTTGACTTTCCAGCTGAGCCCTCAAAAGATCATTTTTAGCTTTCATGTCATTGTAGGCACGCTCATACGACAATTTGTCATACTTGCATTCCTCTGTTTTTCGATCAAGTTGTTTAAAATATGAGACATTTTATTTTTCAAGTTTCATAAGAGCTTTTTCATATTTTGAAACAATTTCGGAGGTCTCATCCTGGAGTCTTTCATGATCTTCAACAGAATATGTTTGCAAAATGATGGACATAATATCAGTAGTCAGAACATCTTCGAAGAGAGAGTCATTTAACTTTTCCAAAACGTTAATGTGTTCAACACTGTCATTAGCTTGCTTTACCAGGGATTTATGGTCCTTGACAAAGTCAGCTGTTTCTCTCAAAAAAGTTTGTTCAAAATAATTTACCCTTGTGTTGATGTTATTCAGCTGAGGGGCAATTTCAGTTTCAAAAAACTTTTTCTGTTCAATATCAAAACTATTAAACCAGATGTTGGTTGTAATATGAGTTTTAGTTTTAACAGTCTCTTGAAGTCTCCCAATTCTAATTTTAATATCGTCTAAAATGCTTCTGGCATCACTTGTGTTAAAAGGATTGTTTGAAGACATTTGTTCGATTTTCGAAAAAGATTTTGAGACAACTACTGGTGTTGAAACTGATTTTGAAACAGATGTTGACACTTTGTTTGAAACACTTGGTGTGGTGGAAAACGTTGATTGTTCTTTATGAGAAACAAACGAAATACCATTAATTTTGTTCCATTTGTTATAATCAATAGGTTTTATTTCCGGATGTTTTTGTTTCATTTTTGATCTACTCTCCTCAGATAGTTCCAACGTTTCAAGCGAGTCATGCACAATTATGGGTTCATGCAATGGTTTTCCATTGTGCAACACATTTTGAGATTTCTGAGCTTTCTTAAGAAAACAAGGAGGTGAGTTACCAAGAGCCATTTTGTGAGATGTATGAAAAATCGGATTTACTTGATTAGAAAGCATTTTGTTTGTCTTAGCGGAATGACCCGTTGTAAGAAGTAAATTGTCCAATTTTTTGATCATTTCATTTTTGTCCAGAATCTCATCAAGAAGAGAATCTTCTCGTTTTGCAAAATCAGTAATCAACTTCTTCTTCTCTTTTTCAAGATCAGGATACATTGCTTTTTGTTTAGAAAGTTGGTCATTTAATTCAGAAATTTCCTTGTTTAAAGATTTTATTTTCAAGTTCAGATTCACATCAAGTGTATCATACTTGATTTGCAATTGTTTTTCTCTTAAAACAGAATCTCGATAACCAATTTCTAATTCTGATATTTTGTTTGTATGAAATTCATAGGCTCTGGCGTTCTCTTTGTAACTCTCAAGCTCAGTGGTCAATTTAACATTCGCGGCCTTAACTTCGCGATTGACCTTACTGACTTTCTCAATTTCAATGCCACATTTATGGATTAATGATTCAAATTAAGCACGCGTTTCCTCATCAGTCTCAGTATTTTGTGCCACACAGCCTCCATTAGGATCCACATCTGGAGTTTCAGAGTTAGTATTGCTACAACTCGGATTGTCCATATATGTATCATAAGTAGGTGCTGGCGTCACAGAATGCTGTTCGTCATGAGTAAACACATCAAATATGACATTGTTATAGCATGTATCAATGATTGGTACCTCAGATACGGTATTGGCGTCATAGACAGGAGGTGAGTCTGACTCAGTGTCATACTTAGCTTCCTGAAGATTTGCCATGAAGATGCAATTCGCATTGAGTTCCTCGAGGTCTTCCAATTCATCCACAATAGCGAAGAAATCATTTTCCTCAGCACTCAACTGTAACCCCGCATCTAGCTTATCTGCTAATAAAGCAGCTTTCCGAAGGAAATCACCATTCTTTTTGTGCGGCTTAGTGGGACAGTTTCTTGCCATGTGACCCACTCCTTGACAGTTGTAACACTTAATCTGATTACCCTGATTCACATTTCCATGATTCCCAACGACTGGAGCTGCAACATACCCATTCTGATTACCCACTGCTCTATTCCCAACATTCTGTCCATTCTGATTTCCAACATTCTGACCCAACTGATTACCCTGATATGGAGCTGCCTGATTACCCATACGAAATCCAGTAGCATATCCCTGCTGATTCCCAATAACTCCAACCATTTGTCCTTGATTACCCATATTCACACCCGGCTGTGCAATTTGCCTGTTGCGAGTGTTTGACGAAATCCTTTGGTTGTTGTTAGTTGGTGTGGAATAGCGACTTTTTAGTGCGTTACCCAAGAAAGAGTATATCTGTTGCAAGGTCGCTTCTGGGTCATTTTCAGGATCAGTGATTCCTTGTTCTTGGTATTGTTGTTCTGGATAGAATTGTTGTTGTGGTTGTGGAATGAATTGCTGCAAGTTGTTGTTGTTGGAAGATGATGAAGCTTGTTGTGTATTCACTGGAGTTTGAGTCTTTGCAATGAGTGCCAACGGATCATGATTCTTTGCCAATCTTTCTTGCCTGACTTCATTCGCTTCAGCTTGGTTTTGTTTCAGAAAATCATTCAGTTGATCAAAGTTCACCTGATGAAGGTCTTTTGTTTGGTTGACAATAGTGACATATCGTCCCCATTCTTCTGGTAGATTATTCAGGAACTTGATGTTTTGAACGATAGTTCTGGGTGTCAGCTTGTTTCTGATTAGCTCATTCATCAAAGTGCAAAACCTTCCATAGTAGGATTCAATGGATTCTCCTGGAGTAGAAGTAAACTTTTCCCATTCAGTTAGCAACTTGTTCTCCATGTCTTGTTGACCAATTTCTGTTCCATGACAAAGTCGTCTAACACGCTCCCACATATCGAAAGCAGTTTCACAACTGTCTACCGCAACAAAGATGTCTATTGGTAAACCCAGTTGGACAATATGAATTGCCATGTCATCTGCTTCGACTTGTTTCTGATCCTCTGCAGTGTATTCAGATTCAGTTTGAGTATGATAAGATGGTGGGACGTCAGGAGTTCCAGGGTCTAGGATTTGTCGAGGCTTGAATGGTCCATTCGTGATGGAGTTAATCATGAGTTTTCCATTAGGTTTGGTCTTGATGTAACGGAGCATACGACTTGACCATTGAAGATAACCACCTTTTGCCAACATAGGAGGTCGGTTTTCGGCACCGGCTGCATGAATGTCTTGTTGAGTTGCCATTGATGAAGTTATGATCTGATAAAGTTGATGTAGGATCGATTCAACGATAAAGGAGTTGTGGTTGATGATGATTAAGCTCAGTTGAGGTGTTTCCGAAAATCGTACTCGTAAACTCGGTTCTTAAAAAATTTTGCCCAAAATTTGAAATTCACTATAAAAATCAATTCTAAGGACGTATGAAAATTTTGAGTTATGACAATTTTGACGCAAAATTTGACCCGAAAAATTTGAATTTAGGCCCAAAAATTTGAATTTTTGACCAAAATTTTCACAGTTAAACCAAAATTTGAATCTCGCGTAAAAATTGAACGTTTAGTCTCCTCAAAAATTTAAATTTTACTCAACTTTTCACAGTTAAACTCAATTTTTTTTTTTTTTTTTTTTTTTTTTTTTTTTTTTTTTTGAAAAAGAAGAGATTAGGCGTAGAAACACGAAGTTACGAGTAGGATATGGTTATGAGTAGACGAGGCTTATGCGTAGGATCTTATGCGTAGAAACCTTATGCGTAGGAACCTTAACCGTAGAAACCTTAAGCGTAGAAAGTATCTTACGCGTAACCTTAGGCTTATGCGTAGACAAAAAGTTACTCGTAAACCTTACGCGTAATTTTGAAGTTATGCGTAGAGTTACTCGTAAGCTTTTAGCTTATGCGTAAACTATGGTTAAGAACCAAAAATCCTTTACACTGTCACAGCGTAAGAGATATCCACAAGTCGAAGTGTTCCACACACTTATCCAAGTGAGGGAAGCACTGAGTAACAGTTATAGCACGAAGATTCTTCACCAAAAAGTTACGAGTAGAAAACTAGGGTTTTGACTTTTTGACTTCTACTCGTAAGAAATTTCCAACGAATCAACTGATTTCTCTTACACAGATATCCTTAAAAACACTCGAATAGCCCAAAAATGTTGACCTTTTTCACCCAAAGTGCCTAGAAAAGTTACGAGTATAAATGACCAAAGAATCAAAAACGAGCTCAAAACTTAACCAAAACGCGTAAAGCTTCGAACTTTTTGCAAAAAACTGAAACTTTAGCACCAAATAAACCTTAAACCACAAGAATCTTGAATTTTTGAGTGCAAAAATTAAAGCTTTAAGCGTGAAACTTTGAGAACGAAACTACACGTATACTACACAAACAAAAACTTCAACCAAACACTCCTAAACCATTGTTAGGCGATTGATACCAATTGTAGGACCTTAGTTTTATCAACCTTATCACTTTACCAAGCAAACCCAACACGTATACAAGTATACCCACGTGAAACAAACACAAACAAAGCTTAGAAATAAGATGAGAAAGATGGTGACTTGATGTTAAATTCGTGTATGATGTGAGACAAGATAAACACAAGATGTTGTATATTCAATAAAGAAAAACACACACACACACACTTTCAAGCACACCCCTCAAATGACCATTTGAGGGGTATTTATAGTACAAGACACATGTTGCCCTAAAGGCTTTCCATGGGCTTGGCTTGGGCTTCGTGGACTTGGATTGGATTACATATAATAGAAGGCTAGCTTAACTTAACTATTAGCCATTTAGCTTAGCCCAGTCCACGAGCCCGTTGACTATTCTAACACGATATCTAACTCACGTTACAAAGTTCCTAAACGTGAATGACCATCACTTCTAATAAAACGTGAGCCAGTTCAAGATGAGTGACGGTTTAGTGAGTTAGTGTGTGAATAGCGTGTAACTCGACATGTTAGTGGTGAAACAAAGGAGTGAGAGTGACTTTGCCCTACTTAAAGGTTTATCTCAGCATTCGACGTTATCGGTGATGAATCAACTGATATTAAAATTGCGATAGGGAATGACAAAGCATTCTCCACATTAGAGTATGAGGAAATGATAATGGGATGGGTAATTAAAGGCATCCATGTGACAATCGATTTGAAATGAAAGTAAATAACTCGAAAAATGTACGTATAAACCGCATGTAAAGTGAATATGCACTTATGATGAAATGATGAGATGCTATGATGATGTAGTTATAGTCTAGGGTCAATGATGCAACCTAGTTCTCTATAACCGAAGCTCTGATGCCAATCTGTCACACCCCCAAATTACCTGTTTTGCAGCGGAATGGAATTCTTGGGGGATGACTGTCATAGCACCACAATCACAGTTATATTGAACGACCTAAAGTGTCGATTGGAAAATACATCGTTTGATTTAATAAAATAATCAGAGTTTACAAAGTGTAGGTCCCAAATGAAAATCAACGTGTGCGGAAATACATTTGATACAAGCCAAACGATGTTTTTAAAGTTCATAAAACCCAAGTGAGACGCATCGTCACCGAGACTCTATGATGTGTCCATATGCATGCCAGGAAGTGAATGCCTTAGATACCTGAGAAAAAACATGCTAAAAAGTGTCAACACAAAGGTTGAGTGAGTTCATAGAGTTTGTGTTGAAATGTAAAGCCTTTAAAGAATATTCATGCAGCAAAGGCATTGTAAATCCACTCAGTTCCAATCCGCCCATACAAAACTTGCAACCTGTGTGTTCACAACCCACTGCCAAAATATGTATAGTTTATGTTCAAGCGCATGATGACAAATGAATTCACATAATAGTGCGTAACTTAATGTATTAATAGTTAATTGACATAACACATATGAGTGTTGTTTCAAATTGTTCCAAGACCATTAGTTCCATGATTATACCAAGACATTTAGTTCAATGATTATACCAAGACATTTAGTTCAATGATTATACCAAGACATTTAGTTCAATGATTATACCAAGACATTTAGTTCAATGATTATACCACGACATTTAGTTCCATTAAACATATAGTTTGCAAATAATCATGATTGTCATAAAAATAGTTGAGCATGTATCTCCCCCAAAAGTAATTCAAAACAATTAAAAGAGTAGGGGCTATGACTCACTTGGTAAAATGATGCGAAGACAACAGTGAGTACACTGAAATGTAGCGTGAACCTCTAACTGCGACCTATTATGGATGATATGATATATAATAAGTCATGATGTAATGTCATGCATGCAATTCGTACGATATCTATACCACTTGTGAATTTTTGAAAATAATACTTTTCGTCGAAAAAAATACTCTTTTGACGTCTTGACCATTTTTAAATTACTTTGCAAGTATGACATCCTACAATAGTTATTTAATGATTTATTATAAATTTATAACTTTTCGTCGTAAAATAATGTCGTTGAAAATTTCGTGAAAGTGACTAAAACGGCCTCGAAAAGCTAGTCGTAAAATGGTGTACGTCGAGTGTTAGGAAACGAACTCAACGGTTTTGGGAAGCTTGTATCATTATCTCAAAGTTTTAGCATTTAAGTTTTCATCCTAGAGGTCTCGATCATAGAGAAAAAAAAATATAGGTTAAGTATGGTACTTTTGTCCAAAATATCGTTTAAGGGTGGTTTTCGGCAAAGTTTAAGTGACCGTATTTTATTTATTACAACTCCGCTTGACGAACGGTTGGACATTTTGGAAAATATGCTTGGCGAAATTACTTTTACTAGAAGACATCATTTTATGAAAAGTACTACATCTTTGTTAAAAACGACCCTCAACATGGTCCCTCGTTGCCGTAGTTTATGTTTAATAGAAAATATATTAATGTTGCTTATATAATAAAGTTACGGCAACTTTGTTTAACGCGTGTATTTAATTGTTACAAGTCCGTTTTCTACATCCTTAGATTCGTATTAAAGTATACTAATATATATATTTTTTTTGTAAGTCGACACATTTCATAACGCTTAAGCCTCATTTTTGACTCCTAAAAAGTGACATTTACATGCTGAAATTTCTGAAATTATTAGTTTTCGTCGTCAAACTTCAAAAATTCATATCTTCTTCGTTATAGCTTCGTTTTAATCCGTTCAAGCGGCCACGTTTTTGTTTTAAAGCATATTTTCCAAATATCTAGGCCAAAATTTTTTATCCACTGTCGAAAATTCCAGATTTCACAATTTTGATCAGACCCTTAATTAGACTTGTCGAAATGAGTTTTTCACGCGCAAAACCTATTCTAACCGATTCAAAACAACTCCGAAGCTATTCTAATCCTACCATATACCTTCTTAGGGTGTCATGGGTTCCTAGACATCACCAAAAGTGATATATTTCAAGGAGTAGTTATAGGATAACATATATAAACTTATAGTGCTTATAAACAATTTAAGTGGTATAGACATCACATAACTTGCATGTTTTACTTGAGCATGATAAAAATGAACATAAAAATGGATATGAAAGATGATGATAAGTATGAAATGCTTACTAATTACTTGATGAGGTGATATGAACCAAGATTTATTCCTAAACACCCAAGGTTTTTATTTCACAACCTTAATCAAGTGTGTAACTAGAGTGTAAATAACTTGACTAGAAAATTTTAAAGAATTCCTTCTTGATCCCTTATGGTTGCCGGTTCTATGATGAGGGAGAGAAGAGAATGGTTTTACACTTTGAGAAATTATGTTTGTATGTGATAAGTCTAGTAAATTATGTAAGTATAATATTAGTATAATAGCAAGATATTTGTTTTAGATGTGTGTGAGTCACCCCTTGTCGACAAGGGTGTGTTAGTAAGATTGTGTACATTTTATTTATTTTTTTTTTATTTATTTTTTTTTAGTATAGATGTGAAGTAGATGTAAGTTAATTAAATATAAGTAGTAACTTGTATACACATTTGAGCATTTAGGGTAGCGTTAGCTAAAAATAAATTTTAACGGTTCAAAATAAAACATATTGATGTCATAAAAATTATAAAAATACATTTCTTGCAAAAATTGAGTGAAATAATAATTATCGTGTAATTTTTAAGAAAACCGTCGTAATTATATAAATATAACAATTTATATACAAAATAAATTTAAAACACTGGGTAAACTAATAATAATATTTTTATAAACTTAATATGAGTATAAAAATATATTGTGATAATTTTTGGAAGTAACGGATCAAATGTTCAAAATAATTAATTACGCGATAGCGTTTATTTAATATGAAAATTACGCGTTTAATGTGAAATGCAAAATCATGAATGAACTAACATGATGATAATGATGCCAATGAAATGTAGACTAAACCTAGTCTATATGAAATGTCCTTGATGATTGTTCATGAATTCGCAGCTAAACCATTAAGGTTACGTGAATTTGATACTCGTAAACCTAGTTTACGATAAATGATGAAATAGTGAAACTTGAGAAATGACCTGAAATTGCGAGTTGTCACATGTATGGACTTCATGTCCCAATACTTCTTGTATTTTCTCGAGATTGCATCTTTTCATGTTGGCCAAACATTTCGTTGAGTGCAATTTTGAATAATAATTGATTTATGATACTTATTATGCATAATAGCAAGCGCTATATTGTATGTAAACAAATTTATCGACGTCATTTTGTTTCGATTCCATATGATTTTTGACATCATAGTATTTATTGTGATCTCATTAGCTATCTGAGGTGCGTTTGAAACCTTCATGTCTATTGACTCTTTATGAGGCGATTACGGGGTCTTTATTACCTTGATATGACCATCTTAACATCTTGCTCCATTTATATATCATTTGAGGATTTATACTTGGAATCGATTGTTCTATCATGCTATAGGCATGCCATAGAATCATTACCAGTCATTGGTTGTCCAGCTGGGACACAAATATAAGTTGGAGCATTAGCAGCATATAAAAGATCTAGTTTCCATGTTTAGGTCACCAAACATGTCTGGCATTTTCTAGATCAAAAAAATGAATTGCATTTTGAACTTCAAGCTCATATTCATTAATGCTCTGAGGATCAACATTTACATTATTATAATTCATTTTAAATTCTTGCTGCTCATTCTTCCCCTGAATGAATTATCCATTTTAATATCCCACTTTGTGTGTTATGGTGGATTCACTAGAATATAAGCCACACAATTACATGACTCTTAGATGGGAGATATATGGTTTGTGACCAAAAGACCATTAAAACAGGGAGGAATCGTTATAACTTTTGGCATGATGCAAATTCATTATCTATCATTTAAATACCATGCCCCATAAACCATTAAATTTGCTCTCATAATTATTGGCTTTTTAATCAATTGAAAACGTTTATAAACGCTTCAACAAAAATATTTCGCTTACAAACATGTGCTATAAAATGTTCAATACTTGTTCCAATAATTACCAAATACTTGAAATTACTCATCACCATTTCCAATGATATAATATGAAAAAGTGCTCGCATTCTTATAAGCGAAGCCACTAATCACGCTAACTTTATGTTTTTGTCTTTATGATCATTTGACGATGCATCGATTTTAAATTCAAAATGATCTAAAATGGCACTTGTGTAGGCCTATAAATATTTCTTTTGGATATTTTTTAAAAAAACTTAGGGAATGAGCCTTTACTATAATTTGGTGGTAATATGTGTAGTATTAACTTCTATTGAGAGCAATAAAGACAGAAAAAAATATGTTTGAAGAAACTCATATTCGTGTATATATTTGCATCATCATTGACTCGGTATAGTCTAACCGGTCATGCCACATATTTATATAATTTTGGCAAATAAACTTATGTTATTGCTACTCGAGGAAGATGCAAGAGAATATAATGTCTCATTAATATGAAATTTCGTTCCTCGTAACAATTTTATATTTTCTTTTACGTAGCATTCATGCATATCTCACAATCTATTAGCATAAATTCTAACATCTATGAAGATAGTGTGTAATATATTTGAGACACTTGTATTTTTCATACATGATATCTTTATTTGCTCCGTTCTTATTTTACCACTTGTAGTGATTGGTATTTTTCATATTACTTCGATCATATTCATGATCATGATAAATGATATTTATTTTATCTTTTTATGTTCTCATTCATGTAAGAGAATGGAGATCTTATAATGATCATTTAATCACATTTACTTAAGCGAATGGAGATCTTTACATTGATCATTATATTATCATATTTGCTTGAAGGAATGAAGATCTTATGTTGATCATTTTATCACATTCACTTGAGGGAATGGAGATTTATACATTGATCTATTCATCACATTCACTTGAGGGAATGGAGATTTATACGTTGATCTATTCATCACATTCACTTGAGGGAATATCTATTCATCACATACACTTGAGGGAATGGATATCTCGATGTTAATCACATTATTTCATTCTCATGAGGAATATAGATCTTTATATTGACATTTTTTTATCTTGCAACTTGAGGTTGCCAACATTTTTTTTTAAACACGATGGTCATTTTATTGACCATGTCGGTGCTAAGTATACATATTGATCCTCATTGTCACATTCGCGTTAAGGAATGGACTATAGTTGAAAGAGTTTCATAATGGACTATAGTTGAAAGAGTTTCATAATTCTCATCAGAACTCATTCTTTCAAACAACAAGAAAATATTAGTTCATGATTTTTTTTTTATAAATTACATTCTTGATAATGATGCTATAGAAGCATATTTGAGGCATAAACAATTGAGAATCACATTGTATTTTGTTTTCAATATGTAATCGCTTACGACTTTAAAATCTTGCAACATAAGGCTAGTCCCAGTCGCGACCTGGGACGACCTGGGACAACCTGCGTCACGTCAGCTTTCTCTCTCCAGCAACCTGGGACAACCCGGATGCTCCAGTCGACGACCCAAGGATTTTTATTTTTTTTTAATTCAAACATTTTAAACAACAAATTTAAAATTCATTCAAATTAAAAAAAAAATAACATTACGAAATTTACTTTTTAAAAAAAAACATTACTTTTAAAAGTATATGACAAAAAAAAACACTACGAAATTTAATATTGGAAATAGCTATTTAGTAATTAATAGTATTGGTATGTTACTTTTAAAAGGCAAGTGGATTGGCTTTTAATGCCATTTATTAGCATAGAGAAGGAAGACAAGCATATAACATCGGTTGAATTCCAAACCGATATTGCAAATTAGGACGAGGCAACCGATGTGCCAACCGACATACGCATTCGACAAGACCGATGTTAACATCGGTTGAAGACACGAAATTTTGATGCCCAACCGATCTTGCCCTATCGATTGCGACCAGCCTTATACGTCGCTTATACAAATCGTACATAAAAAAAAAATCAAATCCAACTTTATGTAATTACTAGCAGGGTACCGTGCGATGCGGCGGCGGGTACCCTGAAATAAAAATTTTCAACGAATCATGCTTTATAATCTGAAATGTTTTATGTGACGATAAATTTGTGGATGCCAAAAGTTTCATGTCGCATATTTCAACTCTTTAGAATATTATAGTAGGGTACCCGCGCGTTACGACAGCGGGTATCAAGTAATAAAATTTCCGGCAAAAAATGTTTTCAATTTTATGTTTTCTCTTACAATAACTTTACCAATAGCGAAAACATAATGAGTTTGAGTAACTTTAAAAATGTAGGATCACTATATTATTGTGTTTGATGATTCGGGTGGTCTTGGATGATCAAAATACATGTTTTCCATTTTAGAGAGAGAGAGTAGAGAGGGAGGGTGTTCTTGCTAGAGGTTTACACAAAGAAAATGTTAGATTGAATGAGAAGCACCACCCCTTCCATGGATGGAAGGGGTATTTATAGTTACAAACATACCGTCCTCCTGTCGGACTGTGGATCAGGCATACATTGGGTAAAGACCCGTCCTTCCTCCACGGTGTTGCACTACACTATTCTACGCTACAAATTAACTAATAAACTACTACATAACGTAAATAACTACAAATCTATGAGCTAACATATGCTAGACTATAATTGGGGTGACCGAAACTTTAACATGGAATTTCCAATTCCTAACAATCTCCCCCTAAGGGAGGTCACCCCATGAACTACATTTTGCATCCTAGCATTCTTTCTTTGACATTGTTCTTGAGCTCGTAGACTTGAATTCTTCACTTTCGCAATCTTTGTACTTTTGTAGCGATTCTTCAAAGTCCGCATAGATTTGTACTTTAAGTGGAGGTCTTTGAACTGATCCACATCTTTGATGATTTTTGAGCTTTCATTGAGATCATCAGCCCCAACAAATCTCTCTGGATCATCCATAGTTGTGTTGCCATCATGTGAAGTTGTGACTTTCGGACCGACATGCTCACACTTTTGAATCATGACATCTTTCCATCAGAGTAGCGGAAGCTTTACTGGTTCATGATATTTGAAGCAGCGTAGCAGAAGCATAGTATAAAAATATCAGAACCAAGTTATGAAGATATGCACCAGTCATGATTTCTTCAATTAAGTGCGGATGCTGTGAGCATGCGGCTTTGGATTGACTTCTCAACTCTGATCAGCTGCAACCGTCCAAATGTACCTGTAAACAACAGTTAGCAATAAAACATACGAAAGTGTCTTTGATCACTTCCGTTGATTTGAGGTACACGGCCCACGGTTCCCCGTTGATCAGTACAAGTACTGCCTGTGATCAGGTATAATTCTGAAGAATCTCCTTGACAGGGTTTCGCAGCTGTTCTAGTTGTTCTCAAACCGGAACGTCTCAAAGAAGACAACACGGAGTAAGTGAACCAGCGAATTGAGATTCACTGATTGATAAAAAATGATTTGAAAACAATCGCGTATTGTTTAGAAGAAAGAGTTTTGCAATACGACGAAGGTTTTATGAGAAATATCAATTTTTCAATCAAAATACTTTTTTGTATATGAAGAGAGTACACATTCGATGTGCTAGAGAAAAGAAGAAATTCGCACATCGAACAGTTTTTCCAAAAGTATTTTTTTTTTCAATCAGAGATACTTTTTGTGTTTGAAAACATAAGTACACATTCGACGTGCTAGAGAAAAGAAGATTTGCACATCGAACGGTTTTTCCAAAAGTATTCGTCAATTCCATTCCTGGACCAAGGTTGATTCAAGAGTGAATCTCCCCATCGTTTCTATCCAGTTGTCACAAGCTTGATCTTTTGCAAGATTTCACATGTCACCCACCAAGAGCTTTTTTGATGTTGGCTCTAGAAGGATTTCCATATTCATTGTGAATACTTTTACATACCACTCAGATGTTCTGGCAAAACCACAAGGATAATGCGTAGGAGTCTCAATATATTCTTAATTTCCACATTGTGTGAAACAGCAAGTCTTCATTAAATTTAGTGTCCTAACGAGATATTGTGGATGATCTCTTGGCTCTAGACTCAATAGTGCACATTTGGTTCCTGTGTCAGAGACTAGGGAGAGGGTCTCCTTCTTCAATATCAACAATCTCTAAGAGAAAGTCGATAGATAATGTCGGTTCCTCGTGAGAATGAAACAAGCCCTTTTAAGAGGACCTTGAGTGGCTTGGGAAGTTAGGTGCAGTGCGTCACTGGGTCCATGACGTCTTGTCTTCAATACCAGTGTTACCTAAGTAAACACAAGTAACATATGTATTGAACCCGGTTACTGCCCTAAGGTTGAATTATTGGAGGGCTATTTCTTTTCACCCTTTTCACATTCAATTTTTTTTCATTCTTCAACCCCTTTAGTGCTTACCGAGACTTCATTACTAGAACCTTGTTGGGTTTATTCCAGTACTAGCTCTGTCTCAGTCCGCACTCTTCCCATTTCTCATTTTTCTCCTTTTTACAATATTCCTAAGGACTTCTACACTAACTAGTGGATTGTCCCTGGGTAGATCCCTCCGGTTCTGGCGGATCATGGGAACAAATACCTAACCTTATCATCCTTATATCACCGTACATAAAGTAAATTCGGTCGGTCTATCTGGTATTGTTCATCTGCCATTTGAACCATTTGAAAATCAATCCAGATACTTGTGATATTATCAAAGCATTTTGTACCTGAATTGTTTTTGATATTTTTAGAACAAGTGCTCCCCCTCAACATGTGCATCAAATGTTTGAAATCGTTTTGCACACGGAGGCAAGAGAAAGAATTAACTTCTTTGATTACCATTTTCTAAAAGATATCAACATCACTTCCCTGATCAAAACAAGTAGATAAAGCATTTTCGGGAAGGATGAGGTTTTCACAATTTTGCTCCCCCTCAATATGTGCATCAAGATTTGAAAAGATTTTTGCACATACTAGAGGGAACATGCACATTGATATGAATTGATCACGTTTCGGATCTTTGTGGTTTAAGATAGATGCTCCCCCTCAACATATGCATGGAAAATTTGAAATCATTTGTCACATGTGGGCAGGAGAACTTGTACATTCTTATAAAACCATTTACCGAATTATCAGTTTAAATTCAATTTCAATCACAAATTCTCCCCCGATCACAATTATCAAATCATTTGAGATTTGTGATCTCTGTAGATTTAAATTGATTTTGAAAGCTTTTTAAGGAGAATTGTGACTTGATTATGAAAAACGTTTTAGCTGACAAGAATCGGATATTAAGACTTTAAGCTCCATTGATTAAACATGCATGAATATCTTTTGAAAACAATTGAACGACAAATAACTTTTTAATTTAATTGAAATCATTCTCCCCCTCAATCAATGACAAAGGTTGTTGATTGAGAGATAGATATTTTGACAAATAATTCGAGATGATTATCAAAAATAGAGTACTAGTTATTTTTCAAAGCAGTTAGTTTTCAGCAGATAAAAGTTTTATAGAATCAGAGCATGGAATTTTGAAAACATGATAAAGTGTAGCTCTGTTCTTTCTTTAAAAAGCGGGTTACTGCCTGAGATGACAATAAACCATAATTCAAGCCCGGGTTACAGTCTGAAATAACTGTAAGCCATTTGATTTGTGACATGTTTTGAAAAGCAATATTTACACCTCCTGCTCGAACTTCATCTATGGTCATGTGCCATTATTGAATGACATTTCTAAGACCGCAGATGTTATCGATACCAGAAGACATGTCTTGAGAAAAACATATTTTTGGTATTTTTAAATTTTCTGATTTTTATTGATTTTTTGTTGATTTTATAATTTTCTATTTTCTTTTGTTGGTTTTATATTTTTGTATTTTGTTTTTCCTGATAAATATATACAAAGATAGAATAGATGATATAGTTTAAGAAGATGATGATAAGAGTACCGAGATAAGGATATCGAGCAGCCCCGTTGTAGAAGATAGAAGTCATCATCCCTAAAACTTTCACCACCAAAGCTTCCGAGGCTCTTGCATTGAAGAAAGAAATTGAACCATCTGAAAGTGAGACTTTGGCAGCTTCCCCCCAAACCGAAAATCCTTTGGATGAGTAGATTCGAAGCTTTCTTTCAAGCTTGCCTTAGCCAGGTGCACAGAGAAGCACACCATAATCATAAATCCCGCTGCTCCATTTAAGAACGATAATCGAGGATCTCCATTCGGGGTTATATCATCAACAAGAACAGCAACGTATCATCCCACTCTTTAAATTTCTTCTCATATTTCATTACCACTGAAGTCTGAAGCGATGCATCCCCAAAAGGTGTCAAGAGAACAATTCCCCCAAGTAGTTGAATTGATGCAGTCAGTCTCTTTGTATAATGCTCAAGAACTCTCCCGAATACACATCATAAGGGGAATGAAAACACCTTCCCATGTTCACATTTTTCTTCCCGGATGATCGTGTATGAAGCTCAAGAACCCGAAGTACACCAATACCCAAGGAATGAATAACTGAAAACATTGAAGAAGCTGGCCAAGTCACTGATTATCTCTGCGGATGACAATCTCTGCGGATGTCAACTCCGGAATAAGTGATTATATCTCTGACTCACTGATTAAGCACTCAAGTGAAACAGCTGAGCATCCCCAATGTACACAATCTCTCTCCCCTGATCATTGCGATACCATCGAAATCACCACACACTAGTGTACCTCTTTTATCTTCAGAAACTTTCTCTAACATCACTTCCCCCACGTAGATGAAATACTAACACTAAACGCCTTGATGAGTAAAACCTTGAGTTTCTCTACGGTCATGACATTTGTTTTCCCGGGATATCTTCAATCACTTAGAAGAATTAAGTTCATCAAGTTTACTCGTCATGAGTCAAACCTTGAGTTTCTCTGCGGTAATAACATTTGTCTTCCCGGGGTATCTTCAATTACTTAGAAGTATTAAGTTCATCAAGTTTACTCGCGTTTAGGTGCTTATCTCCTTACTCCTTGCTGGTTTTTGACACTTCAGAATTAACAACTCTTTGTAAGTCCGTACACTAGAAATATTTTGAGAAGAACATCATTAGCTCAGATGTATCTGTGAGAGTCAACTTGCTGAAGAATAACGTGAGCAAGACTAATTAGGGATTAAATTTGGCATTTCAAACTCCCCCAATTAGTGCTCTCCCCTAAACTGACAATCTGTTTGATAAATGCCCAGAATAAGAAGAAGTCTTTTGATAATCACATGCAACTCGTCTTTTAGTCTTCTAATCATACAGCAGAAAATGTAGAACCGACTGTAGACTCGACCTTCTTCTAGATTGTCCAGTTGGGGAATAGATAGTTAACATCTTCAACTCACACCAAAAAAGCATCCCACCAAAAAGCATCCCAATTAACTTACATCTTGCAAATCCCCTTAACTAAAATCCCTCCTAATCAAACAAGAACAGAAAGATGTTCATCAAGGAAATCAGCAATCAGGCCGCAACGAACACACAAGATGGTAACACCAAACTACCAATCACATCAAACAAGAACAGAGAGATTGTTCGGAATCATCATGTTGATGTATACGTGAAGCATTAACCGGAAGCACTTTGTCGATAAACTCATCAATCCGAGTGAAGATGTCAACCAACGGCTCTTAGAAGAGAAAAACTCCATGTGAAGATGACCCGATAAGAAGAAGCTTGGTTCTTACATGAGTTTAGTGCCGTATGACCATTTATATTCTCAAATGTCAATCAACAATGCAAAAAATTCACACTTCTTCTCCCCCTCAAGAATTGCATACGGAGATGCCATTCTTGACTAAATAAGTGAAATCATCCAAAAGTATTCTATTCACACTTCTCCCCCGCAATATTAGCACATGATGTCGCCATCGTCATTATAGTTGAGCAAGTGGAATAAGAAAACAATCAATGGTAGCCCGGTTCACTTGATGACTGAAGCGCATGGAAAAAGTATGAAGCATGTTGATGAGAATGGTCATAATAGAGAAGATTTCTCTTCTTCTGAAGATAAAGCGCACTGACACGTACACTTTTCTTTTCTTTAGAGTACGAGGCATGAACTGTTGTGTTCATACGTCATAAGAAGATTTCTCTTCTTTTGAAGATAAAGTGCACTGAGACGTACACTTTTCTTTTCTTTAGAGAACAAGGCATGAACTGTTGTGTTCATTCGTCATAAGAAGATTTCTCTTCTTCAGAAGATAATGCGCACTGAAACGTACACATTTCTTTTCTTTAGAGTACGAGGCATGAACTGTTGTGTTCATACGTCATTATGTTGAAGTACGAGGCCTGAACTAATGTGAACAGACGTCATACATCTCTCTCTTTTCAATCTCTTGGCAAAACATGTAATCAACCCCATTATCATTCAGTTGGTTCTTTGTCGTGACAGCTGATGGAAAAAAACTAATATGATAAATTTAACCTTGAAGTAAACAAACCCGAACTCGTGACTTAAACTTGCACATATGTAACAAAGAGCGGTGACGATTTCCATTAGCATCTCTAAGTACTCTCTATGTACTCTATACTCTTCAACCAACCAACCATCAAGTATAAGACGTACATTACCTCTTGAAAATCCACAATTGAATGTGACACTGAGCACTACAACGTAACTCCTTAAAGTGATAGTTATTTTGTAGTGGTATGAGCCCAATTCCCCCAAGTGGTAAAAGAAAAGGTAAAAGACACCCAACAATAACTAGATTTCCAAGTCTTCGTTTTAGATAATAAGCATCGAACAAGGATCATGAAGAATCTTCATCCAACCATCCCCGATACCTTCAGATGCTAAGTACACTTGCCCGTGATATTTCACTTCAACCTCAAATGAATAATACTGAATTGACGCCGTTGTCACATCTTCTGATTAAAAGCTCAAATCTAGCCTCATTTGACTTTTTAAGTGAACTATGATAATGGTTTCATCCCGACCATGGTTTAATGACCATAACCCCATAAAACTTTGAAGTAACCAATCCGCCATGACGAATATCCAAACACACATCCAATTCATGAAGTACACCCTTTTATCCCTTCTTCAAAGCAGAAACCGTAGCACCAGCATCAAATGAGATCCCGAAATACACTTTCCTTTCTCCAGGATGGTTCCATCATTACGGGATTTTACAAGTCTATGATTTAAACCGAGAAATAGGTTCTTTCGCGGGATTTTACAAAATCAAGACAAAACCGTAAACAACGTCAGCTTGAATGTATTATGTCAAATTTGGTTTCGGTGAATATCTGTTTTAGGAGAACATGCAGCGGTTCATCAATGATTCATCAACCATCCAATAAATACTTTGGTAAGCACATCATCCACGCATTCTGTCGGCTATTGCAGTGACCACATGGAGAAGTAAACCCGATATACCAAACTTGATCATGAAGCAGAATTCCCCATATTTGCTACTTAAGCTTGTACTAATCCTTGTGAAAAAGAAACGGTGTACCCAATGTACAAAACCTCTTGACATTCTCAACTGAGTGAGACACCTAAGTGATAGCTACGTTGTGGGTTAAGCGAGAAAGAATCACAAACGTAACTAAATAGCCAAGTCTTTATCACCCTCTATAAATGCGCAAACAAGTCATCTTCGCGGAAGGGTAGAAAGAAAGAAGACGAAATAAGTAAACTCGTCTGAAAAACCTCACTCCAAATTCAAATAAGAAATACCGTCAAAACAACCCCGTAGTCAACATTTTCCAATCAATTCAAGCCGTGACAAAATATCTTCGGTGAAAGCATATAACCCAAAGTACCCAATTACGTAAAACAATGAGTTTTATTATCCCATCAAATCTCATCATCAACTTTCTTCAATCAAATCTCATAACCCAAGTCTCATAAATCTCATTTATGACAACTCACATCAAAACGATCCAATTAAGTGAAATTGACTCATGCTTTAGAAAGTCACAAATCCAAATTCACAATGCTCAAATCCAACCCGATTCACCCTCACTGCACAAAATATCACATAATGTGCTCATCCTGATCCATACTCAAGATCCGTTAAAATCACAATGCAAATTGAGCCAAACTATATCAAAATATTCGATTCAAATGAAATCCAACTTCATCCTAAGATGTAATTTATCAAAATCATATACCACGTGATTAGAACTAATAGTTGACACCAATATAGCTTGTCCATACACAAATATTACATTACGTCACTTCTTGGCCCAAATCAAACATTTACCCAATATCAAGACCAATTGATACCAAAATCTCCATCAAACCAATTACTACCGGGCCCAACATACAGAAAATGCATTTAGGACTTGGCCCAAACGAGATCCAATCCAGCGCATACCCTAAATTAGAAGAGTATATAAAATGCACATCTCACATCAAATGTTACCCTAAACATACTCCTGTAAAACACACGCCTCTCTCACCAAACATATCACACAAGTTACCAAACCCTAATCAAAGATACCTTGCGCCTCCCATCACAGATAATCAAATCTCCATTAAACTTTATAAACTCTCAACTCATTTGATAGTATCTGCCATGAGGTGTTCGCCACAAGGATGGCTTGAATCTCTTGTAACAACCACATGGATGGCTAGAGTAACAAAATTAATGCCACAGGGATGGTAAGAGATGTGGACACGGCATCAAACTTGAATGAAAAAGGTAGGTTTACTCATTTAGTTAGTGTTTTTGTATCAATGAACCAACGAATGAGGGAGAAGGAGACAACATATTCATGTTGTTTCCTTGTTCTTGTAAAGTTCGAACATGACCAAGAGGTATTTGATTTATCATAAACAAGATGTAGATCCTATTAAACATGGTAATAATCTTGTGAAATGGACATTAAGACGAATCAAGAAAATCAAATAACAATCTTGTTAATTTGATTTATCTTATTATTCGGATATATCAAGATGGAAGAGATCTGAAAAATATCAATGATGTATTCGTTAATTTGTGTGTAGATCTTTTAATATCTAGAGTTTGATAAACCATACACAAATTCGAAAACTGAGATCCAATTGTTAATAATCATTACGAGTCATCATGAATCTGTGAAGAGTATCGTGTAAGTCATCCTTAGATGTCTTGTTGTATTCCTTGGATACACGATGTATTTTGAGATCTGTTTATTTATGAGCATGAGATTTGATTTGAGTTTCAAAGTTTTATTCAAAAGATTGATGAAGGTCGATGTATTGTTTGAGTTGTTTTTGATAGTTTGTGGTAAGACATTTGTTGTAGTGGTTTTGGTCACAAGTCGCTACGTGTATCTTCTACTTAATTTTCTGACAAGTAGCTACATCTTTTATACAAACAACTCGCTATCATTTTACTTAACTTCACAAGTCGCTAGCATGAGTCAAGTTGCCAGTATATTTATCAAAGCAAGTCGCTAACTCTTTTACAAGACACACAAGTCGCTAGGTCTAATCGCTAGCACACATGACAAGTCGCTACGACTTGTAGCGACTTGTAAAGACAAGTCGCTAGGTAGGTTTATGACCCAACTCGCTATTGACTTTCAAAAAAGTCAACGAACATCCAAGTTGCTACAGATATAAATAGACAAGTCGCCATTGACTTTTTGACCATACAATGAATCTGGACATAAATGAGGACAAGTCTCTATGAAGAACTAAGACATTTTCTGATGAGTTTTTCCGACAAGCTATTAGAAACCCAGAAAACTTTCATAAAAATGCATCCTTTTTGACCATTTGACACAAATCATTCACGTACATTCACGCACTTAACATCAAAACCAGATTAAAGACCATCAATGTTGTTGTAAAAGCTGTTTAAAAACTGTGTAAATTAATAAGAAAACCATTTTTACCATATCAGTTTTAAAAACAGTACATAAACAAATAAAAACTGGTTTTGAACATGGCAATCATAAAACAAGAAATGACAACTCAAACACCACATATCAAAACAGATTTAAACATCAAAGGCCACTCGAAAAATATCACCAACAGATTCAAACCGCACCATAAAAACATATGAAAAACCGCTTAAAACCATGAAATAAACCACGAGAATCAACACAAACACAATAACCTGGGCTCTGATACCAATTGTAGGATCGATATATTATTGTGTTTGATGATTCGGGTGGTCTTGGATGATCAAAATACATGTTTTCCATTTTAGAGAGAGAGAGTAGAGAGAGAGGGTGTTCTTGCTAGAGGTTTACACAAAGGAAATGTTAGATTGAATGAGAAGCACCACCCCTTCCATGGATGGAAGGGGTATTTATAGTTACAAACATACCGTCCTCCTGTTGGACTGTGGATCAGGCATACAGTGGGTAAAGACCCGTCCTTCCTCCACGGTGTTGCACTACACTATTCTACGCTACAAATTAACTAATAAACTACTACATAACGTAAATAACTACAAATCTACGAGCTAACATATGCTAGACTATAATTGGGGTGACCGAAACTTTAACATGGAATTTCCAATTCCTAACAAAAAAAGTGATGGATAATATCAAACTAATTCATATAAAAACAATTGAAAGTGGCTTAATTTTGCGTTGCGCTAGTCAATAATGTTATGGGATTACGGTCAAATTAGTTGATAGTGGTCCGTAGTCACAAATAAGTAGAAACATTTTTTATGAAATATATATTTAATAACGTAATAAGTAAATAAAATATATTTTTGAACATGTTTGTATCATTAATATTGTTTATTACACTTGTCCCATATAGATAAAAGATATAAATAAAAGAGTGCTTATAATGTATATATCTTGTAAAGTATATATTTATAAAAATGTTTGAATCATTAATATTGTTTATAACACTTGTCCCAAATAGATAAAAGATATAAATAAAAGAATGCTTATAATGTAAAGAAAACTTACATGTTTAAGCAATCATTTAGAGTTATACATGAAAAGTATAATAATTAATATACTAATATATTAATCATTGAATTAGCACTTAACACTTTGCACATTTGCATCATTTAGCTTTTACAAAAAAACGTTTTTTATGTTTGTGGTTAATTTTATTTAAAATAATTCAAAATTTATTTAGATTGGTTCTCGAAATACTCTTACGATATAATAATAGTTTTGGAACTTTGTCGTTTTGCATGCATTTTAAAATCATATTAATTTATATGTGAATTTTTGCATTAAAACTAAACTAATTCAAAAACAAATAATAAATGAAGCATTAAAATGTTGTGAAAGATAAATTATTAAAAGCTTTGTATTGTGTACATTATGCATTAAAAATTATAATATTTAAAAAACACATTAATAACATCTTAAAATTTTTTTAAAGAAAGAGTGTCAAAAGTTTTATAAGTAGTGTATAGATAAAGCGTTGTATTTTAAGCTATCAACATTTATTGAAGACTGATCATAATTTGATAACAACCAGCATGTGAACCCGCACGTTGCTGCGGGGCGGCCGTGTTTATGTTTATTAGAATTATGTTAATTTTTTGTGAAGAAAGCAAGTATTTTAGTCGTCGAAAAAAAGAATACCTTGATGCATGTTCGTCAGAGATGCAGATGGGGAGGAGTAGTGTTGATTTTGCAAGCGAAGACTACTAATCCAAATCAACACATTTGCAAAGGATACTAAGTTGAGCCACCACATTTGCAACTGATGACTACTAAGCTGAAACACCGTATTCCAAGTTACGCATGCAAGATATCAATGGTCAATTGGAAGAATTTAATTTGCAAATTATACCAAAGAAAAACGGATTGAAGTCATAAACAACAACATTTTTCTTATTTATGGAAATCCATAATGATGAATACCAGCACTCAACACCAAATGTTTTTACAATCTGGCTCTACACAATTCAAACATGTATCATGTCTCTACCAACTGAACTTTACCTACACTGCAGGTCAAAGTCCGGATCATCTTTTGCTATTTGTAAATTTGTGAGTTCACCTTTAGTACTTCCTCATACACCCTATTTGATCACCATCACCCCTGAATTTATCTCGGTGACACAATGTAGAGCAGGCCTTCTTACATGTGGTCTGTTAGACGTTATGCCTGTTTCTCCATAAAAAGAACCCAAAGTTAAATACAAAAGCTCTCTTAGACGTAATGCCTTTTTCTCCATAAAAAAGAACCCAAAGTTAAATACAAAAGCGAATTCTGAAAATAAGTAGTTATATGCATTTTTTAAGTGACAAAATGTTGTGTTGCTTATTGATTACAAACTATCATACAAAGCACATGAAAGCATAATTTCTCATCATACAACTCGCTCCATATAATTTTCACTACTCTAAATAAATCTTGAAACACTACATAAAGGCCTAAATGATGGACCGTTGATTGCAATAAATTAGTTAACTCTATGTCCTCATAACTATGATTTCTTTTAAAACATTCTTTACCCAACATATTCAAGAGAGGGTATGATGCCAACATCAGTGACTCATACACACGTTCTAGAAATCTTTAATGGAGCCTCATAAAAATAATAATAATAAAAGTTGTGTAATTATGGATAACAAAAGATTACCATGTCAATGCATTTTTCCACTAAATTTAGGATACAATAGCGAAGTTTTTTAAGTAAACTTTAGCAAAACATTTAGTAGACGATTAAACTCAGGCTATCTCTGCAACCATTATTTGAGTGTTGCTTTATGTTAAGTGCTGGTTTTGCTAAATCTTTCACCTTAAACCCTTATGGTAAAAGAGAGACAAAACAACTTGCTTATACAGAAGTTAAGAGCGAAGCCGGGTTTATTTTAAAGAAACTTAAATATAAAGAAAGGAATCACTTACATCTCATATCTAATCCACTCTCCAACACGAACACAACGCACATGCCAAATAGTTCCTTCATTTCGCCATTGGCCATAGTTCTTTCCGCTCTTAAACTTTTGGGCTCCTTTTGTATCTGGAAAGGGCTCTTGAGATTGAAATGTTACCGCAAAGCTAACTGTGAAGCAACACTATGATCGAATAAGTAAAGTCCAGTTATCATAAGAACTATGATGATGGCTGCAAAGATTGTACGCTGGAATGTTCATAAGTATTGAATGTTCTATTGAATGTTCATAAGTATGATGATGGCTGCAAACATGTAATTCAAATAAAGGCGGTCACATTTCATAATTCTTATTTCATTTCTATTGAATGTTCATAAGTATTGATTTCAAAGAATTTCCTATTAACCTTTTTTGCCACAACAACTGAAATCATCAGTGTTCAGCATAAGATAAATATGCATTTTTTTCATCATTTATCGCTTGTAAAGAAAAGTGCCCCCATTTTCTTTTGGCATCTGTTGTAATTCCCTCCATTGAAAAAACATGTCCATCCAATACTATTTTACTTCTTGTTGTAGTTTTCTTAATACCAGCGAAACGTACATAAACAATATCATTTTTGATGACTATGTTAAGAAAATTATGTTAAGAAAATTTAGCACAATACAACTTAAGAGTGTTCCCAGTAAATTAGTACCATATCACTACTTTACTCATTAGTCAAAATAAGGGAAAAAAATTCATGCAACAATTAATTCTAAGTAGGGGTAATTCCCAAAAGGGGACAAAAAGGTGGAGAGTGATCACTTTGAGGTACAAAAATAAAGTCTCTTCCCAATTTGGTCATGTGCGAATGTGCGATCCCACTAGAATATTGACACGTGTCCAGACAACAAGTACTCTTTCAATTATTAGTTGGACAACAAACCGGACCATAGATACAATATCCGATGTAGCAGATGTGCGAACGACGGTGTGAGATATCCGGCTAATGTGCGATTGAAAAAGTGGATCTGCAAAAAGGTATCATTGGGAATAATCAAAATCTTTTTTTCTGATAATCAAATCCTTTTTGTTTTTTCTGATTTTTAATTTAGTTTTAATTTAGTAATTCAAATTTATGCATTATTAAATCATATTTACACACACAAATCCACATACACATTATCCAAACCGTAATTCTTTCAATTTTTTGATACAAATGATATGTTTATCCCTTAATTAGTTCTAATTTATGTTTAATATCTGTTTTTGTTTGAATTACAGTAATGTTTTGATAACCCGCTGTTTTAGGGATTTTTGTTTGATAGTATCGTTTTTGTGGGTTTTTGGATTAGGTTAATTTTTTGGATGTGATAACCCCTTAATGATAACCCCTGTTTGATAACGCCTGTTGGATTTGGTTAATTTTGTGGGTGTTTGAATTACAGTAATTTTTTTTATAACCCCTGTTTTTGTGGGTTTTTGGATTCCCTAATAATGCACATTATCAACATAGATTGTTTAAGTTATTATTGTTGGTTAGACATTATGCGCAAAACCCTACAAAAGTATTTAGATGAATCAAAGTAAAAACACCCCTTAACTGGTTAAATGTCCCGGTTTAATTGATTCAAGAAATGCAAGTTGGGAATTTGATAAAGGGCCATCATTTTGGGAATATGAAATGTGCCGAAAGGGATGAGTGTGTATGTGAGGAATTATATGTATAATTAGGATGAAGAATGAATGGATGAGTGTGTTATATAAGCAATTGTCATAAGCTGGCTTATTGTCATAAGCTGTGTTTGAGTCTGAGTCTTTTAATAAAGTCAACTAGGGTCATTTTTCACTCTTCTAGTTAGTCATTTTCCCAGTTTTAGCGTAGTTATTTTAGTCAACATTAATTTGTCAAAAAAATTTTAAAAAAAATAAAAATAGAAATTTAACCAGCTTATTTAACTTTTCACAAAAGGAAAAAATTCAGAAAAATCATTTTGTATGGCTGCTAGTGGTATAAAATATTACTGGGTTGAGGCACAGGCTGCACCGTTGTACTAATAGACGTTTTCTTAAGCTCACCACTAGCTGTCATAAGCTCCCTAGTAGCTGGAATTAGGGGCAAAAGGAACATGGTTAGGTTAACTATAAGATTTCATAAGCTCAGTTTCGTATTCACACCTTACTTTATTAATAATTTTTTTTCCCTCAGGCTACTGTGGTAGCAGCACCACAGTATCACCCATAGTACTTATTTTCTTGGTGTACCTTATTTGCTTATTTTGCTTTGTTACTCTCATTACTGTCAGCCTGCATATCACTTCATGTTATCACTTCATGTTCATATGATTTATAAATTGCTTTGTATGTATAGGAATCTGATGCGAAGCTTCACGTTCGAAGCAAACTGCGTTACTTTCAATTGATTAAAGACAGATTAAATGAAAACCGTCGTAGACTGTTTCGGTCAACATGCTTTGGTCCATGGTTGGATTTGAATTATTTTGAGAACGATGAGAGTCTTATACATTATATGCTTCAAAATAAAATTAAGTCTGATGATGACCACTTTGATTTGCCACTACTTTATAATGTTAATGGACATGATCTTCATTTTGGACGCCGTCAATTTCACCTCATTACTGCTTTTAAATTTGGAATGCCTAGTTTCCGTAAGTTTAGAATTGGTGATATCATATTTCGTGACCGTGTATTTACGCATAAGGTAGGTGAGAACTTAAAAAGCATAGATCTTCTATGTTTGATTGAGGATGAAGTGCTTTTTACCAAAGTATCTGATGAAGACGCAGTCCGAGTTTGCCTTTTGTTATCTCTTGAGGTCATATTTATGGGGCGTGACTTGTTATCTGTGGTGGATGATACATATCTTAGGATGGTTGAGAAGTTTGAAGACTGGAATAAATTTCCTTGGGGGGAACTCATTTGGAGACAGTTGTACGATGACATTCGAAATATCAAGTCAACTCAGAAGATGGAATATTCGTTGTCTGGATTTGTTTTTTGTTTCAAGGTTAGAATTGTTTCACAAATTTGTTTTTAACTATAATTATTTGTTTTATGTATTGCTAAAATATGTTTTTAACTAAAATCTGATATTATATATATCTATTTTTGTTTTAATATATGGATCTTAGAGTCTTCTACACAGAGCTTGCTTTGGTGGAGTAAGGAAAGAGGTGTTATCCCAAGAGCACTTTCATGGTCTAAGAATGTTTCATTTCAAAAATTGGAGAATTTCGGGTAGCTTTTTCCTGAGGCAAGTGTTTATACTATCTTTGTAAATGTACTAGTTGACTATGATTATGGTTAATGCTTATCTTACTTCATGTTTGTAGTGTATTTTTGTTAGGACAAAGAAACAAACAATGTCTATATCCGACGAAAGCTGAGGCTGATTCAGAGTGGTACACAGGAGGCATTAGGTTTTTTAACTGGTATGCACCTAGACCCCCGCCTGTTGTTCATGGAGATCTTTTTGAGGATTATCTGCGTAAACGAGCAGAAGCTCGCTAGAAAATGCATAGTATGTCAGAACCAGAGCAGAAGGCTCGTGTTACTCTTCAGGATCATGTTAAGACATTGCAGGATATTTGCAATGGTTTGTTGATTTTACCTGCAGAGGTCAAACGTTTGAGAGCACGGGTTTGGAAACTTGAAACCATTATTCAGATATTTTTATAACGATAACCATAAACACCACGTACATATTTAAGAGTTTACTAACTGATTCATGTTTTTGATCTTCTGTATATACGGCAGTGTTTTATAAGAAAGAAATATGATGGACATACTCAGCAGTACAAATCACTGGTTAGTATTATTTTTTTTCTTTACATGTATGTAACAAGAGGCGGAGATAGTTATCTGAATTGCTTACATTTTATTTAATATATTTTACAGCATAGTGATGATAAGGTTACTCATCTTGGTGATGAGTATTGCTCAAATTTAAATGATAATTTCCTAAATTTGTTTGATTCGACAATCAAATCATCACGGGAGAAAAGTATTGATGATTTCCAAGAGGTTTTTACAACTTTAAGTTTTAATACATATTACTTTTTTTTTTTTAATTTCTGACCATGCACTTTACTTCATGCAGAATGAGTGTGTCGAAGATGAGAAATATGTGGAAGAGGTTTGTACAGCCTGAGCTACATTACATTTAAATGGTCTTTTAAAGTAAATACTAAGTTTTTTTTTTATTTCCATGCACACAGAATGATTGTGCGTTTTTGGCTACCCAAGATCGTGTAGCAGCTGAAAAGCAAAAGGCTGAGATTCGACGGTTGCAAAGAGTCAAGGAAGAGAGGCTACGGGTCTTGATGGAAGAAGAAAAAACTGTGAATAGTAGAAACCATATGTTGAAAGCCCCTCACATGAAGCTTGCTTTGCAAAATTATGTATCAAAGAAGAGGCATCATCAACTAGTACCTAGGCTAGAATTTACGGAAGTAGATGCTCCTGTGAAAGTCCCTCCTCTGGAGCAACTCAAAAAGAAAAATGATATCCGCAGTCCTTATATGATTAAGCTGTGTAGTGATCTCAAACCTTGGCAAGAGGTATGTCATACAATAGCATATGTAGATGTTGTACTCAAGGTCATTTATGTATCAGCATTCGTGTATGTGTCTGTTGTTTCATGTTTATTTACTTATATTTTGTATACCATGTAGGATCTAAAAAGGCCATCCAAAAGGATTGATAAAGTTTTTGTCCATCGTGAGTTGGAGGATTTTATACAATGTAACATATTGGATTTCACAAACACATCATAACATTATAAATGGGGCGTATGGTTTAAGAGTTTAGAGAGAGAAAGTGGAAGGTGGGAGCCTTTCTAGAGAGAGAAAGTGAAAGAAAACATAGAAGGTTATATTAGAATGAAAGGTCCAACCCTCTACCTTGGGAGGTAGAGGGTATTTATAGTTACATACTAACGTCCTCCTTCGGACTGTGGATCAGGCATACAGTGGGTAAAGACCCGTCCTTCCTCCACGGTGTTGCACTAAGCTAATAACTAAGCTAATAAACAGTAAATAACGATATGTCTACGAGCTAACTTGTGCTAAACTATAGTTGGAGTGACCGACACTTCACCAAGGAATTTCTAATTCCTAACAATCTCCCCCTAAGGGAGGTCACCCCATGATTTACATTTTGAATCCTAGCATTCTATTTTATCATCAGTCTTGGGCTCGTAGACTTTAATTCTTCACTTCCGCAATCTTTGTGCTTTAGCAGTGACTCTTCATAGTCAGCATATTTTGTACTTTCAGTGGAGGTCTTTGAACTGATCCACATCTTTGATGATCTTCGAGCTTTATGGAGATCATCAGCCACAGTAAATCTCTGGATCACCCTTTATTGTGTTGCCTTCATGTGATGTTGTGACTTTTGGACCGACATGCTCACACTTTCTGGATCATGTCATCTTTTCATCAGAGTAGCGGAAGCTTTTACTGGTTCAAGATATTTGAAGCAGCGTAGCAGAAGCATAGTATAAAAATATCTGGGCCAGGTTATGTAGATAAGCACTTGTCATGATTTCTTCAAATTAAGTGTGGATGCTGTGAGTATGTGGCTTTGTATTGACTCCTCAATTCTGATCAGCTGCAACCATCCAAATGTACCTGCAAAAAACAGTTAGAATAAAACACACGAAAGTGTCTTTGATCACTTTCGTTGAATTGAGGTACACGGCCCACGGTTCCCCGTTGATCAGTACAAGTACTGCCTATGATCAGGTATAATTCCGAAGAATCTCCGTGACAGGGTTTCGCAGCTACTCTAGCTGTTCTCAAACCGGAACGTCTCAAAGAAGACAACACATAGTGAGTGAACCAGCGAATTGAGACTCACTGATTGATGAAAGATTGATTTGAAAAACAATCGTGTATTGCTTGAAGAAAGAGTTTTGCAATACGACGAAGGTTTTATGAGAAAGATCAATTTTCAATCAAAATACTTTTTATATTAGAGAATGAATACACATTCGATGTGCTAGTGAAAAGAAGAGATTCGCACATCGAACGGTTTTTCTAAAAGTATTTTTCAATCAGAGATACTTTTTGTGTTTGAAAACATGAATACACATTCGACGTGCTAGAGAAAAGAAGGTTTGCACATCGAATGGTTTTTCCAAAAGTATTCGTCAATTACATTCCTGGATCAAGGTTGATTCAAGATTGAATCTCCCCATCGTTTCTATCCAGTTGTCACAAGCTTAATATTTTGAAAAGATCTCACATGTCACCCACCAAGAGCTTGTTTGATGATGGCTCTAGAAGGATTTCCATCTTCATCGTGAATATTTAATATATCACTCGGATGTTCTGGCAAAACCACAAGGATAATGCGTAGGACTCTTAATATATTCTTACTTTCCATATTGTGTGAAACAACAAGTCTTCATTAATTTTGTGTCCTAATGAGATATTGTGGATGATCTCTTGGCTCTAGACTCAATTGTGCACATTTGGTTCCTATGCCGGAGACTAGGGAGAGGGTCTCCTTCTTCAATGTCAACAATCTCTAAGAGAAAGTCGATAGATTATGTCGGTTCCCCGTGAGAATGAAACAAGTCCTTTAAAGAGGAACTTGAGTAGCTTGGGTAGTATTAGTGCAGTGCGTCACTGGGTCCATGGTGTCTTGTCTTCAATATCGGCGTTACCTTAGTAACCACCAGTAGCATATGCATTGAACCCGGTTTCTGCCCTAAGGTTGAATTATTGGAGGGCTATTTATTTTCACCCTTTTCATATTCATTTCTTTTTCATTCTTCAACCCCTTCAGTGCTTACTGAGACTTCATTACTAGAACCTTGTTGGGTTTATTCCAGTACTAGCTCAGTCTCAGTCTGCACTCTTCCCATTTCTCATTTTTCTCCTCTTTTTTTTTTTCATCATACCTAAGGACTCTACACTATCTAGTGGATTGTCCCTGAGTAGATCCCTCCGGCTCTGACGGGATCGTGGGAACGAATACCTAACATAACCATCCTTATATCACCATGCATAAAGTAAATTGGTCTGTCTTTTGGTATTGTTCTTTTCTTTCTTGAAACCAATTGAAAAATCATTTGGAAAAATCAATCAAGGTACTTGTGATATAATATCAAAGCATTTTGTACCTTAATTGTTTTGATCTTTAAGAAATGCTCCCCCTCAACATGTGCATATGATTTTATAAATATTTTAGCACATGGAGACAAGAGTTCTTTTGAAATAAATTCTTGATCACAATTTCTATGGAAAAAGC
This sequence comes from Chrysanthemum seticuspe, assembly GCA_019973895.1. NCBI lineage: Eukaryota > Viridiplantae > Streptophyta > Magnoliopsida > Asterales > Asteraceae > Chrysanthemum > Chrysanthemum seticuspe. The sequence goes on along the minus strand of BPTQ01000006.1, from coordinate 128,130,413 downwards.
CATTTGATTTTCTTGGTAAAATTCTCCCCCTCAATATGTGCATAGGATATTTGAAATCATTTTATCACATAGAGGAAAGAGTTCTTTTGAAGCACATCCACGATCACAAAAACCATTTAAAAACTCAATCAAGGTACTTTATGTTAAAACATAAAAGCTTTTGTACCTCGATAGTTTATTACCTTTTGAAATGCTCCCCCTCAATATGTGCTTCAAGATTCGAAAGCGTTTAACACATATGAGAGAGCAGCCTGCACAATTGAATCAAACAATCACCTTTTATCAAAATTCATTATTAAATCACAAATTCTTCCTGGATCAAAAATATCAAATCCTTTGAGATTTTGGATCTCAAGTGATTTAATTAGGTTTAGAAAACATGAGAGAATATGTGTCTGGTTTAAATACTCATCTAGTTTTTGGATAAATGCTCCCCCTCAACATGTGCATTATGTATATTGAAATCGTTTGGCACATGGAGGCAGGAGTGCCTTTGAAGGACTAAACCAATTCCATTAAAACAGATTTGAGATTTAAATCACGATTTCTCCCCTGATCAAAACTTTCAAACCAATTGAGATTTGTGATCCCAATTGATTAAAATCATTTAGAAAAGTTTGGGGAAATACGTGGCAAGATTTAATTTTTAAAAATGACAGATAAGGACCAATTTAAGACATTAAAGATTGTTAGTATCAGGTATGATTGTTTTAAGAGATCTTTAAGTAAAATAAAACAATTTCACAATCAAACAAGAACAGAAAAAAATTTCATTTTGAAAAATCTTTGAGTTTTAAAGGAAATCATACCATGACATAACATTAAATCTTTAGATCACCACATTTTAACGTACAAACCGGAACTTTTATGAAGAAATATCGTTTGAAAATATTTTATTTTAAATCACTCTCCCCCTCAATCGATGACCGAAGTCGATAATTGAGTAACATAGGTTTTGATAAAATGAAGTCCAGTGATTTTCAAAATTAAGTCCAATTAATTTTCAAAACAATATTTTCCATTTTCAAAACGATATTTTTCAAAATTGTTTAAAAATGGTATCCTGCACAAAGATACGTTAGGTGGTTGAGAAGCTTATCTTGTTGCTATAGGGCTTGGAAGAAAAACCGTCTGCTGAAGCAGTGAGACTTCTTACGTTGCATTTTAATGCCAACTGAGGTCAAATTAAGCTCCGTTTTTTTCATTTGCTGACGAAGAAAACCATCTGCTGATGCAGTGAGACCTCTTACGTTGCATTTTTTCATGCCAACTCTCCATATAAGTCCAATTAAGCTCCGTTTCTTCATTTGTCAACCCAAGATATAGTTACCCTTTCCTTTCGGCATCCAATCATCTTCATTTGTGGGATCCGGATCGGGAACATTCTTATATACCAATATACCTGCATATTTTAGTGAATACACATACAAATATATGGTGGTCGACATCACCCAAACAGCAATCGACTAATAAAAGTCAATCCAACATATCAATCAATTCATATATGGCATGGGAATAATGTGTTTATCAAACTCAAATCATCTAATCCTAACAATCATATCCTAGGCACCTAGTCCTTCAACATAGGTTAACATCATTTTTAATTAAGCATATAGGATAATTAAGAAAGCCCGTTAGATGATATAGATTTGAAAAAATTCTCCCCCTCAATCAATGACTCATTGTCTGAAAAGTTTAAAAGCGTTGAACTCATTGAAGTCATTGATTGAGTTTTCAATTTAATAAAAACTCTAAAACTGATTGTTTTGAAAGCAACTCATTTACCACCATTTTGTTAAAACAAATATTTTTCAGAAGAATTTTTAGACGGAAAAACATTTGTGTAGGAACAGCAGTCCTTCGACATACTTTCCTCATTTTGTTTTTAGTATAAGTTCACGAAATATTTGAAAATCGTTTAAGTGTAGCACTTTCCTTTCTTTAAAAGAGCGGGTTGCTATCTGAAATAATAGTAAGCCATAGTTTAGCGCGGGTTACAGTCTGAAATAACTGCAAGCCATGAGATTTGTGACATGTTTCGGAAAAATAATATTTACACCTCCTGCTCGAACTTCATCTATGGTCTCGTGCCATTATTGAATGACATTTCTAAGACCGCAGATGTTATTGATACCAGAAGACATGTCTTGAGAAAACATATTTTTGGTCTTTTTCAAGTTTTCTGATTTTTTTAATGGATTTTTGAAGGTTTTATCTTTTTCTATTTTCTTTTTGTTGGTTTTATATTTTTGTATTTTGTTTTTCTGATAAATATATACAAAGATAGAATAGATGATATACTTTAAGAGGATGATGATACGAGTACCGAGGTAAGGATATCGAGCAGCACGTCGTAGAACATAGAATTCGTCATCTCTTAAACTTCCACCACCAAAGCTTCTGAGGCTCCAGAATAGAAGATAGAACATGAAAGAGAGACTTTGGCAGCTTCCCCCCAAACCGAAAATCCATGTGATGAGCAGATTCGAAGCTCTATTTCAAGCTTGCCTTAGCCAGGTGCACAAAGAAGCACACCATTATCATAAATCCCGCTGCTCCTTTTAAGAACGATAATCGAGGATCTCCATTCGGGGTAATATCATCAACAAGAACAGCAATGTATCATCCCACTCTTTAAATTTCTTCTCATATTTCATTACCACTGAAGTCTGAAGCAATCCATTCCAAAAAGTTGTCAAGAGACCACTTCCCCCGTGTAGTTGAAATGATGCAGTCCGTCTCTTAGTATAATGCTCAAGAACTCTCCCGAATACACTTCATGAGGGGAATGAAGAACACCTTCCCATGTTCACATTTTTCTTCCCTGATGAACGTGTATGAAGCTCAAGAACCCGAAGTACACCAATATCCAAGAACTCTCCCGAATACACATCATACCCGGAGAGAAAAACACCTCCCCAATGTTTGTGGTAAACAATGGCTTTCTTCCCTGATGATCGTATATGAAGCTCAAGGACCCAAAGTACACACATTCCCCAAAGAGAGAACAACCGATAACATTGAAGAAGCAGGCCGAATCACTGATTATCTCTGTGGATGACAATCTCTGTGGATGTCAACTCCGGAATAAGTGATTATATCTCTGAATCACTGATTAAGCCCTCAAGTGAGACAGCTGAGCGCCCCCAATGTACACAATTATCTCTCCCCTGATGATTGCGATAACATCAAGATCATCACACACTTGTGTACCTCTTATATCTTCAGAAACTTTCTTTAACATCACTTCCCCCACATAGTTGGAATAATAACACTAAACGCCTTGATGAGTAAAACCTTGAGTTTCTCTGCGGTCATGACATACGTCTTCCCGGGATATCTTCAATCACTTAGAAGAATTAAGTTCATCAAGTTTACTCGCCATGAGTCAAACCTTGAGTTTCTCTGCGGTAATAACATTTGTCTTCCTGGGATATCTTCAATTAATTAGAAGTATTAAGTTCATCAAGTTTACTCGCGTTTAGGTGCTTGTCTCCTTCCCCCTTGCTGGTTTTGATACTTCATAATCAGCAACACACTATAAGCCCGTATACTAGAAATATGTTGAGAAGAACACTTGAAAGTCTTTGTGAGAATCAACTTGCTGAAGAATGTGAGCAAGTCTAATTGGGGATTAAATCAAACATTTCACTCTCCCCCAATTAGTGCTCTCCCCAAAGCTGACAATCTTTATGATGAATATCCGGATTAAGGAGAAGTCTTTAGATCATTAAATGCAACTCGTCTTTAGTCTTCTATCATGCAGCAGAAAATGTAGAACAGACTGTAGACTCGACCTTCTTCAACATTGTCCAGTTGGGGAATAGATAGTTAACATCTTCATCTCACCAAATGCGTTCCAATTACCTTATATGTAGCAAATCTCCTTAACTAAAATCCCTCCCAATCAAAAAAGAACAGAAAGATGTTCATCTAAGAAATCAGCCCAGCAGTTAGAAGCACTTTGTCATTAATCATATCAGCCCGTGTGAAGATGTCAACCAACGGCTCTTAGAAGAAACACCATGTAAAGATGACCCGATAAGAAGAAGCTCGGTTCTTACATGAGTTAGGAGCCGTATGACCATATATTCTCATATATAATTCAACATGTAGAATTATCATACTTCTTCTCCCCCTCAAGAATTGCATATGGAAATGCCATTCTTGATTAAATAAGTGAACATCATCCAAATGTAGTCTTTTCACACTTCTCCCCCGTAAAATTAGCACATGATGTTGCCATCTTCATTATATTGAGCAAGTGGAATAAGAAAACAATCAACGGTAGCCCGGTTCACTTGATAGTCGAAAGCACATGGAAAAAGCATGAAGCATGTTGATGAGAATGGTCATAATAGAGAAGATTTCTCTTTTTCAAAAGATAAAGCGCACTGACACGTACACTTTTCTTTTCTTTGAGGAACGAGGCATGAACTGAAGTGTTCATACGTCATAATGATGAAGTACGAGGCCTGAACTGATGTGAACAGACGTCATAGCCGAATGAATATCAAGATTGAGTTACTTGAACCCGTGAGTTATGAGATATTAATCCATTTGTAATCCATACTTTAAGCCAGTCCATGTAGTGAAGGATCGAAGTATCTGCAACTGAGTAAGGACTACCTGCACTAATATTACAAACTTGATTGCATATATTTTGGTTAGTGACATTAGTATCCAAACCCTTTGGGGTTTCACGGTCAACCTTGATTATGTCATCGGTAAACAGCTTTCCGGTAGGTATCCACCTAAGTCCAACATCCTTAAACATTTTACCAGACGAAATCCACTTATGGCAAGGTCTAGGATTGTTAAGCTTCTTATGCAAAGTGGAAGACTTATCGTTATTCTTAGACTCCAAAGATTTAGCAGTTGGAATCCATCTAGGCGAAGTTTTAGGTTTGTTTTGCATCATAACATGTTGAACCTTAGCCATGTTAGTAGTCTTAGTGGATTGTACCTTAGCATGTGAATTAGGAAAATGTTTCTTATTCGAAAAAGACTCAGAATTTCTTATATCATTTTCTACATGCTCAGCATTCTTCTTCATATAACTACTCTTAGATGCAAGCCAACCCCTAGACTTTTGAGTGTTCCTACGTAATGGTTTACAACTACTAGCAGTGCCTTGGAATCTCATGGAATGCATCACCCTAGGTCTTGCACCTAAAATTCCGTCTTTTCGAATCTGTGCCTTTTTCCTAGCTTGTTCTAGATAATAGTTCTTCCACAAGTCATTCATATCATATGAATTCTGGGTTTTAATGCTTGATTTTGACACTATTTTCGAACTATTCCTAGAGGTGCTGGGAGTAGAAGTGGCTACTTGTTGAGGGTTAACTGAACTAGAAGCCTTATTCTTAGGTAACTCAGGTGAAGTGACTAGTTTTGACAAAACTTTTATCGCATCAACTTGGGAGGCAAGCCTTGTCATTAAAGATTTTGTTCTTTCAGATATGAATGCAGTAGGCTGCCTAACAACGGACCGGTCTCTAGTGGGATGAGAAACTGGCTTCCCCAAGGTTGATGGTTTGCTAAACTTAGTGTTCACACTTTTCCCTATGGTTTTTCTAAGCTCATTCTTTAAGGCAACAATGGCGAAACTCTTTTCCTGAAGTTGAGCTTTGAGTTCATCAATTTTTTCTATCAAAGAGTTTGTTTGTTCCATTGACTTAGTTCTAGCTTCTTTGACAGGGTCACTTAGTTCTATGTGATGCTTTCTCAAAGACTCATTTTCCTTTAGTAATTTAGCCACATAAATTGACAGTTCATTATTTCTTGTTATAGTAGCATCAATGTCTTGTGTATTCATGAATAAATTACTTTTCACATCCAAGACAGAAATATGTTTCTTCAGATTGTAAATGGTTGAGTCTTTGTCTTGAGGCTGAGCTTTCAAAGTGTTAATTTCAAAAAGTTCACGGAATTCAGGAAGTTCTGGATTTTTACATGGTTTGTTAAGTTGAAAACTTTCTTCTTTACTCTGTATCGCAATTTCAAGTGAAATGCAATGTTTTTCAAGATTTGAGAATTTGTTTAAAAGTTCATCAAAAGCCTTTTTATCAACCATATCTTTTGTTTTGAAACACTTAATCTCAGACTCAGCATCATGATCAGTTTGTTTAAGTACATTAGCAGATGCATTGTGTTGAACAGTAAAGGGTACCTCATTACATGACACCTGCTCAATTTCTGGTCGGATATCTGTATCAACATCATGTGTAACAAGAGTCACTGGACCGCTGGATGTGTCAAGCTTATCTATCTATGAGCCTATGTATTCAGTGTCAAACTTATCTGTATCTGAACCTCTGTGTTCAGCTCCAACTGATCCATCATGTGATTCTTTACCCGACTTAACACTACAATCTTTTGATTATGCCTGAAATTCATCCCCCTTTCTGATTACTGCATCCACTTCTTGTGTGATAGGAGTTAATGAACCGCTGGTTACATCATTCTTTGTTGTCTCTGTTATTCTACATTCAGCAACATCCGATCTTTCAACTGAAACATTACCCGACTCATCACAACAATCTGTCAACTGCACCAGACTCTCATCTATTATTTCACCTTTCTGAGTAACTTCCTCAATATACTTCTCCACTTTGTCCATGAGATGGATAAGTGTCTCTATGAACACGCCAATTTCCATTCCAGTGTGTTTCTTGAAAGACATTTCAGTCATGTCTTGATCATAATCTGATGTAAATTCCCCACTGATGATTGACTGAAATTGGTTGTGGATCACTTGTAGTGCAGCATTGGAACTATCCTTTTGAACCTTTTCTTTATCAAGTTGTTGTTCCAATTGTCCTAAGTTCAATAGTAATGTTCCCGTTAATGTGGATAAATCTTGACGGAAAAGGGCATTGCATGTTCGTTCCATTCCAATCGGTGTGAGTAACATGAGGTGTGAGTGAAGTTGATGATAAGGTTCAATGCTACTTTCCTTTTGCATGGCATTCTGTAGCATTAGCAGGTGCAATTCATTCTCATTGTACTCAGAACATGAAAATCTCACGTCCTCATTGATTAATTCAAACATCTTTAACCGTTCAGTGTAGCATACATTATCATTGTTGTCCACAGCATCATACAATTTAAGTACCTTCGAAATCACTGGGTCAGTAGAGTAAGACATGATGTTGTAGTATACACGGGATTTTACAAGTCTATGATTAAAACCGAGAAATAGATTCTTTCGCGGGATTTTACAAAATCAAGAAAAAACCGTGATATAGTGACCAATAGAACGTGTTAAAATAGTTGATGGATCGACACAATGATAGAAAATTGTGTGCTGGGTCTTATGATTGTTTGTAGGATTAGCAGAGATGTTGTTTGGCTGTGATTTAGGTTGGTTGTTGCACGATTTTCCGGAGAAATTTAGGTCTAAAAACTTAAAAACCTCAATAACTTCTGTTCGGAGCGGATTTAGGCCTCGAAGGTTGAAAACGGAGTTACGGTTCAAAAGTTATGGCCGTTTGAAGTTTTGTCGAGAAAAGTCAACAAGTCGCTAGGAATTATGAAGACAAGTCGCTAAGCACCAAGTCGCTAAGAATTATGAAATCAAGTCGCTAAGCACCAAGTCGCTAAGCACCAAGTCGCTAGACACAGTTAAGTTGCTAAAGAACAACTCGCTAAGATACAAGTCGCTAGTATCAAGTCGCTAACAATTTACACTACAACTCGCTAACAATTTCTGAAGCAAGTCGCTAACCTCACCAGGTCGCTAGCCGTAATGGAGAATCCACTAACTTGTACTATTTGTCGGCTTGTCTCAATAGACAAGTCACTAGGCTCAAGTCGCTAACAACTAACACTGTAACTCGCTAACTTTTACTGAAGCAAGTCGCTACGATGAAAAACACTACGAGAGCCAAGTCGCTAACAAGAAAAACTTCAAAAACACACTTTTCAATCCAAAACAAGCCCAACCACAGTGATTCAAGCTTTCCAAATCAAAACCCAAGCACTTACAATGATTCTAAACACAAAAGTACACCCAAAATTCAAAGTTTAACACAAGAAATGATCCAAATGATGCCAAAAACCCCTAAACTTTTTCAAAATCAATAACCATCTGAAACCACTAGAAATCCAAGGATATGTAAGAGAGATGATCAAACCATGGCTCTTGATACCAATTGTAACATATTAGATTTCACAAACACATCATAACATTATAAATGGGGCGTATGGTTTAAGAGTTTAGAGAGAGAAAGTGGAAGGTGGGAGCCTTTCTAGAGAGAGAAAGTGAAAGAAAACATAGAAGGTTAGATTAGGATGAAAGGTCCAACCCTCTACCTTGGGAGGTAGAGGGTATTTATAGTTACATACTAACGTCCTACTTCGGACTGTGGATCAGGCATACAGTGGGTAAAGACCCGTCCTTCCTCCACGGTGTTGCACTAAGCTAATAACTAAGCTAATAAACAGTAAATAACGATATGTCTACGAGCTAACTTGTGCTAGACTATAGTTGGGGTGACCGAGACTTCACCATGTAATTTCTAATTCCTAACATACAAAATACTTGGTGTCCTCGTTGCAAGTTTCCTTGGTCCAATGATATTGTTGTTGACCGTCTTTTCTAGGACTGTTTTGTTGGGCTTGACGCTAATCGTGAAGGCTGGTTCCGTGACGAGGTAATTAAAATAATCTTTTTTTAGTATATGGTTTTCTTTTATGCTATTTAGTCTATATGTGCTTTGTTGCCTTGTAAATATTGTTGATGATTATGATTCTGTGTATGCTTTCTTGCCTCCATTATGTACGCGTATGAATGCTTTACCTCTTTTGTTTGTGGTTAACTATTTGTAGTGGTGCACACAGTGCTGTCAGTCTTCCAATTAGCCGTTCATTTGTGCACGCATCTGTGGATATAATCTTTTGTATGTTCCTTTTTTATGTATGGGTTTGTAGTGGGTTTTATACTGTTGGTAGTGGCCTATGTATTGTTCCTTTTATTTTGTATAAATGTTAGTTATGTCCTCCGTTCAGTCCTTTGTAGTTTGGTCCGGTTGCACATTTGCTTTGGTAGCTATGTCGCGCCCTGGTTGTCTAGGTGAGCTTGGTTTTGCGTGCGATAGTGATCCTATTCAGGATCAGATGTGTCTTTTTTTTAGAGGGAAGTCATTGCTGCTCGTGAGTGGGAAAGTATGGTTCGCGTGCGCTGTTTTGATATTGCTGCACGTATTAGGTATTTGGATGACTTAATCTATGAGGTTCTTCAGGAGCGGCGCGATCCGGTATCGGCTAATTCCGTTACGTTTCTCAGAGAGGTGCGGGCACATAAGCGTTCTAAGCAGGTCATGTTACAGGGAATGTTACGCGAGGCACATGCCGCTCTTCGTGCCGCAGCGCGTTATATCAATAGTATTCGTGCGTTGTAATGGTTCACTGTGTGTGATTGAAATGTGATGTATCCAGAGCATAATTTAAAGTTAGAGTCTAGTTGTTGTTAGTGTTTGTGTGATTGGTTACAATTTAACTCTTTCGCACAGGTGTTGTGGTGTTTGATTTGTGAGTGGTGTGTGCTGGTCTGTGTTTGAATTATGTTTGTAAAATTTTTGTTTAATATAAAGTGCGGTGTTGCATTTTTTTCGATTTGTTGCTTTGTATTTCTGTATATAGCTGATGGTATTGTGTGGATATGTTCCTTACATATGTTTTTCTTACATGTCTACATCATATTGAGCTTTGGGTGATGTATTTGTGGCACTTCAGACCATCTTTTGCAGATTGGTCCATCGTTAGCAGTTATTTCTTGACACTTCTACTTCAAGATTCAGTTCCACTATTTTATGCTAATAAAGAAGTTTACCAGTTGGCATGGGCTGATGTTGATCGGGTATTTATTTCCAACACATCTTATATCACTTTAATTTTTTCATTTGGAATTGATGTTATATTTATTTATATTGCTTGCAGGTGTTCATTCCGATAAATGAACCTAAGAAGCATTGGTCGCTTGCCCAGTTTCACATACAATCCGGAAATGTTATATTTTATGACAATGCTTATCGTTGTGAAGATGAAGGTCGTGATTGGTATCTCAATATGAGGAATTGTTTTGAGGTCAATCTTCCCTTGATTCTACTGGAGACAGGTGTGTTTGACAAAAAAGAAATCGACCCGAAAACCTACCATATCAAGTTTCATCTTGCACAAAATGTTCCAAAGCAGGGAGGTTTATTTGGTGATTGCGGAGTCTTTGTCTGCATGTTTCTTTACAGGTTAGTAAACCACCCTGATTATATTTTCTATTACTAGTTTTGCCAGTCATAGCCTTAGTTGCCTTACCACAAGTGTTTTGATTAAGATAGCCATGACACAGACCACTAAGATTAACATAAACATAAAATTTCATGAAACATACGATTACATGACAACTACTTAAGTTACAAACTAGGACCCAAACACTCGTGTTAGGCATCCTGAGCCCACAACCCTTTTATTAGAAAACACACTAGCCAACACTGACATACACCATTGCATCATCGACCCTACCATCGCAACAAACCCTTAATCTTATCAGTGAAAAGGTCAATCTCCCGACCCCTTAGTTCGAACTCGCTAGCCAGATTCCTTAGCTCCATCAGTTTGATGTAATCTTTCCTTTGAAGTTCATTTGAAAACTCTGCCATTTTCTTAGGTAGAAACTATGCAGCTGCAGTCTGCAACTCCTCCACAAAATAACCCCTCTCACGATTCATCAGATCCACCTTCATGCAAACCCTATTAATATCTGCCTCCAGCTGCCAATACTCGACCGATGACCTCCGACAATACAAGATGAACATATCCTCCCATTGATAAGATTCTGTCGCCTCACGTAACTCATTCAACCTAAATTGTCCTGCCATAAATTTTGTTACTTTGATCCAAATATTAACCAAAACTTGAAGCATGAATAGATGTATACCCATGCTTAAATAGCATAATCCATGACAAAAGATCCAAAAAATAATCACATGCAAAGCCTTAATGAAAGGCTGGGAATTAACCAAGGTAGAAAACAAAGAAACAAGCATATTTCAGTTTGACCAACTTTATGAGGTCTGATTTGTTACTGTCATTGTTTTTATCTTTTTCTTACAGCTTCATTTGATTATGTCTGATTAGTTTTTAAACCATTTTTGACTACATACTGTTGAACATGTAAGTCATTTTTTAAAACCACAATTATATAGGCATCATAAACAGGTCATATAGTTACTCTAACCAAACTACAAAAGTATCTCATTTGGTTGTGTTTCCTATACTGTATACCAACAGATCTACAATCCATCTTCACCACATACTGATAGTCCTTATTTATTAATTAGAGTTGGATTGTATTTGTCCACATATTCATAGTCCTTATCTAAAGAAGTGGAACCTTACAACATATACAAGTTTATAGTGACTTTTTATAGTGAAATCCACATTTTATATCACTTTAATTTTGTCTAATTGAATGGTTTGTATCTTGAACTAAAATGGATCTCTATAACAACATATAGCCAGAGCCTTTTGTTATAGTTACTTGTTACAGTTAAATTTATATTAAATGCCTAAGTGACTTTTCTAATCTAAAACCATTCATTGATCAACATGGTTACAAGAGTTTTATTAAATTTGGTTTAAGTGATACTTAAACCAACATACATAAATCATATGTAACCAAAAACTCCCCTTCCCTTCCCTTGGCTTCGCTCCCCTTTCTTAAACAGATCGTTTTTTTCCCTTCCCTTTCATCAAAAGCTTAGCTTTGGCATCTTCAACCACATATGGTTTGATACCATTTTCTTCACAAAATTTGTTGCTTGGAAGGCCAAGAACTTTCTTCCTTTCATCAAAAGCTTTCATTGCAATTTGTTTGGGGGTTAGGTTACAACTAGTTGCTTCATTTTTTTAGCTTGAGCCAAACTTTGGATACTCAATTTCCAAAGGTGGCTCAATTGAATTTAGTAGCCAAACCTCCTCAGCAGACGAGTCACTGGAATGTTTTGAACTCATTTTGATCAGTTTATTTGTTTTTTGTTAAATATATGTGTGATGAAAATGGAACCACTGAGATTATGGCCTTATATAGTGGAGGATAAAATTGTTTGGTGAGTTATGGATATTGAAATGAAACTGTTTTGAGTCACTATTTTAGTCAAAAATCAGCTCTGTCATCATGACTGCATTTTGTATCATCAGCTTTGGTAGTGATTCTGTCAGCTTTAGCACAAATAATTGAGTTGTTTTATTGTAATTCAGCTTTAGCATAAAAATAGGAAACTGGTTGTACAAAGATTACTGGGATATGGATTTTGGCATATATTTAGAGTTCTATTGTAAGTATTCAAGGAAAAGTAGTACTTGGCTAATATAAGTATGAAAGGAAAAGTAGTAGTTGTGGCCTTGGGGCACTCAAATGGATTAGGAAACTGGCTTAGATGTGGTTCATTTGCATAGGTAGGATGTAAAGGTGAAAACATGGATGGGTTGTGTAATGGGTCAAATGGGTAAAACAATTTTCAGGTCAAAAGTCGAAAAACCAGCTTAGGAAACTGTATAGTACTGGCTTAGGAAACTGTAACAGTGAAAACATTGATGGGTTGTGTAACGGTTGGCTTATGGAAACAGATTGGGTCACTCAATGTATAGAAATGTCATTTATGGCTAATAGAAACTTAATTTTGCTGTATTGTTCTGTATACAGGTTGGCTTATGGAATCCCTTTGCATGTTGATAATCCAACACAAGCGGCACTTGCATATCGAGAGTCATTGATCCGTTATTATTTCCAGAACAGGATATGTTGTGCTTGAATTATTTGTGACTTGTTTTTTAGGCCACAATTTGTATTTTTGAACATAATTCCCTGAGTTTTTTCCCGGGAGAACATCGTTGTGGCTTGTAGCAGGCTGACTTGTGTGTATGGTTGTCATGTATGTTGAAAAACTATTTTATGGCTTGTAGCTGTCTGGACAATGTATGGTTGTAATGTATGTTGAAAAACTTAGTCCATTAAGATTTATGCATTACTTGGTCTACAATACTTGTCCAAAATGTGTGCCATTGGCACTTTGACCTTATCAGTTATACATAAAGAGAGGTCTCATACTTTAAACTACATTCTTGCAAGTACAACACAACATCATTCTAAACAAACAAACTCGTAGCCTTGTGACATTGATTTTCTCTTGTTTTCTGGACTTCACTTCAATTATGGGTCAGCCAAGTTAACATGCTCGTAGCCTTGTGACATTAATGGTTGTAATCCTTGTGAGCTTCCGGGTAGGTTTTGTGATCGTCCGTGATTGCTTTAGGAGCCGCCTCCTGTAGATTTCTTTGCCTGTAATTTATAAAACAATATTATCAAGCTAATACATTGTTCAATAAACCAATGACAAATAAAAATAATCGGGTTAGAACGTATTAGTTACCTTTTTTTTAGGCAATGGCGCATTACAAACTCCTCGGGTGTGACTACGTGCACCGCACCGTCCGCATGCATTTTCTTCTGGTACCTCACCTTGAGATCGAATCCGATCTCTGTTCTTCGGTCTTCCCGCTTGGCGCTGTTGAAACAAACAGACCTTGATAGATCTTGAGCTCGTGGATCGTTATATATGCCTATGTAATCACAAGCACAATAAAAGACAATCTCTACTACTTATATTTATCAGCGGAATATAAACACAAGTAACAAATAACTAAGAACTCTGTGATCCTCTATGGATCTTTATATTAACTAAAACTAAGTTTTTCAATCGGTACCTAACTCATTCTAATGTGTTCCTTTTATAGACAAGGAACCCTAAACAATATCGCTAAACCGTTTCCCAAGAAACGTATAAACATAAAACTAAATAAGATATACACAATCACTTCCTAATAAAGCTCATGTATATCCACACTAAATAAACTAAACACGGAATAAACACTTCCACAGAAACAGACTAATAACTATTATACTTCAGCAGATTATGTCTTCGGCAGAATCCACTCTTCTTCAGTAGAAACACTTCGGCAGTAATTTCAGCATAATCCAAACTTCACATAATTCCCAACAATCCTCTTCGTCATACTGGTCATGTATCTCCAGCCATCAAGATAGAATGAATGGGTGGTTATGCAAGACTTCACAAATGCATATCCAGCATTTAGTGTGAAAGATGTGAGCGATCATGCATATCCAACAGCCTGTTAGATGTTGGAACGGATGATATGTAATAGATTAGGATTAGAAGATCATGTAGATGCATTTGATGTTGTTAGTACTCTGTAAGCTGTAAGCTGTAAACTGTTTCTTGAATGAATGAATGATCAATTTGCTTCAGTACTTCTTTTGAATGAATCATATAACTTCAGTACATCATCTTCAGAGGAAACAAATGACTCACTTCAGTACTTTTAATTCAGTAGAAACAAGCTTTAGCCTTACTGACCATATCCCAAATGAAAAATCACACTGAAAGACAAAACAAACACAGAGAAACACACAAACCAACAAGAAGAAACACACTAAGATTACATTAGCTGGTTAGAGTTAGATAAAATCAAACAGATATACAAAATTACATAGCAAAATGCAAAGTTATACACAAATTCCCAACAATTATTGGAAAAGCCTCAACAGGTCCAACATTAATAAAAGTTGACTCATCAGCCTTGAGATCTAAAGCAGTATTCTTTGAAGAATGTTTCCTAGCCAATCTGTCAAAACTCCTTTTAACCAAGCTCTTCTGCCTCCTACCAACAATGTTATCAGTATCAAGCTGGAGATCATTTTCCTGACTCAGAGGATCACTCAACTCCACACTAGACAACGCTTCAGAAGAAACCAAAGAAGATTCAGCAGAAACAACCGTATCAGTAGAAAGAGTAGCTTCAGAAGTTGTTTCAGAAGTAACAACTGGAGATATCACCAGAGGCAAAACATCATCAAAATTATCCACTATTTCAACTGTTTTATGTCTCTTTGCTTTAGGAACATCAGACATTGAAGCAATTCTTTCCAATTGAGAAGAAGAAGTAGAACCAGAAGAAGAAAGCTTCATAATCATATTATACTTTCTGATCAAAGCATCATCAGACAAAGCACAGATTTGCTTCATTGACATGCCAGAATTATAAATCGTAGAACTATGATTCTTTACAACTCTCTGCATATGATTCCTCTTCTGAACTATAGTCATGGGTTTGTCTCTTTTAGCTTGATATCTTTGAGCAATAAGAGCTTTCCTCTTCGCAGCCGCTTCTTGCTTCCGTAGATTACCAAGAGCCACCATTTGATCCGCAAAATTCTCATTATCAAAAGATGCTCCTAATATAAGTTTTGCAAGATTTGGATCAGATGCACCTTGAGTAGTATAAGCATCCCATTGATCATCAGTGATCTTAGGAAGTAATGCATCAAGCTCTAATTTTCTTTCAGTAGACAAATTAGAATCAGACTGATCTTGAAGAAATTTAGCAACTACACGACTTTTCTGCATATTTTCATAATCAGCAAACAGCCTAGCTTGAGCTTGTTTTTCTTCAGCAGTTACCAGACCTGAACCAATCATATCATCAATCACAGCTTCCTTTCCTTTGTCAGAAGATTTCTCAGTAGAACCAATTTGTGCTTCAGAAGGAACAATCAAACCAACATCAGAAGAAACATGTTGAGACAATTCCTCAACAGGTGTAGAGAAAACTTCAGAAGAAGAATTCAACTTATACATTCTCCCAGCTATAAAAACTTCATCATCATCTGCTGAAGGTGAAACATTTGGTTGTTCTTGTAAAGATGAGGTTTGACCATGATCAGAAGCAACCTCCTCAACTAGAACATCAGCAGATGCATCAACCACTTGTGGCTCCTTTGAAGTTTCAGCAGATACCTTATTCAAATATTGTCTTCTTCTTTTTCTAGCAAATATAATAGGCACCTTGCTCCTTGAAGATTCAGCAACTGGAGAAGAAATATCAGATGTAAGAGCTGCATCAGCCAAGATTCCCAGTGATGCATGCTGAGTCTCTTCTTGCTCCTCTTCAGAAGAAACCAAACTTCTCTTATTACCCCTCTGACCCAGTAATTCCTCCAAGTTCTCAACTTTAGTCTCCAACTCCACAATCTTATTACCAAGAGTAGACTTGGTCTCTGCAAGTTCCTTCTTAAGATCAGTCACCTCACCTGCATACTTGTGCATCAGAGCATATAATGAGGTAAGTGTAATAGGATCCTCATCTGTATCAACTGATTGCTCAGTTGTAATTGGAACTTCATTTGACCGTTCAGGAGTAACATTAACCTGATCAACATTAGAACATCCTTTACCAAATGGATTCCTAATAGGACTCGGTGTAGGAAATCTATCAATATCAACCTGAACCTCATCAATAAAAACTTGTGTAGGTGATTGACTAGGACAGGGTCTAGGTGAAGGTATGAATGCCTCAACAACAGCAGAAGGGCCCTCATCAACATCAACTGAAAGATTACCATCAGTAGTATTGGAAGAAGGTAAAATAACAACATTAACCTCATCAGCAGTCTCATTCTCCTGAGGCAACATGGCAGCTAATAAAGGAAAATGTGTTCCCTCAAATTTAGTTCTCATCGAAGCAAATAACTTAGAAGTTAAAACACCTATGGGATAAAAAGCTTGGGTGTGGGTAGAAACATTCAATATCATCTGCAAAAACCTATGGTACATCAAAAACTTGCCCTTTTTCCTAGTGATATTCTCAGCCATATTCTCAAAAATAAACTTAGAAAAATTATAAGTCAAACCCTTAGATAGACAAATAATACCACATCCCAATTGAGTTGAAAACTGATCCCATCCTCCAGACTTATTGCTTACACACTGGAGCAACGTATGAACCAAAAAACTCCACATAGGACAAAGCTGATTTTTTAACCACATATCAGTCCTTGTTCCTTGATATCCAATCGCCCTAAGCCCATCAAGTACCACCGTAGAATCAGAATGATAAACTCCATGCTAATCATTCAAACGAAGTTGTCTTCTTATCAGGTCTTCTGTCACTACATACTCTGTTCCGTCAACTCTTGCAACTATCTCAGTATCACTTCTTTTCATAGCCGACGCCCAAAATTGAGTAACCAAGGATTCATATATAGTATTTGGAGAATGCGTTAAAGCATACTGAATCTTTGATCTCTGTAAGAATGCAATCATCGGCCTATATAACTCATCTCCCCGAGCAGTTCCCAGAAAAGCGACCTTATTATGATCATGTTTGAATTGAAGCGCCATTAGAGATTTTGAAAATTAGGGTTACGATTTGCACAAATGGAAATGTTTTGAATGAGAGTAATAAGCGAATCACTTAAAATGGGATGAATATATGCCAGTAGAGAATAAATAGAAATTTCCCAATTTTGGTCAAAGTTAACCAATGATGACGTAGACTTCTACTTTTACTCATATTCACTTTTAACTTCGGTAGAAATGGAAACCATTCTGCTGAAGTATACCAATCAGCAGAAACAGATTAAGTATTCAAGAAGCTTCAGTAAATATCTTTTTACTGTTTCACCCACTCGCATTAAATCTCATTACCACTTGAAACCGTCTATAAAACAATCCCAATGCACACATACCTTTTCATCAAAAACCCCCAAATATCATTCCAAACCCTAATTACACCAATACTCCAAAATTAGCCATAATAAACCATGAGTACCAAACCTGAGATTATAGATCTCACAACATCATCCTCATCATCATCTTCATCATCAAGTGAAGATACCAATCCATGGCTTCATTACTTTCCAAAACCATATCCACGACCAAAGAAATCACCCTTTCTCTCTTCATCAGAAGATGAAAGTGTAGTGAATCCAAGTGAATCTGCTGATGATTCTGATGACTCCTATAAGGAGAGAACATCTTACTCCCAACCCCCAGCACCTCAGCCTCAACGAAGGCCACGAGCAAAAAATCCACCACTTCCAGATGATAGAGAGGTGGTTCTTGGTCTTTCTGCATCAGGTTTTGGTGCATCATCACATATCGTATAAGGGAAGAACTTAAGGAGGGTAGATGGATTGCATTTTGGTTGAAATAAATAGATGAAGCACAAAGGACACATTGTTTTTCTCCATCATCATATGTGGTCATTGTCATCATAAACGTTTGCATCAATCCATCCTCTCCATTTTGATCCTTAGCATCTTCGTCATACTGGTCATGTATCTCCAGCCATCAAGATAGAATGAATGGGTGGTTATGCAAGACTTCACAAATGCATATCCAGCATTTAGTGTGAAAGATGTGAGGGATCATGCATATCCAACAGCCTGTTAGATGTTGGAACGGATGATATGTAATAGATTAGGATTAGAAGATCATGTAGATGCATTTGATGTTGTTAGTACTCTGTAAGCTGTAAGCTGTAAACTGTTTCTTGAATGAATGAATGATCAATTTGCTTCAGTACTTCTTTTGAATGAATCATATAACTTCAGTACATCATCTTCAGAGGAAACAAATGACTCACTTCAGTACTTTTAATTCAGTAGAAACAAGCTTTAGCCTTACTGACCATATCCCAAATGAACAATCACACTGAAAGACAAAACAAACACATAGAAACACACAAACCAACAAGAAGAAACACACTAAGATTACATTAGCTGGTTAGAGTTAGATAAAATCAAACAGATATACAAAATTACATAGCAAAATGCAAAGTTATACACAAATCCTCCCCTGAGGCATATGCCTCCCCTGAGGCCTATGCCTCCCCTTAAACTTTGCAGTTAAGGGTTAAGCATACCGATATGGACCACAAGGTGTTGAAACCTTGGTCCATCAAAAGCTTTAGTTAACAAATCTGCCACATTATCATCAGTATGAATTTTGACCACATTTATCAAATTTTTATCATATGCATCTCTTATAAAGTGGTGCCTGATTTCAATATGTTTTGTTCGACTGTGAAAAACTGGATTTTTAACAATGCATATGGTACTTTGATTATCAATAAAAATTGTTGTGTTCATGAAATTGTACCCATAATCCAACAACTGATTTTGAATCCAAAGAACCTGTCCACAGCAATTTGCAGCAGCAACGTACTCTGCTTCAGTAGATGAGGTAGCCACAATAGTCTGTTTCTTGCATTGCCAAGAAATCAATCTCTTTCCAAGGAATTGGCAACCTCCAGTGGTGGACCTCCTATCCAGATTAGCACCAGCATAGTCACTATCACTATATGCTTCCAACTTAAAAGGAGACTCTTTTGGGTACCAAAGACCTAGAAGAGGTTGGCCTTTGAGGTACTTAAAGATCTTCTTAACATCATTGAGATGAGAAGTCAGTGGAGTAACTTGATGTCGTGAACAAACACTCACAGCAAAAGTAATATCAGGCCTTGAAGCTGTTAAATACATCAAAGAGCCAATCATGGACCTGTATAGATGAACATTCACAGGTGGATCAGCTTCATTGTTGGTCTTTGTTTTTGGAGCTTCATAAGGTGTAGTGGCAGTCCTTACACCCTCCATACCAAACTTCTTCAAGATATCTCTCACATATTTGTCCTGACTGATAAAGATACCATCAGGTTTCTGCTGAACTTGAAGACCCAAAAAGAAAGTCATCTCTCCCATGGCACTCATCTGAAACTCTCCCTTCATAAGCTCCTCAAACTCCCTGCACCAAGCTTCCTTTGTGGATCCAAAAATAATGTCATCCACATACACTTGCACAAGAATAATGTCAGTGGAATTCTTCTTAAGGAAAAGAGTCTTGTCAATTGCACCTCTTCTATAACCATGCTTCAGAAGAAATGTAGAGAGCCTAGCATACCAGGCTCTGGGTGCCTGATGTAGTCCATAGAGAGCTTTGACTACCTTATAAACATGATTGGGATGATCTGGATCTTCAAATCCTTTAGGTTGAGTGACATACACCTCCTCTTCAATTTCACCATACAAGAAGGATCCTTTAACATCCATTTGATAGATCATAAAACCCATATAGGATGCATAAGCTAAGAAAATTCGTATGGCCTCAACTCTTGCCACTGGTGCAAACACTTCATCATAATCGATCCCCTCCTCTTGTCTATACCCCTGTGCAACTAATCTGGCTTTGTTTTTAATGACAACACCTCGAGCATCTCTCTTATTCTTCAGAATCCATTTAGTCCCAATAGCATACTTACCATCAGGTAGTGGTACCAATATCCAAACCTGCTGATTTTGAAACTGTTGCATCTCATCCTGTATTGCTTCAAGCCAAATTGAGTCTTCAAGAGCCTGAGTAACACTGGTTGGTTCCACTTATGAGAGAAAACAAGCAAACAAACAATGTTCATAGTCTGTGTGATTGTCTCTCTGCTGATTTGAGACATAAGAGATAAAAGCCACCTGACCATATTTAGAACGCGCCACAGTACCTCTTGTTCTAACATGTGCATTAGGATCACCAATAATATTTGACTGTGGATGAACATTGTTGATCCTTGTAGTAGTAGTGGTGTTGACATCAATGGAGGAATCAAGATTAGTCACAGTAGGTTCAAAGTCAGTATCATAGGAAGGTGTGTTGAAGATTCCTGCTTTAGGTTGATGATGACCAAGATCTGAAGGTTTTGGAAACCTTGTATAAGGTTCTCCAAGGTCTGTTGACACTCTAGTAGAAATAGGAGTAGAGTCAACATGTCTTTCAGCCGAATTGGAGAGGTGATGAGAAACAGAATCACTTTCAGTAGAATTGACATTTCCACTGATGGCTTCACTTGTACTATCTGCAACATTCCTCTCAGCTTCTAAATTGGCTGCATACTCTTGTTTCTTCAGTCTGGCAAGGTCCTCATTAAGTTTCTCCTTAAGCTCTAGATTTTCTGACTCAACATCTGCTCTTAACTTCTCAGACCATTTTAGCTCATTTTTAGCACATTCGAGATCCCTTTCTAAAACACCTATTTTCTCATCATACGCTATTTGATTCTTCTGAAACCAAAACTTTTGTCTTTCTAGTGTTTTTAAAGCCTGTTTATAAGCTTCAACTTCCACATAGCATTCATTATATTTAGGTTCCAAAATATCATAAGCTTCTTTGAGTGTATTATAACGCTCACTACAACCAAACAAACAGCTTTGTACCTGAGAGATGACCATCAAGGCAATCTGATCATGCCTATCCTCTGAAGTACAGCTCGCAATCAAACCAACATTATCATTACCAGGACCATCATTATCATCCTGCTCATGTTGCTTCCAGTCCACATTGCTATCAAGAGTAACCAAAGCAGCTGATCCCTTTGAAGTTCCTGCCTCCTTCTGATACTGCTGATAAGAAGAGTATCTTGTCTCATCACCAGCTTTCCTGTCTTTGCATTCTCTAGAGAAGTGACCCATCTGTTGACATGTGAAGCATTTAACCTTCCTCTTGTCAAACCTTGCTGGATCTCGTCCTTTGAATCCAAACCTTCTGCCAGCTTTGCGCTCAAAGTTCTTGATATCCATGGAAAGCATGGCCACCTGCCACCTCAGCTTCATCTCTTCCATCTCAATCGGGTCCACCTGATCAAAATCCTCATAAGCCAGATCCTGCTGAGGATCATAATCAGCAAAGAAGGATCCTAGAACATCTTCCATAATGTTACTCGATTTAGAGTGAGAACTTGATGAAGGAGCAGCATAAGATGATGATGAATATGGGCTTGGACCATAACTTGTCTTTGGAGTAGAGGCTCCAACGAATGCAGTGTGACTAGCAGAAGAAGATGATCTAAAAGGGCTTCTTACATCATGTTCAAGAGCTTTAATTTTGTGGTACAGTTCATCAAAGGTAATCATGTCCAAACCACCTTTAGCTTTTAAAGCAATGCTTACGTGTAGCCAGGATGGAGGTAAAGACCTCAGAAATTTAGAATTACAGTCATCATTATCTGGCTTTGCCTGCAGCTGATTCAACTGACTTAAAATCTTGTGAAACTTGTCATAGCCCTTGTGTATTCCTTCCTCTTCAGAGATTTGAAAGTCCTGAAACTGTTGTCTCAGCATGGACTTCTTCAGTCTCCTAGACTCCTCATTCCCACCGAACTTTGCCTTAATTGCTAACCATATATCCTTAGCATCTTGCATGAAGTGAAAATCACTCAAGTGATCCTCAGGAATAGCTTGAAGAAGAATGGTTCTGACCTTGGTTTCTCTCTGAACCGCCAGCAACTCTTCAGCAGATTTGGGAGGAACATTCATCATCTTACCCGTAGCATCCGTGGTAGTTCTCTTCAAACTGTTTCCCTTCAAGACTATCTCCTATAGATTCCAATCAATGTTGGAGATCCAGTTCTGCATCTTCATCGCCCAAAGATCATATTCCTCCCTTTTAAGGTAAGGAAACTTAGCATTGCTATTAGAGAGACTTAGTTGTTGCAGATGGGTGGAGTTTTGGTTGTTGGTGATTTCAGTATCAACATCTGAACCAGGCATGATGATTTTGTTATGGTTGTATGGGTGTTTCAGAAAAACTTGTCCTTAGTATCGTAGAGACTCTCACGAGGCTCTGATACCACTTGTTGAAACAAACAGACCTTGATAGATCTTGAGCTCGTGGATCGTTATATATGCCTATGTAATCACAAGCACAATAAAAGACAATCTTTACTACTTATATTTATCAGCGGAATATAAACACAAGTAACAAATAACTAAGAACTCTGTGATCCTCTATGGATCTTTATATTAACTAAAACTAAGTTTTTCAATCGGTACCTAACTCATTCTAATGTGTTCCTTTTATAGACAAGGAACCCTAAACAATATCGCTAAACCGTTTCCCAAGAAACGTATAAACATAAAACTAAATAAGATATACACAATCACTTCCTAATAAAGCTCATGTATATCCACACTAAATAAACTAAACACGGAATAAACACTTCCGCAGAAACAGACTAATAATTATACTTCAGCAGATTATGTCTTCGGCAGAATCCACTCTTCTTCAGTAGAAACACTTCGGTAGTAATTTCAGCATAATCCAAACTTCACATAATTCCCAATAGGCGCTTATCCATATTTGGTGGCTTTACAACCTGCAAACCCGTTGGAAGCTCCCAACTCGGAATTTCTCCAACGGGATATACCAACCCTTGGTATGTGGCTTTTAGATTGGTTGTTCTAAACCAACCTTTAGCCAAATGATTACAACTTGTCAATCCTTGAGCTTTACAAACAGCTATAGCATGACCACATGGCAAACCAGAAAGTTGCCATTTCCGACATGTGCATGTATCATCATCTAGCCTTACAATATGTTTTTTTCTACGATCATCTACCTCGTATATCCTTTTATGTTCAATGGGATTCACTGTCCAATTAGCACTCTTAAACATTCTGTCCTTCTCTTTTGCACTAGCCCAGTCACTAAGGTCACCCGGAGTTACATCTAACGTTTGACATAATAATAATTAATTAACAATAACTATAATAATAAGACATCTATAAAATAAAAAAGATATAGTTTAATAATATATAAAATCATTTAAGTATATACCTTGATAATTTTGTCGTTTCTCACAAAACCATCTTTGTAGAAGCCCTCTATAGTATTCCATTAGCATTGAAATCGGAACTCTTCGAACATCTTTTGTTAAATTGTTGACTGATTCTGCACTGTTCGGAGTCATATAATTGTAACGATGTCCTGTGCAATGTGCCCTTGACTAATTAGCAATGCCAGCGTCCACCAGTTTGTTGTAAGCTTCCTCATTTCTTCGTCCAATTTGTGAGAATGCTTCTGAAAACTCGTCGGTTGTGTAACATTTGCAAGTCTTCCAATATAAGGCCTTAATCTTTCTCCCTTGTCCGAAATTGCAATTTAACATCAAATGCCTACAACAAAAACCATGGAATGCATCGGGGAAAACCGTTTGACAAGCTTGTCGTATTCCTAAATGTCTATCAGATATTATAGCCAAATCTGCAACTTCACCGATGCATTCCTTCAAGTGGGTCAAAAATCATGTCCACGATCTCCCAGTCTCACCCTGAGATACACCGGTCGCGAGAGGAACAATTTGATTATTTCCATCCATTCCAACGGCGAGCATATTTGTACCTAGGTATGTACCCTTAAGATGAGCTGCATCAATTACTATTAGTGGTCGCAAATGGTCCAAGAAACTCCGAATCTAGAAACATTAACAAACTATTAATTTCACAAATAATAATATAACGAATATAAACTTTTTATTAAAATAAAATAGACAATAATAAATTATTACCGAAACACCAAAGCCTATAAAAACCATCTCAAAACGGTCTTCATCATCTGTCTCAATGTGTGTTACCCAACCGGGGTTTTTCAACTTTAAATTATAAGAATAATACGGTAATTGTGAAAAGGAATTTTTCGGGTCACCGGACAAAGTCTCCAATGCTATATTACTTCCTCCTCATGCCTTTTTGTAAGAAATGTCGATGTTGTACTTAAGGTTGATGTCGTTTACTATGTCCTTTGGCTTATATATCCGACTGTGATATCTCATCTTTTGTATCAACAAATGACCCAACAATTTTGCGGTTGCATTTTGGTGATTAGCATAGAATTGTGTTCTCGGACAAGTGTGAATGTCATTTACTTTTCCTAATTTCCATCTTATACTGTCATCTATCTTAGATGAAATTATCTTCCAATTGCAATTGTTATGTATACAAATTACATCATACCTATATGAATCAGATTTTCGTGTTTTAAACTGAAAACCTTCTAAAAGAGCTTTTTCACCGATTGCATACATGCATAATTCTTTATTATCAAATTCAACACCCTCTTTTAGAAAACGTGAGCAATTTTGTGCGACCCCTGCTTTTGGTGTTTTAATATTTGGTGTTGGATGATCGGGGGGAGTAGGCATATAGGTGAATGTGTTATTTTTCCATGCATGATTTGGGGGAGTAGACAAAATAGGTTCGTCATTTTTTGGTTGATTATATGTGTTGTCAATTTCATCACCAAATTCGTCGTATCCGTCAGGAAGTGCATTAAGATCAAATTCAAAAGTATTAGATGAAGAAGGATTTAACTTTAAGCCTTTTTTACTCTTCTTAATATACAAATTATGCAACACGGTAGACTTCCCTTTCAAAACTTGATGTACAAAAAAGGCCATATCATCATCGTCGACTACTTGGACACAATTATTTCCAACATGGTAAGAAATCCCAATATCATACTCTTCACCGATGTTGAACTTTTTCTTGGCTAGAGCAACAAGTTGTGTGTACGTAATATTTTTTGGAAGCGATACACCAAAGGTTAAATCTTGGCAAACCAAAAATACATTTAATTTACCATTCATGTTTTTTTTAGGGTACACGATTTTTTTTCTAAGGCAATGTGATTATATATGTCCAAATTTTATGCATATTAGAATAGATATAATATAATTATTTAGTTCGCACGTTTGTTCAAATCACACATTTGCACATTTTTTAACTTAAATGCCCATGTACTTTCACCTGCACCACATTAATTTACATAGTTAGGGGCAATAAATTTCAAAACCTACCCACTTTATTTCTGTATTTTAATTTCAGTTAAAAAATATACAAGAGGTTTAATTGAAATGGTACCGCGTACAAGTGTTTTAATTGAAGTGGTTTATCGTTATGTACAAATATTATACTACACGATTTTTTTTAAGACACCGTGATTGTATATGTCTAAATTTATGCATATTAGAATGGGTATAATAAATATTAGAATGTCCAAATTTTATAATAAATTTCAAAACCTACCGAAATATACTTAAATCTTGGCAAACCAAAAATACACTTAATTTACCATTCATGTTTTTTTTTAGGCTACACGATTGTATTTTCTAAGGCAATGTGATTGTATATGTCCAAATTTTATGCATATTAGAATGGGTATAATAAATTTATTTAGTTCGCACATTTGTTCAAATCGCACATTCGCATATTTTTTAACTTAAATGCCCATGTACTTTCACCTGCACCACATTAATTTACATAGTGAGGGGCAATAAATTTCAAAACCTACCCAAATATAATTATTTAGTTCGCACGTTTGTTCAAATCGCACATTCGCACATTTTTTTACTTAAATTCCCATCTACTCTCATCTGCACCACATTAATTTACATATTTAGGGACAATAAATTTCAAAATCTACCCACTTTATTTCTGTATTTTAATTTCAGTTAAAAAATATACAAGAGGTTTAATTGAAATGGTACCGGGTACAAGTGTTTTAATTGAAGCGGTTTATCATTATGTCCAAATATTATACTACACGGTTTTTTTTAAGGCACCGTGATTGTATATGTCTAAATTTTATGCATATTAGCATGGGTATAATAAATATTAGAATGTCCAAATTTTATAATAAATTTCAAAACCTACCGAAATATACTTAAATCTTGGCAAACCAAAAATACACTTAATTTACCATTCATGTTTTTTTTAGGCTACACGATTGTATTTTCTAAGGCAATGTGATTGTATATGTCCAAATTTTATGCATATTAGAATGGATATACTATAATTATTTAGTTCGCACATTTGTTCAAATCGCACATTCGCACATTTTTTAACTTAAATGCCCATGTACTTTCACCTGCACCACATTAATTTACATAGTGAGGGGCAATAAATTTCAAAACCTACCCAAATATAATTATTTAGTTCGCACGTTTGTTCAAATCGCACATTCGCACATTTTTTTTACTTAAATGCCCATTTACTCTCACCTGCACCACATTAATTTACATAGTTAGGGGCAATAAATTTCAAAACCTACCCACTTTATTTGTGTATTTTAATTTCAGTTAAAAAATATACAAGAGGTTTAATTGAAATGGTACCGGGTACAAGTGTTTTAATTAAAGTGGTTTATCGTTATGTCCAAATATTATACCATCCGATTTTTTTAAGGCACCCTGATTGTATATGTCCAAATTTTATGCATATTAGAATGGATATACTATAATTATTTAGTTACTTGTAGAAAAATATACAAGAGGTTTAATTGAAATGGTATCGGGTACACATGTTTCGAAATCCCCTATAAATATTGAATGCACACTAACAAGTAACACACAAACAAACAAAAACACAAAATTTTCTCAAAAATGTCTAAAAAAGACTTCAGCCAACAACTTCCGGAACAAAAAGACTTCGGCCAAAAAGTTGATGAAGATGAAATTTTTAGAGAAATGGAGACAGTAGAAAGAGAAGCTGCTCTTAAGGAGGAAGGAGAAAGGGAGATAGCAAAAAGAGAATCTGCTCTCAAGGAGGAAGCCGAAAGGGAGCGACTTATGCTCCAAGATGAAGAAGTGTTGTTAGAGATGGAGGAAGCTGCTCGAAGGGAGCAAGCTGAAAGGGAGGAACAAGAACGTCGGGACAGAGAATTCGATGCTTTGTACAAAGAGTGGGATGAGAGCAGATTTGAAGGTTGTCATGAGTTTCTTTACGACGATGGTTACGACTCTAACAACTCTCAAACTTGGGATCACCCATATTATATTTAGTTGTGTCGAAGTTTACTTATCATTTGTTTGTTTCGTTTATTTCATGGTTTTAGTTGTGTTCTTATTTGTATTATTTGTTTGTTTCGTTTGTTGTTTGTATTAATTTATTTATTTTGTTTCATGGATTATATCTAATCTAGATGTCATTCTTAAGAAAGTATAAATTGTAGCAACAATTTTTTTTTTCTGATTATCAATATTTTGTAACTGTCTGTTTACGTTGCGAACGGTTATTAAACGAAATACGTATTTTTTGTTTTTTTAAGTTTAACTTCAAGTGTCATTGTTTCCTTGTGAGGAAGTTTCTTTTTAATGTTGTTGTTAGTTTTTTGTAAAGTTTATCTTCGGTTCGTAGTTGTTTATTTTCTTTGCGTGGCTGTTTACTGTCTAAAACGTTCCCGATTGTAATATTCAAAGATGTGTAGGGGGTTCATTATCACAGTATAGGGGCCTGTGAATTAAATTTGTATTGTTGTTTCAGTTCATAGTGTTAGAAC
This sequence comes from Chrysanthemum seticuspe, assembly GCA_019973895.1. Lineage (NCBI taxonomy): Eukaryota > Viridiplantae > Streptophyta > Magnoliopsida > Asterales > Asteraceae > Chrysanthemum > Chrysanthemum seticuspe. The sequence continues at coordinate 128,102,400 of BPTQ01000006.1, read as the reverse complement.
TCTCTATTGTGTTTCCTTATTTTTTTCATACATACGTTTTCAGTTATGTTTTGTAATCATTCTTTTCGATCTGGGTTTACCATTTAAATGATTTTTGGATCTATATAATGGTACCATTACCTACGCATTTAATTATATTACGCCCAACTAACCAAATAATTTCAAGATCTGCTTTTTTCAACAACAATGGCCACTCCCAATCTAGATGAATTGAAGGCAGCAGCTGGATCTGAAAACATTGCGACATGTTTCAAGCTACTTTTCAGCAGCGAGTTGGTGGAGGGGCGCAATCTTCTGATGAGGTTGGAGGTACTGGTTGGTCAGCTTAGGGAGAAAATCCAGAAGCGCGATCGTACATAGACTGAGGTCGTCCATTCTTTGGGACCGTTTCATGAACAGGGAGTGGATGCCCTAAGTTGTCTTGGCCAGATTCAAATCGTGGAGCGTGATATCTTGCAATCTCTTGAAGGAACATTGGACTTGATACGTGATGGGATCGAACAACAGGAAGAACATGTTACCTTGATGGAGATCAATGAAGATCTATCAGACGGTTAGTTTCTTTGGGTAGATGTGTTTTGTGTTTTGGGTCACAATTGTGGTGTTATTATGTATATGGTAAGTTGGATTAGGGTTTATCAACATTTGCCTTCCTGTTTATTCACTATTGGTTTAAGAAAGCTGTAATTATAGTTGGTGTGTGGATTTATAATTGTCGGGTTACAGTTTTATGTACTCAGATGCTGCTAATATATGGTGGCGGCGTTCATGTAATTGACAATTAATCTATGAACAAATGTTGTGCTTAGTTTATCATAAATTGTTGTAGCTCGATTTTATTTTCGTTATTCTGTCATAATTCTGTTTTGCCTTTATTGTTTTGGGGATATACTTTTAGTTGAGGTATAGCAGCGAAAAGTGGTTCGGTATCCGGGTGCCATTGTAAACGAAAATGATGGTATTTGTTCCGGTTGTTGGTTAGCTTGATTGATAGAAGTAGAGCATATGGGTTTCTAGTATATAACAGATGTATATAAGAACTAACTGAAGAAAATGTAGACATGTAACATATGCATATGCGTCAAGATGGCAATGCATATTACTTTAGAGTTGGCAATTTCGACCCAGTTACATAGAAATGGGTCAATTTGGGTTATGTTAAAGGATTTAACTAAAAAGGAAAATGGTCAAGTTGGTCAAATTGGTCAAACGGGTAAAATCGCTTTATTAAACAGCATTGGAATATTTATGCAATATAGTATTTTTACTCATCAATAGGCAAAAAGCCTTTGCCATCAAAAGGTATTTGTGTATTTTAATGCATTTAGCCAAAACTCATCAATGAAGTGCTTCAAGTCAACTAGGAGAAAACATGAAGAGTGTGGATTTATCATTCAAAAGAAAAATGATGCTACCAAGTTCACCCAACCCATGTCGGCTTAGAATTTATAAATGACCCTTTTTTGGTATGCTACCAAGTGCCCAATGCCCCAACCCACTATTTGTAATATCAATATTTTTAACTTAATGATGCTAAAAATAAGCAATAAAGGGGCACAAACAGTAGACATACATACCATAAATGTTTACAAAAGATCGAGTTTGAGGAATAACAGCGTTTGAGACACTGTGTTGCTACTAGACCAAAACAACTACAACACCTAAACTACTACAACACCTAAACTGTTACAGCACCTAAACTGTTATGCAACCAAGCTGCACAACCAAGTTACATAGTTTTAGACCTACCTGGCTATGCAACCATGTAAAGGTCAATTGTTTTTCACCTACAAGACCTACACCATTCAATGTACACCATCTGTTGGTTTGATTGATTCTATTGATTCTACCTTCTTGTATTTCCAATAGAAAGATATCAATTGTTCACGATATGCTAGAGCAAACTCAACAGGATCATCCACCATCAACGGAAGACTGTTTGTCAAACGGTACAAAAAAATGCAGAGCCAAATACCACAATCTCTGTAATAACCACCTTGTAATGGCACATCTTTTGCATAGCGAAAGGTTATTGAATAACTATGTGGATCAATGTTTTTCTTGGCCATCACCTGACTATCTTCAAGATAAACGGGAATATCCCTTGAAAAAGTCTCCATCCAAGTATCCCACCATGGACGACCTTCTTCATCAGGACCACCAAGGCTGTCATATATAATAACGACACCTGATCGAATGTCTAGCACTGCCAAAGCCCAGTGAATATTTGGCTCGTTAATGGGAATGTAAACCTACAATATGAAAGGTGTATTTAAAGCAAACCCGTTCTAAAAAAACAATGACAAACTAAAAACAGATATGAATTTAGTTTGAAAAAACTGAACACTTTTGGTATCTAATCAATCAAACAGACGGAAACACCTAAATAAAAAAAATGCCCATCTAACTACCAGATTTGACCCGTTAGACAACCCATCCATATTTTCACCTTTACATCCTACTTAATAGCACTTATGATCAAATAGTCAAATCACTTTAAAATTTGATTAACTTTCATATCAGTCATATTAAGTTTAGTTTAATCCTGCATTTAGCATAAGAATTAACTACGACTGCATATCTAGGCCCTATTTCATCTCATAACATCACTTAGACTAAATTAGGTTCAAACAAATCTCACCAAAGTCAAATTTCAAGTTTACCTTTAAAAGTCAAAAATCACAAAACAATTTCAATTAGCTTCATTTATTGATTTTTAATTTCTTCATTTCTAAGCAAAATCAGTTGATATTTTGGAAATTTAGTATTTGGTTGGTGTTCTTTAACAAGGTATTTTTAGATTAATTTTCATATTTTTCTAAACAAGCTGTTACAAGCTTTAAAGTTGGGCAGATTTCTAAAAACTCCCCTGTGCATCTAGCAAACTGAATCTGACATAGCTAATTATAAACATTCCAATAGGATTGTAAAAACAGCTTCAGCAAGCTCATAACATGTCAATATAATAGGATTGTGATTTTATGAACATTCCAATCAACATTATTAAATCTGGAACCAAGAGAATAAGTTGAAAACTGAAAAACAAGAGACTACTTCGTACCTTTTCAACATTTGGGGCAAACCAAGGCACACCATAGGTAATACCATTTGCATAATACATTGGTATATCTCTACTAAGAAGCTTTGTGCTGAAATATGGGCCAACCATCACCCAATCCGCATCTTCAGGTCTAAAGTGCCACATATACAATACCCATACATCAATGTGTTGCGATATCAAAAGTATACAGAAAAAAACTACATTAGCGAAATGAGAGATGGAATTTAAACGGTTTCAGGGATAATAAGTAGGTAATAATTACATACCAAATCAGACAACCAGCCTTTCCTGTTGCCGTCCTTGGCCACTAAAGCAGCCCAAAATTTATTGTATAGTTCCGCATTTGACAAAGGTAAACAAAATTTCATCTCCTTCTTTGAACGTAATAACATGTTAATGTCTGAATGACAATTGATTCTGGTGGCTGGGGAACCTTCAGGACGATTAAATTCCTGTGAAATGATGAAACAACTCCTATTTTACATCCACTCACAAGATTAATACTACACATACTATTAAAAGGTTTCAATTTGCATGTCCCTATATGCCTGACCAAAATATAGAAACATACGACCTACATAGTCGCCCGACCAATGCAAGCATACCTAAGGAAAGTACAGTACTTATGGGCTTTTAAGACACAACCAAGGCAAGCATACCTATAAGACATTTTCTTTACTAAAATCTATTTTGACCCGTTACATAAATCAATTGAAACAAGAGAATAAATCAATTGTATCACTTCTAAATTATATGACTTCAAAATTCTATACTAAGGGCTACCTATCGAAATTCTAAATATTAAGTATATGACTTCTAATAACTACCATAAGCTTCAACAAACATGAATCGAATAATAATTAAGTATAAGTACCTCTTTCCATGGTTCAAGTTGTATCTCACTTCCATCAGGACCAATAAGGGACTGTATCTTAGATTTATAGATCCTAGATCTAGGACGACACTTTCTGGCCCTTCTTGGTGTGGTAGGTGGTGGAGCTGTGTATGGAGAAGACTGGTGGCGGCTCTTCTTTCTCTCTCGTTCAAAAGGAACCCTTACAGTTACAACATCATCATCCATCTCCTCATCAAACAAAGAGTTCAAATCCTGAAAATGAGATAAAAACTGTTTAATTCAGTTAATGATGAAAATTAAGAAATAGAAATTGAACTAAGTACATAAAACTTGCATACCAAAATTCCTGAGTTATCTGTGAAACCAACATCCATCTGCTCATCGATCAAACCATTCAAATCCTGAAAATGATATACAAAACAGTTTTATCCAGTTAATCATGAAACTTAATAAATAGAAATTGCATACCACGTTAATTCCCGAGTTATCTGTGTCACCAACATCCATCTGCTCATCGAACGAACCATTCAAATCCTGAAAATCATATTCATGGTCAGTGTTATACAACTAATAATCAAACTTAAGACATAATTCATAACATTTCCATACCAAATTTTGTTCCGCATCAACATGTGTTACACCAACATCAATCTGCGGATCTAAACCATTGACATCCTGAAACTTAGATACATAATTATACATATCAGCATACACTATTAACTACTTATAATGCTATTAAATCTGCTTGAACTTAATACATGAAAAATGCATACCATATTATCCGGAAGAGAAGAAACATCAATCAAATCCTCCAAATCCTTTGTTGAATCCTGAAACAATAAATAAATTTAAATTTATATATATCATGGTCTAAACTTATGCAAATGGTACAAAAATGATTGAATATTTACCTGTCAAGTGGTCGTAACAAATATGTCTTTAAATACTAAATCTTATTTCTGCTTTGCTTCCTGCTCAACATCGACTTTGTTGTTATCTTCGGAAAACTCTTCCATAGGCTGCTTTGCTTCCTGCTCAACATCGACTTTCTTGTTATCTTCGGAAACTTCTTCCATAGACTGCTTTGCTTCCTGATCAACACACACCTTTGAATGTTGAACATTTTCCGCCACTCTATTTGGATCATGGAGATCACCAAATAGTTCAATGACAATATTCGCATCATCCTCTGGCTGTTTTGCTTCCTGATCAACACACACCTTTGAATGTTCAACTGCCTCTTTAACTGGATCATTAGCTGGACGGTCAAGATCTAAATCATTAGCTGGAAGGTTAGGATCTGAATCATCAACAACTCCAACGGGATCATTAGCCGGATGCTTATTTTTCTCTAATGCAGCTATACGACTATTAAACGAAGCTTCCATAGCAATCATCATCTCGTAAAGTTGTTTTTTTGTCAAGTGTTTAACGCAATCATCACTATCGCTTCCTGCAACATCATGCTCCTCCACAACTTGAGTACGAACCTCAGTGCGGACGTGAACCTCCGTGCGAACCTCTGTACGTAAAAACTTTCGAGAAACCCTTGACTTAATCTTATCCCGTTTAACGGGATTATAGGGTCTTGCACAAGAGGCGTCCGGACTATTAAAGTACTCCAAGCTGGAAATCCACCAAGCTGATCCTTGTTCAGCAGCTGTTGGAACGATTTTTTGTGGTGGTGGTTTTGTTACAAGAAAGAGCTTCCCATAATCACCTTTGTGAAATGCTGTCACATTACCACAAGCAACACCCCGAGGAACAGCAGTATCATCTTTGTCCCACCAAAGCCTTGAGTTGGGAAACGTTTCAAGAACAAAAATCTGTAATATAAACAAACATTATGTTAGATGGCAACACATTTTAAAATATGACTTTTGACTTATGAAATCCCCACTTTCACTTTCAAGATAACTTACAAAAAACCATAGAATGATAATAACCATAAATGAGCAATAAGAAAAACAACTAAAGTGGGTAAAAACAGGTAAGTTGCTACTACCCAATGTACTTTTGGGTCAAAACGGGTACTTTTGACTTATGACTTTCACTTTCACTTAAACAAACAAAAATCAACTAACTAGAAACAAAGTTTTATAATGAAATAATCCTAAAATATAATTGCAAACTTCCCACAATCAAAGAAAAACACAGTTTTATAGGGCATATGCACATCAATGAAACCCCACTTCAAAAAAAAGACCATACAAGAATGGTGAATCAAAATCACACACAAACTACTTACATTCATTAAAAAATGGTTGTTCTTCTTGTAAATGGTAATTGATAAAATTCTTCTTCAACAAATGGTTGACATAATTTTATTTATGTAGAATAATCAAGCAAGCTTAGAGATTTTTTTGTAGATGGTGGAAGAAACCAACTAGTAATGTGAGATCTAGTTGGTAGGGAAAAAGCAAAATATAAAATATGTTAATAAAGGGCACTTTGGTCAATTCAATTACAAAACAGCCCAAATATGGGCGGGTGATTTGTGGTCCAAAATTCTATTAAATCCCCCCTCACTTTTCATAGTTTCCTTTCCTCTTCTTTCCTCAAAATTTCTTAAGAACACAAAATATTTTTGTTGTCCCTACCTTGCTTTCCTTTTCTCTCGTTTTATTATCTTGAAACACATTGTAAATGTAACTGACAATTCTAAACTAGCTGAAAAAGCTAAAAGCAGGGCATTTTTTGTTGTTATTGTAAATGTCTGTTTATATGAGAAAAAAGCTAAAAGCTGCAAACAAGCTACCAGAAGCTACAACTAGCTGAAATAACTCTAAACTAACTAAGCACTATTCTAAACTCATATAAAAATAGCAAAAGCACAAGCCTGGCAAAGTGAACTCAATGTATGCTGAGTTCTTTGAAACAGGGCATTTTTTGTAAAAAAACAGCCTACTTTGAACACTTTTAAATCTGATTTAGAAAATTATCAAAATTGATCTAAAAATATCTTGATGAAAAACACCAATCAAATTCTCAAAATCCAAAATTGCAACTGATTTGGACTAATAATGAGGAATTTAAAAATACTAAAGTAAACACACTTAGAAACTGATGAAAGGAATTTTGTCTTTTTGAAAAACAGAGCATTCTAAATCACTAAATCAAATGGGTTGTAAAGTGGGTCAAAACGATTGTATTTGCCTAACAAACGCGTTTTAAGTCAAGTGAGACTTATAAATATCGTCATGGAGACATGAAGTGGTAGTGTGGACATTATCAGTTTACATATGACAAAAGTATACTAACAAACACATTCACAACTTTTAATTAAACATTATTAACTTATATATAATTTGAAACCAAAAGTATACTAACCTTCAAAGCAAAAGCAAATCCAAACAAGCTATAGACTGCTTGGAAGGCCGCTCCCTTTCTTGCATAGCCTTCTATGTACTTCTTTCTGTTCTTAGAAACAAGATTATAGATCCTCTCATGAAACTCAAACCACATATGTTGCCCCCAACGAAAAGAGTTCCATGCATCAAAATTATCAGCTAGAACAACAATTTCTGAAGTCATCACATGCCTCAACTCTTGACCCATGAACACATAGTCCGCTGCTAAGAGCAGGAAAACACGGACAGTATCCTCAACCGTTATGTGCACAAAATCCTGACTCTCCAGCATCCTCAAAAGGTCCTCACCCTTCAAATGACTATAACCGGGGAACACACGCTTCAAAAAACTAGATTCAACATCATGCAAATGGTCTAAAGAGATTTTACCGAATCGAAATCCAGTAATAAGGCAAAACTCCCTCATACCCAGCTCTACACTGTGTCCCCCCACATCAAAATAAAAGGGTGTATCAAATCTTCGATTTTCCACATTCCTTTGGTGTTGGAGCAGAAAATTTAGAACATGATTATCATGATCAACTGTTCTAATATTTAACCATGGTCCGAACACAGTACTCCTAAACAAGTTAAATGAATCATCCTCCCTACAAGACAACCTATCACGTATCTTTGTCAGAAGGGATAACCTAGTTCTTATTGTGACCTTGGCATTTACCACCTAATTGAAAATCAAAATAGTAACAAAAATTAAACTTATGCGGTAAAACCCCCTAATAAATTAAAAGTAAACCCTAAATTGAAAATCAAAATAAAACTTACATGAAATTTAGAAGACATTGTTCGTGTTGTTATAGATGACGATGGATTAGAAGACATTGTTTGTGTTTCAAAATTTTGGTGATGTTCAGGGGTTGAAGATGATCAGTGGGTTGAAGATGATCGGTGTGTGTGTTTAAGAGTTTTGATGTGTGTGTTTAAGAAGATGATCGGTGTGTGTGTTTAAGAGTTTTGATGTGTGTGTTTAAGAAGTTTAATGTGTGTGTTATATGTGTAAAACGTGACAAAATCAGAAAATATAAATAATTATTTTAAGAGTTTTGATGTGTTTGTTCATTACCAAGGTTGAATTTAAAAGTTAGATTTTGTACCAAAAAGCAGATTTGATTCCTTACATGTGTTCATTCCCAATAAAGTTATGTTAAAATCGCACATTCGCACATTCACCGTTCGCACATTTGTATAAAAAAGTCAAACAATGCATTGATAGTGACTGTACTTGCCAATAATTGAAAGAGTACTTGTTGTCTGGACACATGTCAATATTCTAGTGGAATCGCACATTCGCACATGACCAAATTGGGAAGATACTTTATTTTTGTACCTCAAAGTGATCACTATCCACCTTTTTGTCCCCTTTTGGGAATTACCCCTTCTAAGTATGTCAAGAAAAAAAATTAGTACTAAAGTTAATTCAACATATTGACAAAATCATCAATTTATATTAACATTTAACGGTCACTGAAAAAAGTTAAACAAAATTTATGAATTCATAACCATAAGAAAAAAACATCTTGTATACCTGATTGCAAAAAGCAGGTCGTATGAAGAAGAAACACAATGACATTCTCCAAACAAACATCTTTCAGCAGGATAAAAAATAGTAGTTACTGTATATGAGCACCGTAACAGATTAAGAAACTATGTTATTATTTAAAACAAATTTTCACTTCTATTAAAGGTTGCACGCTTTTATGCTCACAAATGGTTGTAAGAATTGAATTTTTTTTTGTTCATTTAGGCATTTCATCAAACAATTGGTGTTCATGGAACAAACATAACCATCATCTGATCAACCAACTTCATACCGACTACCATAATTGTTTGGCCAACTTTCCAAAATGATAGGAGGCTAATGTATAAATGAACATAGCACCATGTTCAATGGAGTTTGAAACTAAACTTGAAAATGTAAAACAGGAACACCACAAAAGATGAAGATAAAGTCACTAAAATTAGAGCAACTATCTTTGTTATGAAATCAGGACATTCGACACAAAGATAACCCAACAAACTATTGAAAATTTATGTTTATATCACAAAAGATTGAATCTTTGTAAAATAAAGAGAAAAAAAAATCAAACCTTGACATAAGAGACGATTAACGGCGAACCCGTCGGAATCCCTCCTGCACCGCCGCCACCAACTCTTCAAACTCTGCTTCCCATAACGAAAAAAGGGGTTTTGTTTGTTTGTTTGTGTTAAAGAGCACACCATTAGTTTCGTTTTGTTTGGAAACACCACCATCTTCATAACAACAAACATAAAGGAATTGGTGAAAGTGTGGATGGATCTGGAACATACTGGATGAACTAAATATATACAGATTCAACAGACATAAAGGCGGTGGTGGAAGTGTGGATGGATGGATCTCGAACATATTGGATGTACTAAAATATACAAAGATGTGTGTGTTATATTACTAAACGGAAAAAATCTCAGCCACAAAAATAAATAGATTACATTCTTATTAGGTTAAATACGGTGAACAGTTAAAATGCAAACACAATTCAACCAATGTTAGCATGCGACAACTTTGTAATATGTACAACACTTTGTATAGGACGAATCAAATGTTGCCAACATATCATGTATATATACTTTTTTCATACACCCAAACAATGCCTAATAGTATATATATACTTTTTTCACGGTACCAATTGACCATGCAAACGATTTTTATTTTTTTTTTCCTTTTGAGCGATATTTACTATTGTTGTCTTCTTTATTTTTAAATTTTTTCAGATTTTTATGGGCTTTTTTTTTATGAGACCTACTGTGATATTAACGATATTATGAAAACGTGATATTATAAAACGGTGATATTAAAAACCCAAATGATTGTTACGGTGATATTATAAAACCAACCTTGATATTAAGCTTTTTTACATATAAAAATAAATCGTGATATTACAAATCCATGATTGTTACGGTGATATTATAAAACCAGCCTTGATATTTAGCTTTTTTACATGTAAAAATGAATCGTGATTAAAACCCATAATTGTTACGGTGATATTATAAAACCAACCTTGATATTAAACTTTTTTACATGTAAAAATGAACCATGACATTAAAAACCTATGATTGTTACGGTGATATTAACAATTTTATTTAAATTTAAAAAAAAATATGTGATATCAAGATTTGTAAAATAGTCAAAATCAGACGTTAATATCCCATTACCTTTAACCATTAAAATGATTTTTTAATTTTTTTCCAGCGATTCTTAATAATATATTGTCCTCTATAATTTTTTTAATTTATTCAGATTTTGTGAATTTTTTTTTAAATCTACTGTGATATTTCCGCACAATCCCTATTTAAAATCCAATCCCCACCCGATCCCTTCCCACACTTTTAAACCAGAAAATAGATGTATTATATTAAGGCAGCATATCTAATCTTGGTTATATTAGTTAAACTTTCTATTATCAATGCTGATATTTGTTATTAGTGTATAGGCCTTTTAATTTTTTCTTTTTTTTTTCTTAAATTTAACCAGAATAAATGATCACTTTACAAACAAATACAAGTACGAACATAATTGATTCGGAAAAGATAGACTAATTTTAACGTACAAGTTATCACTTTTTGTATATACTCATCTAGACCCAAACGGGTCTAGATTGCCAGCTTATTTATTCATAGTAAATGCATATATTTTACACAAGGGTGTTGATACTCACACTATCTTTTTTATACATACAACACACTGTACAACACTGCAATGCACAAATATGATGTATGTATAAAAAAAAATGGTGCGAGTATCAACCCCCTTTACACAAGCCAAGCAAATAAATGATTAAATAATTATAACTTTAGCAAATATCATGCAGATATCATGTTATGCAAAATAATTTTAGCCAGTATCATGTAGAAACATATGCGAATCAGGAATTTAGTAAACAATGTATGATTAAATAATTATATCGACAAGATTAACAACAATAGAACTTGAGGTTCTATACAAATATATAACGATAACACAAAGTTATATTATTTGATTCTTTTGAGGGAGTCAATTATAAAACTTGAGGTTTTATCTTTTTTTCCTAACATAACATGAGGTTATGTCATTGATTCTATTAGAATTAAATTAGAACTTGAGGTTCTAATAACTTTTTCTTCAACATAACATGAGTTTATGATATTGATCCTTATGAAAGAATCATATTAGAACTTGAGGTTCTAAATATATTATTTTTCTTTCATTTTAACATAGCACAAACTTATGGTATTTTGATTCGTTTTAAGAATCAATTTGAAAACATGAACTTGAGGCTCAAAAAATAAAATTGTAACATAACTTGAGGTTATGTATTGATTCTCTTGAGGGAATCATAGTAGAACTTTATGTTCTCTAAACCATTATATCCATAACTTAGATGTTATCTTATTGTGATTCTTTTGAGGGAATCAAAATTGAACTTGAGGTTCATACAAGAAAATACATGATAACAATGACTATGAGGTCATGTTATCGTGATTCATGTAAAAGAATCACAAAGAACTTGAGTTTCTTTTAAATATATAAGAACGAGTATTGCGACCATCCGCCGCGTTGCGGCGGAGCCTTTTTTTTGACATTTTTATCTGGTAATGCTTTTGAAAACAAAGAGAACGGGTAAGCATAACAGTGAGGTATGCAGCCATATTCTAAAATCAGGAAGCTAATGGCTTAAAAAAATGTTTACCTTGAACTTGAAAAACGTTCAACTTGAGAAAACACAAAAATTAGATACCAGATACTTGTCGAACTTCTGCACACTTCCTACATATGTCGGTCATTCCTATGAATAATAATTAAGTTACTTTAACCACTGTCTAGTAGATGAAAAATAAAATAGAGTAATATAAACGATCTCATCAAAGATGTCGATCTTTGGAGATGGCATTCGTAAATCAGCAAACAAAAAGACAAAACGCATAATACCAGAAACATTTTGGAACTTTTTTCAGGTTGATTCAGCCCACCTTTCGAGTTGTAATGCAATTTCTACTCGAAACTCGAATAAGCAATATGTTAAGGTCTGGTAATCAACGGCTCTATTAGCTTGACTAATTTCACTACTTGAAAAAAATATGAAAACGGAATACCTTCTATCAAAGGTATAGTGGAATGGGTAAATATGAAAATGGAATACCTTCTATCAAAGGTATTGTTCTACCTATAAAATTTAGTAAATAAACTCTTGCCATTCGAGTTAACCCGCAAACACTTTTTCATCCATCTTCATGCATAACACCATAATCCAAATTAACCTGTCGAATGTATGATATATGTTCAAATATCTATTCTATCCTTATGCGTACAAAACGTATTCGAATGAAAAAGTGAGTTTAATATTTTGTTCTATAAAAATTAAAGCAAGATTCGTCAGCTCTAACCACAACAAAAATACACTATTCTACTGTTAATATTTTATATTCCACCAATATGCAAACAGTAATGATGAAAAGAAAACTTACGACATTCCGAATTCTCTCAAGACTTTCATCGAACACTTGGCGAGCAAAAACTGTAATATAAACAAACCCATTCCCAATTCATCTTCAACTTCAAACATTTAGCGGCATCTTCACAGCAACCATATTTATCGTCATTTGTATTTTTACCCAAACATAATCATTTTTCTCCTATCGATTCTCCTTTTTCAAACATACCGGTCACAGCTTCTTTATTAGTTCTAATCAGAGCAACCCCCTCATAAATTGTCCCGAAAGCCTCATCCAAATTCCTACAGCCACAAACAAAAGGAAATCATCCCCAATAACTTCCAATATTTGAGATTGAGCACAAAGACCAAATAACAAACAAATTAACTATAATCAACGGTAAAAATGAAACACTAACCTCGTTTTCAGCTGTTGCGCAAGTCGCTGTAAAATAAGATGAACAATGGTCAAAGGCGGTTGGGAAAATTCTGGAAGAATGATGTGATAATGTTTATGTCCTGAAACAAAGGGATAGCAGGCCAGCACATGTATAGCAGGCCAGGTAATGTATTGGGCTAACTGAAATGGGCCAAGTGAAGTGATTGCTATTCGACGTCATTTCAAATGGTTTTTAATATATACAAGGATGATAGCCCGCTGCGTTGCAGCGGGTATTATATTTCTTTTCCGAATTTAAGTTTAGGCAGTAGTGTATCCAATATTCGCTTCATAAACTGAAACTTCATAACCCCAATTGCTACGTTAATGCCATTCAATTGCCGTTTGTTGTTGAAGGACAGCCTTGTGAAGCATGTGGACCTGCAATGATGAGAGCATAAAATGGTTTAAGAAACTGACATTCCAGTTTGTGATAAGATTTTAGAATCCTCATGTGTTAACATTTGAACCAACCTGTATTACGCATCTCGTAGAAACTCCTTTTGCATGCAGCATATACATTCCGGTGACAGGCTGCAATTTAAGAGGTACGGTCATCGAATATATTAGAAATGATGAAAACCCAGCGACGGAGGATGTCTTACATGAGAGTAAACTGGCGGTGGTTCGTGCGTTGTTGCAGGACGTGTGAGTGGAATCTCCCAAGCCTATGAGTGCAAGTACCAAGCAAACAATAAACAAACTTGGAGACCTGCTCACATAAAGTGTGCACTGCCATAGTCCGATTAAAAATATCTAAAGCATGTTACCTTCTTGCAGACAATTTCGTTCTAAAACTTTATACTTTTTTTGTACTCGTCATAAAAGATGTCTTATTACTTCGTATATTTTTCTCAAATGCTAATTTTTCTAACTAATAATCAGGTTTCATCAATATTTTATCCGTCACTTTTATATTTTCTTGTGCATATTAAACTACTGAAGTTTTGGTTGAAGTCCCAATGAATCTCAAAAATAACTATTAAAAATAACATAATAACAATCTTTGAAGTTAATTATGATATGTTTAGGCAAATCTTAAGTAATTAAATTATTTTATTGATTATTACAAATAAACGCGACTCAGAAAAAATTAGCGAATCACCTCGCATGACTGAAAATGCGGGCCCGTTATTTTCATGGTAAGAGTCGGCACTTGCCGCTGGTTGCATAGACGCACCTAGAATGACAACAATTACGAAATTAGTATATGGTAATCTGAAATTTAGTAGTTGTGATTCCAGATAAGTCATTACGCTACCTCAAGTGACAGACCATTGACGCCTATTATTTGTATGTGTCGTGCTAAAACCTGTTCCAGTTTGCATCGCGTCGCCTAAAATGATAACAGCAATCATAAAATTAGTTAACAGTGATCTCCAAGTTTAAAGATGTTTAACAGGAATAATAGAATTATAGATTCATGGTACATCAGATCAGGATTTATTGAACCTGCAACATGACGTGTTTCAGTCCCGAACGCCTCATTCGTTCCGCTACGTTAGTTCATTCAGTTTGAAACTGTATCTGCCTTAATACCATGAAAACTGCAGATTCAAGATTTGAAGTCATACACAATTATGGTTACAATTTTCACGTTACTAAAGCCGTATATGACGAAAAATAAAACGTTAGGGTAACCCTGTTACTTGATTCCCAGAACTTGTTTCTGTAGCCGCATTAAAATTATCGGATAAGTGAAAAAATAAGGTTAAACAAAACGGCTTAGAATTTAACCAATAATCTAGAATCCCTTAATCACAGAAATTAACATTTCCGCACAGAAAAATTATACCTCCGGATGGTATTACAACACATAAAACCGCCTCCCGACACACGTCACAATTGCAATGTCACCCTACTGACTTCTCGCAAACGCTTGAAACCCGTTCGGCATCTGAACGGCCTGATCTCCATGACTCATCCAAACAACCTGGTTATCTTCAGGTTGTCTGATCCCACTTGATCTCCCTATTTCCAGCGGAACCATTATCCTCCGCTTCATCGTCATCAATATTCTCTGCGCCTGTGAAAGTTCTGAAAATATAAGAAGAGTCGGTGAGGTGTATAAAAAAAATGGCGGGGTTGATCGCACCTCGTGTAGCCTGACAACCTTTTTAGGCTTGTGCCAATGCAGGAACCCATCGATTACTTTGCAGCTGTATGCTCGACATCTGTTATAGTACCAGCCTTTGGATGTGCCTACAAACATTGACAAACAAATAAACATCAGCCGATCTGGGTACGTGGGTAACATTTTCTACCACTTGAATGCCACCAGGACAGTTGCAACATTAGTATAAAGATAGGAAAAAAATGTTAAACAAAAACAACATTAAAGAAAGTGATAAGTATGCAAAATAATAACACCATATGAATACAAATTACATATAAACCTCAATACGGTTTTCGCTACATCGACTACAATGCCAAGGACATGAATCTCTGCAACTCTTAGCCTCTCATATGCCGGCAGAACACACTGTATAAAATATCCACAAAACTAAACACCAAACATACCAAAACCCTTCAATTAACAAACACTTTCAACCAAATCTAAAAAAAAAATCAAAAGAATACCTCTAAAAATCCTCATATGGTAGGCGGTTTCTTCTAGATTCTTCTTCATCTTCGAGATTGTAAGGTAACTCCATAGTTTTTCACAACCTTAACAGAGACCATTGGCAAGAATGTCTCATATACATCGTTCACACTAAAAATACTAATCAATATCAAAACTTTTTCACGACCCCAACAAAGTTCTAATTAGCACAAACTTTATTTTTTTTATTTTTTTAAAAAAAAGTATGAACAAACCTCTGTGTAATCTTCTTTTCCTTCTTTCATCTTTTTGCACAAATTATCAAAAAACCAAAAATCATAGCACTAATCGAACACAAACAATTAAAAAAAAATTGAAAATTACCTTGAATAACTTTCGTTTGAACCTTTTTGTTGGAGAAAGTCAATTTATTCTCTAACTCTTCCAAACACCTACAAAACATCAAAATCCATTCCAGCACGCAATATAGATTCCTAAGCACTAACTGTTTCCTAGTCCAGTATAGATCTCCAGCTTCTTTATTAAGACATAGATGAAGTTTTGACATGATATTTTTCATTGAGAGAGAGTTTCTCAGATCCATACCTGCGTTGAGAGAGAGAGAGACAAAGAGAAAGGCGGTGAGATTGATAACGTATGTTCTTGCAAAATTATTGGTTCCGGTGTGGTGGTTGGCTGCATCCAATCCGTGTTTTGTGTAGTGGAAGAAGCTTCGGGAGATAACCGCCTCTTGAATTGGGCTATATCCGCCCGGATCATGTTCTAGGTTGGGCCAAAGGAGCCTGGTAATGGGCTATCAAAACTACGTCGTTTTAGATGACATTAAACTACGTCGTTTTAAATGACATTTAATATATATATTAATAACTTAAGGTTATTGTATTTTGATTCTATTTATCTTAGTAGAACTTGAGGTTCTACAGTAATTATAACCATAACATGAGGCTATGATATTATTTTTTTTAATCCAGATAAGGAGATCATAATACACCTTGCTAGGGGATGAGCACGGTACCTCCCATACTGAATTAATGGTACCAATTTTTTTCCGAGCATAAATTAGTGGTATCGGTACCGTACCGAACGGGATTCGGATATCGGTACCGGTATCGGTACCGATACCGGTATCGGTACCGATACCGGTACCGGAAAATCGGGTTTTCCCTTTTTTTTCGGGAATTTCCCGGTTTGGTACCGATCCCGTACCGAATTAGTAGTCCCGAATTTTTTCACCTTATTTCGTAGTCCCAGTACCGTACTGTATATCAAAAATCGGTACGCTTCCGGTTCGGTTTCGGGATTCCGGCCGAAATGCTCATCCCTACACCTTGGTGATCTTGATAAAAATATAAACAATATCATGATGTTATATTATTTGATTATCTTTTATTTAATCACAATATAATATTTTTGCGTTCTCGTAAACTACAATTAAGTTTGATTAAGATAAGAAGAAGAAGAAAAAAATTAAGAATATCTTACCTTTCACAAAATCATACTCCGTATGAGGAATTTTTAAATGGTTACTCTTATTTTGGTGCTTACCAAGGGACAAATCCCCACCATCCATATAGTTTACTCTAATGGTGGGGATAAACCTAAGATTTAATATGGAAACCTAAGTTCACGTTTTTTTTTTCTCGTTTTTCTGTCTTTTTGTCTTTCTCATTTATTATTTTTTTTTTCTTTTTCATTTTTTTTCCTTTTATGAAATTCAAGTTTTTATTAAAATTCACGTTTTTTTTTTTTTTTTTTTTTTTTTTTTTTAAGTTTTTTTTTCGCTTTCATACGTTTTCATCTGTATTCATGCGTTTGCGTTCGTTTTTATACGTTTTCGTTCGTTTTTATACGTTTTCGTCCGTGTTCATATCTTTTCGTCCGTTTTTTTTATGTTTTCGTACGTTTATATACGTTTTCGTCTATTTTCAGACTTTTTGTCCGTTTTCATACGTTTTCGTCCATTTTTAAACATTTTCTTCTGTTTTGAGACGTTTTCATCCGTTTTCGTCTGTTTTCTTACGTTTTCGTTTTTTTTTCATATGTTTTTGTCCATTTCTTACGTTTTCGTTCGTTTTCATACGTTTTCGTCCATTTTTCATACGTTTTCATACGTGTTTTTACGTTTTCGTCTGTTTTCTTACGTTTTCGGCTGTTTTCTTATGTTTTCGGCCATTTTTATCCCTTTTCATACGTTTTTGTCTGCTATTTTAGGTTTTCATGTATTTTCGTCCATTTTTAGACGTTTTCGTCTGTATTTTTACGTTTTCGTGTATTTTCGTCCGTTTTATACGTTTTTGACCGTTTCAGACGTTTTCATACGTTGTCATCCGTTTTTTTTTACGTTTTCGTCCATTTTTAGACGTTTTCGTCTGTTTTCTGACGTTTTCGTCCGTTTTTGTGCATTTTTATACGTTTTTGTCCGTTTTCAGACGTTTTTGTCTGTTTTCATACGTTTTTATACGGTTTTCATTCGATTTTATACGTTTTTGTCAATTTTCAGACGTTTTCATTTTGATATTTGTAAGTGACACTTATTTATCTCTTGTGATATAACACTGTAAGGAAGATGAAAAGTATTACATTCTCCATCATGTATGTGTTATCAGTTGTGATACTCAACTAAGAATGTGATGGTTGTGTTTTTGAAAATATTTAGGAAGATTTTTGTGTTTTATGATATTATGAAATATTAGAAAAGTTGTTCAACTGAAAACAAGAGATGTTATGATACTTTTGTTAGACTTTTGGTGGATTTTTCTATTTAATTGATACATTGTGCATGTTTCGATAGGTTTTATAGCGGGATTTGAAAATATCTATTGTTGAATCAGCAAACTAAATAAGCTATGGTCGAAGATAGCACACATCTTTATAAAAAAACTAAGGAAGCTCAAACACCTGTGATATCACAGGTGATATCCCCTTACTTGTGATATCACACGTGATATCGTGTGTGATAACACCGATGATATCATGTGTGATATTACCAGTGATAGCATGTGTGATATCATAGTTTATATCACTTGTGATATCACCAGTGATATCACCTGTGGTATCACCTGTGGTATCATGTGATATCACAAGTGAGATGATATCACCTGTGATATCATGTGTGATATCACAAGTGTTTGAGCTTACTCAGTTTGTTTATAAAGATGTGTGCTTTCTTCAACCAAAGCTTCTTTAGTTTGCTGATTCAACCATAGATATTTTTAAATCCCGCTATAAAACCTATCGAAACATGCACAATGTATCCATTAAATAGAAAAATCCACCACAAGTCTAACAAAAGTTTCATAACATCTCTTGTTTTCAGTTAAACACCTTTTCTAATATTTCATATTATCATAAAACACAAAAATCTTCCTAAATATTTTTAAAAACACAAATAAGAAAAATGAACAGAATCATCACAGTAATATAATAAGTGATGTTTATTATCATTTCTTTCATATATACTTGGTAAAATACTAAATTTTTATCACATTTGGTATGAATTTAATATTTCACATTCTTAGTTGAGTATCACAACTGATAACACATGCATGATGAAGAGTGAAATACTCTTCCTCTTTCTTACAGTGTTATATCACAAGAGATAAATAAGTGTAACTTAAAAATATCAAAATGAATAAAAAGGAAGCAAAGCATGAAAATAGAGACTTGACATATTCTCAAAATCAAACAAGTGTTGCATAAAATTAGCATTTTTTAAACAAAATAAGAATTCACCTAAAGAGACTTTAACCCTTTTATTTCTACTAAGCGCATTAAAAAAAATATGCGCTTGTCATTTGCGATGAAAGGCACAAAAACTATCTTGTAACTGAAAATTATAAAAATATTAGAAAACATATAGGTGATAATATATAAAAATACACAAAGCAATGAAATATCTCAGGTGATATTAAAGGTTAAAAAAACATACTTGTTTGTTTATGAAATATCACAAGTGATATTAGACATTAACTTTTTTTTTTATAAAATATCACAATTGATATTAGACATGTAATATAATAAAGTTTAATAATAAGCATGAAAACGTATGAAAATAGACGAAAACGTATAAAAACTGCAAAAAACGGACGAAAACGTATGAGAATGGGCAAAAACGTATAAAAACGAATGAAAAGAGTATAAAATTTTATGAATACGGAAAAAAGCGTCTGAAAATGAACGAAAGCGTATAAAAACGGATGAAAATGGACGAAAACGTATGAAAAAAGACGAAAGCGTCTAAAAATGGACGAAAACGTAAAAAAAACGGACGTAAGCGTATATAAACCTATGAAAACCAATGAAAACGTAAGAAATCGGACAAGAACGTAAGAAGACAGACGAAAATGTAAGAAAACAGACGAAAAGGTATGAAAACGGACAAAAACGTAAGAAAACGGACGAAAACATAAGAAAACGAACGAAAACATAGGAAAATGGATGAAAATGTAAGAAAACAGGTGAAAACGTAAGAAAACGGACGAAAACGTATGAAAACGGATAAAAACGTATGAAAAGGACGAAAACGTATGAAAACAGACGAAAACGTAAGAAAACGTAAGAAAACGAACGAAAACGCAAGAAAACAGACAAAAACGTATGAAAACGGACGAAAATGTAATAAAACAAACGAAAACGTATGAAAACGGACGAACACGTAAGAAAACGGACGAAAACGTATGAAAACGTAAGAAAACGGATGAAAACGTATGTAAATGGACGAAAACGTATGAAAATGGACAAAAACGTAAGAAAACGGACGGAAATGTAAGAAAACAGACGAAAACGTAACAAGACTGACGAAAACGGACGAAAACGTATGAAAACGGACGAAAACGTAAGAAAATAGACGAAAACGTAAGAAAACGGACGAAAACGTATGAAAATGGACGAAAACGTATGAAAACAGACGAAAACGTATGAAAAGCGGAAAAAACGGACAAAAACGTATGAAAACAGACGAAAACGAAGAAAAAAAAAGTGAAATTAAAAAAAGTGATTAAAAAAAGGACAAATAATGAGAAAATAAATAAGAAAGATAAAAAGACAAGAAAAAAACATAGACTTAGGTTTAGACATATTAAATCTTAGGTTAATCACTACCATTAGATCAAACTAGATGAAAGGTGGGAATTTTTCCCTTAGTATGCACAGAATTTTGAGTATGCAAAATAAAGTGCCTCTGCTCCGTATACCATTGAGTTTTTTTTTTTTAAAGACATCTAGATTCCAAAGTGAATATGACCAAATCAAAATTAAAGATGCCAACTAAAACCTACGGTAATAAACAGCAAAGAAAGACATGAAATACTGTATGTAAAATAGTCTTAGAAACCAAACTTATGGTGACGTTATCAATTCACATCAGATGGTATTGACAAAATAAATACATAATATTAATGTGCATGATTTATAATTTACACTTGGCTTTATCTCTCGTGCAAAGATCAGATATATGCCGAAGTACGTAAACCTTTATGATTTTTTTTCTTCACTAAACTCTTCTCTTTAAACCTTAGTATACCATTTTGAGTGATTCGTGCTAATAACGTGTTATGAATATAATACAAGAACACAAGAATGAGATGAGGAAGAGAGAATTATTATTATGTGTGTGATTCAAGAAGTTACAAAAGTGTATCTGTAAACTCTAATGGGTCGGGCTAGTAAGCTAAGAGTGTATAGTATTTTCATCGGGTATTTAAGAGTGAAAAGACATAAGCTCATAATATTTAATTATAACAACCTTTTCCATTTTAGCATATTTCAAAATAATAGTCTCGTTTTTTATCAACCAATTAAAGGAAAGTTTTGTGAGTAAAGAACTAAAGATAGTATTTGATTGATTGAAGAGTGTAGTGGTTTTAATTTTCTTAAACTGTGTGGTTTTTATCTGAAAACAATAATTTGGTACGAAGAAAGTACTAATTAGTTATATGCTTTCAACATATCGTTTAAGTTCATTTGTTATGCTTTCAGGTTGTATAACCATCTGTTATACTAATTACTTAAGATATATGCTTTCAACATTTTGTATATAAATAATTTGATAAGACTAAAAATTATTTTTCTTTGACATTTTTTACATTCTTTATGTAAGGTGTATTGATAATGTTATTTCATTTTTATATTTATACATACATGATAGGAAAAAAAAGTCAAAAAGAACCCATACTCCTATTGTTCAAGTTCATGGTCTCACCTTACCTTATACTCATTAGCAATGTTTTAAAACCCGGATTGACCCGGCCGGTGAACCGAGAGACGGCTCAAAGACACTTATAGATTATGTTAGCATAGGTGATGCTCTGCAATCGTGTCAACAGATACACTTAGAAGCGATGCTCTGTAATCGTGTCGACAAACGGATTAGAGGCGACGCTCTGTAATCGTGTCGACATAGACACTTATGGATCAGAGGTTGTGCTCTGTAATCGTGTCGACAAAGACATTTGTGAACGAGAGGCGATGCTCTGTAATTGTGTCAACGGAGGCACTTATGAATCAGAGGTTATGCTTTGTAATTGTGTTCATAGAGACTTATATCAGCATATTGATGCTCCATAGTCATATCAACAAAGACTTATGTCAGCATATGTGAGGCTCTGTCATCTCAAAATATACGATAATATAAGTTCCACGAGAAAGTTTCTTACTATCTAGTACACGAATGTGAGTCTTTGTCATCTCGACAGAGCTTGTGTGAAATTCCTTGTCAAAAGAGGCTTTGTCTGCAATGGACTTATCGTCACGGGTGAAATGGTAAAGCTTGGTAGAAAATGACTTAAGGCTTCTTCACGAACATCATGTATTTTATTTGCATGGATGGTGTTTTATGTTAAAAACAACATGAAAGTTCTAACAGAGGTTCTAGGAACATAGGGTATCTTGTGTCAATGTTGTACAATCTTCAATGATCATTGTGTCATGAGCAGAGATTCACTAAAATATGGTTTATAGTGCTCTTAATAAACATAAAAAGTTTCATATATAGAGAACATGCTTTGTAGTGAAAGAGAGCCAATATGGCGTATTAGTTTCATAGAAAAATACCATATTGACAAAAGGGTATCCTCTGTCGTTTTTGTAAGTCTATGTTGCCTACATTGTATTAAGCATTGCGAGAAGGAAGGTTCCAACCATACTTGAATGTCCCATGAGTGCTCCAAATCCTGAAATGAACCTTTACGAAGGTTGCACCAGAGATTGCTACGGAGATGGAACAGAGGTTATTTCAACCCTTTTCCTCAGATTAAACCCTAACGGAGGTTACATCAAAGGTTGATACGGAGACTGCAATAGAGGTTACGCTAGAGGTTACGAAGAATGCCACAGAGGTTGTTGATTTCGACCCTTCTTCTTAAAACGATCCCCGACAAAGGTTCTTATTAAGGTTGGTGAGTTTGAACCCTCTTGTTAAAATGAACCCAAACAGAGGCTCCTATGAAGGGTACCGAGTTTTAACTTTCTTCTTAAAACGAACCCAAACAGAGGTTCCTAAGAAGGTTACTGAGTTTGGACATTCTTAAAACGAACCTAAACAAAGGTTCCTATAAAGGTTAATGAGTTTGAACCTTCTATCCAAAACAAATCATAACATAGGTTATAACAAAGGTTATTGTGTTTAAAATGTAGCAACCGACATTTTCGTGGCAATACTTGTTTATAAAACTCGAAATTATTTGTGACAGTCGGTAATTTTCAAACGTATTTTAATAATAGTCAATTATTATTACACGTGAGTTCATATTGTAACACTTCTGAGCATTTCCGGGCACACTGGACTTGAATTCGAAAGGTTATCTCACATACTGTGAAATCTACGCACAACGTGTACCGGCACAAATCGTGACCTAATAAACCTTTTATAAATGATTAATATCATTTTTACACAAAACTAGTCGTGTAACTACTTGATTTTATTGGAAAAACCGTTTTAAGACTAACCGCGCAAGCTTTAAATTCTCAGACGACTTTTATCGAGCCTAAAATAGTCCCGAGCCATTATTTTAAAAAAATTACACAAAAGGTCCCTGGAATTAAAGTTACACCGCCACCCCTTGACTTCCTTATACTTGTCTTTTGGTCTTTGATACTTTTGGATATATAAAGAAAAGCTATTAGGGTTTCATTTATAAAACACAAACCCTAACCACTTGGTCTATCCTTTCTCTTGTCTTGCCACCGGCGGCCACCTCTCCTCCACCGCCACCGTGTGTCGCCACCACCTCCGGCTTCTTCTTATTGAAGATCCAACCATTTTGAAGGTGTTTTGGGTTTGTGTTCATGGGTTTTAGCTCGTGTTTGTGTCTGATTCCACATGAAGATTATTACAACGAAATCTACTCCACATGAAGATTATTAATGTCATCTATAAGCTCATAGAGTATTCCACTCATCTGATATGCGTGATCAACTGGATTTCTTGCCAATTCCAGTGATGCCTCCAACGTCTTTATTCTTGCCTTCAACAAATTGTTTTGAGCCAATAGCACGTTGATCGTTTTATCTTTAGTTTCGCAGTTTGAGCACTGTGTTGAATAAGAGGCTTGACTAAAGTACTTTTGTTGAAATATTTCCTTCCACATGAAGTATCGACACCCATAGTCTTCAGTCTCTGGCTGTTACATGATGAAACAATTATAAAAATGTATTCTAAACAAACAAGTTATTGATATATTTACGTAAATAAGCAAACGTTTAATTATTTACCTTTGACAAAGGAATGCATAATACTTCAGACCACAAGTTTTGGGCTTGTGGGATGTTCTTTCAATTATAAAACCATGTCGACAACGATACAAGAAAGGATTTTCTTGTTGCATCTGGCCAAAAGAATTTGTATAATTATTCACAACATAAATCAGTAATATCATGGTTCACAAAATTAGAAGTTTCGAATACATAAATAACCAATCTTGTTATAGATTAATAGTTGATACATGGTTCACAAAATCACAATATAACTAGAAACTAAGATCAATCACGCCCGAGGCGTAGTCGCTCCAATGATGCTGCCATCTGTCCCACACGAGACTCTAACTCTGAAATGTGTCTCCTCAATCCGGCAATCTCTCTGATAAGGTTTTAAAATGTACCTTTTTGAGGGGTCGTTTAAGCCCTTATTTGATCACTTTTGTATCCGTTATTACTTAATATCGTTCCTTTTCACTTTTTAGGTCTCTTGAAGGCAAATTGCTATAATGGCACTTATTTGGACGAAAAGGCACGGATATACGAAGAAAATGGCCAAAGTCAAGAATCGAGACACTCAAGCTGCTAAAATACAAGGTGACGGTGTCACTGCTTAACTGCGACGCCGTCGGAGCATTTTGTGACGGCACAGAAGCCAAATTTCTTATTCTCAAGTGACGGTGTTAGGCTTTAAAAGAGTAGGTCGTCGCAACTCAGACGGCCTAGATTTGATCCAGAAAGCGTCAGAGACTGAAGGGGACGGCGTCACAAGCACAAGGTGACGCCATCGCAAGACTAACGTGGCCAAGACGAAACCCTAATGACGGCGACCCGACGGCGTCACAAATCATAAGATGACGCCGTCGCATATGTAATCTTATATATAGAGTCCGAATTTTTCAGTATTTGTGTAGTCTTTTGGAGTAAAAACCTAAACCGAACCAAGGCTGTCTTGTACAGTATTTTAGGCTTCCAAACCCTAACTTACATCAAGATAAGTATTTTACTTCATTAATTCAATTATGTCTTTGATTATTTGTGTGTATGCTTGCATGTTCTCCATGTCCGGCTAATTTACTTGTGTGTTTGCTTAGGGAATATGAAACTTAATTATTAAATATTGATTGGTTGTCTCTTATCTTAATTGATTAATGATGTAGTAATGCGATAGGTCATTCTTTGTGTAATTAATGCTTGATTAATCTTTGTGAACCTTAGGCTATAGCACTTAGAGCGGTTGTAGGCTAAACCATCCAAAGAGGCCTTAGAGTTAGAGTTTATAATCCCTAGTGGGTTTTGTAGATGAGACCCTTTGGTAAGTTCAAAGAGTTAGGGATAAACGCATACCCTACGACTTTAGACACACAACGCGATTAAGAATAAGGACGTGACAATTCAACCATCAATAGGAGATAATTAAGGAGTAATAAAACCTAAGTGAACACATCTTTAAACTATCATACGAGCACAAAATAATTAGACATAGACTACATACACCTTAGATTAGATAATTAGATAAGTAGAGTAATCGGTAGAAATACCAACCCCCAAATCCAAACCCCGAGATTCGTACCTTTCCATTTCCTAAAAAAACATAAAAAGATAAAAAATAATCTTCCTCAACCCCAACCTTAGCGTAGTAACTTCTCACTAGCATTCCTATTCCCCTAGAGAATGATATCAATACCCGTGGCTTACCCTAATACTACACTACAACGATTAGGTTCACTGCCTATTGTGTTATAAAACTTGCTCGAAGAAAAGGAAGTTCCTTTGACCCCGAACGACGCGTGTAGCGTTATCAAGTTTTTGGCGCCGCTGCCGGGGAATAGAATAGCTAGTTAGTAGTCCACCTCGTTTAGGTTTCTTTGCTCGATTCCTATCAAGTAATGTTTTCTCATTTTTAGCTTTCTCATAGTCTATCCCCCTTCTTCGTGACCTTTGTTCGTAATCCCATCACTTTTCATCATGGAAGGTGATAACCACCCACCATTCATCAACTTACCACCAAATGACCCGCCAAGAGCCCGTACTCTTGGTGAATACTCGAGACCAAGCCACCTAGGCTATAGGAACACCATTGAGCTTCCCGACCAAGCCCAAACTACGGCCCTGCAATCCGACACCATCCGGTTGGTGCAAAACAGATGTGCATTCCATGGACTTCGTTCCGAAGATCCTAATCAGCATCTGAGGGATTTCCTCAAAATTGTCGATTCCATTGACCTTGATGCTACTACTCGGGAGACCACGCGTCTGCGTCTCTTCCAATTCTCTCTACGGGACCAAGCTAGTAATTGGCTTGAGCGACTTCCCGCCGGCTCCATCTCAAGTTGGGATGATCTCACCTCTCGTTTCCTTGCTCAATTTTTCCCACCGGGGAGAACCACTAAGCTTAGGAATGACATCTTAATGTTCCAACAACGTCAAGGTGAATCTCTCTACGAAGCATGGACTCAATTCAAGGACTTACTCCATAAAGTCCCTCATCACGGCATTGATCTTTGGCTCCAAGTCCAAATCTTTTATGGACATGTCAACTTCCCCACCAAGCGATCCATTGATCAAGCGGCCGGTGGAAAACTTAGTGATCTCATCGCGGAAGAATCATGGAGTATAATAGAGGACCTTGCTCTCTATGACAACGAAAGTTGGAATGACCCCCGTGAGTTGCCCAAAACCGTTAAGGCAATCTCCTTGCCTCCCATTGACTCACAATCTTCCGATCGTAGGATGATCGAGCTTGAAGATCAAGTAAAATTCCTAGTGAACTCCTATGAAAATCCTAAGTCTTCACGTCAAGTGAATAAAATCACTCTTCCTTGTGAGTTATGTAGTGGTCCCCATGACACTCGTGATTGCACAAGACTCCCCGAACAAGCTTTTGCGGACTACGCCTCCGTGCGTACCAACGGAGCAGGAGAGAAGTGGTACACTTTCAAGCCCGAACAAAACAACTTAGGAAACTCTTACAACCCCTCATGGAGAAATCACCCTAACGTTAAGTGGAACCAAAACTCAAGCACGCCCCAAAGCTCATCTAGTCCACCTAATAGGTTCAATTCTCTTAACACCGGGAACCCCACTAATCTTGAGGCAATTGTATCTAGATTCATGTCATCTCAAGAAACTCGATTGACTAAGCTTGAAGCCGATTTTAAGCGAAGACAAGGCGAGATGACAAACAAGCTTGATGCCCTCTTAAAAGCCTTTAATGAACGGGAAATTGGAGTACTCCCAAGTGATACTATAAAGAACCCAAAAGTGAATTCGATTTCGTCGACTTCATGTTCTTGTTCACCATGGGAGAGTGCACATCCATGCCCCTCACACCCAATGGTTCACTCAGTAAATGCTATCAACAAGGGTTCCAAGCAATCCAAAATGAGGTACCAAGGCCCTGCACCATTGGTAGAACCTACTATTGAGAAACCCATGAACCAAGAACCCAAACTTAATCTAGAGGAGGAGTACAAGGAACTCCATCAAGAAAAAACGGTTCTTGAAGTCTTAGCTCATGCACCTTATTATAATGCTTTAAAGGAAAAATATGAGTTAGAACTTAAACTTGGAGAACATGGGTCCGCTTTTGTGCGAATTAATCTACCTAAGAAGTTAGACGATCCCGGGCTATTTACTTTTCCGTGTAGGCTTGGAACTTCCAAACCTCTCGATGCTCTAGCCGACTTAGGATCATGCATCAATCTTGTTCCGTTGTCTCTCCATAGAAGCCTTAACTTAGGTAAGATAGAACCAATGGAAATCATCTTAGGTTTAGCGGACGGTAGTATTGCATATCCGGTAGGGATAATTAAGGACATGGTAGTATACGTAGGAGAGTTGACTCTTTTGGCCGACTTTCATGTGCTAGACATGAATAAGGACCCGACATGCCCATTACTAGTAGGAAGAGGATTCTTAGCTACCGCTAGTGCTATCATCGATTGTAAGATGTCCAAGATAGTGGTAGGGGAGGGGAGTGCTAGGTCAATCTACGATGTCAAAAAACATACGTACTACAAAGAAGAGGAAATCCCACATGAGATTAGGTTGGATAGAGCACCTTCTAGATATGGACCTTGGATAGATAAGAACCTCATAGGTCCCCAACGACCCTTCTACTTAGATGAAGCCTTTGCTAGTAAAGCAACTTTCCATGAAAAAGAAATGGCTAGGGACATGGAAGTAAACCCGTTCGAGGACGCCTAAGTATTTAGGAAGATGACCGAGTTCCTAGGAAGTTTGCCCGTCAACCTTGACATGAATAGGTGGAAAATTGAAAAGCCTAAACATAAGTGGGATTGGAATAGACCGCCTAGTGATGGTAATGGAGAGTGGCACATTAGGATAACAATCTATGATCCCGATGGAGAAAATTTTGAAAAGGCATATCGAACCGAACGTACTACTAGGAACTTAAATGATAAGTTTGATCCTTATGACATTGTTAAGGATAGGCTTACTTATATCGGTACATAGGAGCACGACTAAGAGTCTAGCTACAAGACTCTTAAATCAAGAAAAGCGCTTCGTGGGAGGCAACCTATGCTTAATTGTTTGCTTGTTTGTGTCATATAACTTTTTAGTGATTACTTATTCTCATGTTTAAATTTGTAAAAATGCTTTATTTTGTTTTTAACCTCGTCTTAATTGCATATAAAGGTATTTTACATAAAGGATAAGTGTAGGGAGGATTATACACGTTTTCAAAGAAACGTAAACATGAGAATAACAATTAATTAAAAGATATATATGTGTGTTTGTTCGAGTCAAATGCTTGTATCGAGTCATAATGGATGTTTTGCAGAAATTTTTCCAGATTCTAAAGATGTAAATTTTCCAGAATTTTTTCCAGAAAATCGCAGACCAGTTTTTGTCAGGATAACCTGACGGCGTCAGGATCGCAACCTGACGGCGTCAGGAAGGAGTAAAAACAACAGATTACTTTTTTCTCGTTTTCTGAGCTACTTATAAATTTTTGAAATTTTTCCAGGTCTTAACTTTCCAGAAATTCTGTAAACATCCATTCCACAAGCATTATATCCTAGTTTAGTAGAGTCTTATATATATTATTACCGCCGATTTTACGCGAAGGTTTTGTTTGTTTTCTTTGAATGTGCAGGTTTTATTTATCAAGAAGGAGAAACAAAAGATTGGAAGGAGCTTTTCACGCATACATTTTTCTTGGAAAGGATTTAACCACTACTTCACACACGGATCCTACCGAGCTAATCAGGGGAGTATTAGTTTCTTTCGTTTTTAATTACCTTCCATTATCATAACTTTGATACTTTCGGGAAACATTGGGGACAATGTTCAGTTTAAGTGTAGGGAGGGAAAATAAAACGGGAACTTTGAAACTATACTTATCCTTGATCATTTTCTTTGTCCAATTGTATTTGTGTAATAAACCATGAGAAAATGTCGGTTAGGGTAATTTGGGCCATTAATCTTAACAAAAGTGTCTCACGGATAGAAAGTTACATGACTAGCACAAAAACCCTTTACCACCCAAATTCCACCCAAATTGTGAGGATCGCCCTTAGATTAGTAGGAATTAAAGCATTCATCTTTAATGCTTAGAGTGTGAACCGGTAGTATAATAGATTCTAGAACTTGTTTTGTGATGCATCCCGAGATCGCTAGTGAGACTACACTTGTGTAGTTAGGAATAAGTAAATGATAAGAGGCATTAGGATAACCCTTGTTTGATACCCGTAATATAATTACTTCTTCCACATCGGTTGAGTAATTCCCCCACACCTTTGCGTTGTACTCATCTTTAGTACACAATACCCCTAGTTAACCCCTCAGAGCCTATCCTTTTCGCGGTTCTTGTGATGTTTCGGTTTTTCCAGAATATCAATGAAGAGCATTGTTTACACCCCACCCCCAAATATACACCCAAATCGCCTTAGCCTACCTTGTATGCACTCACTTTTAGTGCATTATTGTTATCACCCTAAACCCTTAGTTCAATTATCTAGTTGCTTGCATGAGTTGCTAAGTCGAGTCATATCCTTTGTACACAGTTTTGGGACGATTGGGACTCATGGGAAAAAGTTAAAGTTTATGAAATAACTGGAAGGGAACGTTAAATTCCCTTATTTGCGTAATAACGTACCCCAAGTGTTTTTGATCTTTTCAATTCGGGTCAAATTAGTGTTAGAGTAATAAAAACTCAAGTGTAGGGATGTGCCTATAAATCCCTATCATTTTGATGTTACCGTAGAGGATGGTAGAGTAAAAGTGTATGAAAAAAAATCGAAAAAAATAGAAAAAGAGAAAAGAAAAAAATAGAGTGTTCAAAAAAAAAAAAAAAAAAAAAAAAAAAAAAAAAAAAAAAAAAACGGGCTACCATCCTACATCTATCCTTTAAATTTATGTTTGTTTGTTTCAGTTATCTAGAGTTTAGAGTGTCGAGTCTTGGCTTAGCAACGCCATTCTTCGTATGCTTGTAACATAGAGATTTTTGACTTGCCACCACTAAATAGCCTATCCCACCAAACCCTTTGTTTCCCTACCGTAAGCCTAACATTACAACCCTTTAAAGACCTCTTTGATAGTCTTTCCTAGGTGCTTACGCCAAAGCGATGGAGGTTTGATCTATTCTCAAGCCTATGGTAATCTATGTACTAGGACCGGTTAATGAGTGTTTATCTTCCATTTCCAACTTGTTATATTTCATATACACCCGAGAGAGATGTGAGTATCCAAACACCCTATGTGAGGTGCTAGTATGTAATTTCCGTGCTTGTTATGACTTTTGCGAGGCTTATATGTGTTGTGGACTGTTTTAAATCAATGCTTCATGACCCCTAACTTATAAATTAATTGGCTAAAAGCACATTTGCTTGAGGACAAGAAAATACCAAGTGTAGGGATATTTGATAAGGTTTTAAAATGTACCTTTTTGAGGGGTCGTTTAAGCCCTTATTTGATCACTTTTGTATCCGTTATTACTTAATATCGTTCCGTTTCACTTTTTAGGTCTCTTGAAGGAAAATTGTTGTAATGGCACTTATTTTGACGAAAAGACGCGGATATACGAAGAAAATGGCCAAAGTCAAGAATCGAGACACTCAAGCTGCTAAAATACAAGGTGACGGCGTCACTGCTTAACTGCGATGCCGTCGGAGCATTTTGTGACGGCACAGAAGCCAAATTTCTTATTTTCAAGTGACGGTGTCAGGCTTTAAAAGAGTAGGCCGTCGCAACTCAGACGGCCTAGATTTGATCCAGACGGCGTCAGAGACTGAAGGGGACGGCGTCACAAGCACAAGGTGACGCCGTCGCAAGACTAACGTGGCCAAGACGAAACCCTAATGACGGCGACCCGATGGCGTCACAAATCATAAGGTGACGCCGTCGCATATGTAATCTTATATATAGAATCCGAATTTTTCAGTATTTGTGTAGTCTTTTGGAGTAAAAACCTAAACCGAACCAAGGCTGTCTTGTACAGTATTTTAGGCTTCCAAACCCTAACTTACATCAAGATAAGTGTTTTACTTCATTAATTCAATTATGTCTTTGATTATTTGTGTGTATGCTTGCATGTTCTCCATGTCCGGCTAATTTACTTGTGTGTTTGCTTAGGGAATATGAAACTTAATTATTAAATATTGATTGGTTGTCTCTTATCTTAATTGATTAATGATCTAGTAATGCGATAGGTCATTCGTTGTGTAATTAATGCTTGAGTAATCTTTGTGAACCTTAGGCTATAGCACATAGAGCGGTTGTAGGCTAAACCATCCAAAGAGGCCTTAGAGTTAGAGTTTATAATCCCTAGTGGGTTTTGTAGACGAGACCCTTTGGTAAGTTCAAAGAGTTAGGGATAAACGCATACCCCACGACTTTAGACACACAACGCGATTAAGAATAAGGACGTGACAATTCAACCATCAATAGGAGATAATTAAGGAGTAATAAAACCTAAGTGAACACATCTTTAAACTATCATACGAGCACAAAATAATTAGACATAGACTACATACACCTTAGATTAGATAATTAGATAAGTAGAGTAATCGGTAGAAATACCAACCCCCAAATCCAAACCCCGAGATTCGTACCTTTCCATTTCCTAAAAAAACATAAAAAGATAAAAAAATAATCTTCCTCAACCCCAACCTTAGCGTAGTAACTTCTCACTAGCATTCCTATTCCCCTAGAGAACGATATCAATACCCGTGGCTTACCCTAATACTACACTGCAACGATTAGGTTCACTGCCTATGGTGTTATAAAACTTGCTCGAAGAAAAGGAAGTTCCTTTGACCCCGAACGACACGTGTAGCATTATCACTCTCGCTCGTAATCGTCAACGCGAGACGGCTGTAACAAAATATGAGGAAGAACCGGAGGACGGTGTATAAAATTGTCCTCATCTATAGCTGGAGATATAGCTGGAGAGGGAGGCACATAAGATGGAGAAGAAGGCACATAATCTGGACTCTCAACACGAGCGGGTGTGTTGTTGACACAATGAATGTCCCTCCACTGAATGTCATCTGATTCTTGTAACAAAAGATGAGGAAGAACCGGAGCAGGACCAGAAATCTGTAACAAAAGATGACGAGTCATTTACTATAAATCAGTAATCGTCTATACATGTTTTGTCATTTACAATATAAATCAGTAATCGTCTATACATGTTTTGTCATTTACAATATAAATCAGTAATCGTCTATACATGTTTTGTCATTTACAATATAAATCAATAATCGTTTTCTACGTCTGTCTAAACATGCTCTGTCGTTGAGTAAACATATGTGCCCATCTCCCGGCCACGTCATTTCTAAACCATCTCCATTGTGGGTGATTATACGGGAGTGGTGAGTTTTCATCAAGAAACGCAAGAACGAAGTGAGCAGCCTGGTCTTCCCCCACACGAAGAATCACAACGGGGGACAATATTTATGTTGTATTGACCATCTCTCAGCGAAAGACACATAATAGATTGTCTATTGGCTATACATACAATAGGATGGTTAAGAGCTGTAGCAATAGCCACGCCCGTTTATGGCATAGTCATCCAGTAACGCTGGGGTGCTGGACCTTCAAACCAATTCATCGAGTTACGAATATTTGTAAAATTATCGTCCCACATTTGCCTGTAAACTTCCTCGTGAGTGTCTATCTCTTCCCTGGTAATAGCTCGAATCATGGGCCACATTTGTTCCTGATGACCAAGACCTACGGCAAGAGCTCGATAGCCACAATTTCCATCACCTGCCACGTTAAAGATCCCTAGGATTCAGCGTCGGAAAAGAGGTGGAATTTGAGCCATAAAATATTCGCTATTGACATCTGGAACGTACAAGTGGTGTCTTAAGTCGCCCTCGCTAGGTCCTTCATTCAAGTTTGGGACGTTAGAAGGCTCTCCCACATATGAACTGTGTCTCATAGCTTCTTTATTTAAGTTTGGGACTTTTTTAGGTTTTGTGTAGCTTCTGCGGTGCCCTGTGGGGGGTTCTTCGTTCAAATCCGGGATATTTTTTTTAGCCTTGGATTTATTGTCCTTTGCGCTCGGACGTCCACGATTATCGTCTTTAATAGTAGGTTGTTGGGTTGACACAGATTCAGGAGCGTATATACCTCTGAGCCTGTTTAACATATTTTTTTTTACAAACGACGATGCTTTGGTAAAAACACTTTGGAATTTTTGTACGTCATCTTGACAAGAAAAATATTCAGGCTCTTCAGGATATCCAGGCTCATCACGCTCTTGAGTATTTCAGACAACAGGCCATGGAATGCTTAGGGTTCTCCAAAAATTATCAACAAAACCAAGCGGAATAGGCAATCCTGTATTCGAAAAAAGGAACTAGTTAAAATTATCGGTATTGACGGGGAGAATAACTTGATAGGCATAAATTTGAAATACATACTGTTTGCTTGAAGGTAATACAGTTCGTGATAGCATGGTAAACCATAAACTAACCGCAACTGATGATCACATTGATGTGGGTCGACATCCCGTTTACTTTCTGCGAGTAACAGTACTAAAGCATCTCTTGAAACATTATAGCGCAATTCGCTAAATAGTGTGCCCTTACACGCATGCAGTTTCTTGATTTTGCTTGTATTCATAGTGGCTCGTATCGCAGTTTCTTGCGCAGCTATAATCTTGTCGACCGAACACAACAACGTGTCTAAGCTGGACTGTGTGGAGCCCAAGTATAACTTCAACAGCGCGTGTTGACTCTCAACCCTACATGTTGTATAACCCTAAATGTAAAACATTTTATTTTTAGAACTAAAAGTCCAAACTTACATTTACTTATAAAACAACTGTGCTTTATACAAAGTACTTGGGATTATGGGGAAATACCGAAACTTATCAATCGAACTAATTTTATTGATATTTCCTTTGTCGTTATTTCTTTTGACTATCTTTTGTCATTTCTTCTTCGACTCAAGTTCTCATTAGTACTTTTCTCGACTATGTCATTATCTGATCCTTTTTTTGGCATGTGTATTCCTGAGTCTGTGCTTTCTTACCATTACACGAATGATGATATCAAACTCTTTTTATAATGATGATATAAGACTATTTTGGAAACTGAAACACTTTAACTTTCGAAACGCTTGCGCATTGGATTACTTTTCATATGTCGGATTTTGAGACAAGTCTTTATGTATTAGGTCGTGCAGAGTTCGTACCGTTGTGTTGTATTGTTTATTGATTCTGTTGTGTGATTGCATTGTTGTACTTGAGGTGAGTTCTCATAGGCCCACTTTTTACATGTTTCCTTTGGGGTGAAAATGGTACTCAAATGTTTTCTAAATGCTTTTATGTTGTGATATATTGTTTAATGTTTTTGGAAAAATATGTGCGTTTGATTGCAATATGTGCCTTGTTGTGTGATCTCCTCACTTGTGACATTATGCGCAACTGTTTAACTCCGTTTTTTAGCCGAAGCATTTGATAGTACTATCTGGGGTAGCTCCACACTATTAGTAACATGTGTGTAACATTTTGGCAGGTTGAGTTGTCACATGTATCGTGGTTTCATTAAGTGTTTATATTTGTGTATCATGCTACTGTTGTCCTACGCTATATTATTCTAAGTTTCGTGGTTTACTCATAAACCTACAGCTCACCAACATTATGTTGATGTTTTCTAGTACCATTTTTAGATGATCATTATTAAGGTATTTGAAGGCACGTTTATTGTATTCAGACCATTTGATATTTTGCTACCAAGTTTTCAAGACGGTAAAATTTCGAACGAGACATGTTGCACTTTTAAATTTTTAAACAAGGAATGTTTTGTAAACTATTGTTGTAAAAATTGTAAGGTATGAATCTTTGATGTTATACAATGTGCTTTTCGCAATTACATCTCGTGTTTCTGCCATTGACGGGGTGTGACATAAACCTGACAGAGGTTGTGGAAATGGTAAACGTGAAGTTTGTGGTTGGTGGAAAATCTCGTGATTTGAGATAAAAGTTGAGAGTTCAACGGCGCTTCCATTTGATAACAACGATGTCAGAATTTGCGGTTGAAATCGACCGTTATTTAGGGAAAATGTAACAATTCGCATTTTCAAGTTACTAACTGTCACACCCCCAAATTAGCTGTTTTGCAGCGGAATGGAATTCCTGGGGATTGACTGTCATAGCATCACAATCACAGTTATATTGAACGACCTAAAGTGTCGTTTGAAAAGAACATCGTTTGATTTAATAAAACAATCAGAGTTTACAAAGTATAGGTCCCAAATGAAAATCAACTTGTGCGGAAATAAGTTTGTTACAATTCAAACGATGTTTTAAAGTGCGTAAAACCCAAGTGAGACGAGTCGTCATCGCGACTTCATGATGTGTCCAAATGCATGCCATGAAGTGAATGTCTTAGTTACCTGAAAATACATTGCTAAAAGTGTCAACACAAGGTTGGTGAGTTCATAGGTTTATGTAAATGTTAATACGACTACCACAAGTATAAATTATGTATGACAATGATGTCACAAAATGATGTTACAATTGCTTAAGCACATGACACCGAAGCTCTGACTGTTCATGATGTTCGCCCCAACAGAGTGTCTTGCCAAAACAACTCAAATAATGTTTATGAAATGAAATGCATCCGTATGACTAGTTGGGATCCACCAACCCGGATGGAGGCGTCACCCTCGATAGATCTATCCACTCACCCACGCTTCTAGGAAATTAACGGTTCATGCTTATGAAATGGGGACATTTAACTGGCAATGCGGTAACTTAAGCAATACAATGAATTTGACATACTTGGTAGCGTAATAAAAATGGTGTGCAATGTATTCTCCCCCGTAGGTTTGAAATAAAGTAAAAACTTGAATAAATCGGGGCTATGAAAACTCACCTGTTGCAATGATTATGATGACAAAAGTGGATACACTGAAATGTAGCGTGAATCTCGAAAATGACCTATTATGAATGATATGATATGTAATGAGTTATGATGTAATGTTATGCATGCATTACGTATGTTATTTATACCACTTGTGAATTTTGAAAAATAATACTCTTCGTCGAAAAATACTCTTTTGACGTCTTGACCATTCTTAAATTATTTTACAAGTATTTACCTCAAAATGTCATCCTACAATAGTTTCTTAATGATTTATTGTGAAATTATCACTTTTCGTCGTAAAATAATGTCGTTGGAAATTTCATGAAAGTGACTAAAATGGCCTCGAAAAGCTTGTCGTAAAATGGTGTACGTCGAACGTTAGGAAACGAACTCAACGGTTTTGGAAAGATTGTATCAAAATCTCGAAGTTTTGGCATTTAATTTTTTATCCTAGAGGTCTCGTTCATAAAAAAAATATAGGTTAAGTAGGGTGATTTTGTCCAAAATGTAGTTTAAAAGTGAATTTCGGCAAAGTTTAATCAACCGTAGTTAATTCATTACAACTCCGCTATTCAAACGGTTGGTCATTTTGGAAAATATGCTTGGTGATCTCACTTTTATTAGAAGACATCTCGTTCCAAAAAAGTTCTACGTCAACGTTAAAAATAGCCTTCAATATGGTCACTTTGTTTACCGTAACATTTGTCAAATAAAACTAATATAGTTTTTCTTAACTAATAAAGTTACGGCAATGTTGTGAAAACGTGTATATTTTAGTCGTTACAAATCCGTTTTCTACGTATTATACGTCCTTAGCTTCGTATCAAAGTATACTAATATGTTTTTGATAAGTCGAAATAATTTATAAAGCTTAAGACTCGTTTTTGACTCGTACAAAGCAAAAACAGTTTGCTGAAATTTCAGGATAT
The DNA here is from genome assembly GCA_019973895.1 of Chrysanthemum seticuspe. Classification (NCBI taxonomy): domain Eukaryota; kingdom Viridiplantae; phylum Streptophyta; class Magnoliopsida; order Asterales; family Asteraceae; genus Chrysanthemum; species Chrysanthemum seticuspe. Next base: position 128,064,702 of record BPTQ01000006.1, on the reverse strand, counting down.
ATATATATTTCGTCGTCAAACTTGAAAAATTCATCACTTCTTCGTTATAGCTCCGTTTTAATCCGTTCAAGCGGCCACGGATTCGTTTTAAAGTATATTTTCTAAATATCTAGGCCAAAAATTTTATGTCTACTTTCGTTTTTCCAGAATTACAAAATAAGATCAGACCCTTTTTAATACTTGTCGAAAAGAGTTTTTCTCGTGCTAAACCTATTCCAATCCCTTCAAAACAACTCCAAAGCTATTCTAATCCTACCATACACCTTCTTAGGGTGTCATGGGTTCTTAAACATCATCAAGACTAATATATAACAAGGGATAAATTATAGGATGACTTATATATGTATAACTCTAAAAACAATGTAAAAATGGTATAAATATCCATAAGTCTTGCATGCTTTGCTCAAAAATGATGAATTAGATATGAAATGATAATGAAAGATGTAAAAATGAAAATGATATGCTTACTAGTTACTTGATGAGGTGATAAGAACAAGGATTAAACCTAAACACTCTAGGTTTTTATTTCAAAACCTAAACAAGAGTGTATACTAGATTGTTAAACACTTGACTTGAAAAAACTTTATGAATCTCTTCTTCAACCTATGTATGGCCGGTTCTTGGAGGAAGAACAAGAGAGAAAATATCTTTACTAACTTGTATAATTGTTGAATGAAGTGAAGTGTGAAGTAATGTTGAGTATAGATCTATACAAGTAGGAAAATAGTTACCAACTAATAAATGAGGCACCCCCCTTGGTCGGCCAAGGGGGAATGCATTTGTAAAATACTTTTTTTTTTCTTTTTATTGTATAAATATAAATGTGTAAGTAATATGTAGTTAAGTAAAGGATAACTTGTAATATTGTATATACATTAGTGTATTTAAGGTAGTTTTAGCTAAAAGTAATTTTTAATAGATCAAAGTAAAGTATATTGAGATCATAAAAATTGTAAAAATACATTTCTTGTAAAATTTGAGTGATATAATAATTATCGTGTAGTTTTTAAGAAAAGCGTCGTAATAATATAAATTTAACGATTTATATACAAAATAAATTTAAAACACTAGGTAAACTCAAGATATTATTTTTATAACTAAATGTAAGTATAAAAATATGTCGGGATCATTTTTGGAAGTATCGGATTAAATGTTCAAAATAATAACTTACGCGATAACGTTTAATTAATATGAAATTTACACGTTTAATGTGAAATGCAAAATCATGAATGAACTAGCATGATGAAAATGATGCTAATGATATGTAGACTAAACTTAGTATATATGAAATGTCTGTGATGATATGATCATGAATTCGCCGCTAAACCATTAAGGTTACGCGAATTTGAAACTCGTAAACCTAGTTTACGGTAAATGATGAAATTGTGAAGCATGAATTGTTTTGAGAAATGACTTGAAAGTACGAGTTGTCACATTCGCCCATCCAAAAAGGAATTCAGTCCCTGAATTCAGTTCGTGTTAGTCTATCGAATTTTGAGTTTATGATGAATATCGAGGAGAGAAGACATGGAGAAGTGTCGTTACGGTTGTCGATGATTGAGAGCGTACAAAACATCGTAGTAGAGAAAAATATTGGGTGAGTATCTCCGATGAGTAACACTTTGACTTTGAAATATGTGAAGATTTTGCTTGCACTAAGATTTATAAATAACTGCTCCCAACATAACATGATCCCTCCAGAATTAGACATAGTTAGCTAGGCTATGTATAATTAAGGAACGATGATGTGACGTTCGATTTAGTTGTTATAACTCTCGATGTTTACAACGATTTAAACTGTGTTGTTAAAATGATAGTTAAAGTAAAAGGAATTAAAATTCTCGTGAGTAATAACAAATCGGAAAGAAAATAAAGTACGATAGATGAGAATATTTTACAACGAGTGGTTTATCAAAAGTAGTACATCTTAAGTTATAAAGATTCGGATACGATGGAAAACATAAACTTAGTACGACATAGTACATAAGAAGAAATAAGACTGTTAGTTTCCGAACTTCTTTAGTCTTCCGCGTCGTTGATACCTTGACGAGCTTCTCCTCCTCCTAACATGTATGCATTCCCATGAGCACCTTCAACTGGTTGACCTTGGTTTTGAGGACATTGATTCCGATAGTGTCCCTGCTCCCCACATTCGAAGCATGTGACCACGGCTTTACCTCTACAATTCCTGGCTAGGTGTCCCGATTTTTGACACTTGTGGCACTTGACAGGACAAAGACCCGAGTGATGGAAATTACATCGATTACATAGTGGGTGTGTTCCAGCATAACCTCTGCCTTCTATTGGTGCAGCAACATAAGCCATAGTAGCTTCTTGCCTTCTATTCTATTGTTGATGATGGTTAGTGTTACGGTTTTGGTTGTTGTTGTTATAACCTCCTTGGTCGTTTTCCCATTTCCTTTTGTTGTTGTTGATTTGGTTATCGTCGTTGTTGTTATTGTGGTTTCGGTTGGTGTTGGTGATATTTCCTCTCTTTACTACTTGTGCCATAAGCTTCTGAGTCACTCTAATAGATTCCTCAATCGTTTGCGGATCAAAAGAAGTCACATCACCTTGAATAATCTCGGGAAGTCCTTCAATGAAAGCCTCCAGTAGCTTCTCATTATCCGAAACCATAGATGGGCATAACACGGCCAATTCTTGAAACCTTCGAATGTAAGTATCAATGTCATACCCAATAGTTACCAACTCATAGAATTCGGTCTCCAACTTCTTCACCTCCGTACGCGGACAAAACTTCTTTGTTACCAAACCTTTGAATTGCTCCCAAGTGAGCTTGAAAGCATTTTCCATTCCCATCGGCTGAGCATAAGAGTTCCACCACGACAACGCTCCATCAAGTAGTGTACTCGTAGCAAACTTGACCTTGCTATCATCCGGGCAATTACATAACAAAAACACGGACTCCAATTTCTCGAACCATCGAACCATGGCAGTGGCTCCTTCGGTACCTCTAAACTTCGTGGGATCTCCACTTTTGAAATCCTTATACGAACAACTTTTAACTCCGGGCCCTCCTGCATTTCCTGCAGCAGCAGCAAGCCTAGCGGCTTCGGCTTCCCTCGCAATTCTAGCGGCTTCGGCAGTAGCCGCGGCCTCAGCAGCAGCAGCAGCCACCGTTTCCCTTTCAATCCTTAGAGCATCGGCTATGCTATCCCTTACTAACTTTTGAATAGCCGCTTGTGTCAATTCGGGTGCAGCTTTCTTCGGCGCCATATTTTCTTCAAAATAAAAGGAAAGGTGAGATGTAGCAAAGTCCGATGTCAATAATAAACGCTCCAAAGAGATGTGATAAGAAATGATAAGTTTGAGGTTATTTTTCAAAATGATCGACGGTTTCCTAAGAAATGGGTTATGAGATGTCGTAAGTGCTTCAAATGTATAATGGTTTAGTGACTTAGTGTGTGAATAACGTGTAACTCGACATGTTAGTTGTGAAACAAAGGAGTGAGAGTGACTTCGTCCTACTTAAAGGTTTATCTCGGCATTCGACGTTATCGGTGATGAGTCAACTGATATTAAAATTGCGATAGGGAATGACAAAGCATTCACCACATTAGAGTATGAGGAAAGGATAATGGGATGGGTATTTAAGGGCATCCATGTGACAATCAATTTGAAATGAAAGTAAATAACTAAAAAAATGTACGTATAAATCGCATGCAAAGTGAACATGCACTTATGATGAAATGATGAGATGCTATGATGATGTAGTTATAGTCTAGGGTCAATGATGCAACCTAGTTCTCTATAACCGAAGCTCTGATGCCAATCTGTCACACCCCCAAATTAGCTGTTTTGCAGCGGAATGGAATTCCTGGGGATTGACTGTCATAGCATCACAATCACAGTTATATTGAACGACCTAAAGTGTCGTTTGAAAAGAACATCGTTTGATTTAATAAAACAATCAGAGTTTACAAAGTATAGGTCCCAAATGAAAATCAACTTGTGCGGAAATAAGTTTGTTACAATTCAAACGATGTTTTAAAGTGCGTAAAACCCAAGTGAGACGAGTCGTCATCGCGACTTCATGATGTGTCCAAATGCATGCCATGAAGTGAATGTCTTAGTTACCTGAAAATACATTGCTAAAAGTGTCAACACAAGGTTGGTGAGTTCATAGGTTTATGTAAATGTTAATACGACTACCACAAGTATAAATTATGTATGACAATGATGTCACAAAATGATGTTACAATTGCTTAAGCACATGACACCGAAGCTCTGACTGTTCATGATGTTCGCCCCAACAGAGTGTCTTGCCAAAACAACTCAAATAATGTTTATGAAATGAAATGCATCCGTATGACTAGTTGGGATCCACCAACCCGGATGGAGGCGTCACCCTCGATAGATCTATCCACTCACCCACGCTTCTAGGAAATTAACGGTTCATGCTTATGAAATGGGGACATTTAACTGGCAATGCGGTAACTTAAGCAATACAATGAATTTGACATACTTGGTAGCGTAATAAAAATGGTGTGCAATGTATTCTCCCCCGTAGGTTTGAAATAAAGTAAAAACTTGAATAAATCGGGGCTATGAAAACTCACCTGTTGCAATGATTATGATGACAAAAGTGGATACACTGAAATGTAGCGTGAATCTCGAAAATGACCTATTATGAATGATATGATATGTAATGAGTTATGATGTAATGTTATGCATGCATTACGTATGTTATTTATACCACTTGTGAATTTTGAAAAATAATACTCTTCGTCGAAAAATACTCTTTTGACGTCTTGACCATTCTTAAATTATTTTACAAGTATTTACCTCAAAATGTCATCCTACAATAGTTTCTTAATGATTTATTGTGAAATTATCACTTTTCGTCGTAAAATAATGTCGTTGGAAATTTCATGAAAGTGACTAAAATGGCCTCGAAAAGCTTGTCGTAAAATGGTGTACGTCGAACGTTAGGAAACGAACTCAACGGTTTTGGAAAGCTTGTAACAAAATCTCGAAGTTTTGGCATTTAATTTTTTATCCTAGAGGTCTCGTTCATAAAAAAAAATATAGGTTAAGTAGGGTGATTTTGTCCAAAATGTAGTTTAAAAGTGAATTTCGGCAAAGTTTAATCAACCGTAGTTAATTCATTACAACTCCGCTATTCAAACGGTTGGTCATTTTGGAAAATATGCTTGGTGATCTCACTTTTATTAGAAGACATCTCGTTACAAAAAAGTTCTACGTCAACGTTAAAAATAGCCTTCAATATGGTCACTTTGTTTACCGTAACATTTGTCAAATAAAACTAATATAGTTTTTCTTAACTAATAAAGTTACGGCAATGTTGTGAAAACGTGTATATTTTAGTCGTTACAAATCCGTTTTCTACGTATTATACGTCCTTAGCTTCGTATCAAAGTATACTAATATGTTTTTGATAAGTCGAAATAATTTATAAAGCTTAAGACTCGTTTTTGACTCGTACAAAGCAAAAACAGTTTGCTGAAATTTCAGGATATATATATATTTCGTCGTCAAACTTGAAAAATTCATAACTTCTTCGTTATAGCTCCGTTTTAATCCGTTCAAGCGGCCACGGATTCGTTTTAAAGTATATTTTCTAAATATCTAGGCCAAAAATTTTATGTCTACTGTCGTTTTTCCAGAATTACAAAATAAGATCAGACCCTTTTTAATACTTGTCGAAAAGAGTTTTTCTCGTGCTAAACCTATTCCAATCCCTTCAAAACAACTCCAAAGCTATTCTAATCCTACCATACACCTTCTTAGGGTGTCATGGGTTCTTAAACATCATCAAGACTAATATATAACAAGGGATAAATTATAGGATGACTTATATATGTATAACTCTAAAAACAATGTAAAAATGGTATAAATATCCATAAGTATTGCATGCTTTGCTCAAAAATGATGAATTAGATATGAAATGATAATGAAAGATGTAAAAATGAAAATGATATGCTTACTAGTTACTTGATGAGGTGATAAGAACAAGGATTAAACCTAAACACTCTAGGTTTTTATTTCAAAACCTAAACAAGAGTGTATACTAGATTGTTAAACACTTGACTTGGAAAAACTTTATGAATCTCTTCTTCAACCTATGTATGGCCGGTTCTTGGAGGAAAAACAAGAGAGAAAATATCTTTACTAACTTGTATAATTGTTGAATGAAGTGAAGTGTGAAGTAATGTTGAGTATAGATCTATACAAGTAGGAAAATAGTTACCAACTAATAAATGAGGCACCCCCTTGGTCGGCCAAGGGGGAATGCATTTGTAAAATACTTTTTTTTTTCTTTTTATTGTATAAATATAAATGTGTAAGTAATATGTAGTTAAGTAAAGATAACTTGTAATATTGTATATACATTAGTGTATTTAAGGTAGTTTTAGCTAAAAGTAATTTTTAATAGATCAAAGTAAAGTATATTGAGATCATAAAAATTGTAAAAATACATTTCTTGTAAAATTTGAGTGATATAATAATTATCGTGTAGTTTTTAAGAAAAGCGTCGTAATAATATAAATTTAACGATTTATATACAAAATAAATTTAAAACACTAGGTAAACTCAAGATATTATTTTTATAACTAAATGTAAGTATAAAAATATGTCGGGATCATTTTTGGAAGTATCGGATTAAATGTTCAAAATAATAACTTACGCGATAACGTTTAATTAATATGAAATTTACACGTTTAATGTGAAATGCAAAATCATGAATGAACTAGCATGATGAAAATGATGCTAATGATATGTAGACTAAACTTAGTCTATATGAAATGTCCGTGATGATATGATCATGAATTCGCCGCTAAACCATTAAGGTTACGCGAATTTGAAACTCGTAAACCTAGTTTACGGTAAATGATGAAATTGTGAAGCATGAATTGTTTTGAGAAATGACCTGAAAGTACGAGTTGTCACACTAACCAATCTCGAATTTTTACTATTCAATTTTACTATTCAATTTTACTATTCATCCCAAAATTTTTTTCATTTATCATGACAAGAGAGTTGATATTCATCGAGTTGTCCTGACGACGTACGTTGAATCCATTCAGAACCGATTTCACAAAACCGTGTCTGAGATTTACTTTTAGGTTTAAACGTCATTCGAACATCCCGATATATCCATACAACATTACAAACAATAGAAACACTCACATCCTACGACATTCCCAAGAATTTTGGAATTTTGCATTTTTCGATTTTGCGTTTTACGCAATTTACGCGTTTTAAACCTATGCTTCTAGTTTTAACAGTTTTTACGCGATCCATGAAACTTATCACTCAATTTATTTATTAATATAGAGTGTAATGATAATTTTAATCATTTCTACAAGTTTCATAATTTTTACGATACCCAATTTTACGTTTCGTGACTTAACAACTTACAGTTAGCAATTAACGGGACCAAAACTGACTCCGTAAAAGCAAGATAATGCAAGAAACTTATCAAGCTTCTCATGAAAGCCTCATTAGGCTTCTCAAGGAAGCTTGATAAGGGCACTTGACATGATCAAGGCCAATCTAGCACAAGATCATGCCACCAACACAAGCTTACCAAGCAAGCTTGGTAAGTATTCATTTTCTCCACCTCGTTTGACCAAAACTAGCTTATATATACCCTCCCCCCTCCTTGTGTCGTTCATACCATCACTACACACAAAACACACTTCATTTTGGTATTTTCCTTCAAGAATTATTAAAGAGTGTAAGTCCTTTATCAATTCCAAAGCTCTTGTCAAGCTTTGTTTGATCCAAGTTATAGTTTCTTCCTTCCATTGATGAACTCCAAGCCACACAAGAAGTGTTCTAGTAGAATAAAATAAGTGCTTTCCCAAGTCATCTCAACTTAGTATCAAGAGGTTGAAGAATTTGGAAGCTAGGGTTTCTAGTTCTTGTTCTAGTTCTTGAATCCTTGATTTCCTTTCTTATAGAAAGCCAAAAGTTGTAAGAAATACTAACCACCACTCTTGCTCAATATTATTTACATATTTCTCATACTTAATCCATGCTATACATGGTAATTTCAATTGAATTCATGATGTACAAACCCTTAAAACAAGTTGGAAAAGCTTATATGTTAACTTATGTAAGTGAACAAGTAAACTAGTGTCTTATGCTATGAAAAATGACCAAACTAGAATAGCCATGACCTTGGAGAGATAACATACCATTATAGAGGATCTTATAGTAAAAATGTCACAATTTTAATCACCCAAAACGGACACACGAGTGAAAAGATATGATCAAAAGAAATTAGCGAAACAAAAAAACCGAATCTGGCAAACTGCTTACTGCTCAAATTTTGAATATTTTTTAGGCTCTTCTGGTCCGATTCATCAAAATATTAAAACTTGGAAGTTGTCCGGAATGATGTTTTATGTCCACCGCGAGGAAACTCGGCCTAAAAAATGCATAACAAAAGTTCTTTTTTGTTAAAAATAATTTAACAGCCCTATGTATAGCCAAACGGCTATACACTTTGTCATGGATAAAGTATAACCAAATGGCCTAAAGGCCTTAGACCAAGACCACAGCCGTGGCTAAGGCCAAAGCTGAGGTCTCAAGGCCATGGTAGCCGAGACCAAAGCCACGACAAAGCTACGGCTAAGGCCTCAAGGCTTTCTAAGCCGAGACCATTAGCCAAGGCCTTAGCCTTAGCAAAACAACACAAACACCAATACAATTTGGATCTACTCCATCGATAAACCATGAATTTTACAAATATCATTCTTCATTCAAAATAAACTTTCCTAAGTTTATTCGACCTTCGGAATTGTAACTTTTGTAAAACGACGAGGACTTGTAAAACCATTTAAGTTACTTGTATAACCAAAGGACCAAACTACTTTTGTTAAACATCTAAACCAACTCAAACCCGCATACGGAACATGACCAAGCTTATTTTGTAAACCATGTAACCACTTAAACTATATGTCATATAATCAAAACGGCCAAAACAAATATTTTTCCAAATCAAATACTACAAAACTATGGAGCTTCATGTGAGGGGTTTCATTTGGGTAAACGGATCGACTAGTTGCTGGATTTATGAATTAAAGTGTCCTAGCTCCTCGAACGCTTACTACATGACCTCTGAATTATGATGGCTCGAACGGTAGTGCGAGATAAAATTATAAATGTTTATAAACCACTTCTATAAAGACGACATGCACAAACTACCATATAAAGCATCATGATCAATATAAAATGACATATATAGACTCATTTATGCTTTTCAAAAATTAAGACACGAAACCATATTATAGGTTGCTTGTAGAGGTTTTTACGACTCGACCACCACTTTCACAACTCACTAAACATCATCTAACTCACGGTAAGTTTCATAGCCCCACTTTTAATTGTTTTATACTATTTTGGGGGGAGATACATGCTCAATTACTTTCTTTTACTTTTACAATTATTCTAAACTTTTACGAATTATGATGAGTCATAGCCCCATTTTCTATCATATAACTGTTTTGTAAACTCTTTGGGGGAGATACATGATCAACTATTTAATTCAATTTCGATTATTTGTAAACTATATGTTGTATCTGAACTAAATGTTTATTCATGCTAAATAACATTATTGCCATATTTAAAGTTTCTATATCATGAACCATTAAGCACTATGCGTAGTGAACACGAATAGTATGGTTAGATCTATTATGATTAGTGTAACCATTAAGTTGACTCAGTTAGAATAAACAAACGCAATAAATACTAGATACAACAACAGATTACCTACTAGGCTATGATTGCAACTACTATACCAATTTCTATTTGCTCGAGGTTGAAAATTAACCAGAACGATTATGCCAATTTCTATTGGTAAGAGGTTAAAGGTTAACCAAAACGATTGGTGCCCCCTCCTACCGGGTTGATTTTCAATAAACTACGATATTGACATCTACAAGAATGGGATGAGACGACTATGGGTATATAATAACGTAACCCACGATTCAACTTGATAGAATGACGATTCAACAAACTTGGTACAATCATGAACTAAGCAGATACCAGAAAGGAGAAACTAGAAAACTTAAAACTTCGGTGCTAGGAACTTATGGCAACGAAAAAACTATATCTATGTGTTATTGTATTTTTGTGCAATAGTCATACACTCGAAGGTTTTATAAACTACATTTAGTATTTACGTATACTTGTCACGATGATTTTTACAAGGTTTCCATAATTATTTTCACAAACTCTATGAACTCACCAACCTTTGTGTTGATACTTTAGCATATTTATCTTAGGTCCATAATAAACGAGGCTAGCACGGAGGAGCACAGATAATCAAGAAGGCTATAAATTTTATTATTATTCGAAAATCCATTTAATGTAATTTGTAAACCTTGAAACTACTGGGGCCTCATTTTGTAAAATTTTATATTTATATAATTCGAATGATAAATCTTTTAAAACGACTCAATTAGAGTTCGTTTTCTATTGTTATAACTGTTGTGCCATGAAGTAACACCCAGTTTGAATTCCGCTGCGTTTACGAAATTGGGGGTGTTACAGAAAAAGGTTATTTGACTCGGAAAAAACGGGACTTATTGTTGCGTGTCCCATGGATGGCACCAATAATCATGCAATAATTTGCACATACTAGGATGCCAATGGTGATTAACGGAATTTGGGGTGATGGCGGTGATGCCAAGTACAAGATAACATGACAATAAGAAATAGAAGACACTACATAAGATGTAGCGCAAGAGGAAGCCCCTCGTGAACCGCCTCCGATGTGAGAATCAATCATGGTGATTATGTACATGAAAGTATTGAGGTAGAAAAGATGATATCTCATAGGTTAAGTTAACTTCATACCTCTGTGATGATTTCTTTATTTATACAGATGTGTGGAGGTAGTTACAGAGGGCACGACAGTTACAGAGATCATGGCATTTCCAGAGATCATGGATATTGATGACTCTTCTTTGACCAGTTCTTGTATGACAAGCTCGATCATACACACGTTTGTAAGTAGAGAGGCTTCGACCTTTAGGCTTCGAATTTTGTCGGAGGATAGGCTTCGGACCTTGTCATTAATTAGGCTTTGAACTCGACATAGGTGAGGCTTCGAACTCGACAAAGGTTAGGCTTCGAATCCAACAGAGGTTAGACTATGCGAGTGTTTTGGGTGCAGGTTAGCAGATTCCCTTACGGTAGCCATTGTTCGTGAATGACTTTAGGCAACATGTGTACGAAGGCGTAGGCTTTGTCCTTTTGGAAGGTACATAATCACCCTTTATACAAATGGTAAGCTAAGTAAAAGAGTGATGGTAAGGCTCGTTAGAATAGCAGAAGGTACATCATCAATATTCGACCTAAATTTCTTATTAAATAGATATATGATTTGATATTTTTATCAAATTATAACCTTTTTTCCCATTACTATTGCATAGTATTTTACAAAACAAGAAAATCCAAAAGAGCTACCCCCAAAACACCAAGTCACCCATTTTATACTCATTATCAAACAAAAAATAAAGAGTAAATTGCAAAAATCCTCCTTTTGGTTTGGCCAAATTGCACGTTTCATCCTTGTGGTTCATTAAGTGCAAAAATCATCCGAATTTGCCACTATTACGTGCACTTTTGGTCCCCTATCAATAACTGCGTTAAGCGAGTTTCGTTAATAGTTACACGTTAGCCCTTTTGGCTAACAGCCATTGCGGCGCCCGTTCTTTAATCGTTGTAGCGCCAGTCCTTTAACCTAACGGTCGTTTATAATTTAAAATTTTCGTCCGTTTTTATACGTTTTCACACGTTTTTATCCGTTTTTGTCTGTTTTATCCGTTTTTCTTTCGTTTTGCCCATTTACCTTTCGTTTTTATCCGGTTTTCTTAGGGTTTGTCAGGTTTTCTTACGTTTTTATCCGTTTCATCTGTTTCTGTCCATTTTTCTTACGTTTTTGTCCGTTTTCATCCGCTTTTCTTACACTTTTGTCCGTTTTTCTTACGTTTTTTAATTTTTAATTTTTCATATTTCGACATATTGATTTTTTTAATTTGAAAAAAAACATAATAACTTTTTTTGAAATTTGTTTTTCGAATCTTTTCATATTTGTTTTTCCAAAAATTCCTTTTCCAAATTTTATTCTCGGAAAAAAGTATTTCGAATAAGAATTTTTGGAAAAAAATATTCGGAAAAAAAATTCCGATTTTTTGTTGGTGAAAAAAAAGTATATCGACATATTGAAAAATTTGAAAAAAAAATGTAAGAAAAACGAACAAAAACGTAAGAAAACAAACAAAAATGTAAGAAAAACGAACAAAAACATAAGAAAAACGGACAAAAATGTAACAAGAACGTAAGAAAACGGAAAAAAACAAATAAAACGGATAAAAACGTAAGAAAAACGGACAAAACATAAGAAAACTGGACAAAAATGGATGAAAACGAACTAATACGTAAGAAAAACAGAGAAAATTTAATAAAAGCGGACAAAACGGATAAAAGCGTAAGAAAAATGGACAAAACGTAAAAAAGAGGGATAAAAACAGACAAAAACGGATGAAAACGGAAAAATCGTATTAAAACGGACGAAAAAGGATAAAAATGTATGAAAACGTATAAAAACGGACGAAACATTTAAATTATAAACGGCTGTTAGGTTAAAGGACTGGCGCTGCAATGGTTAAAGGACGGGTGCTGCAGCGGCCATTAGCCAAAAGGGCTAACGTGTAACTATTGACGGAACTCACTTAACGCAGTTAGTGATGGGGGACCAAAAGTGCACGTAACAGTGGAAAATCCGGACGATTTTTGCACTTAATGAACCACAAAGACGAAACACGCAATTTGGCCAAACCACAAAGATGATTTTTGCAATTTACGTATTCCCTCCGTTCTCCAAGCAAGACAAAGGGATGATGATCAAAATGAAAAACTCATTTTCTCTCTCTTAGGGTTAGGTTTGATCATCGGCTCAATAGTAGTAATTGTTACTTTCAATCATATCTTGTTACTTTCTCTTAGGGTTTAGGTAGAATAGAATGGATCTTTGGGAACCAGATGATTTAGAAACTAGTTAGGAGTGAGACGAAATCCTAAGGGAACATATGTGAGTCTCATTACAAGTGTTTAACAATTCTAGGTTTTTGATTAAATTTAAGGAACAATTGGAACAGGTTATTCGTTCAGTGCTACCTTTAGGAACACACAAGCTAATAATGTATGGGATAGGGAATTTTGAGCAAAAGAGTAGACCCCGTTCTCACAAGCTAATTATTTAATGTCCATTGCTTTCAAACTCATGTGTACGTCTTTCAAACTTTCATCTTCTGTTTATACAATCAGTTATATCAAAACAACTAACATAGATAACCGTTTGTTATGCTTTCTGGACAATAAGAATGGAAACATGTTGGGTTTTAGGTTCCTCAGATCATGAATTATTCTAAGTGTTGAAACCTCGGACAGAGTTAATGAAACCACGAACAGAAGAATGAATCCACTGCTGATGTGAAACCGCGGCTAGTAGTAATATAGAACCACTGCTAATGTATTGTTAGCACTGCTAGTTTTGTATAGTCGGTTTAATATTTTGTATTAGATAAATATGGAAAATATATTTATCTTGTAGGTTACGTATTGTATTATGTAAAGGACTCCTTAGCCTATAAAAGGAGGTCCTAGGTTAGATTAGATATACGTATGTTTTGCTATATCTATGGTCGATACACTTCAAAGTTGTAAAACCCTAATACTGGTTAGAGTATTCGTATTAATAATAATATTGAGGTGTTGAACGTTTATTGTTCTTCTTCTTAAGATTAAGTATTAAATTCCGCGTAATACTTAATAAGTCTTTGTTAAGTCAGTTTTTATAAAAGATCGTTTGCTCAACTGGGATCAACAAGTGGTATCAGAGCTTGTGATCTAGAAACTGAAACCAAGAAGAAGTTTAGTTAAGTTCTATTCAAGTAAGTTAAGATGTCTGATGAAACTCACATGGTTACTGCATCAAAGGTGCCCATGCTCAAGCAGGGTGAGTACCAAGTCTGGAGAATGCGAATGAGGCAATACATTCGTATGATTGATTACACCATCTGGGATGTTGTTGAAAAGGGTGATACTCTTCCTAAGAAGGGTGATGATGGTAAAGAGATAGCTATTGTCAGTGAGGTTGACAAAGCTAGAAGGAAGCTGGAGATCAAAGCTCATAGTATTCTCTCCATGGGAATACCTAATGAGTATGCTTTGGACTTTGAACAATATGAGTCTGCTAAAGATTTAATGGATGCTATTGAAACAAGGTTTGCTGGTAATGAAGCTACCAAGAAATCAAGGAAGAACATGCTCAAGCATCAGCTTGAAAACTTCACTGCTCTTAGTGGAGAAAAACTTGATGGCACTTATAACAGACTTCAAAAACTCATCAGCCAACTGAAGTTAGTGGACTACTGTTGGAATCACTCCTAAACCTTAATTCAAGTGTTTGTTTCTCATACGTAATAGATAGCTTATTATGGCCTTTATGTTTTTTTAAGGTCAAGCTTATGTAGAAGGCCCATAAGCTTAGGCCCATGTCCAATAAGGAAAAGGGAAGGAGTGGGAGTGTTGCCCTAGCTCCTTGCCTATAAATACTCTTGTATAACCCTCACTTGAGGGTTGGTTGTTCAATTTACTCTTTCACATACACTCTACGCCTAACCTTTCTTTACTTGTACGTGTGCGTGTGTTTGTGTGTTGTTCAACCGCCTCTCTATCTCTTTCTAGTAAGCTTGTGTTGTAAATCTAGTGACCTAACAGTGGTATCAATCGCCAAATAGTTGGGTGAACGTATTGTTCTTGAAGTGGGTTTTGGTCCTACGCGTAGAACATACGTGCGTGGTTTGATACTTTGGTTCGCTTAAAAACACATTTTTTACACGTTTGAATCCAAGATTCTTGTACTTTCAATGTTTTAAGGTGTTAAAATAACTGTTTTTGGCAAAAAGTTTCAAACTTTAAGCGTGGATAAACGTTTTTGAGCTTGGTTTTTAACGAGGGTTTCGTTCTACGCATAACTGTTTTTGACACTTTGGATCATCAAGTTTCACACTTTTGTGTTATTTTGGTGATATTGAAGCTATTTCATCACAAAAATCTGGTTTAGAAACATCTTTGGGCAAAAGTCATCTTACGAGTAGAACTACGCGTATCAAAACCCTAATTCTACGCGTAACTTTATCCTTGGTTTGATCTTCAGTTTCGTGGTTTACTCCGTGTTTTCTTGCTTGGATAAGCCTGAAAATACGTCGACTTTGGATATCTTTTGCACTGTGATAGTGTAAAAGATCACTTGGGATAAAACCCTAAAATTACGCATAACCATAAAGCTTACGCGTAGAAAATCCTACGCATAAGATTCATCTTACGCCTAAGCCTAGTCTTACGCATAAGGTAATCCTACGCCTAAGTTTCTACGCCTAACTTTGTGTCTACGCATAACTTTAGTGTATTTTTCCTACTTACGCGTAAGCTAAACCTACGCGTAACTCTTGATTGTTACGCGTAACTTTGGTGTTTTTTACGCATAAGTGCTACTTGGTTTATTGTGATTTCTACGCCTAAGGATACTTCATCAACAAAGGTCATTCGACTACAAAGATCCATCAACACAAGTTATCCAAAAAAAAAAAAAAAAGAAGCATGTAGACAATGAGGTGAAAGGTGAAAGAGTTGATGTACATGAAAGGAATGCTCAAATGAACGTTGAGAATGTTGTGATTACTGCATCCGTCGGTAATGCGGACAATGAGGTTATAGCATTGGAAAAGCAGGATGACAGCAGCAGATCTGGAGAAGATATCATTCTTAACTACGACACCGAGCCCAACTGTGACGAAGAACAAATGGTTGAGGAAGATATCTTACCTACCTATGACACTGACACAGAACAGATGGTCGAGGTACAATCTACTGTTGATCATATTCTGCCTGCAAATGCGATACAACAAACTGAGCAACCTGAATTCAGTAATGAAGGAGAGGTTGACCAGTGTGTTGCACAATGTCCAGACAACTTTCTCATGTCTGAGCCCTTACTTGTTAACAATTCAACTAAAACGTCAAATCAAACTCTTGAATCTGAAATCATTCTTCTCAAAAAGACCATTGCTCAGTTTCATAAAGATTTTTCAAAACTAGAGGCACATTGCATCTCTCTTGAACTTAAACTACAAAACAAATCTTTTTCTTCAGAACACAATGGTCAGTATTCAAATGAACAAAGTAATCGTGTGGATACATTAGTTAAAGAAAATGAGCATTTAAAGGCTCAACTTCAAGTAAAGGGGCTTGCACATGTTGCTTTACTAAACAAACTGAGAAGATTCACTGACAAGAGTGTGGATACTAATTTTGCAAAACCAACAATCTTAGGGAAATCGTCTCTACAACCTTTCAGAAAACAATCAGTAGTTAGACAACCAACTGCATTTAAATCTGAACGTTCAAAATCTTCAAAACCACGGTTTCCCTCCCAAGTTGTTGAGAATAATCATTTCATAAAACCAGTCACTCCACATTCCTGGCCTAAGAATAATGCTTCTGTTTCTGTTAAACATGTTTCCGTTATACCTGTTTCTGTTAAACCTCAACATGTGGCTGCTCCTGGCAAATCTAGGATTAGTTCGAACACTGTGTCTAAATTGAGCATTAAAAGTAAAGATTCATATGATTCAAATGACACGTACAAGAACTGTGATCTAGAAAAGGCTAGGAAAAGGGCACTTCTTCAAAAGGATGGAATCTTAGGTTCACGACCTAGTGTATCACCTTCGAGTGTATTACTGAACACTACCTGTAGTAGCAAACCAAAACCTAAGTTAACTCAACAAACAGTTAGAAATAAACCCGTTGATCTAAATGTAAAATGTCAGAAATCTAATAGGTGGATCCATATAGGACACGGACTCTTCCCAAAAGAAGTTTCAACATCCCCTAGATCTAACCTTAGATGGATACCAACGGGTAGGATTTTCAAAACTGTTAGTCTTAGGTGGATTCCTAAAAGCAAGATACTAAGTAGTTGCACCAAAACAAGTGGGATACCAACACCATCCATCCCTGAGGCAGGAAAGGAAATCATCAAAATAGCATGTTCAGGTATCAAGAAGATAATTGACACAACATCTTTATGCTTCTAACATCTGGAACCCAGTTACACTTGGGGATCCATGTTTTTCTCTTTCTTGCCCCCCTTCTATTTTTCTATGCAGGTACAACAGCTATGGCTTCTACTGCAATACAGCGTAGGACCCGTTTCTCACCGTAAAAAATATCATGATCCATCAGCTGTTCCAACATTGTACTTAATCGTCATGAATTGGAAACATTGCCTGCTCCTCTGGTTAAAGATTCTGCCAAAAGTCGTGCTTCAGATGTATCGAATGTTTCCGCTGCACAACCGATGATACCCTAATTTCAGATACACCTGAATCTACAACAACAACCGAATCTTCTATAACAGAAGATCAAATTGCTTCCAATAACAATGACACAGCTGATGATCAACATAATGAACAGAGATGTTTTATCAGCAGTTGTCTCTCTCGAAATATTTTTTGGTACTTCACACTGGACATACATGGTTTCGCTGTCTCCTTATACATGGTTTCGCTGTCTTCAATTCATCATCAACATACGTGGTGTATGATTCTGAATCATTGAAAACATCGAGGGGGAGAGAGTGTGTAGGTGGTCATTGCTTCCTTGTTCTTCTACATGCTTCTTTGCGAAAACCCAATGCCTTCTTAATTTCTTCAATTAGGGGGAAGAAATAAGATGATATGTGGCTCAAACGTCTCACTTTGGTATTATCGTCTTGATTTCACGGGTGATCTTGTGTGAAGTTACCAAAATATGATGTTAAGATGCCTCACACACGGTCTTGGTATCGAATTCTTGCATATTCACAGGTGATAAGTCGTTTCATTTCGTCTTTCGTAGTTTGTTTGGTGTGATGCGTCTACATACGTGAGAAGATCTTGTTGATTTCTGGCATTTTACCCTCGAACGGATCTTCCGCAATAAGTTATATTTTCTTTGTGTGGTTTACTGCTCATCTACTAATTCCACTGCATACTGAAACCTTCAAAAGTTAGAGGAAATGTAGACTTCATCAAAGTTTCAAATCTGCTAAAGACAGTTGTCAGTTTGGGGGAAACTGATTATGAAACATCTTCATGATGGCTTCTGAGTATAACAGCTTAGAACACGGTCACAACCGCTTAAACTTCCCTCAAATCTCATCATCAGCTGAACAAAGCCCCCAGCTCACTCGTCAACAAATGGAAAGGTTATTTGCTCCGCTGTTCAGTGACGATATTGATAAACATGCTCCAGGTGTATCCGTTGTTTCCGCTGCTCAACCTGATAATACTCTTATACCTGATACACCTGATACAGCAACTACTGTTGAAGAAGCACCACCAGTTGACTCCACCACAACAGTTGAACAAACCGCTTCCAACAATGATGAACCGGCTGATGATATTCTTAATGAAGTACCCCCACCTGCAGATTTTGATCCAAATGCGTTCTTTAACCCGTTTGCTAATGACATTGCTGCACCTGGTGTCGCGGAATCATCAACAAACCATTTGATTCCTCAGAATCTGCACAATGTATACCAACATCAACCCTCTACACATCGATGGACAAAAGACCATCCTCTGTCAAATATTATTGGCAGCCCGAATCAACCAGTCGTTACGAGACAACGTCTTCACACAGATGGTGAACATTGCATTTATGCACTCACTGTCTGCTAATCTGAGCCTAAAAACATTAAAGACGCAATGACAAAAGACAACTGGATTGAATCCATGCAAGAAGAACTCAACCAATTCAAACGTCTTGAAGTATGGGAACAGGTTGAAAGACCAACAGGGGTCTACGTCATTGGTCTCAAATGGATTTGGAAAAACAAATTGGATGCTGAAGGGAACGTAATCAGAAACAAGTCACATCTCGTTGCTAAGGGTTATCGTCAGGAAGAGGGAATAGACTTTGAAGAATCTTTTGCTCCGGTTGCTCGTCTTGAGGCTGTTCGGATATTTCTCGCGTTCGCGGCTCATATGAATATGACGGTCTTTCAGATGGATGTCAAAACTGCGTTTCTCAACGGACAACTGAAAGAAACGGTTTTATGTCAGCCAACCAGATGGATTTGTTGATCCTGAGTTCCCGAATCATGTCTACAAACTGAACAAAGCTCTTTATGGTCTCAAACAAGCTCCTCGGGCATGGTACGATAAGCTATCATCTTTCCTCATTGCTAATAATTTCACCAAAGGTTCGGTTGACCCAACTCTTTTTATACAATATCACGGGGCACATATCTTAATTGTTCAAATTTACGTGGATGACATCATTTTTGGATCTACACATAAAAAGTTTTCAATCGCTTTTGCAAAACTAATGAAGAAAATTTTGAAATGTCCATGATGGGTGAACTTACGTTCTTTCTAGGATTACAAGTTCATCAATCATCCCGTGGTATTTTCTTGAGTCAGTCCAAATATGCCCTTGAATTGTTAAACAAATTTGGAATGAAAACCTGTGACACTTATGCCACACCAATGACTCATACCAAGAAGCTAGACGCTGATTTACATGGGAAATTAGTGGACCGTACCAAATACCGAAGTATTATTGGGTCTCTCATGTATCTAACAGCTAGCAGACCTGATATTGTATTTTCCGTTTATCTATGCTCCCGTTATCAGTCGCGACCAACTGAAACCCACCTCTCTGAGGCTAAAAGAATCCTCCGATACATCAAGGGAACCATTAACTTGGGGATCTGGTATCCAAAGGATTCTGGTTTTGAACTAATTGCTTTTTTAGACGTTGACCACGCAGGATGCTTAGATTCACGAAAAAGCACTTTAGGAGCACTACAATTTCTTGGTGATAAACTGGTGTCTTGGCAATCAAAGAAGCAGGATTGTACATCATTGTCATCAACCGAAGCAGAATATGTAGCCATGTCCGCGTGTTGTGCTCAAGTCATCTGGATGAGAACACAACTCAAAGACTATGGTTACGTATTTGACAAAATCCCGATGTACTGTGACAATCGGAGTGCCATTGTGATCTCGTGCAACTCAGTTCAGCATTCGAAATCAAAGCACATCGATCTTCGCTATCATTTCATCAAGGACCACGTAGAACAGGGTACAGTGGAATTATACTTCGTGGGTACAAAATACCAATTGGCAGATCTTCTCACCAAAGCCTAGCCTCCCGCTAGGTTTAATGAGTTGGTCCACCGGATTGGTATGAGGTGTTTGACTCAAGAGGAATTGGATGACCTCCTAAAACAGTCTTAAAAACCTGTCAAACACCAAAATATCTTTTGTAAATATTTTTTCAAAAACAAAATACAAAAATAGAAAATCAGATAAAACAACAAAAATATTCTTCTATCCATATTTCTTCAAACATGGCATGTACATTTCTTCCGTCAATACTCAAATCTTTCAAAATTCAGAATTTTTTTCGCTCAAGTGTTGAGGGGGAGAAAGTAAATATTTTCCGGTTTCATAAAACCTTGTACTTCCATGTTTTCTTCTAAATTGGTGGACACTTTTCTTGTCAATTACTCTCCTCGGACTCAAATGTTTTAACCATTTCATTATTTCAAAAGTCGAGGGGGAGTATCGTGAAGTTTCTTGCCTTACATGTGTTCTGTCTAACCTAAATGGAAGTTAAAGGATCTTGGTTGGAACTTCTTTGAGGTTGAAGGACTGAATGTGTCAACTTGGCAAATTAATGTTAACAAAATCATTTACTCCTAAAACAACCAAGATCAAACGGCCCAAATCAAATCTTCTAAATCCGTTCACGTTTTTCATAATCTATAAGTTCTAAACTATTTTAATCAAGATGATAAACAAGGATTTCTAAAATTCTTTCAAATCCAACGGTTAAAACTCTTTAAACTGATTTTGGAAAATTGTTCGCTCGAACGAATTGGGTGTTTATGCTTAAAAGTGTTTGGATTGAAATGAGTTATGTTAAAACCTTTCTTAGTGTCTATTAAACTTGTTTCAATCATCCAAAACCATCCAAAATGTACTGAACAGTGGGTTATGTTAAACATGTTAAACAAGGATCCTTATGCGTAAGAAAGGAGCTTATGCGTAGGAGTATGCTAAAGCGTAAGACCAAGCTTATGCGTAAGAGTTTCTTACGCGTAAGACAAGTTCAAAGGTTTTAGGCTTACACGTAGGAATAAGCTAGATGTTACGCGTAAAGTTTACTCGTAAGAGTAAAGCTTATGCGTAACAAGCCTTGTTTATGAATATCTTTCCAAAATACGCGTACTCCACTGTAGACCTCTTATGCGTAACATGTTACACATAACCCACTGTTCAGTACATTTTGGCCTGTTACGCATATGTTACTTGTTAAGTTACGCATAAGCTTTCAAAAGTTAATATGTTGTGTGTTAAGTGAAAAATTGGACTTTGAAATTTCAAAATTAACATGTTCACGTAACTTATCACATCAACTTCAATCAATTGGAATAATGTGACTTAGGACTTGTAACTAACATAAACATGTTACCATCAAACAAGGAATTAGATAATAAATTAGACTAAAACAAACACACTGTGTTTCCATATGTCTGTCTTTTTGTCTAATGTCTTTCAGATCACAAAATGGCTGCAATTCAAGCAAACATCAATGCCCCAGCTGAGCTCTCGATGGCAAACGCATTCCCAGCTGGATACGACAAAACAATTGGCATGAACATTCTACGTGTCATCTTCAACAACTTCAAATGCTCATAATCATCTTGCAGAATTGCTGTGGACATCCTTCTGCAACATCCATTCAAATTCATGCTCACAAAGTCATCCTAATGATGAGTATAATTCAATGGACGTGGAAATAGAAAAGGATGGAATACCATGCTTCAACCTTTCCGGTTAATCAACCCGGTGGGGCAGGAGGGTCAAGTAGTAGTCCTCCACTTATGGAAGATCCATTGCAAACATCTCTTACCCCATCCGATCCGGTTAATCAACCCGGTAAGGATTAGGGTGTCTCTGTTACCACAACTGTTGAAATGAAGAACCACAACAACAACTAAAACATCCGCAAGAAGAAAAGCATGGTGAAGATGTGGAAATTTATGACGAAGGAGATTACGATCATGATAAGGATGAAAGAGTCCCTGATGATGATAATTTGGCGGCTGAAGAGGAAATGATTCGAAAAGAGGCAAAAGAAGCTGCTAGAGCTGAGGGGGAAAAGTTTAAGAAGGAATCAGACAACTACATAGTTGACAATCCAATACACGAACCTCAACAGTCTTCTGAACCACCTATTGACACTTCCACCAAGCCCAAATCATCATCTCAATCATCACCTCCATCAACATAAGAAACACCTATGTCAACAACGGAATCTGTTAAGAAGGCAACTCCATCCAATGATTCAACAAATGGTTAAGCAGGTTATCACCACTACACAACAAGCTACACATCCACTACCATCTGATCAACCAAGGGATTCAGAAACCACACCACCAATGCAGAAAACCGTTGATCACTTTACATACACTGGTGGTGAGGATCAACATACCTGAGCCCCAACCAGAACCTCAACCGAATTTTAGATCAAGTACATTACTGCACTCCTTGTTTTCATGCGCTTCAAATCAAAGAGCGTGTTGAAGTTCTCCACCTCGGGGTCGAATCTTACCTGAATTCTACACATTCATCGGAATCAATCAAGAACCTCAGTACAAAATCGTTTTTAAACAAAATTTTGGGTTTGTCTACCAAAGTGAAAATCATCATACTTGCTTCATGGCTTTCGATGAAATTCACTAAGTTCTATGACGCCACCCTAGAAATGGTTCGAGATGGATTGGCATATCGATTGAAGGACATTGAGTTGGGTATAATTCAGACGAAGAGATGGAATTCAAAGGATCGCAAGGATGTTCGTTGATTTATCACTAGGATTGATGAATGTTTGATTCATCGGGATCAGATGCAACGGTTGGAGAGCTATGTGGGAGGATGACCAAAATTTCTGATTATGACTTTCCAACGTCCTCAGAAAGTAGCTGATCGTCTGTAATCATTCGGTACTCTATTGATTGTGATTTTGTTTGTTTGATTATCTGACAATGGCTTGTGCACACATTACAGTGTACAACCCGTAATTGTCAAGAAAGGACCCTGTGGTACGCTTCAGTGCCACAATCCTTATAAAAGGAGCGAAAGCTTCTTACTTTTGAGTAAAACCTATCAAACCTTTCATTTTTCAAGGTTTTTCTCAAAAGGACAAGTACTTCCCCGTATGATTTTCAAAACCTCAACCGTTTATATCACTTGTTGAGGGGGAGTACTTGAGTTAAAACTTTGTTCACAAATTGTTCACAGTGGTCATCTTCCCGCAACACTCGAAATGGTCATATTTATTCTCAACTTTTCAAAAATAACATTTTATATGCCATTTTTGAGGGGGAGAAAATTATGTGATAAGAAATATGTTGTGTAAATGCAAATGAATCTTTGTGTAATAGACTTAACCAACGAATTGACGGTACTAAACTGTTAGTAACTCGAAAAGACTTGTCCGGGACGGGTAATAATTTCAAGCTAGTTCTCTAGTAATGTAAACGTGTCTCGCAAAGGACTTGTCCGAGTAGAAAGTACCATTCGAGAATCTCTTGGTAGACATGAACTCTGACGGGTATGAAAACCTTTCGAGGCTTGTCTACACCTTCAAGGTAGTTATTAGAGCTAGTTGTCACCTAAAAGCTGACAATGTAACTCTTTAACTATGCAATGTAACCGTGTCTCGCGGGGGAGTGTCTATCTTGAGTTGATCAATTCAAAAGTGCGCGTTCTTCCCACACAGTGCAGATTTCCGTCAAAACTCTAAATCACATGTGGAAGGGGAGTATTTCAGCTAAAAGAGAAAACTCTCACAGTGGTTCAAACATGTTTTTCATTTACAAACCCTTTGAGAGATTTTCTTGAAAATTGGTTTTATGGCAACATAGGTTAGTCATGGAGTGATAAGGTGACTAAGGTTAGGAATAACCGTCCTATGATCCGCCAGAGCCGGTGGGATCTACCCAAGGACATCACAAATAGTTAGTATTTAGAAGTCCTTAGGTACGATTATAAAAAGGAGAAAATGAGAATCGGAGAAAGAAGGAGTTGAAGAATTAAAAAGAAATGCAAAGAAAAGGGTGAAAAGAAATAGCCCTCCAAATTATTCAACTTAGGGCAGACACCGGGTTCAATTCATATGCTACTGGTTGTCACTTAGTGACGCTGGTATTGAAGATTAAAAGTCGTCATGGACCCAGTGACGCATGCACTATACCTTCTTAGCCACTCAAGTTTCTCTCAAAAGAAGCTTGTTTCATTCTCACAGGGAACCCTACGTAAACTATTGGCTTTCTCTTAGAGATCGCTGGTATTGAAGAAGGAGACCATCTCCCTAGTCTCCGCTCAAGAAAACCAAAACGCACTATTGAGTCTAGAGCCACGAGATTCATCAAAAGATCTCTTAGGTATACTTGACATTTCATCACTTGATGTTCAACAATAAGAACATCAGTGATACATTATCGATTCCTTCACAGATCTTAGCAATCTGTCGAGAAAATTTATGAGAGGTTCACATATGTGATCCTCTGTGATTGAATGGAAACTCCTGCCAGGGTCAACATCAAACAGCCCTGACAGCAGGTCACTTCGGTAACTCCCCGTGGATTACGCTTAGTGTGTCTCAAACGGTCTACAGTCGTGAGGTGATGCTTCGGTGTACCTCAGCGACTCATCTGAACTGTAGATGTACTTCAGTACATCGCGTTATCTCACTTGTGGGACTCCAGTTCAGGAACGGCCTTTGTAAGAATTAGAGTTGTGTTTTCACACTATGCTGTTAACACTCTCAAAGTTTAAACTTGTAAGCGCCGGAATCCGCTTATTACTAACCGTTTTAAATGTTTTCTTCTTATGGAAGCTCCGGAGCGGGATGATCGTGCAGATTCTTCTCATGCTCACGCCAACATCATCACTAATGAAAGTTCTATCCAAAAGCAACACAACAGTCAGAATAATTCTTCGTCAAATCAAAGAATCTACAAAGTTAAAGACTTAAAGAACTTCATCAGTACTGAATTCCAAACGTCAAAGAGCGTGTGAGCATGTTGAAGAATGACGTGGAGACACTGTAGCGGCGAAGCAGACCTGAGGCAGACTTGATGCGGACAACAACATACTATCACTTTCATCACAAAGAACAATGATCAAAGAACAAAGTTAAAAGATGACGTCAAAGCATAACTGTTCAAAGACAACTATCTCTCTACACTGGGGAGGTTGTTCGAATCAAGGCAATTTTTCTCACAAGAAAGAAGAATGTCAGAAGACGTCAAAGCTACTATTACATCAATGCCTTCACCGTTTTCATCACCAACACTTGAGGGGGAGATTGTTGGAATCACTCCTAAACCTTAATTCAAGTGTTTGTTTCTCATATGTAATAGATAGCTTATTATGGCCTTTATGTTTATTTAAGGTCAAGCTTATGTAGAAGGCCAATAAGCTTAGGCCCATGTCCAATAAGGAAAAAGGAAGGAGTGGGAGTGTTGCCCTAGCTCCTTGCCTATAAATACTCTTGTATAACCCTCACTTGAGGGTTGGTTGTTCAATTTACTCTTTCACATACACTCTACGCCTAACCTTTCTTTACTTGTACGTGTGCGTGTGTTTGTGTGTTGTTCAACCGCCTCTCTATCTCTTTCTAGTAAGCTTGTGTTGTAAATCTAGTGACCTAACAACTACAAAGTTGCTCAAGAAGATATCAATTTGAAGTTCATCAGAAGTTTATCACCTGACTGGGATGTGCATACTATTGTGTGGAGAAACAAAGATGATTTTGAAAAGATGACTTTGGACAATCTCTACAACAACCTGAAAGTTTATGAGTCTGAAAAGAACATAGCTGGATCATCCTCATCACCACAAAACATTGCTTTTGTGTCTACATGGCATAGGAATTCTCAAGATGTTTCCACTGCTGCTTATGAAGTAACCACGGCTATTGCTAGCAATACCACTGTTGGTGATAATGTCAGTGATGGTGCAATTTGTGCTTTTCTGGCTGATTTAACTACCAGTGTTACTGTTTTGAATCAAGATTTAGATCAAATTGATCCTGATGATCTTGAAGAAATAAATCTTCAATGGCAAATGGCAATGTTAACACTACAAGCTAGGAAGTTCTTGAGGAGGACTGGAAGACAGGTCAAATATGATGGTCAAAGAAGAGCTGGATTTGACAAAAGCAAGATGGAGTGCTTTAGCTGCAAGAAGAAGGGTCACTTTGCTAGGGAATGTTGAGCTCCCAAGAGGATTGAAGGCATCAAGAAGACCACTGAAGAGCCTGCTTCTTCTTCAGCATTGGTTGCTCAAGATGGTATTGGTGATTATGACTGGAATGATCAGATTGAAGAAGGTCCCAATGCAGCTTTTCTTGCTAGTGAAGCTTCTAAAGAGCATAACTTTGCTCTTATGGCCTATGCTTCATCTTCTGGTTCAGATTCTGAGGTATCTAATGATTCTAAAAATTCTACTTGTTCTTTTAAATCATTTCAAGATAACTTAGAATCACAAAAGGCTATTATTGCGAGTTTGAGAAAAGAAGTAGATAGACTTTCACTTGATAACTTAGGTTATAAAGTTGGTCTTGAGAGTGTTGAAGAAAAACTTAATTTCTGTATTAAATGTGAGTTAGAGTATGTCAATAAGATTAATATACTAGGTGGTGAAATTGATCTTAAGGACAGAGAAATTAAGATGCTTAAAAAGAAACTAGAAGAGGCAGAGAGTGTAAAACAAGAAGCCCTAGTAGAAAAAGAAAAACATGTTGTTAGGGTTGCTAAAACAAAATTTGCTTATGATTTGGTTCATAAATCAATAGAGTGTC
This sequence comes from Chrysanthemum seticuspe, assembly GCA_019973895.1. Taxonomy (NCBI): domain Eukaryota; kingdom Viridiplantae; phylum Streptophyta; class Magnoliopsida; order Asterales; family Asteraceae; genus Chrysanthemum; species Chrysanthemum seticuspe. The sequence continues at coordinate 128,037,711 of BPTQ01000006.1, read as the reverse complement.
AATTAATGAAAAAGGGTTCTGGGATAGGTTACAACAATATGCCACCACCCTCTCTTATGAAACATGCACCACCTACAAAAGAACTGTCCTTTAGTAGTGAATTCAGTTTTAACAAACCTGTAGAAGAGATTAGTAAGACTGAAACAACTAAGATAGGTTCTGATAAGTCATCTGATGCTCCCACTATTGAAGATTGGGAATCAGATTCTGAGGAAGTTAGATCTGAATCAACACAGCCTGAGAAGATAGAAAGTGTTAAGAAAGTTGATTCTAAACAAGCCAACCTTGTGCCTAGATTTGGAGCGCAAATTTCTAGGAAAGTTGTTGAGTACAAGGAGATACCTAGGGAACAGATGAAAAGATGCATACCTAGGGGTAATCAGAGAAACTTTAATGGACTAATTTCAAACAGATTAGGAGATGAGTTTCAATGTGTTAAGAAGGCTTGTTTTGCATGTGGTAGTTTTGAGCACTTACAGAGAAACTGTTATAAAAACCAACCACAAGTTTGGAATCATTGGAGGAGGGTAAATCATCAAAACTCTTCAAAGAAAACAATCCCTCATCCTAACAATAAAATGATTCCTAGGGTAGTGTTAATGAGGAATGGTAAAACAAAATCAATAATCACTGCTGCACCCAAATAGGTTCCAACCATTACTAAGCAAAATGTAAACACGGCTAAGCAAAATATATCCACTGCTAAGCAAAATATCACCACTGATACAAAAGAAGTTTTAAAAATTCCAAAGGTGATAACTGACACAGTGGTTGGTAACCATTTTTATGCTGTTAAGGCCTCAGCTAGCTGGCAATGGAAGCCTAAGACCAAGGTTTTACATCATGTCAGTTGTGCATCAATGGACCTAAAGAAATTTGATTATGTTGATGCACAGGGCAGACCCAATTCAGTATTGGCTTGGGTCCATAAAAGGAACTAATTTGTTTAAATTCATGTGCAGGGCAATCTACAAGATGAGCTAAAAGAAAAAGTATTTTTGATAGTGGTTGCTCTAGGCACATGACTTGGGATTATCTTATAGTAAATAAGGGGAAGGTATAAGTGGTTGAGGAGTTAATGAAGTTGTTTGACTTTGGGAAAGGAATTAATAACAGAAGTTGACCATATTGACTTAGAATTTAGCACACTTGGCTATCCACTGCTAAGTATATGGATCCACTTTTTGTTTTCTCTAACCACTGCTAACCTTCACCATCTTTTCACTGTTTGGTTTATGTTTGTGATATGCAGGTATGAAGGATTGTTGTATACTTTGGAGCTTTTGCTGATTTGTTTAAATATATATATATATATATATATATATATATATATATATATATATATATATATATATATATATATATATATATATATATATTTGTGATCCTTCATATTTTTGTGTGCTATCACTATGTTTGACAAATATTTGCTTGCTGTATCTCTTGGTCAATTGGTTGGAGTGTTCTTTTGTATCCACTGCTAGTGTCTTTCCAACCACTGATAGAGGTTTTCAAACCACTGCTAGCAAGTTGCTGCTTTTTGGAAACTTGAGGGGCTGTTTGGTAACTTTGGAGAAAACACATTTGTATCCCCAAATCACTGATAGATCACTTCCAATTGGCGCTTTACATAAACCCAAACCACTTCCATCTGTTCAATTCACAAATCCCATATCACTCACATCATCAATCATCATGCCGAACCAATACTCCAACACCCATAACCTAGTTGCTAATTTGATCAAAAATAATCGATCCGAAGGTTTTCATCAAATGATTGATTTCCTTATTCACAGTCCTATTCACTTTGCATTAACAGTAGCATCAACCATCCTTAAAGCCTATATACATCAATTCTGGGGTAATGCTAAGCTTGAGGAGTTCAATGGGGTGGAAGTTTTTAGTACTGTGGTGGATGAGAATGAGATTTTAGTTGATGAGGAGATTATTCGAGGGGTTTTGAAGTTAGATGATGCTGATGGTGTAGTTAATCTTTCTGATGCTGAGATTTTTGAAGGTTTAGAGAGGCTAGGATATACTCACAGGGAGACAAGGTAAAAATTTTTAAGGGCATGTTTTTACAACAATGGAAGTTTTTGATACATACCTTGTTGATGTGTATAAGTAATAAGACCACTGGATTTGATGACTTTCCTACCAAAATTGCTACTGTTGTTATATGTCTATCTGAGAGGAGGAAGTTTAATTGGTCTAGGATGATTTATGAAGGGTTTGTATAGAATATTAGGAAGAAAGGTAAATATTACTTATATCCTAGGTTTGTGCAACTTATTGTGGAAAGTCAAATTGAAGAACCTGTTGAGCATACTAGGGAGTATGAAGTGCATTATATGCTTCCTAAGGTTTTTGCACATATGAGGAATCTGAATCCTAATTTTCAAATAAGAGATGTTCCTTTATTCCCACATATGATTAATTTGCCTGCTATTCCTGAGTTTGATGAAGGTCTTGAATCCCAACCCAAAGAACCTGAACCCACTGCTAGTACACCTCAACCCACTGATAGTACACTTGAACCCACTGTTAGTGAATCTCAACCCACTACTAGTCAACCCCAAACCATTGTTAAACCAATTTTGTGGACTAGGAGGAAGAAGGGCACCAAGCTACCTCAGGCTGGTGTTAGTGGTGTTGTTCATGAGGCTGTCACAAGTTGTGGAGGTGACATGATTGGAAGGGCTTCCACTACTGATTCATGCTTAGATGCTGGTCAGGATAGTGGAAACATCATTAAGACCCAACCTTTGGCAACTCCTAATGTGGAGAGTTCCTTGGAACTTAACACATGTGGAGGAATCCCTAGCCAACTGGCTCACTTAGGGTGCATAGATGATCAGGTAAGGTCTGGTGCTATGTTTACTTTATCCAAGGATTCACCTCTTAGAGCAGTTAACACTGCTCGAAGTGATGAGGATAGTTTGGAACATGAAAATGAGTTGACGGATCCTAAACTGGTACATGATGACTTTTCCAATGAACCACCTCTCGGACCAGTTAACACAGGTCGAAGTGGGGAGGGTATTCTTGAACGCTTAAAAAATGTACCAAAATGGAGGATACAATCTCAAGTCTTCAAAAGTTGGCTGTGTTTCAGGGTAAAGAGATTAGGAGGCTGAAGCACAGGATGTTTGTTTTGGAGAAAGTGAGGAAACCTGGGGTTGCTGTTTTAAGGCATATGAGAAAGTTGACAAAGAAGGTGGACTCCTCTCCAACTTTGAATATGGAGAATGTACCCAAACAGGGGAGGAGTGAAGGCATGAATTCAGGGGAGGCTGTAGATGTGCATATGGAAGAGGATGTGGATAGTGGAGATCAAGCAGAACAATTTTTGGTATTCTGATAAAGATGGGAATGAAGCTGTTCTTAAAAGTTTGAAGACTGTGGTAGAAGATGAGGTGATGCAGGACACAACCACTGATAGTGTGTCTGCAACCACGGATAGTATTCTTGGAACCACTACTGCAGTTTCAGATAAGGTAATTATAACCACTCCCACTTTAAACTTACCCACTACTATCATAACCACTTCTACAATTGTTACAACCACCTCTGTATCACCACCTAAATCTAAAGAAGTTGAGAAGGAAGTTGCAAGTACATTGATCAATCTAAGAAAAACCTCAACTAACCCTACACCCATCATTGCACCTGTTCCATTATCTCTTAAATCTACTGCAACCAAACCCAAAGGTAAAAGTTTTGTTGGGAATTATGCGAAGTAGGATTTCTACTGTCAATTCTGCCGAAGGATTCTGCTGAAATAGAAACAGAATCTGCTGAAGAAAAGATTCTGCTGAAGTATAAAAGCCGTGCCGTGTTTCTGCTGAAGGGTGGAAGCTGACTAGGATATGCATGCGCTTTATTAATTACATGCTAACACATCATTATTCTTGTACTGCCCGAGGTTAGCATGGGTATTATTGTAATGCTCAATATTGTTTAATGTTTAGCCCTTAAATGCATGCTTGCATGCTTAGTCGATTGAGTAGTAATAGTTTAGGGTTCTTTATCTATAAAAGGAACTTGATAGTATGTAATAGTCACTAATTCGAAACATAGAGTTTCAGTTAATAAAAGATCCATAGAGGATCTAAGTGTTCTTAGTTATAACAGCTTGTATTTACATTCCGCTAAAGAATACGAGTTGTAGAGATTTTATATTAGTTTTCTTATGATTACATAGGCAACACTAACGATCTACGAGTGCTCAAGATCTGTCAAGGTCTTTGTGTTTTCAACAAGTGGTATCAGAGCCTCGGGAAAGTCTCTACGATACTGAGAACCATATTTAACCTCACCCCCATACAACCAAAAAATACATTCACCATGCCTGGAACTGATGATGAATCCGAAGTCACCAACAACAACATCAAGAACACCACCTCTATGCAACAACTTAGTCTTTCCAACAGTAATGGTAAGTTTCCTTATCTAAAAAAGGAAGAGTATGATATGTGGACAATGAAGATGCAGAACTGGATCTCCAATATTGATTGGAATCTTTGGGAGATTGTGAAGAAAGGAAACAATCTGAAGAAGACTATCCCAGATCTTGATGGTAAGTTTACCATTGCTCCTTCCAAAACTGCTGAAGAGATTCTAGCTGTGCAAAGAGAGCACAAAGTAAGAACCATCCTTCTTCAAGCTATTCCTGAAGATCACTTGGGTGACTTTCACCACATGGATGATGCAAAGGACATATGGATGGCGCTTAAAGCAAGATTCGGTGGCAATGAAGAGTCCAGGAGAATGAGGAAGTCCATGCTGAGTCAGCTAAACCAGTTGAATGCAAAACCTGACAATGATGATTGCAATTCAAAGTTCCTACGATCTTTGCCTCCATCATGGTTACATGTAAGTATAGCCCTTAAGGCTAAAGGTGGGTTGGACATGCTCACTTTTGATGAGCTATACAACAAACTCAAATCTCTTGAACCTGATGTCAGATCTCCCTACCGTGCATCCTCTTCTGGTCATACAACCTTTGTTGGGACATCTCACTCCAATATGATGATACATGCTCCTAGTCCAACTTACTTACCATCATCATCTTACACTCGTCCCACTCCATCATGCCCTCAAGCTAAATCTGGTAGTATATTGGAGGATGTTCTTCATTCATTTGTTGCTGATTATGATACTCAGCAGCATCTTGTCTATGAATATTTTGAGCAGGTGGACCCACTTGATATGGAGGAGATGAAACTGAAATGGCAGGTGGCCATGCTTTCAGTTGATATCAAAAGGTTTGAGGAGAGGTCAGGAAGAAAGTTTGGCTTCAAGGGAAAGGATCCAGCTCGTTTTAACAGGAGAAAGGTTAAGTGTTTCTCTTGTCACCAGATGGGTCATTTCTCAAGGGAATGCAAAGATAGGAAGAGTGGAGAGGGAGCTAACTACAATTCCTATCAGCAGAATCAGAAGGAAGCTAGAACTTCAGCAGCTCTTGTCACCTTGGATGAACAGGTCAACTGGACTGCACATGAACCTGTGAATGAGGAAGCTGCTGATACAGAGAAGCTTGGATTGCTGGCAAGATGTACTTCAGAAGATAGGCATGATCAATTTGCCTTGATGGGACTTTCTCAGGTACACAACTGTATATTTGGTTGTAGTGAAAGATACAATGAACTTAAAGAAGCTTATGATACTATGAAACCTAAATACAATGAATGCTATGTTGATAATGAAGCTTATAAACTTTCGTTAAAACATTAGAAAGACAAAAAGTATGGTTTCAAAAGAATCAGATAGCTTATGAAGAAAAGATAAAGGGGTTACAATTTGATCTAGATATTGCAAACATTAACTTAAAACGCACTAAAAAGGAAAAAGATGATGCTATTGCTGAGAACCTAGAGCTTAAAGAGAAACTAGCTGAGGAAATAGCTAGACATAAACAATGGTTAATATCAGGTGACAATCTAGCTAGAGAAATCTATAGTAGTCAGTCAGTGACCTCTGGAATAGGTTTAGGCTTTCAAAAGTATGTAGGATTGGAAGCTAGGAATGATGGGCGTAAATCCACACCTGCAGGCTTAGAAAATGTTGTTAAAAAAGGTGATTTGCATGCTGTCCCTGGACCTATTAGAGGTGAATTCATGCCCACTGACCTGTCCATTACTGTTGACTTTGATGGATCACACCATCTGTATGGCAAAAAGTCAAAAGACTTGCCAGACACCGATGCTTCATCTAATGACTTTGTCTCTTTCTCTGACAGTGACAATTCATCAGATCAAGGGTCTACTTCCAGCTGTGATTCAAGTGATAAGTCAGACCTTCCCAAGCCCTCACCTGAGACTAAACCCAAGCCTACACCCAAGTCTATCTACAAGCCTTCTAGGGTAGCTGCTGAGGAATCAACTTCCAAGACAGTTTCCTCTGAAGACTTGTCCTTTAAATCTTTGCATAATAATTCTGTTAAAAACAATTCCTTTAATGTTTCTGGTTTAAGTACTTCTACATGTAATAGAACATCTTCTTTGTTGAATAAATCTTCCAAAAGGAAGACATGTTTTGTATGTGGAAGTAAATTTCATTTAATTAAGGATTGTGATTTCTATGAGCAAAGATTGGGTGTATGTGCTACTCAGCAGAAACCTAGACCAGTGTGGACCAATATTAATAATATTCCACCTTATGTCCCACAAGCTACTTATACTGACTCTCCTTGGAGGAGATCAGCTGATAGACCTTATGTGCAACCTACTAGCCCATACTTTAAACATGGTTATTGGCCTGCATATGTTGACTCTATGAATAATGGGAAAGGGTGTTGGGGTACTGCTGTCAAGTCCTCAGTAGGTTGTTCTTGGAAAAATAAGGGACCTAACTTTCAATGGAAACCCAAGAACAATGGTGGATCTTTCTCATCTGCTAGACCTAAATCTTATGATCCACAAGGCAGGTTCAGGTCAGCAATGACTTGAGCCTCCTTTGTATACTAACATTCTTTTGTATATAATTTTTTGTTACTATAGGATCATCCTCTTAAGCATAAGGATATTGGTATTGTTGATAGTGGGTGTTCAAGAAGCATGTCTGGAAATAGAGATATGATGCACAATTTTGTTCCTATTGAAGAAGGAGGCAATGTAACTTTTGGTGGAAGTGATGGTAAAATTACTGGGAAAGGCACCATCAAGACACCCCTACTGAACTTTGAGAATGTGTACTATGTTAGGGAACTTCAGCAATTCAACTTGTTCTCAGTCTCACAAATTTGTGACACCAAGAACAAGGTACTCTTCTCTGAAGATGAATGTCTTGTGCTTTCTAAAGAGTTCAAGCTTCTAGAAGATACTTCAATTATGTTGAGAGTTCCTCGAACTCACAATCTATACACATTCAACCTCAATGAAGTTCATCCTGAAGGTGACCTCACTTGTTTGGTGGCTAAAGCATCCTTGGATGAGTCTACCAAATGGCATAGGAGAATGGCTCATGTGAATTTCAAGACCATAAACAAACTCTCTAAAATGGGTCTTGTTGAAGGTCTTCCCTCCAAAGTTTTCTCCAATGATCATAATTGTGTTGCATGCAACAAAGGGAAGCAACACAGAGCCTCCTACAAAGCTGTCACTACTGTGAGCATTATCTCTGAGCCTCTTCAGCTGTTACATATGGATCTATTTGGTCCAACTCAAGTCAGAAGCATTGATCACAAGTATTTTTGTTTGGTTATCACTGATGGCTATAGCAGATTTTGTTGGGTGTTCTTTCTAAGGACTAAAGATGAAACATCTCCAGTGCTGAAAGACTTCGTCACCCTCGTTGAAAATCAGTTAAACAAGAAGGTTAAGGGAATTCGGTGTGATAATGGGACAGAGTTCAAGAATGCTATTATTATAGAACTCTGTAGGTCTAAAGGGATAAAGAGGGACTATAGCAATCCAAGAACCCCACAACAAAATGGGGTAGCTGAAAGAAAGAATAGGACCTTGATAGAGGCTGCAAGATCAATGCTTGCAGACTCTAAATTGCCCACTATGTTCTGGACTGAAGCTGTTGGCACAGCTTGCTATGTGCTAAACAGAGTCTCCATTACTAGACCTCACCTCAAAACACCATATGAGCTTCTCTTTGGGAAGATTCCAGCCATTCATTACCTCAAACCTTTTGGTTGTCAAGTGACCATTCTAAACACCAGTGATCCGTTGGGGAAGTTTGATGAGAAAGCTGATGAGGGTTATATTGTGGGTTATTCAGCTCATAGCAAGGCTTACAGAGTGTATAATTTATCTGCCAAGAAAATAGAGGAGACTTTGAACCTGAGATACATGGAAGATAAGCCCAATGTTCAAGGACAGGGTCATGTGTGGTCTTTTGACCTTGACTACTTAACTAATTATTTGGGTTATACTAGACATATGGCTAACCAACGTGCAGGTTCTCAAGAGTCTCCCACTAACAATGCAGGTACCTTGGATGCTGACTCAGAAAGTGAATTTGAAGATGATGAACAACCTATACTTGTGCCTTCTTTCTCCCCTAACAATGTTGCAGGTAACACTTCTAGAGATACTTCTGCTGAGAGTGAAGATGAATCACACTATGCTGAGGACCTTGCTAGGCTTCAGACTCAAGAGTTTGCAACTAAGCTTGAAGCTGAGAAGGTGAATGGGGAGCTTGCAAATGAGGCTGTCAGTGGAAACCATGTTTCTGCTGACACTGATGCAGTCTCTCCCATCGTCATCAAATCTGCTGAAAGCTCGACTGTTTCTACTCCTATTCCTTCTAGAGTGTCCACAGACGTTGGTGAACCCTATACTCGCTTTCCAAGACCCTCAGATCTTGGAAATAATCAACCCAAATCTGGCATTTTCACCTCACCTTCCTATGACACAACTTTTGTACCAACTGTGTCTAATCTTGAACCTTCCATTGAAGTCAACCCCACTGCTACTAAAAGAATCAACATCACTCACCCTCAATCCAATATTATTGGTGACATTCTAGCACCTGTTAGAACTCGAAGGGCTATCTCTAGTCCTAAATTTGGACATGTTGCTTTTCTCTCTTATGTCTCAAATCAGCAAAGAGACAATCACACAGACTTCAAGCATTGTCTGTTTGCGTGTTTTCTTTCTCAAGTAGAACCAACCAGTGTCACTCAAGCTCTTAAAGACTCAAGTTGGATTGAAGCAATGCAAGAAGAAATGCAACAGTTTCAAAACCAACAAGTTTGGATCTTGGTACCATTACCATATGGCAAATATGCTATTGGAACTAAATGGATTCTGAAGAACAAAAGAGGTGCAAGGGGTGTGGTTATTAAAAACAAAGCAAGATTAGTAGCTCAAGGTTATAGGCAAGAGGAAGGGATTGATTATGATGAAGTGTTTGCACCTGTTGCTAGATTAGAGGCTATTCGAATTTTCTTGGCCTATGCTTCTTACATGGGCTTCATAGTGTATCAGATGGATGTTAAAGGTGCTTTTCTGTATGGTGAGATAGAAGAGGAGGTTTATGTCACTCAACCCAAAGGATTTGAAGACCCAGATCATCCTAATCATGTTTACAAGGTGGTTAAAGCTCTCTATGGACTACATCAGGCACCGAGAGCATGGTATGCTAGGCTTTCATCATTTCTGCTAAAGCATGGCTACAGAAGAGGTGCCATTGATAAGACTCTTTTTCTGAAGAAGAACTCGACAGACATCATACTTGTGCAAGTGTATGTGGAAGACATCATTTTTGGATCCACTAAAGAAGCTTGGTGCAGGGAATTTGAGGAACTAATGAAGGGAGAATTTCAGATGAGTGCTATGGGGGAGCTTACTTTCTTTTTGGGTCTCCAAGTTCAGCAGAAACAAGATGGGATATTTATCAGTCAAGATAAATATGTGAGGGACATTTTGAAGAAATTTGGTATGGAAGGTGTCAGAACTGCCACAACACCTTATGAAGCTCCAAAAACAAAAACCAACAATGAACCAGATCTACCTGTGAATGTTCATTTATACATATCTATGATTGGTTCATTAATGTATCTAACAACTTCAAGGCCTGATATTACTTTTGCTATGAGTGTTTGCTCTCGACATCAAGTCACTCCACTTGCTTCCCATCTCAATGCAGTCAAGAAGATCTTTAAGTACCTCAAAGGGCAACCTCATTTAGGCCTTTGGTACCCAAAAGAGTCTCCTTTTAAGTTGGAAGCATATAGTGATAGTGATTATGCTGGTGCAAATCTGGATAGGAGATCCACATCTGGAGGCTGTCAATTCCTTGGAACGAGATTGATTTCTTGGCAGTGCAAGAAACAAACCATTGTGGCTACCTCAACTACTGAAGCAGAGTATGTTGCTGCTGCAAATTGCTGTGGACAGGTCCTTTGGATTCAAAATCAATTGCTGGATTATGGGTATAACTTCATGAACACAACACTTTTTATTGATATTCAAAGTACCATATGCATTGTCAAAAATCCAGTTTTTCATAGTAGAACCAAACATATTGAAATCAGGCACCACTTTATAAGAGATGCATATGAAAAACATTTGATAAATGTGGCTAAAATTCATACAGATGATAATGTGGCAGATCTGTTAACAAAAGCTTTTGATGGACCAAGGTTTCAACACCTTGTGGTCAATATTGGTATGCTTAACCCTTAACTGCAAAGTTTAAGGGGAGGCATAGACCTCAAGGGAGGCATATGCCTCAGAATATGTACAGTCTTTTGTGTTGTTTATTTTCTTTGTTTTGTTTGTTAGTTTCTTAGTTAAAAAAAAAAAAAAAAAAAAAAAAAAAAAAAAAAAAAAAACACTTTCTCTTGCAGGTATGTTGTATATAGTTAATGGTTTTTAACTCACCAGATATACCTTGTGTATATCAAAGAGTTGGCTAGTCCAAAGGGTACAGCTTTGGTAAAGACACATCAAATCTGTTGATAGCTGTAATGATTTGCTCAAAATCATAGGGTCTGCAACCACCCATGCTTAATTGCTGAGAGTTGTATGGTCATCAATTCACCATGGTATATTCCTTGTTGGAATCCAAGAATTCGCAAGCCCACAAGTATATGGCTTGTGGTAAAGGCAACTGAATCCATATTTGGTTATCAATTCACCAATTCTAAGAATTGACTAGTCCTGAGCAAACGGCTTTAGGTAAAGACACATCAAATCCGTTTATATAGTTACTGATTTGCTAATAAATCAGATGGTTATCAATGTACCATAGTTTTTGAACTTAAACATTTGGCTACTCCAGTAGTGATGGCTATTGGTAAAGAGACATCAAATCCATTATTTTCAATGATTCACCTCTCACAGGAGTTAACTCACCTGGATGTGATGAGAATAGTATGCAACTAATAAGTATTGATGTACACTATGTCATGTGTTGCTGCAAAGACCTGGCGTTTCAAATTTTGGTCATCATAGAGATGAGATTATTATTGGTTCTTTGCTACTGATGTTTGAGAACAATCCTCTAGTACTGCAGTCTCTAAGATCTATCAAGGTTAGGAAACTGGAACTTAACCAAGTCAAATTCCAGTTTAGGGGAGGATTTTTGGGAATTATGCGAAGTAGGATTTCTACTGTCAATTCTGCCGAAGGATTCTGCTGAAATAGAAACAGAATCTGCTGAAGAAGAGATTCTGCTGAAGTATAAAAGCCGTGCCGTGTTTCTGCTGAAGGGTGGAAGCTGACTAGGATCTGCATGCGCTTTATTAATTACATGCTAACCCATCATTATTCTTGTACTGCCCGAGGTTAGCATGGGTATTATTGTACTGCTCAATATTGTTTAGTGTTTAGCCATTAAATGCATGCTTGCATGCTTAGTCGATTGAGTAGTAATAGTTTAGGGTTCCTTGTCTATAAAAGGAACTTGATAGTATGTAATAGTCACTAATTCGAAACATAGAGTTTCAGTTAATAAAAGATCCATAGAGGATCTAAGTGTTCTTAGTTATAACAGCTTGTATTTACATTCCGCTAAAGAATACGAGTTGTAGAGATTTTCTATTAGTTTGCTTATGATTACATAGGCAACACTAACGATCTACGAGTGCTCAAGATCTGTCAAGGTCTTTGTGTTTTCAACATTGCACCTGTTCCATTATCTCTTAAATCTACTGCAACCAAACCCAAAGGTAAAAGTTTAGTTATTGGTGAGGCTTTGAAGAAGAAGGTGGCTCAATCAGACATTGGTAAGGGTAAAGTTATTGCAGCACCAGTTTTGAAGTTTAAAAGTGTAGAAGAACATATTGCTTATGATGAAGAGTATACAAGAGGCATACAAGCTGAAGAGGAAGCAGTTGCAGAGAAACAAAAGCAAGAAGAGGAGGAGGCTACTCAGAAATGGTTAGCTAAATGGAATGAAACACAAAACTATCTTCAAGCTTCTAATAACATACATGATGAGTATACTACTCAAGAATGGGCATTGTTATCTGTTGATGAAAGAGCTAGAATCTTGGGTGAATGGGCAAGGAGGATCAGTAAGGAAAAGAAGCAAGTTAAAAGGAAGAAACCTCCTACAAAAGGTGAGATGAGGAATGTACTGATGAAGATTATTAAGAATTCAGGCATACATATTTCTGAAAATCTTAGTAAATGTTCATTTGAGAGAATTCATGAACTTTATCTTATGTGTATGAGGATTAATAATGATGATTTTATTCTAATGAATTCTGAAAGAGAAGAAGAGTGGATCAAAAGTAGACAAAAGAGAAAATCTGAGAATCAGGAGACATCTGGTTCTAAAAGAATGAAAGAAGTGAATGAAGATGGTAATCAAATTATTTCTTATACATTTGAGCTTAATGGAAGTGAAGGATGTTGGAAAATTCAAAGAGTCATTAATGAAGTTTCTGAGTTTGAGAAATTTTCACAGATGCTTCAATATCTGGATAGAGATGATTTGATGAATCTTTGGAAGCTTTACAAGAATAAATTTGGTGATGTACGTCCAGATGACTATCATGAGAGAATGGTTTATCATAACTTGAAGATCTTGTTTGAACCTTGTTGGATATTAGTTTTCACATACACATCAAACCATAACAACAAGGTGGCGAATAAGTGGAATTCTAGAGAGAGAAAGTTAGAGGTTTAGGGAACTTTAGTGAGAGAAAGAAAATTCTTATTATGAGCTCCAACTCTCTACCTTGGGAGGTAGAGAGTATTTATAGTCTTACATAAATCGCCACACATCGGGCTGTGGATCAGGCATACAATGGGTAAAGACCCGTCCGTCCTCCACGGTGTTACTTAACTAAATACTACTTAGCATAAAAGAACTACGACTACGAGCTTTCTAACGATTACATATACTTGAGGTGACCGACTCTTTAATACCTGGAATTTCTAATTCCTAACAATCTCCCCCTAAGGGAGGTCACCTCAATCATGTACTAAAATTACATTGAATACAAACAGATATTACATTAGAAATTGATCTTGCATTCTTGATGTAGTGCTTTGCTTCGAAGCTCGTAGTCATTGATTCTTCACATTGCATGTTTGGTTACTCCAGGTGGAGGTCATTTACAGATCCACGTGATAATAAATATGAGCCAGCTTTTGAGATCTTCAGCAATCAAGAATTTTTGAGACATCCATTATGGTGTTGTGACATTGGGACCGACATGCTCACATTCTGGATCATGATATCTTCTCATCAGAGTTGCGGAAGCTTTAGTTGATTCATGATATTGGCAGCAGCGTAGCAGAAGCATGGAGTGAAAATATCAGAGTCATTGATGCACTAATCATGATTTCTTTTGAGTTGAATGTGTTAAGTGAGCATGCGGTTATGGATTGACCGCTTCATTCTGATCAGCTGCAAACGTCGGGCGTACCTGCATACAACAGTTAGCAATAAATCGCACGAAAGTGTCTTTGATCACTTTCGTTGAATTGAGGTACACGGCCCATGGTTCCCCGTTGATCAGTACAAGTACTGCCTGTGATCAGGTAAAATTCCGAAGAATTTCCTTGACAGGGTTTTTCGCAGCTGCTCTAGCTGTTCTCAAACCGGAACGTCTCAAAGAAGACAACACGGAGTGAGTGAACCAGCGAATTTTAAGTCCACTGATTGATGAAAAGAGATTTGAAAAATAATCGTGTATTGCTCAATAAAAAATTGTTTTTTGCAATACAACGAAGGTTTTATTGAAAATCAATTATCAATCATAAAAACACCTTTTGGTTTCAAAAATGAGTACACGGTCGATGTGCTAAAGAAAAGAGTTGTTAAGCACAAAGACCGGTTTTTCAAAGGTATCCGTCAATCCATATCCTGAACCAGGATTGATTCAAGAGATTGAATCGCCCCATTGTTTCTGTTCAGTTGTCACATGGTTGATCTATATAATAGATGTCACATGCCACCTACCAGGAGCTTGTTTGATGATGGCTCCAGAAGGCTTTCCATCTTCATTGTGAATATGATAACACATCACTCAGATGTTCTGGCAATACCACAAGGATAATGCGTAGGACTCAAGATATAATCTCTCTTTCCACATTGTGTGAAACAGAGAGTCTTCATTGAAAGTGTCCTAATGAGATTTATTGATGATCTCGTGGCTCTAGACTCAATTTGTGCATATTTGGATCCTGTGCTGGAGACTAGGGAGAGGGTCTCCTTCTTCAATATCAACAATCTCTAAGAGAAAGTCGATAGATATGTCGGTTCCCCGTGAGAATGAAACAAGTCCTTTTAAGAGGAGCTTGAGTGGTTTGGAAGGTTGAAGTGCAGTGCGTCACTGGGTCCATGACTTCTTGTCTTCAATACCGATGTTACCATCAGTAGCGTATGAATTGAACCCGGTTTCTGCCCTAAGGTTGAATAAATGGAGGGCTATTTGTTTTCACCCTTTTCTCATTCAATTCTTTTTAATTCTTCAACCCCTTCAGTGCTTACCGAGACTTCATTGCAAGAACCTTGTTGGGTTTGTTCCAGTACTTGTTCTGTCTCAGTCCGCACACTTCCCATATCTCACTTTTCTCCTTTTATCATCATACCTAAGGACTTCTACACTAACTAGTGGATTGTCCCTGGGTAGATCCCTCCGGTTCTGGCGGATCATGGGAACCAATACCTAACCTTATCATCCTTATATCACCGTACATAAAGTAAAGTTGGTCGGTCTATTTGGTATTGTTCATCTGCCATTGGAACCAATTGAAAACCATTTGAAAATCAATCCAGATACTTGTGATATATTATCAAAACATTTTGTACCTGAATTGTTTTTGATATTTTTAGAATACGTGCTCCCCCTCAACATGTGCATGAATTGTTTGAAATCGTTTTGCACACGGAGGCAAGAGGAATAATTTACTTCTTTGATTACCATTTTCTAAAAGATATCAACATCACTTCCTTGATCAAATCAAGTAGATAAAGCATTTCCAGGAAGGATGAGGTTTCCATAAATTTGCTCCCCCTCAATATGTGCCTCGAGGTTTGAAAAAAAAAATTGCACATACTAGAGGGAACCTGCACATTGAGATAAATGATCACGTTTCAAATCATAGGTTTAAGATAGATGCTCCCCCTCAGCATGTGTATTGAAAATTTGAAATCGTTTGTCACATGTGAGAAGGACAGCATGTACATCCTTATAAAACCATTTACCGAATAATCAGTTTAAATCCAATTTAAATCACACATTCTCCCCCGATCACAATTATCAAATCATTTGAGATTTGTGATCTCTTATAGATTTAAATTGATTTTGAAAGCTTTTAAGGAGAATTGTGACTTGATTATGAAAGCGTCTTAACTGATAAGGATCGAATTTTAAGACTTTAAACTCCATTGATAATACATGCATGTACATCTTTTGAAAACAATTTAATGCCAAATAACTTTTTAATTTGATTGAAATCATTCTCCCCCTCAATCAATGACATAGGTTGTTGATTGAGAAATAGAGATTTTGACAAATAAGTCCTGATGATTATCAAAAATAGAGACCGAGTTATTTTTCAAAGCAGTTAGTTTTCAGCAGATAAATGTTTATAGAATCAGAGCATGGAATTAAAATATGGTAAAGCATGGCTCTGTTCTTTCTTTGAAAAAAGGGTTACTGCCTGAAATGACAATAAACCATTTCTTTCTCTTTCTCCCAATTTTTTTTTTTTTTAAATTCGAACAACATCTAAAGTCCCGTGTCATTCTTTGAATGACAACATCAAGACCGTAGATGTTATCGAACCGAGAAAAACATGACAAAAATGCCAATATTTTTTGAAGAATTTTCGAATTTTTCAAATTTTTATGGATTTTAAAAGTTTTATAATTTTCTATTTTGTTTTTCGAATAAATATTTACAAGAAATAGATGAAGATAGACCTTTACTCCTCGTCTTCCTCCTGAAGACGTTTGAGTGTTTCTGGTTGAAGGCTTTTCAAGCCAAGACGTGGAAGAATAAACTCAAAACGTTCTCTTGGAAGAGCTTTGGTGAAGATGTCAGCTAACTGGTATTCAGACCTCACAAAATAGAGTTCCACCACACCTTTTTCTACTTGTTCCCTGATGAAATGATGTCGAATGTCGATATGCTTTGCTCTTGAGTGTTGAACATTGTTGCATGAGAGAGCAATAGCACTTTTATTATCACAGTACAGAGGGATTTTGTTGAATACAAAGCCATAGTCAGATAGTTGAGATCTCATCCATAAGATTTGAGCACAACAGGATGACATGGCTATGTATTCAGCCTCTGTTGAGGAAATAGAAGTGCTCATTTGCTTCTTTTAAGACCAGCTCACAAGCTTATCACCCAAAAACTGAGCACCTCCAGACGTACTTCGACGAGTATCTTGACAACCTGCATGATCAGCATCTGCATAGGCCGTTAGTGACATACCGGTGTCCTTCGGGTACCAAAGACCCATATTGATGGTTCCTTGGAGATACCGAAAGACCCTTTTAACCGCTTCAAGGTGCTTTTTAGTAGGCTTAGCCTGGTATCTAGCACACATGCAAACAGCGAACAAAATGTCTGGTCTACTAGCAGTGAGGTACATCAGGGATCCAATCATACTTCGATATTTTGTTTGGTCAATCATGATCCCTGAGTGGTCCTCATCTAGTTTGGTTCGGTCAATCATGGGGGTGTCAACAGGGTCACTTGAATCAAATCCAAATTTCATTAAGATCTCTGTTGCATATTTAGATTGATTTATGAAAATGCCTCCGGGACTTTGTGAAATTTGTAATCCCAAGAAAAATGACATTTGTCCCATCATTGACATTTGAAATTTTGAACTCATTTCATTCGAAAAACGATCACATTCCATTGGGTCTGTCGAGGCAAAAATGATATCATCAACATAAATTTGAACATGAATTAAATGTTTGCCTGACTTTCTGGTGAACAATTTAGGATCAACTGCTCCTTTGCTGAATCCGGTTGATAGAAGAAACTTTGATAGTGTATCATACCATGCCCTTGGAGCTTGCTTTAAACCGTACAGAACCTTCTTCAAACGATAAACGTGAGTAGGATGCTCTTGATTCACAAATCCTTCAGGTTGGCTGACGTAGATGACTTCTTTAAGATCTCCGTTCAGAAATGTCGTCTTCACATCCATCTGATAGACTACCATGTTCTTACTAGCAGCATTAGCCAGAAAGATTCTGATTGCCTCGATTCGAGCAACTGGAGCAAAGGATTCTTCAAAGTCAATACCCTCCTCTTGACGGTATCCTTTAGCAACTAATCGAGCCATGTTCTTCAACACATCACCATGCTCATCAAGTTTCACTTTGAAGATCCATTTAAGAGCAATAATCATAGCACAGTCTGGAGCAGGTACTAACTCCCATACATCAAGTCGATCAAACTCATGAATTTCATCTTGCATGGCATTGAACCAGCTATCTTCATTCATGGCGGTTTTAACATCTTTTGGTTCGATCTTAGATAGTACGGAGTTGAAGAAGCACCATAAGGCATCGGTTGCAAGTTGTTTCCGGGTTGATACAGGACGAGAGGGATTTCCAATGATGTTGTCTAATGGATGATCGTGAGTCCATTTTCTGAGGTGTTCATGTGGCAGTTGTTGAGGAACTGAGGTAGCTGAGTCGATGTCTCCTGAAGAGGATGGTTCAGATGATGATTCAGGAGCAAATATGTTTTCAAATGGAGCATCTTCAGGAGTAGCAAAGGGAATAACTTCATCATTGATGCCAGAAACATTTCCATGATGTACATTTGAAGAATGATGATTTGTTGATGAGACTGAGGGATCAGCAGCAGGTGCTTCTTGACTTAAAGATATTGAGACTGAGGGATTGACTTCATTCATAGGAATATGAGCATCCTCTGTTGTAGGGATCAACACCTCATTAGTAATTGAATCATACAGTTCATCAAACATAGGATCAAACAATTTCTTTAAATCATCTTCAGATGGAGGTACATATGGAGTTTCTTGAGAAGAGTTTGGAACAAGGGATGAACCAATGGGACTGTTTTGAAGTGCGGGTCCTGAGCTGGAGTGTCCAGGAGCCATTTGACCGGTCAGCTCATCAAACGTAACGTGAATTGTTTCCATGATACTTCGGGTTCTTCTGTTGTAGATTCGGTATCCCTTTTCGGGTTCTTCTGTTTGGTGCATATCCTACAAATACTCCAATGTCAGCTTTAGCCCTAAGTTTCCCTAAGTCTTGACCCTCATTAGTTGGATAACACAATGCACCAAACACACGAAGGAAAGAGAGATTAGGTTTTCTGTTGTGGACAAGTTCATATGGAGTTTTTCCATGTACAGTGTGAATCAGGGAACGATTTTGTGTGTAGCATGCAGTGGCAATTGCTTCAGCCCAGAGAAACATTGAACCTTTGAGTAAATCAGCATTGTTCTAGCGGCTTCAACAAGAGTTCGATTTCGTCTTTCAACTACACCGTTCTGTTGAGGAGTTCGTGGAACACTTCTTTGATGGCTGATTCCAACGCTTTCATAGAATTCACTAAGTTGTTTGTTGACAAACTCAGTTCCATTGTCTGTTCTGATAATTCTGACGGTTTTGTTAAGTCGAACCTGCAGCTGTTTGATGAGTTTGATGATGATATCAGGAGTTTCATCCTTTGTCCTTAAGAACTTGACCCAGGTGAATCTAGAGTAATCATCAACCACAACTAACACATATTTCTTCCCAAAGATATTCTGCACCCTCATTGGTCCACATAAATCCATATGAATCATATGAAGAACTTCTGTGACAGAGTTAGTAGGTTTGGGTTTGTGGGCAAACTTTTTACTTTTACCCAATTGGCATGCTGAACAAAGATGATCCTTTTCATACTTTAGTCTAGGTAAGCCTACAACTAAGTCCTTTCTGGAAAGATCGTTGATGGTGCCGAAGTTCAAGTGATTGAGACGACGATGCCATAACCATGACTTTGTTTTTGAAGCCTTTGATAACAAGCAGATTGGAGAAGCCCTCATCATGTCATCGATAGAGATGGTGTAAAGATTTGAGCCACGAGTTCCTTTTAACAGTTCCTTACCATTAAGATCTCTAACAAAGCAGGTATGTTTTCTGAATGCTACTTCTAGATCAGAATCACAGAATTGACCAATAGAGAACAGATTATGACCCAACCCTTCCACATAGTAAACTCTAGAGATGACACTATCACCAACAACATAATCTCCATAACCCATAATAGCACCGAAATGATCATTACCAAATCTAACAGTCCCGATGAATTTGCTCATAAAGTTCATGAGCCACGACCGGTCTCCAGTCATATGCTTGGAATAGCCTGAGTCCAGGTACCACAGAACGATTTGAACGATCTACAGTTGAACACAGACAAGAATGGATAACTGGATAATTGGGATCCCCATGCAAGAATGGGTTCCATTTGGTTAGTAACATTGTTTGGAACACCCACATTAGAAATAGAAGCATTCATATCAGAAAGTGAGGCAATGGAATCATTGTGAATAGATGCAGTACTAGTGTCTGTATTAGCCCTGTTCACAGTGTGATCACTTCTTAAGGGAATAGTTCTACCAGTAGGCATCCATTTTCTAGTGGGCATTATCTGATTAGTCTTATGACCAACAGGTATCCAATAAAAGCCTATTTTACTGAATGTTCTTCCTGTGGGTTTCCACTGTTTTCTAACTTTCTTTCGTTTTTGCCTTTTAGCCTTCTTAGCATGAATTCTTGCATTAACAATATTAACTGGACAATTAACATCATTAGGCAGAACATTAACACCACATTCATGATTAGAAACAGAATTCAAGCAGACACCAGTACAAGGTTTGCAAATAGTATCGGAATTCGAATTAATTACAGTACGCCTATGGCTAATACTAGAATCAACATGATTCGTTTTATTCAATTCAAGCTTAAAGTTCCTAGATTGTTCTTTTACTCTCTTCCAGTGCACATTCTTAGCTTGAGAGGTCCTATCATTCCTTGTATTGTCTTGAGACTTTGACCTGCTCCGTTTAATGTCACTGATTACTCCTGTAGAGGGAATGGGAACATTAGTTGGTTTAACTACTCTTTGCATCACCTGTTTAGATGTGTTGGGGGTCTGAACTACATGCAGGTGCACTAAGGTTCACTTTCTTAAAACAAGAGGTACTGAGATTTGTATTCCTAGAAGGCACACTTGAGTTCTCTTTCTTAGCATTGACAGATCTTGAATCTGAACTACTTAAAGGCACACTACGGTTCACATTCAAAACATTGGGAATCGAATGCATATCATACTTGGCATTAGGCATCGAGCATGGAATCAAAGGATTAACTCTCTCACCTAATGACTTTGGGCATATTGTGATCAAGCATTCTAAGATTTCTTGAGATCGTTTGGCATATAAGCATGCATGTCCAATTGCATTATCATGAGGTTTCTCTAGCTTATCCTCTTCAACAATCTCACGCAGACATTCTAAGCAATCCTTAAGAGATGAGAAGTATGTTTGAATAGCAAGTTTGTTGTTCCTTAGATGAGGAGGGACATATGTCACAGACAAAGCATATTTATTACAAGAGTGAACCTTTGATACAACATTCTCCCCATTGGTCATTGGCATTTTCCTTTTTACCTGACTCTTCAGATTCTCAATTTCCTTTTGCAATGAAGCTATTTGTTCGTTATTTTTGTTACGAGTGACTTTAATTGATTCAAATAACTCATTGAAATGACATTTAACCTTTTCATTTTCTTCTAGAAAACTTTCGTTTTCCTTTTGTAAAGCATTTACTAGGTTTTGAAGATGAAACGTTTGAGAATTCTGAGAATCTAAAGGAGGAGGCATTTGGGAGCCTGTCATATTGTTCGTTTGACCCTTTAATTGAGAGATTTGGGCTTTCAACTTTCTGATCGTGTTGCACTAAGCTTGAATCTGTTCATCTCGTTTGTTAATTTGAAAAACTGCATCAAACTCTGGAGCATCTGAAGATGTCTTGATATTTGAAGTTTTGACATTTTCTTTAAGATGTTGATATTTTAGTTGTAAATTAAAATGCTCAACTTCTAGTTTAGAAAAATGTTTAACCAAATTGTCGTGATCATCCAGTTCAATTTTCTCGTTTAGTTTAGAATTAGATTTTTCAAGCTCAATGACACGATCATGGGAGACTTTCAGGGCAACAGATAGTTCATGAAATTTGGAAGCATTAATAGAGCAATTTGAAGCAGTGAAAAAAATATCTTGAGCAACACATTCAGTAATAAGAGTCTCATTTAAGGTATGTAAGTTCTTCCTCTCAATCTCATTATATTTTAGTTCACGCTCATAATCACTAACTTCAACTATCATTGCATCAAATTCCTTTTCCATTCCCTTGATATCAGTTTCTATCCCCTTTTTAAGACTCTCAAAGTGCTCTTTCAGAAGTTTAAAGAAAGGCATGACCTCAGTTAAATAACATTCTTTCATTTGCTCAAAACCCCTTTCTCCTTCCGTTATACCAGTGGGTGTGATCCTTTTCTTGCAAGTTTTCTCAAAATCAACAAATAGTTGAAATATAACATATTGGCTAATTAAGGTCTTGCTTTTAGTGGCAATTGTTCTAGGAACAAGATGCATTGGTGTATTAGGAGGATACACAGTCGCTCTAGGAATTTTCCATAGGGGAGGGTTTGTTTCAACAATATTTTCAGCTTTCTGCTTATCTAAATCCTTTTTCCAGAAAACTTGTTCGGGAGTCAACAATGTCTGATGCTTAAACATGTTCAAGGAAATTCAGTTTTCCTTCTTGTAGTGATGGGGAGTGATAATTATTTTTTTCTCTTTGTATTTAGGATCATCTAATTTTTTGTTCATCCTTTCCCTAGTGACTTCATCTGATTTCTTATCTTCCTCAGTGCACTCAATGCAACTAGGTTTTTTTCTAGGTTTAAGAATCTCATTGCCATCATAGATCACACTTTGAGCTGCTTTTGCTATCTTTCCGTACTCAGGGTTGGGTTTATCTATAATGGGAACACTATGCTTATCGCTTAGAACTCTATGTTTAGTGACCATGTGAGCAGTCTGAATGGTGTTTCCTTGTATATACAACTTGTTTTCAAGCTTGTTTTTCAAAGTTTTCAGATTAGAAAAGTCTCTCAAGAGTTTTGATTCCTTTGCATTAAATTCTTGCTTAAGCATTTTCACATTTTCTTGAAGTTCTTGTTTTTTCTTAGCTATTTTAGAAAGTTTTTCTTGCAAGGAATTTAATTCTTGTTTCAATACTTCTTCTCTAAAATTACTTTTTCTAATGACTGTATGCACTTGGTCATCCATTTCCTGCTCACGAGTGGTCAACTCAAATTTTGCACGTTGTTCATAAATAGCAACACGTTCTTTATAGGCATTTAGTTCAGAAATTACAAAATCATCAGGGGCACATGCAGTGTATTCATAAAAAACAAAGTCATTGTTGACTGCAGAAGATGCATCACTTGGTACACCTTCACTTTCACTTTGTTTCATGTATTGATCATATGGGATAATGTTGATATTCCCCATATTTTCAATATTTGATTCAAAAGTTTCAGTTGATTGTACTTTGTCATGCATCTGTTGCACATCAGCATTATCGTATAGTTTTAATACCTCTGAGATGAGTTTGTCTTGGGATGGGCCAGCAAGTGGTGAAGAAGAGACCTTGGGAGAAACCATTGGAGAGATGCTAGCCATAAAAATTGTGTGTGCCGTAGGTCCATCATCCACATCAGAGTCGTATGCATCACAATCAGCGACTTGAAAGGCATTCTGATGATTGTGACCTATCTCCTGAATAGGCTGCTCATCCACATCTGCATCATAGGTCTTGGCATTGCCCTCAGCTAGAAACAGCAATTCCTCTTCATCCAAAGCAGCACCATTGTCCTGAGCTTGTACAAGCAGCATCTTATCTCTGAAGTAATCAGCATTCTGTGGACGCTTTGGAGATGTGCAGTTTCTTGCAATGTGTCCCTCACCACCACAGTTATAACATTTGATCGGCTTAGCTTGACCTTGGTTACCATTCCTTCCTCGAGTCTGGTTGCCAACATAACCTCTACCAGCTCCACCTCTTCCCTGATCATACTGTCTTTCCTGAACTGGTTGCACCACGATCCTTCCATCTTTAACAGTGGCTTGATTGTGTGGGTTAGATGCTGTTCTGAGGTTGTTGTTGGTTTGTGGGAGAGAATTCATGTTTTGACTAATCAGAAGAGCTAGTTGATTAATGAAGTTACCCACGTGTGCATCATCATCAGCTTGTTTGAACATAGGATCAGGAATGAGTTTGTGATTACCATTACCCAAGGGTATGACTTGTGATGCTTTGGTTGTGATTCCGATGTTTGAGTAGAAGGCAGTTGAGTCATTAGACGAGCTTGTCTCTCCCTGGTTGGTTTTGAACTGATTGAGAATCAATTTTTCAAACATAGCATGTCTCTCATTCTGAAGGAGGAAGGCATAGAGTTGCTCATAGTTTGTATTCTTCAATCCTTTAGTGAGCTTCACAGCGGTGACAAACTTGTGCCATTCGGGATTCATGTTGTTCACAAATTTTGAGTTCAGCTGAATGTTAGGCATAGTCATTCTGATGTTCCTCATGTCATTCACCAGCTTATGAAATCTCACATAGTACTCATAGACATTCTCATCTGGCTTCATCTTGAAGTGTTCAAATTCGTCATAGAGTTGGGATTCTCTGTCTTCCATAGTTAATTCTGAACCTGAGAGAAGCATCTTAACATTATCCCAAACTGCCTTTGCATCGGTGTTGTGATTGATCAGCTTGTAGATGTCTTTAGGAAGACCTTGAAGAACAATGTTTGAAGCTCTGATATATGCATCGAATCTCTTTTTCTCCTTATCATCAAGCTCATCATACATTTTAGGTTTGTCCATTCCGTAAATAGGAGTTCCATCTTCATTAGTATCAAGTATGTCTCTAGTCGTCTCAACTCGATATGGTCCTTCATCAATGGATTTGAGAATGTTGACACCATTTTCCTTTCCAAGGCAGTATAATCTGATTCGTTGAGCCCAAGAATCGTAGTCAGTTCTGTCAAGCATGGGTGGACGAGTATCTGAGCCAGCAGCTTGAACATCCTCGGCAACAGTGGAGATGATAGTAGGAACGTTGGTAGACATGTTAACAGATAATACGGGATTTTATAACTCTATGATTAAACCGAGAAATAGATTCTTTCACGGGATTTTACTAAATCAAGAGAAAACCGTAAACAATCGCCCAAGTCGCTAGAAGATAATGCACCAAGTCGCTAACACCTAATTCGTTACACCACTAAGTCGCTAGAGTCCCAAGTCGCTAGACAAATGCAAGTCGCTAAGTAGTAACTCGCTATGCTTCAAGTCGCTAGCAAAATTTTGGCAGCAATTCGCTACTCAAGTCGCTAAAGATACAAGTCGCTAAAGAGCAACTCGCTACAGACCAAGTCGCTACCACTAAGTCGCTACCTGTGGTGGAAAGTCCACTACTTGTACTTTAAGTCGCTAGTTCTAAGTCGCTAGATCTAAAACTGTAACTCGCTACAAATTTGTAAAGCAAGTCGCTACGAAGAAAGTATTCCGTGTGTTAAGTCGCTAGCAAGAAAAAACCACATAAACATCACTTTTCAATCCAAAAACAACCCAACCAAGATGATTCAAGCTTACCAAATGAAAACCTAAACACTTGTGATGATTCTAAACATAAAAGTACTAACAAAATCCAATCTTTAACACAAGAAATCAACCAAATGATGCACAAACCACTAAACTTTTTCAAACTCAAGAACCACCTAAAAACCACTAGAAATCCAAAGATGTGCAAGATATGATCTAACCATGGCTCTTGATACCAATTGTTGGATATTAGTTTTCACATACACATCAAACCATAACAACAAGGTGGCGAATAAGTGGAATTCTAGAGAGAGAAAGTTAGAGGTTTAGGGAACTTTAGTGAGAGAAAGAAAATTCTTAATATGAGCTCCAACTCTCTACCTTGGGAGGTAGAGAGTATTTATAGTCTTACATAAATCGCCACACATCGGGCTGTGGATCAGGCATACAATGGGTAAAGACCCGTCAGTCCTCCACGGTGTTACTTAACTAAATACTACTTAGCATAAAAGAACTACGACTACGAGCTTTCTAACGATTACATATACTTGAGGTGACCGACTCTTTAATACCTGGAATTTCTAATTCCTAACAAACCTACTCATGATGAACCTGAATGGAAAGGAGTTTACAATGGTCATGTTACAAGATGGTTTTTATATCAATCTTGTGGAGTTCATGTGCTAACTGTGTCTGGAGAAGTTATTCATATGCTTGTAGAAGGTGATTATCCTAAATTGAATAATTATCCAGGATTTATTACTCAGATGGTGAAGCCTGGTGATTTAAAGATGCTGAAGCCCTATGATGATCAAGCATACAGTTTGTTGCTGAAGTATGATCAAATTCTTAAAACTGGTAAGTGTTTGGATACATCCTCCAATTCAAGTGTTTTGAGCTTAAAGGAAACTTGAGAATTTTGTTTGAATGTATCAAGTTTAGGGGAGGATTGTTGGGTTTTAGGTTCCTCAGATCATGAATTAATCTAAGTGTTGGAACCTCGGACAGAGTTAATGAAACCACGGACAGAAGAATGAATCCACTGCTGATGTGAAACCGCGACTAGTAGTAATATAGAACCACTGCTAATGTATTGTAAGCACTGCTAGTTTTGTATAGTCGGTTTAATATTTTGTATTAGATAAATATGGAAAAGATATTTATCTTGTAGGTTACGTATTGTATTGTGTAAAGGACTCCTTAGCCTATAAAAGGAGGTCCTAGGTTAGATTAGATATACGTATGTTTTGCTATATCTAAGGTCGATACACTTCAAGGTTGTAAAACCCTAATACTGGTTAGCGTATTCGTATTAATAATAATATTGAGGTGTTGAATGTTTATTGTTCTTCTTCTTAAGATTAAGTATTAAATTCCGCTTAATACTTAATAAGTCTTTGTTAAGTCAGTTTCTATAAAGGATCGTTTGCTCAACTGGGATCAACAAAACACCTCTGTTAGTTCACTTCGGGTTTCCTGTCCAAGCATTAGAGCTTTTTGTAGGATATTGATAAGGTTTTAAAAGGTACCATTTTGAGGGGTCGTTTAAGTCCTTATTTGATCACTTTTGTATCCGTTATTGCTTAATATCGTTCCTTTTCACTTTTTAGGTCTCTTGAAGGCAAAATGCTGGAATGGCACTTATTTGGACGAAAAGGCGCGAATATATGAAGAAAATGGCCAAAGTCAAAATCGAGACACTCACAGTTGCTGAAACTTGAAGGCGACGGCGTCAGGTGTTAATGGCGACGCCGTCCCAAAATTATTGTGACGGTCCAGAACCCAAAACTCGTATTTTCAAGTGACGACGTCTAGTTGTAAAATAGTAGGCCGTCGCTACTCAGACGGCCTAGATGCAATCCAGACGACGTCAGAAGCTGAAGAGGACGGCGTCACGGACATAAGGTGACGCCGTCGCAAGGTTAACGTGGCCAAGACGAAACCCTAATGACGGCGACACGACGGCGTCACTAAACATAAGGTGACGCCGTCGCAATTGTAATCTTATATATAGAATCCGAATTTTTCAGTCTTTGTGTGGAGAGTCTTTGGAGGAAAAACCTAAAACCGAACCTACGGTGTCTTGTACAGTATTTTAGGGTTTTAAACCCTATCTTACATCAAGATAAGTCTTTACTTCATTAATTCAATTATGTCTTTGATTATTTGTGTGTATGCTTGCATGTTTTCCATGTCCGGCTAATTTACTTGTGTGTTTGCTTAGGAAGTATGAAACTTAATTATTGAATATTGATTGGTTGTTTCTTATCTTAGTTGATTAATGATCTAGTAATGCGATAGGTCATTCGTTGTGTACTTAATGCTTGATTCATCTTTGTGAACCTTAGAATATAATTACCTGAGTAGTTGTAGGCTAAACCATCCAAAGAGCGCTTTAGAGTAGGAGTTTATCATCCCTAGTGGGTTTGTAGACGAGACCCTTTGGTAAGTTCAAAGAGTTAGGGAGAAACGCATACCCTACAACTTTAGACACACAACGCTACTAAGAATAAGACGTGACACTCAACCACCAATAGGAGATAATTAAGGAGTAATACAAACTAAGTAAACACATCTTTAAACTATCATACGAGCACACATTAATTAGACATAGATTCCTACAACCTTAGTTTAGATAATTAGATAATAGTAGAGTAATCGGTAGAAATACCAACCCGCCAAATCCAATACCCGAGATTCGTACCTTTCCATTTCATAAAACATAAAAAGATAAAAAAATAATCTTCCTCAACCTTAACCTTAGCGTAGTAACTCCTTACTAGCATTCCTATTCCCCTAGAGAACGATATCAATACCCGTGGCTTACCCTAATTACTACACTACAACGATTAGGTTCACTGCCTAGGGTGTTATAAAACTTGCTCGAAGAAAAGGAAGTTTCCTTGACCCCGAACGACGCGTGTAGCGTTATCAAGTTTTTGGCGCCACTGCCGGGGAATAGAA
Source organism: Chrysanthemum seticuspe (assembly GCA_019973895.1). Classification (NCBI taxonomy): domain Eukaryota; kingdom Viridiplantae; phylum Streptophyta; class Magnoliopsida; order Asterales; family Asteraceae; genus Chrysanthemum; species Chrysanthemum seticuspe. The sequence goes on along the minus strand of BPTQ01000006.1, from coordinate 128,009,668 downwards.
TAGCTAGTTAGTAGTCCACATCGTTTAGGTTCTTTGCTTGATTCCTATCAAGTAAACTTTTTTCTTATTTTTAGCTTTCTCTTAGTCTATCCCCCTTCTTCGTAACTTTTGTTCGTAACCCCATCACTTTTCATCATGGAAGGTGATAACCCACCACCAATTGACCCGCCAAGAGCCCGTACTCTTGGTGAATACTCGAGACCAAGCCACCTAGGCTATAGGAACACCATTGAGCTTCCCGACCAAGCCCAAACTACGGCCCTGCGATCCGACACCATCCGGTTGGTGCAAAACGGATGTGCATTCCATGGACTTCATTCCGAAGATCCAAATCAGCATCTGAGGGATTTCCTCAAAATCGTCGATTCCATCGACCTTAATGCTACTACTTGGGAGACCACGCGCCTGCGTCTCTTCCAATTCTCTCTACGGGACCAAGCTAGTAATTGGCTTGAGCGACTTCCCACCGGCTCCATCTCAAGTTGGGATGATCTTACTTCTCGTTTCCTTGCTCAATTTTTCCCACCGGGGAGAACCACTAAGCTTAGGAATGACATCTTGATGTTCCAACAACGTCAAGGTGAATCTCTCTACGAAGCATGGACCCGATTCAAGGACTTACTTCATAAAGTCCCTCATCACGGCATTGATCTTTGGCTCCAAGTCCAAATCTAGTTACGGCACTACTCCCTGAAATAGAATCCGAATTTTTCAGTCTTTGTGTGGAGAGTCTTTGGAGGAAAAACCTAAAACCGAACCTACGGTGTCTTGTACAGTATTTTAGGGTTTTAAACCCTATCTTACATCAAGATAAGTCTTTACTTCATTAATTCAATTATGTCTTTGATTATTTGTGTGTATGCTTGCATGTTTTCCATGTCCGGCTAATTTACTTGTGTGTTTGCTTAGGAAGTATGAAACTTAATTATTGAATATTGATTGGTTGTTTCTTATCTTAGTTGATTAATGATCTAGTAATGCGATAGGTCATTCGTTGTGTACTTAATGCTTGATTCATCTTTGTGAACCTTAGAATATAATTACCTGAGTAGTTGTAGGCTAAACCATCCAAAGAGCGCTTTAGAGTAGGAGTTTATCATCCCTAGTGGGTTTGTAGACGAGACCCTTTGGTAAGTTCAAAGAGTTAGGGAGAAACGCATACCCTACAACTTTAGACACACAACGCTACTAAGAATAAGACGTGACACTCAACCACCAATAGGAGATAATTAAGGAGTAATACAAACTAAGTAAACACATCTTTAAACTATCATACGAGCACACATTAATTAGACATAGATTCCTACAACCTTAGTTTAGATAATTAGATAATAGTAGAGTAATCGGTAGAAATACCAACCCGCCAAATCCAATACCCGAGATTCGTACCTTTCCATTTCATAAAACATAAAAAGATAAAAAAATAATCTTCCTCAACCTTAACCTTAGCGTAGTAACTCCTTACTAGCATTCCTATTCCCCTAGAGAACGATATCAATACCCGTGGCTTACCCTAATTACTACACTACAACGATTAGGTTCACTGCCTAGGGTGTTATAAAACTTGCTCGAAGAAAAGGAAGTTTCCTTGACCCCGAACGACGCGTGTAGCGTTATCAAGTTTTTGGCGCCACTGCCGGGGAATAGAATAGCTAGTTAGTAGTCCACATCGTTTAGGTTCTTTGCTTGATTCCTATCAAGTAAACTTTTTTCTTATTTTTAGCTTTCTCTTAGTCTATCCCCCTTCTTCGTAACTTTTGTTCGTAACCCCATCACTTTTCATCATGGAAGGTGATAACCCACCACCAATTGACCCGCCAAGAGCCCGTACTCTTGGTGAATACTCGAGACCAAGCCACCTAGGCTATAGGAACACCATTGAGCTTCCCGACCAAGCCCAAACTATGGCCCTACGATCCGACACCATCCGGTTGGTGCAAAACAGATGTGCATTCCATGGACTTCGTTCCGAAGATCCAAATCAGCATCTGAGGGATTTCCTCAAAATCGTCGATTCCATCGACCTTGATGCTACTACTCGGGAGACCACGCGCCTGCGTCTCTTCCAATTCTCTCTACGGGACCAAGCTAGTAATTGGCTTGAGCGACTTCCCGCCGGCTCCATCTCAAGTTGGGATGATCTTACCTCTCGTTTCCTTGCTCAATTTTTCCCACCGGGGAGAACCACTAAGCTTAGGAATGACATCTTGATGTTCCAACAACGTCAAAGTGAATCTCTCTACGAAGCATGGACCCCGATTCAAGGACTTACTTCATAAAGTCCCTCATCACGGCATTGATCTTTGGCTCCAAGTCCAAATCTTTTATGATCATGTCAACTTCCCCACTAAGCGATCCATTGACCAAGCGGCCGGTGGAAAACTTAGTGATCTCACCGCGGAAGAATCATGGGAAATAATAGAGGACCTCGCCCTCTATGACAACGAAAGTTGGGATGACCCCCGTGAGCTGCCCAAAACCGTCAAGGCGATCTCCTTGCCTCCTCCCGACCGTAGGATGATCGAACTTGAGGATCAAGTTAGATTCCTCATGAGTTCCTACAAAAATCCTAAGTCCTCACGACAAGTGAATCAAATCACTCTACCTTGTGAGTTATGCAGTGGTCCCCATGACACTCGTGATTGCACAAGGCTCTCCGAACAAGCTTTTGCGGACTACGCCTCCATACGTACCGACGGAGCGGGAGAGAAGTGGTACACTTTCAAACCCGAACAAAACAACTTAGGAAACTCATACAACCCCTCATGGAGAAATCACCCTAACCTTAAGTGGAACCAAAACTCAAGCACACCCCAAAGCTCATCTAGTTCGCCTACTAGGTTCAATTCTTATAATACCGAGAACCCCACTAATCTTGAGGCAATTGCATCTAGATTTTTGTCATCCCAAGAAACTCGATTGAATAAGCTTGAAACCGATTTTAAGCAAAAACAGAGCGAGATGACAACCAAGCTTGATGCCCTCTTAAAAGCCTTCAATGAACGGGAAGTTGGAGCACTCCCAAGTGATACCATAAAGAACCCAAAAGTGAATTCGATTGCATCGACTTCATGTTCTAGTTCACCATGGGAGAGTGCACATCCATGCCCCTCCCATCCAACGGTTCACTCGGTAAATGCTATCAAAAAGGGTTCCAAGCCATCCAAGAGATACCAAGGCCTGGCACCTTTGGTAGAGCCTACTCTTGAGAAACCCGTCAGCCAAGAATCCAAACCTAGTTTAGAGGAGGAGTACAAGGAACTCCATCAAGAAAAACCGATTCTTGAAGTCTTAGCTCATGCACCTTACTATAATGCTTTAAAAGAAAAATATGAGTTAGAACTTAGGCTTGGAAAACATGGGTCCGCTTTTGTGCGAAACAACTTACCTAAGAAGCTAGAAGATCCCGGGCTATTTACTCTTCCGTGTAGACTTGGAACTTCCAAACCACTCGATGCTCTAGCCGATTTAGGATCATGCATCAATCTTGTTCCGTTGTCCCTTCATAGAAGCCTTAACTTAGGTAAAATTGAACCAACGGAAACCATCTTAGGTCTAGCGGACGGTAGTATAGCACGTCCGGTAGGAATAATAAAAGACATGGTAGTACATGTAGGAGAGTTGACTCTTTTGGCCGACTTCCATGTGCTAGACATGAATAAGGACCCGACATGCCCATTACTAGTTGGAAGAGGATTTTTAGCTACCGCTAGTGCCATCATCGATTGTAAGATGTCCAAAATAGTGGTAGGGGAGGGGAGTGCTAGATCCGTTTACGATGTTAAAAAGCATACGTACTACAAGGATGAGGAATTCCCACAAGAGATAGGGTTGGATAGAGAGCCTTCTAGATATGGACCTTGGATTGATAAGAACATCATAGGCCCCCAAAGACCTTTTTACCTAGACAAAGCCTTCGCTAGTGCAGCAACTTTCCAAGAAAAAGAAATGGCTAGGGACATAGAAGTGAACCCGTTCGAGGACGCCTTAGTATTTAGGAAGATGACCGAGTTCCTAGGAAGCTTCCCCGTTAACCTTGTCATGAATAAGTGGATAGTTGAGAAATCTGAACACAAGTGGGATTGGAATAGACCACCTAGTGATGGTAATGGAAAGTGGCACATTAGGATACAAATTTATGATCCCGATGGTGAGATGTTTGAAAAGGCATATTTAACCGAACGTACTACTAGGAACTTGAATGATAAGTTTGATCCTTACGACATTGTTGAGGATAGACTTACGTATATCGGTACGTAGGAGCACGACTATGAGTCTAGCTACAAGACTCTTAAATAAAGAAAAGCGCTTCGTGGGAGGCAACCCATGCTTAATTGTTTGCTTGTTAGTGTCTTATATCTTTTATTAATTGTTTATCCTCATGTTTAAATTTGTAAAAATGCTTTATTTTGTTTTTAACCTCGTCTTAATTGCATATAAAGGTATTTTACATAAAGGATAAGTGTAGGGAGGATTACACACGTTTTCAAAAGAAATGTAAACATGAGAATAACAATTAACTAAAAGATATATTTATTTGTTTGTTCGAGTCAAATGCTTGTATCGAGTCATAATGGATGTTTTGCAGAAATTTTTTCCAGATTCTAAAGATGTAAATTTTCCAGAATTTTTTCCAGAAAATCGCAGACCAGTTTTTGTCAGGATAACCTGACGGCGTCAGGATTGCAACCTGACGGCGTCAGGAAGGAGTAAAAACATCAGATTACTTTTTTCTCGTTTTCTGAGCTACTTATAAATTTTTGGAATTTTCCAGGTCTTAATTTTCTTAGAAATTCTGTAACCATCCATTCCACAAGCATTATATCCTAGTTTAAATCGAGTCTTATATATATTATTACCGCCGATTTTACGCGAAGGTTTCGTTTGTTTTCTTCAAGTGTGCAGGTTTAGTTTGTCAAGAAGAAGTTACATAAGATTGGAAGGAGCTTTTCACGCATAAATTCTTCTTGAAAAGGATTTAACCACCACTTTACACGGATCCTACCGAGCTAATCAGGGGAGTATTAGTTTCTTTCGTTTTTGATTACCTTCTTTTATCATAACTTTGATACTTTCGGGGAACATTGGGGACAATGTTCAGTTTAAGTGTAGGGAGGGAAAATAAAACAGGAACTTTGAAACTATGCTTATCCTTGACTATTTGCTTTGTCCAATTGTGATTGTGTAATAAACCTTGAGAAAATGTCGGTTAGGGTAATTTTGGCACCAAATTTAAAATTTTTATGACATATAGGAGTGGGCCATTAGTCTTAACAAAAGCGTCTCACGGATAGGAAGTTATATGACTAGCACAAAAACCCTTTACCACCCAAATTCCACCAAAATGTGAGGATCGCCCTTAGATTAGTAGGAATTAAAGCATTCATCTTTAATGCTTAGAGTGTGAACCGGTAGTATATTAGATTCTAGAACTTGTTTTGTGATGCATTCCGAGATCGCAAGTGAGACTACACTCGTGTAGTTAGGAATAACTAAATGATAAGAGGCATTAGGATAAACCCTTGTTTGATACCCGTAATATAATTACTTCTTCCACATCGGTTGAGTAATTCCCCCACACCCTTTGCGTTGTACTCATCTTTAGTACACGATATCCCTAGTTAACCCCTCAGAGCCTATCCTTTTCGCGGTTCTCGTGATATTTCGGTTTTTCCGGAATATCAATGAAGAGCATTGTTTACACCCCACCCCCAAATATACACCCAAATCGCCTTAGCCTACCCCTTATGCACTCACTTTTAGTGCAAATTTTTGTTATCACCCCAAACCCTTAGTTCAATTATCTAGTTGCTTGCATAAGTTGCTAAGTCGAGTCATATCCTTTGTATACAGTTTTGGGACGATTGGGATTCATGGGAAAAGTTAAAGTTTATGAAATAACGGGAAGGGAACGTTAAATTCAAATTCCCTTTGTTTGCATAATAATGTACCCCAAGTGTTTTGATCTTTTCAAATCGGGTCAAATTAGTGTTAGAATGATAAAAACTCAAGTGTAGGGATGTGCCTATAAATCCCTATTATTTTGATGTTACCATAGAGGATGGTAGAGTAAAAGTGTATGAAAAAAAAAATCGAAAAAAAAAATCGAAAAAGAGAAAAAGAAAAAAAAAACATACGGGTTACCATCCTACATCTATCTTTAAATTTTTGTTTGTTTATTTCAGTTATCTAGAGTTTAGAGTGTCGAGTCTTGGCTTAGCAACGCCATTCTTCATATGCATTTAACATAGAGATTTTTAACTTACCACCACTAAATAGCCTATCCCACCAAACCCTTATTTCCCTACCGTAAGCCTAACATTACAACCCTTTAAAAGACCTCTTTGATAGTCTTTCCTAGGTGCTTACGCCAAAGCGATGGAGGTTTGATCTATTCTCAAGCCTATGGTAATCTATGTACTAGGACCGGTTAATGAGTGTTTATCTTCCATTTCCTATTTTGTTATATTTCATATATACACCCGAGAGAGATGTGAGTATCCAAACACCCCATGTGAGATGCTAGTATGTAATTTTCGTGCTTGTTATGACTTTTGCGGGGCTTATATGTGTTGTGGACCGTTTTGAATTAATGCTTTATGACCCCTAACTTATAAATTAATTGGCTAAAAGCACATTTGCTTGAGGACAAGCAAATAACAAGTGTAGGGATATTTGATAAGGTTTTAAAAGGTACCATTTTGAGGGGTCGTTTAAGTCCTTATTTGATCACTTTTGTATCCGTTATTGCTTAATATCGTTCCTTTTTACTTTTTAGGTCTCTTGAAGGCAAAATGCTGGAATGGCACTTATTTGGACGAAAAGGCGCGAATATATGAAGAAAATGGCCAAAGTCAAAATCGAGACACTCACAGTTGCTGAAACTTGAAGGCGACGGCGTCAGGTGTTAATGGCGACGCCGTCCCAAAATTATTGTGATGGTCCAGAACCCAAAACTCGTATTTTCAAGTGACGACGTCTAGTTGTAAAAGAGTAGGCCGTCGCTACTCAGACGGCCTAGATGCAATCCAGACGACGTCAGAAGCTGAAGAGGACGGCGTCACGGACATAAGGTGACGCCGTCGCAAGGTTAACGTGGCCAAGACGAAACCCTAATGACGGCGAAACGACGGCGTCACTAAACATAAGGTGACGCCGTCGCAATTGTAATCTTATATATAGAATCCGAATTTTTCAGTCTTTGTGTGGAGAGTCTTTGGAGGAAAAACCTAAAACCGAACCTACGGTGTCTTGTACAGTATTTTAGGGTTTTAAACCCTATCTTACATCAAGATAAGTCTTTACTTCATTAATTCAATTATGTCTTTGATTATTTGTGTGTATGCTTGCATGTTTTCCATGTCCGGCTAATTTACTTGTGTGTTTGCTTAGGAAGTATGAAACTTAATTATTGAATATTGATTGGTTGTTTCTTATCTTAGTTGATTAATGATCTAGTAATGCGATAGGTCATTCGTTGTGTACTTAATGCTTGATTCATCTTTGTGAACCTTAGAATATAATTACCTGAGTAGTTGTAGGCTAAACCATCCAAAGAGCGCCTTAGAGTAGGAGTTTATCATCCTAGTGGGTTTGTAGACGAGACCCTTTGGTAAGTTCAAAGAGTTAGGGAGAAACGCATACCCTACAACTTTAGACACACAACGCTACTAAGAATATGACGTGACACTCAACCACCAATAGGAGATAATTAAGGAGTAATACAAACTAAGTAAACACATCTTTAAACTATCATACGAGCACACATTAATTAGACATAGATTCCCACAACCTTAGTTTAGATAATTAGATAATAGTAGAGTAATCGGTAGAAATACCAACCCCCCAAATCCAATACCCGAGATTCGTACCTTTCCATTTCATAAAACATAAAAAGATAAAAAAATAATCTTCCTCAACCTTAACCTTAGCGTAGTAACTCCTTACTAGCATTCCTATTCCCCTAGAGAACGATATCAATACCCGTGGCTTACCCTAATTACTACACTACAACGATTAGGTTCACTGCCTAGGGTGTTATAAAACTTGCTCGAAGAAAAGGAAGTTTCCTTGACCCCGAACGACGCGTGTAGCATTATCAGATATTGGATTTCACATACACATCATAACATTAACACTTTAGGCGTATAGATGATTTTAGAGAGAGAGAAAGTGGGATATTCTAGAAAGAGAAACTTGTGGAATATTATATTACCAAAGAACATCCAACCCTCTACCTTGCAAGGTAGAGGGTATTTATAGGTTACAATCTAAACGACCTCCTAACGGCCTGTGGATCAGGTATACAATGGGTAAAGACCCGTCCTTCCTCCACGGTGAAGAACTAAACTATTCTATGCTACTAATTAACTACTAAATAACGTAAATAATGACAAGTCTACGAACTAACTTAGGCTAGATATCATTTGGGGCGACCGACTCTTTAACTTATGGAATTTCTGTGACAACTCGTATTTTCAGGTCATACTTCAAAACATTATTCATGCTTCATCATTTATCGTTTATTGTAAACTGGGTTTACGAGCATCAAATTCACGTAACCGTAATGGTTTAGCTGTGAATTCATGATCATATCATCGAGGTCATTTCATATAGACTAAGTTTAGTCTACATTTCATTAACATCATTGTCATCATATTAATTCATGCATGGTTTTGCATTTTTCGTTAAACGTTTAATGTTATATTAAATAAACGTTATCGCGTAATTGATTATTTTGAACAATTGATCCGTTACTTCCAAAAATTATCCCGATATATTTTTATACTCATATTAAGTTATAAAAATAATATTATGAGTTTACCCAGTGTTTTAAATTTATTTTGTATATAAATTGTTATATCTATATAATTACGACGGTTTTCTTAAATACTACACGATTATTATTATTTCACTCAAATTTTGCAAGAAATGCATTTTTATAATTTTTATGACCTCAATATATTTTATATTGACCCGTGAAAATTTATTTTTATCTAACGCTACCTTAAATATTCAAATGTGACTACAAGTTATCATTTAACTTCAAGTAACTTACAAGTAATTATACTAGTACATATTTAAAAAAAAATTATAATCTTAAACAATTACACCCCCTTGTCGACACAAGGGGGGTTAGTCATCAAAAGTTTGTACAAATATCTACAAAGTATTATGTATATACTAATTAACAAACTCATTCACTTCATTTTCAAATAAAATATCAAATCTATCTTGCTCTTTTCTCTCTTCCAAAACCGGCAACCAAGAAGAACAAGGAAGGATCATCCTAAAAATTTTCCAAGACAAGATTATTTAACACTCTAGTATCACTCTTTGTATAGGTTTTGCAATATAAACCTTGGGTGATTAGGAAAATACATTGTTCTCATAAACCTCATCAATCACTAGTAAGCATTCATTATCATCATAATATTTCATATTCATTCTCATATTCATTTCATCATTATTGAGAAAACATGCAAGTCTTATGATGTTTGTACCACTTTTACATTGATTTTAAGAGTTATATATATATATATATATATATATATATATATATATGTCTTCCTATAATTACTCCTTGTTATATATTAGTTTTGGTGATATCTAGGAACCCATGACACCCTAAGAAGGTGTATGGTAGGATTAGAATAGCTTCGGAGTTGTTTTGAATGGGTTAAAATAGGTTTGGCGCGAGAAAAACTCATTTCGACAAGTTTGCAAAAGGGTCTGTCCTTATTTTCAAAATCTGGAAAATCCGACAGTAGGTAAAAACTTTTGGCCTAGATATTTAGAAAATATACTTTAAAACGAAACCGTGGCCGCTTGAACGGATTAAAACGGAGTTATAACGAAGAAGTTATGAATTTTTCAAGTTGGACGACGAAAGATATTTGGTACAGAAAATTCAGCATGTAATCTTGACTTTTTACGAGTCAAAAATGAGTCTTAAGCGTTATAAAATGTGTCGACTTATCAAGATCCGGTTTTCAAAAATGGATGACAGCCTAAAAGGTCTAAAACTTTTATTCCTGTCTGGGAAAACGTTTGAACAGCTTTACTCAAAAAGAGCGCGGTTTGGATAAAATTGGGTAAGTTTTGTTGAGGCTTCGATAAGATTAGGATGGTATGTGGAAGAATCCCACAGTACCCAAGGATCTATAGTGGTTTTGATTATATATTGTTCCTCATTAATATCCTTCTGTATAT
>BPTQ01000006.1:127961057-127992663 GCA_019973895.1 Chrysanthemum seticuspe | reverse complement strand
ATAGTCCCATATTGATGGTTCCTTGGAGATACCGAAAGACCCGTTTAACTGCTTCAAGGTGCTTTTTAGTAGGCTTAGCCTGGTATCTAGCACACATGCAAACAGCGAACAAGATGTCTGGTCTACTAGCTGTGAGGTACATCAGGGATCCAATCATACTACGATATTTCGTTTGGTCAATCATGATCCCTGAGTGGTCCTCATCTAGTTTGGTTCGATCAATCATGGGGGTGTCAACAGGGTCACTTGAATCAAATCCAAATTTCTTTAAGATCTCTGTTGCATATTTAGATTGATTTATAAAAATGCCTCCGGGACTTTGTGAAATTTGTAATCCCAAGAAAAATGACATTTGTCCCATCATTGACATTTGAAATTTTGAACTCATTTCATTTGAAAAACGATCACATTCCATTGGGTCTGTCGAGGCAAAAATAATATCATCAACATAAATTTGAACATGAATTAAATGTTTGCCTGACTTCCTGGTGAACAATGTAGGATCAACTGCTCCTTTGATGAATCCGGTTGATAGAAGAAACTTTGACAGTGTATCATACCATGCCCTTGGAGCTTGCTTTAAACCGTAAAGAGCCTTCTTCAAACGATAAACGTAAGTAGGATGCTCTTGATTCACAAATCCTTCAGGTTGGCTGACGTAGACGACTTCTTTAAGATCTCCGTTCATAAATGCCATCTTCACATCCATCTGATAGACTACCATGTTCTTACTAGCAGCATTAGCCAGAAAGATTCTGATTGCCTCGATTCGAGCAACAAGAGCAAAAGATTCTTCAAAGTCAATACCCTCCTCTTGACGGTATCCTTTAGCAACTAATCGAGCCTTGTTCTTCAACACATCACCATGCTCATCAAGTTTCACTTTGAAGATCCATTTAAGAGCTATAATCATAGCACAGTCTGGAGCAGGTACTAACTCCCATACATCAAGTCGATCAAACTCATGAATTTCATCTTGCATGGCATTGAACCAGCTATCTTCATTCATGGCGGTTTTAACATCTTTTGGTTCGATCTTAGATAGTACGGAGTTAAAGAAGCACCATAAGGCATCGGTTGCAAGTTGTTTCCGGGTTGATACAGGACGAGAGGGATTACCAATGATGTTGTCTAATGGATGATCGTGAGTCCATTTTCTGAGGTGTTCATGTGGCAGTTGTTGAGGAACTAAGGTAGCTGAGTCGATGTCTCCTGAAGAAGATGGTTCTGATGATGATTCAGGAGCAAATATGTTTTCAAATGGAGCATCTTCAGGAGTAGCAAAGGGATTAACTTCATCATTGATGCCAGAAACATTTCCATGATGTACATTTGAAGAATGATGATTTGTTGATGAGACTGAAGGATCAGCAGCAGGTGCTTCTTGACTTAAAGATATTGAGACTGAAGGATTGACTTCATTCACAGGATTATGAGCATCCTCTATTGTAGGGATCAACACCTCATTAGTAATTGAATCATACAGTTCATCAAACATAGGATCAAACAATTTCTTTAAATCATCTTCAGATGGAGGTACATATGGAGTTTCTTGTGAAGAGTTTGGAACAAGGGATGAACCAATGGGACTGTTTTGAAGTGCGGGTCCTGAGCTGGAGTGTCCAGGAGCCATTTGACCGGTCAGCTCATCAAACGTAACGTGAATTGTTTCCATGATATTTCGGGTTCTTTTGTTGTAGATTCGGTATCCCTTTTTGTTTGATGCATATCCTACAAATACTCCAATGTCAGCTTTAGCCCTAAGTTTGCCTAAGTCTTGACCCTCATTAGTTGGATAGCACAATGCACCAAACACACGAAGGAAAGATAGATTAGGTTTTCTGTTGTGGACAAGTTCATATGGAGTTTTTCCATGAACAGTGTGAATCAGGGAACGATTTTGTGTGTAGCATGCAGTGGCAATTGCTTCAGCCCAGAGAAACATTGGAACCTTTGAGTAGATCAGCATTGTTCTAGCGGCTTCAACAAGAGTACGATTTCGTCTTTCAACTACACCGTTCTGTTGAGGGGTTTGTGGAACACTTCTTTGATGGCTGATTCCAACGCTTTCATAGAATTCACTAAGTTTTTTGTTGACAAACTCAGTTCCATTGTCTGTTCTGATAATTCTGACAGTTTTGTTTAGTCGAACCTGCAGCTGTTTGATGAGTTTGATGATGATATCAGGAGTTTCATCCTTTGTCCTTAAGAACTTGACCCAGGTGAATCTAGAGTAATCATCAACCACAACTAACACATATTTCTTCCCAAAGATATTATGTACCCTCATTGGTCCACATAAATCCATATGAATCATATGAAGAACTTCTGTGACAGAGTTAGTAGGTTTGGGTTTATGGGCATACTTCTTGCTTTTTCCCAATTGACATGCTGAACAAAGATGATCCTTTTCATACTTTAGTCTAGGTAAACCTACAACTAAGTCCTTTCTGGAAAGATCGTTGATGGTGCCGAAGTTCAAGTGATTGAGACGACGATGCCATAACCATGACTTTGTTTTTGAAGCCTTTGATAACAAGCAGATTGGAGAAGCCCTCATCATGTCATCGATAGAGATGGTGTAAAGATTTGAGCCACGAGTTCCTTTTAACAGTTCCTTACCATTAAGATCTCTAACAAAGCAGGTATGTTTTCTGAAGGCTACTTCTAGATCAGAATCACAGAATTGACCAACAGAGAACAGATTATGACCCAAACCTTCCACATAGTAAACTCTAGAGATGACACTATCACCAACAACATAATCTCCATAACCCATAATAGCACCGAAATGATCATTACCAAATCTAACAGTCCCGATGAATTTGCTCACGAAGTTCATGAGCCGCGACCGGTCTCCAGTCATATGCTTGGAACAGCCTGAGTCCAGGTACCACAGAACGATTTGAACGATCTGCAGTTGAACACAGACAAGAATGGATAACTGGATAATTGGGATCCCCATGCAAGAATGGGTTCCATTTGGTTAGTAACAATGTTTGGAACACCCACATCAGAAATAGAAGCATTCATATCAGAGAGTGAGGCAATGGAATCATTGTGAATAGATGCAGTACTAGTGTCTGTATTAGCCCTATTCACAGTGTGATCACTTCTTAAGGGAATAGTTCTACCAGTAGGCATCCATTTTCTAGAGGGCATTATCTGATTAGTCTTATGACCAACAGGTATCCAATAAAAGCCTAATTTACTGAATGTTCTTCCTGTGGGTTTCCACTGTTTTCTAACTTTCTTTCGTTTTTGCCTTTTAGCCTTCTTAGTATGAATTTTTGCATTAACAATATTAACTGGACAATTAACATCATTAGGCAGAACATTAACACCACATTCATGATTTGAAACAGAATTCAAGCAGACATCAGTACAAGGTTTGCAAATAGTATCAGAACTTGGATTAATTACAGTACGCCTATGGCTAATACTAGAATCAACACGATTCGTTTTATTCAATTCAAGCTTAAAGTTCCTAGATTGTTCTTCTACTCTCTTCCAGTGCACATTCTTAGCTTGAGAGGTCCTATCATTCCTTGTATTGTCTTGAGACTTTGACCTGCTCCGTTTAATGTCACTGATTACTCCTGTAGAGGGAATGGGAACATTAGTTGGTTTAACTACTCTTTGCATCACCTGTTTAGATGTACTGGGGTCTGAACTACATGCAGGTGCACTATGGTTCACATTCTTAAAACTAGAGGTACTGAGATTTGTACTCCTAGAAGGCACACTTGAGTTCTCTTTCTTAGCATTGACAGATCTAGAATCTGAACTACTTAAAGGCACACTACGGTTCACATTCAAAACATTGGGACTCGAATGCATATCATACTTGGCATTAGACATCGAGCATGGAATCAAAGGATTAACTCTCTCACCTAATGACTTTGGGCATATTGTGATCAAGCATTCTAAGATTTCTTGAGATCGTTTGGCATATAAGCATGCATGTCCAATTGCATTATCATGAGGTTTCTCTAGCTTATCATCTTCAACAATCTCACGCAGACATTCTAGGCAATCCTTAAGGGATGAGAAGTATGTTTGAATAGCGAGTTTGTTGTTCCTTAGATGAGGAGGGACATATGTCACAGATAAAGCATATTTATTACAAGAGTGAACCTTTGATACGACATTCTCCCCATTGGTCATTGGCATTTTCCCTTTTACCTGACTCTTCAGATTCTCAATTTCCTTTTGCAATGAAGCTATTTGTTCGTTATTTTTGTTACGAGTGACTTTAATTGATTCAAATAACTCATTGAAATGACGTTTAACCTTTTCATTTTCTTCTAAAAAACTTTCGTTTTCCTTTTGTAAAGCATTTACTAGGTTTTGAAGATGAAACGTTTGAGAATTCTGAGAATCTAAAGGAGGAGGCATTTGGGAGCCTGTCATATTGTTCGTTTGACCTTTTAGTTGAGAGATTTGGGCTTTCAACTTTCTGATTGTGTTGCACTGAGCTTGAATCTGTTCATCACGTTTGTTAATTTGAAAAACTGCATCAAACTCTGGAGCATCTGATGATGTCTTGATATTTGAAGTTTTGACATTTTCTTTAAGATGTTGATATTTTAGTTGTAAATTAAAATACTCAACTTCTAGTTTAGAAAAATGTTTAACCAAATTGTCGTGATCATCCAGTTCAATTTTCTCGTTTAGTTTAGAATTAGATTTTTCAAGCTCAATGACACGATCATGGCAGACTTTCAGGGCAACAGATAGTTCATGAAATTTGGAAGCATTAATAGAGCATTTTGAAGCAGTGAAAAAAATATCTTGAGCAACACATTCAGTAATAAGAGTCTCATTTAAGGTATGCAAGTTCTTCCTCTCAATCTCATTATATTTTAGTGCACGCTCATAATCACTAACTTCAACTACCATTTCATCAAATTCCTTTTCCATTCCCTTGATATCAGTTTCTATTCCCTTTTTAAGACTCTCAAAGTGATCTTTCAGAAGTTTAAAGAAAGGCATGACCTCAGTTAAATAACATTCTTTCATTTGCTCGAAACCCCTTTCTCCTTCCGTTATACCAGTGGGTGTGATCCTTTTCTTGCAAGTTTTCTCAAAATCAACAAATAGTTGAAATATAACATATTGGCTAATTAAGGTCTTGCTTTTAGTGGCAATTTTTCTAGTAACAAGATGCATTGGTGTATTAGGAGGGTACACAGTCGCTCTAGGCATTTTCCAAAAGGGGGGGTTTGTTTCAACAATATTTTCAGCTTTCTGCTTATCTAAATCCTTTTTCCAGAAAACTTGTTCGGGAGTCAACAATGTTTGAGGCTTAAACATGTTCAAGGAAATCCAGTTTTCCTTCTTGTAGTCATGGGGAGTGATAATTATTTTTTTTTCTTTGCATTTAGGGTTATCTAATTTTTTGTTCATCCTTTCCCTAGTGACTTCATCTGATTTCTTATCTTCCTCAGTGCACTCAACGCAACTAGGTTTCTGTCTAGGTTTAAGAATCTCATTTCCATCATAGATCACACTTTGAGCTGCTTTTGCTATCTTTCCGTACTCAGGGTTGGGTTTATCTATAATGGGAACACTATGCTTATCGCTTAGAACTCTATGTTTAGTGACCATGTGAGCAGTCTGAATGGTGTTTCCTTGTACATACAACTTGTTTTCAAGCTTTTTTTTCAAAGTTTTCAGATTAGAAAAGTCTCTCAAGAGTTTTGATTCCTTTGCATTAAATTCTTGCTTAAGCATTTTCACATTTTCTTGAAGTTCTTGTTTTTGCTTAGCTGTTTTAGAAAGTTTTTCTTGCAAGGAATTTAATTCTTGTTTCAATACTTCTTCTCTAAAGTTGCTTTTTCTAATGACTGTACGTACTTGGTCATCCATTTCCTGCTCACGAGTGGTCAACTCAAATTTTGCACGTTGTTCATAAATAGCAACACGTTCTTTATAGGCATTTAGTTCAGAAATTACAGAATCATCAGGGGCACATGCAGTGTATTCATCAAAAACATAGTCATTGTTGACTGCAGAAGATGCATCACTTGGTACACCTTCACTTTCACTTTGTTTCACGTATTGATCATATGGGATAATATCGATATTACCCATATTTTCAACATTTGATTCAATAGTTTCAGTTGATTGTACTTTGTCATGCATCTGTTGCACATCAGCATTATCATATAGTTTTAATACCTCTGAGATGAGTTTGTCTTGGGATGGGCCAGCTAGTGGTGAAGAAGAGACCTTGGGAGAAACCATTGGAGAAATGCTAGCCATAAAAATTGTGTGTGTCGTAGGTCCATCATCCACATCAGAGTCGTATGCATCACAATCAGCGACTTGAAAGGCATTCTGATGATTGTGACCTATCTCCTGAATAGGCTGCTCATCCACATCTGCATCATAGGTCTTGGCATTGCCCTCAGCAAGAAACAGCAATTCCTCTTCATCCAAAGCAGCACCATTGTCCTGAGCTTGTGCCAGCAGCATCTTATCTCTGAAGTAATCAGCATTCTGTGGACACTTTGGAGATGTGCAGTTCCTTGCAATGTGTCCCTCACCACCACAGTTATAACATTTGATTGGCTTAGCTTGACCTTGGTTACCATTCCTTCCTCGATTCTGGTTGCCAACATAACCTCTCCCAGCTCCACCTCTTCCCTGATCATACTGTCTTTCCTGAACTGGTTGCACCACGATCCTTCCATCTTTAACAGTGGCTTGATTGTGTGGGTTAGATGCTGTTCTGAGGTTGTTGTTGGTTTGTGGGAGAGAATTCATGTTTTGACTAATCAGAAGAGCTAGTTGATTAATGAAGTTACCCACGTGTGCATCAGCATCAGCTTGTTTGAACATAGGATCAGGAATGAGTTTGTGATTACCATTGCCCAAGGGTATGACTTGTGATGCTTTGGTTGTGATGCCGATGTTTGAGTAGAAGGCAGTTGAGTCATTAGACGAGCTTGTCTCTCCCTGGTTGGTTTTGAACTGATTGAGAATCAATTTTTCAAACATAGCATGTCTCTCATTCTGAAGGAGGAAGGCATAGAGTTGCTCATAGTTTGTATTCTTCAATCCTTAAGTGAGCTTCACAGCGGTGACAAACTTGTGCCATTCGGGATTCATGTTGTTCACAAATTTTGAGTTCAGCTGAATGTTAGGCATAGTCATTCTGATGTTCCTCATGTCATTCACTAACTTATGAAATCTCACATAGTACTCATAGACATTCTCATCTGGTTTCATCTTGAAGTGTTCAAATTCGTCATAGAGTTGGGATTCTCTGTCTTCCATAGTTAATTCTGAACCTGAGAGAAGCATCTTAACATTATCCCAAACTGCCTTTGCATCAGTGTTATGATTGATCAGGTTGTAGATGTCTTTAGGAAGACCTTGAAGAACAATGTTTGAAGCCCTGATATCTGCATCGAATCTCTTTTTATCCTTATCATCAAGCTCATCATACATTTTAGGTCTGTCCATTCCGTAAACAGGAGTACCATCTTCATTAGTATCAAGTATGTCTCTAGTCGTCTCAACTCGATATGGTCCTTCATCAATGGATTTGAGAATGTTGACTCCATTTTCCTTTCCAAGGCAGTACAATCTGATTCGTTGAGCCCAAGAATCGTAGTCAGTTCTGTCAAGCATGGGTGGACGAGTATCTGACCCAGCTGCTTGAACATCCTCTGCAACAGTGGAGATGATAGTAGGAACGTTGGTAGACATGTTAATAGATAATACGGGATTTTATAACTCTATGATTAAACCGAGAAATAGATTCTTTCACGGGATTTTACTAAATCAAGAGAAAACCGTAAACAATCACCCAAGTCGCTAGAAGATAATGCACCAAGTCGCTAACACTTAATTCGCTACACCACTAAGTCGCTACAGTCCCAAGTCGCTAGACAAATGCAAGTCGCTAAGTAGTAACTCGCTAAGCCTCAAGTCGCTAGCAAAATTTTGGCAGCAATTCGCTACTCAAGTCGCTAAAGATACAAGTCGCTAAAGAGCAACTCGCTACGGACCAAGTCGCTACCACCAAGTCGCTACCCGTAGTGGAGAGTCCACTACTTGTACTGTAACTCGCTAGATCTAAGTCGCTAGGTATAAAACTGTAACTCGCTACAAATTTGTAAAGCAAGTCGCTACGAAGAAAGTAATCCGTGAGTTAAGTCGCTAGCAAGAAAAAACCACATAAACATCACTTTTCAATCCAAAAACAACCCAACCAAGATGATTCAAGCTTACCAAATGAAAACCTCCACACTTGTGATGATTCTAAACATAAAAGTACTAAAAAATTCAAACTTTAACACAAGAAATCAACCAAATGATGCAAAAACCACTAAACTTTTTCAAACTCAAAAACCACCTAAAAACCACTAGAAATCCAAAGATGTGCAAGATATGATCCAACCATGGCTCTTGATACCAATTGTAAGATATTAGTTTTCACATACACATCAAACCATAACACAAAGTGGCGTATAGATGAACTTCTAGAGAGAGAAAGTTAGAGGTTTAGGGAACTTAGTGAGAGAAAGTGAAAGATATTATTATGAGCTCCAACTCTCTACCTTGGAAGGTAGAGAGTATTTATAGTCTTACATAAATCGCCACACATCGGGCTGTGGATCAGGCATACAGTGGGTAAAGACCCGTCCGTCCTCCACGGTGTTACTTAACTAAATACTACTTAACTTAAAAGAACTACGACTACGAGCTTTCTAACGATTACATATACTTGAGGTGACCGACTCTTTAATATCTAGAATTTCTAATTCCAAACAGTTGCACCAATAGAAGGTAGAGGTTATGCTGGAACCTACCCACTATGTAATCGATGTAAGTATCATCACACGGGTCTTTGTCCTGCTAAGTGCTTCAAGTGTCAAAAACTGGGACACCTTGCCAGGAATTGTAGAGGCAAGGCCATAGATACATGTTACGGATGCGGGGAGCAAGGACACTATCGGAATCGATGTCCTCAAAACCAAGGTCAACAAGTTGAAGGTGCACATGGGAAACATACATATTAGAAGGAGGAGAAGCTCGTCATGGTCTCAACAACGCGGAAGATTGAAGAAGTTCGGAAACTAACCGTCTTAATTTTCCTTATGTACAATGTTGTACTAAGTTTATGTCTTCCATCGTATTCGGATCTTATGACTTAAGATGTACTACTTTTTGATAAACCTCTCGTTGTAAAATATTCTCATTAAGCGTACTTTCTTTTCCTTTTGATTCGGTATCACTTACAAGGTTTAGATCTCTGTAAACATCGAGAGTTATAACAACTAAACCGAACGTCACATTATCGTTCCTTAATTATACATAGCCTAGCTAACTATGTCTAATTCTGGAGGGATCATGTTATGTTGGGAGCGGTTATTTATAAGTCTTAGTGCAAGCAGGGTTTTCACATATTCCAAAGTCAAAATGATGTACATCAGAGATATTCATCCAATATTTTCTCTACTATGATGTTTTATACACTCTTAATCATCGATAAACGTAACGACACTTCCTCATGTCTTCTCTCCTCGATATTCATCACAAACTCAAAAATTCGATAGACTAACACGAACTGAATTCAGGGACTGAATTCCTTTTTGGTTGGGCGAATGTGACAACTCGTATTTTCAGGTCATACTTCAAAACATTATTCATGCTTCATCATTTATCGTTTATTGTAAACTGGGTTTACGAGCATCAAATTCACGTAACCGTAATGGTTTAGCTGTGAATTCATGATCATATCATCGAGGTCATTTCATATAGACTAAGTTTAGTCTATATTTCATTAACATCATTGTCATCATATTAATTCATGCATGGTTTTGCATTTTTCGTTAAACGTTTAATGTTATATTAAATAAACGTTATCGCGTAATTAATTATTTTGAACAATTGATCCGTTACTTCCAAAAATTATCCCGATATATTTTTATACTCATATTAAGTTATAAAAATAATATTATGAGTTTACCCAGTGTTTTAAATTTATTTTGTATATAAATTGTTATATCTATATAATTACGACGGTTTTCTTAAATACTACACGATTATTATTATTTCACTCAAATTTTGCAAGAAATGCATTTTTATAATTTTTATGACCTCAATATATTTTATATTGACCCGTGAAAATTTATTTTTATCTAACGCTACCTTAAATATTCAAATGTGACTACAAGTTATCATTTAACTTCAAGTAACTTACATGTAATTATACTAGTACATATTTTTTTTAAAAAAAATTATAATCTTAAACAATTACACCCCCTTGTCGACACAAGGGGGGTTAGTCATCAAAATTTTGTACAAATATCTACAAAGTATTATGTATATACTAATTAACAAACTCATTCACTTCATTTTCAAATAAAAGATCAAATCTATCTTGCTCTTTTCTCTCTTCCAAAACCGGCAACCAAGAAGAACAAGGAAGGATCATCCTAAAAATTTTCCAAGACAAGATTATTTAACACTCTAGTATCACTCTTTGTATAGGTTTTGCAATATAAACCTTGGGTGATTAGGAAAATCCATTGTTCTCATAAACCTCATCAATCACTAGTAAGCATTCATTATCATCATAATATTTCATATTCATTCTCATATTCATTTCATCATTATTGAGAAAACATGCAAGTCTTATGATGTTTGTACCACTTTTACATTGATTTTAAGAGTTATATATATATATATATATGTCTTCCTATAATTACTCCTTGTTATATATTAGTTTTGGTGATGTCTAGGAACCCATGACACCCTAAGAAGGTGTATGGTAGGATTAGAATAGCTTCGAAGTTGTTTTGAATGGGTTAAAATAGGTTTGGCGCGAGAAAAACTCATTTCGACAAGTTTGCAAAAGGGTCTGTCCTTATTTTCAAAATCTGGAAAATCCGACAGTAGGTAAAAAATTTTGGCCTAGATATTTAGAAAATATACTTTAAAACGAAACTGTGGCCGCTTGAACGGATTAAAACGGAGTTATAACGAAGAAGTTATGAATTTTTCAAGTTGGACGACGAAAGATATTTGGTACAGAAAAATCAGCATGTAATCTTGACTTTTTACGAGTCAAAAATGAGTCTTAAGCGTTATAAAATGTGTCGACTTATCAAAAATATATTAGTATATATTATTACGATTCCGAGGACATATAAAACGTAGAAAACGGACTTGCAACGATTAAATTATACACGTTTACAAAAGTTGCCGTAACTTTTATCATATAAGAAAAACTATCTTGGTTTCTATTAGACAAGTTTTGCGGCAAAAACTAGTTACCAAGTTAAAGGTTGTTTTAACATTGATTTAGAACTTTTTATAAAGTGATGTCTTCTAGTAAAAGTGAGATCGCCAAGTATATTTTCTAAAATGTCCGACCGTTTGATTAGCGGAGTTGTAATGAATTAAATACGTTTACTCAAACTTTGCCGGAAAAACATCCTTAAACTATATTTTTGGGACATAAGTACTATACTTAACCTCTATTTTTCCTTATGTTCGAGACCTCTAGGATGGAAACTCATGTACTAAAACTTTGAGATAATCATACGAGCTTCCCAAAACCGTTGAGTTTGTTTTCTAACACTCGACGTGCACCATTTTACGACTAGCTTTTAGAGGCCGTTTTTGTCACTTTCATGGAAGTTTCAACGAAATTATTTTTACGACGAAAAGTTATAATTTCACAATAAATCACTAAACGACTATCGTAGGAGGTTGTTTCAACGTAAATACTTGTAAAGTACTTTATAAAATGACGATATGTTGTAAACATATATTTCGACGATAAACATTATCTTCAAAAATTCACAAGTGGTATAAATATCATCCGAATTGCATGCATAACATTACATCATAACTTATCATATATCATATCATTCATAATAGGTCAAGTTTAGAGATTCACGTTACATTTCGGTGTATCCACTTTTGTCATCATAAGCATTTCAACAGGTGAGTTCCATAGCCCCATTTTCAATTGTTTTAATGCTTTTATTAAACTCTTTGGGGGAGATACATGCTCAACAACTTTTATGACATTCATGTCTATTTGCAAACTATATGTTTATCTGAACTGAATGTTTAGCCATATGAAGTAACAGTATTGCCATACTTAGAATTTTCTATATCAATAATCATTGGACTAATTGTCATGGTATAATCATTGGACTAATTGTCGTGGTATAATCATTGAGCTAATTGTCGTGGTATAATCATTGAGCTAATTGTCGTGGTATAATCATTGAGCTAATCGTCGTGGTATAATCATTGGGCTAATTGTCGTGGTATAATCATTGAACTAATGGCCTTGGAACGATTTGAAACTATACGAATTATGTGTTATATCAAGTAACTATTGATACATTAAGTTATGCACTAATATGTGAATTCATTTGACGATGCGCGTTTGAACATAAACTATGCACATTTTGGCAATGGGTTGTGAACACACAGGTTGCAAGTTTTGTATGGGCGGAACTTGGAACTGAGTGGATTTACAATGCCTTTGCTGCATAAACAATTTTGAAAGGCTTTACATTTCAATACAAACTCTATGAACTCACTCAACCTTTGTGTTGACACTTTTAGCATGTTTTATCTCAGGTATCTAAGGCATTCACTTCATGGCATGCATGTGGACATATCATAGAGTCGTGGTGACGACGCGTTTCACTTGGGTTTCATATACTTTAAAACATCGTTTGAATTGTAACAAATTTATTTCCGCACAAGTTGATTTTCATTTGGGACCTATACTTTGTAAACTCTGATTATTTTATTAAATCAAACGGTGTATTTTCCAAACGACACTTTAGGTCGTTCGATATAACAGTGATTGTGATGCTATGACAGTCAACCCCCAGGAATTCCATTCCGCTGCAAAACAGGTAATTTGGGGGTGTGACAATTTCCAATTCCTAACAATCTCCCCCTAAGGGAGGTCACCCCATAAATTACATTGTGAATCCTAGCTTTCTAATAAATCTTCATTCTTGAGCTCGTAGACTTCTCTTCAACAAAGTAATCAAACTAAGTGCATCTGTGGAGATTACATTATTGAACAACTGAAATGAATAATTCGTGGAGGTTGAGTGTCTGATCCACTATGATAACCTTTGAGCATTATAAGAGATCATCAGCCACAGTAAAGCTCAGCATCATACATTAAAGTGTTGCCAGCATATGATAAAATGACAAATCGGACTGACATGCTCACATTCTGGATCATGAAATCTTCTCATCAGAGTAGCGGAAGCTTTCGTTGATTCATGATATTGGCAGCAGCGTAGCAGAAGCATGGGGTGAAAATATCAGAGTCATTGATGCACTTATCATGATTTCTTGAGAAATGAATGTATTGTGTGAGCATGCGGCTATGGATTGACTGCTTCATTCTGATCAGCTGCAAATGTTGGGTGTACCTACATACAACAGTTAGCAATAAAGCGCACGAAAGTGTCTTTGATCACTTTCGTTGAATTGAGGTACACGGCCCACGGTTCCCCGTTGATCAGTACAAGTACTGCCTGTGATCAGGTATAATTCTGAAGAATTTCCTTTACAGGGTTTCGCAGCTGCTCTAGCTGTTCTCAAACCGGAACGTCTCAAAGAAGACAACACAGAGTGAGTGAACCAGCGAATAGAAATTCACTGATTGATGAAAAGATATTTTAAAAACAATCGTGTATTGCTCAATAGAAATTGTTTTTGCAATACAACGAAGGTTTTAATGAACATCAATTATCAATCATAAAACACCTTTTGATTTGAAATATCCGTACACGGTCGATTTGCTAAAGAAAAGAGTTTTTAAGCACAACGACCGGTTTTTCAAAGGTATCCGTCAATCCATAACCTGAACCAGGATTGATTCAAAAGATTGAATCGCCCCATTGTTTCTGTTTAGTTGTCACATGGTTGATCTATTTGATAGATCTCACATGCCACCCACCAGGAGCTTGTTTGATATTGGCTCCAGAAGGCTTTCCATCTTCATTGTGAGTATGTTTGCATATAACTCAGATGTTCTGGCAATATCACAAGGATAATGCGTAGGACTCAAGATATAATCTCTCTTTCCACATTGTGTGAAACAGAGAGTCTTCAATAATTTAGTGTCCTAACGAGATATTGTGGATGATCTCTTGGCTCTAGACTCAATAGTGCACATTTGGTTCCTGTGTCGGACACTAGGGAGAGGGTCTCCTTCTTCAATATCAACAATCTCTAAGAGAAAGTCGATAGATTATGTAGGTTCCCCGTGAGAATGAAACAAGCCCTTATAAGAGGAACTTGAGTGGTTTGGGAAGTTGTAGTGTAGAGCGTCACTGGGTCCATGACGTCTTGTCTTCAATACCAATGTTACCATCAGTAGCATATGAATTGTACCCGGTTTCTGCCCTATGGTTGAATAAATGGAGGGCTATTTCTTTTCACCCTTTTCTCATTCAATTCTTTTTCATTCTTCAACCCCTTCAGTGCTTACCGAGACTTCATAGCTAGAACCTTGTTGGGTTTGTTCCAGTACTAGCTCTGTCTCAGTCCGCACTCTTCCCATATCTCATTTTTCTCCTTTTATCATCATACCTAAGGACTTCTACACTAACTAGTGGATTGTCCCTGGGTAGATCCCTCCAGTTCTGGCGGATCATGGGAACAAATACCTAGCCTTATCATCCTTATATCACCATACATAAGTAAAGTTGGTCGGTCTATTTGGTATTGTTCATCTACCATAGACACCACTCAAGGTATTTTATGATATTGTACCTGAATTTTTTTTATGTACCTGAATTTTTTTTCAGTTGGTCGGTCTATTTGGTATTGTTCATCTGCCATAAAATACCAAATACCTTTGATTGATTTTCACTGGGTACAAAGATTTATATGTTTCATCATAAAATACCTTCAAGGTATTTTATGATATTGTACCAAATACACCGACCAAATAGAAACCTAGCATTTTGTACCTGAATTTTTTTTGATATTTTTAGAACAAGTGCTCCCCCTCAACATGTGCATCAAATGTTTGAAATCGTTTTGCACACGGAGGCAAGAGAAAGAATTAACTTCTTTGATTACCATTTTCTAAAAGATATCAACATCACTTCCCAGATCAAATCAAATAGATAAAGCATTTTGGGGAAGAATGAGGTTTTCATAATTTTGCTCCCCCTCAATATGTGCCTCGAGGTTTGAAAAGAGTTTTGCACATACTAGAGGGAACCTGCAAATTGATCACACCCGCATACAGAAACCAAATGAAAATCAATCAAGGTATTTTATGATGAAACATATAAATCTTTGTACCTTGAAGGTTTCTTTTCGATTTGAAATGCTCCCCCTTGATATATGCTTTGAGATTTGAAAAATAATTTAGCATATATGAGAGAGCAGTATGCACATTGAAATGGTCATCTTTTATCATCTTTCATATTTATATCACATTTTCTCCCCCGATCAAAAATTTCAAATCCTTTGAGATTTTGGATCTCAAGTGATTTAAATATGTATGAAACAAAACATTTGTTGGAGAAAAATGTGTCTGGTTTAATAAGATTAAGGTGGACAAGACTGAAGTTCCCTTTTTGTACAAAAGGGAAACCACAAAACACAACCTAGCACTATTACATTCATTATAGTTGTTCATAGTTTGTACACCATATTATACACAAGATCAATACAAAACAGAAACTACTTCCAGAAGATGTATTCATTCAGTTCTTTGAAGAAGTTTGTAATGACCATCACGAAGTCTACCACCAACAAAGCTTTCAAGGCTGCGGAAGATCCTTCGAGTCTTGAGTCTTCGCCTGATTGCAGCAATGAAATTTTCACACCGCTTTAAGTCATCATCGGTCCAGAATGTAGTCTTAACCCACGATTTTAGATCAATTTTAATTTCTTTCACTCTAGAGTCTAGTTCTTCTTCAACCAATTTGAGAGTTCCGTCACTGAATTTGTAGAGCTCACATAGTCTCATAAGCATGCGAGTCCCGTATATGTCGGTGAAGATGACGGCTCTAGGGGTGTCAAGGACTTTGTATTCGCGATGAAATTCATGCCCTGTTGCATTCCATTGTGGACTTGTAAGATCGATCCTGGTTTGGTAGCTTTCCATACCAAGCTGAAAGTCCTCAACCCTTTTTCGAATGACTAAGCCCTTGATCCAAAGGTTGACAGCAGCAGAGAGGGCCTTTTTCTCATGGATAGGAAAATGCTCAAGGTGTCCTTGGAGATTCAAGAGATAGAGATCTTCGAAATCATTTGGCAGCAGATGTTTGAAGTCGTTTTCTTCAATAATATATTCTTTCAAGTCTTCTCTTTTAAGGACTATCTTCTTCAAATACTCATAGCCATAGATTGGGAAGATCTCTACACGAACCACACTTAAGATTTGCATCTTGGATCGAACATCATTGCGTCTTTTATCGGCACCATGTCTTTCGATGTAGAAGTTCTTCTTTTTGTACCACCAGTGAGAAATACCATACGAAGCGGCAATGTCATACTTTTGTTCTTTGTCAGCCCAGAATTGATCAGGAACCATCTGTTCAAGTCCCTGATCAGAGTAGATTGCAGCTTTCATCTTTGAAATTGATAAAGCTGGTCTTCTTTCAGCAGAGCGAGCATACAGATAGTCCAAGTCATGATTGAAGAAGAATTCAGCCTGAATGGTCATCTGTCCAGGTTCACCACCTAGAGGAAGAGGCTTGTTCACATTGAAACGACAGATATGCTCACTGACTTGATCATTCAGCTGTCACACCCCCAATTTACCTGTTTTGCAGCGGAATGGAATTCCTGGGGATAGACTGTCATAGCACCACAATCACAGTTATATTGAACGACCTAAAGTGTCGTTTAAAAACACATCGTTGGATATTTAATAAAAGCGTTCAGAGTTACAACATAGGTCCCAAAAGTTTAATAAGTTTGCGGAAATATAAATATATTACAAGTCCAAACGATGTTTTGAAAGAAGTGCCATAATGTACAATGATATAAGTCGACGCCGCGACTCAAAAGGTGGTTCCTTAACCATGCCATGATGATAATGCCTTAGTTACCTGAAAATACATTGCTAAAACGGTCAACAATAATGTTGGTGAGAAATCATAGGTTTATGTAAATGTTTTATACGACCACGCAAGTATAGACCAGGTATGACAATCATGTCACAGAAAAATGTTACAATTGCTATAAGTCCATGACACCGAAACTAGACTGTTCATAATGTATGCCCCAACAGAGTGTTTGCCAGACAACTCAATAATGTTATTAAATGAAATGCATCCGTATGACTAGTTGGGATTCACCAACCCGGATGGAGGCGTCACCCTCGATAGATCTATCCACTCACCCTCGCTTCTACGATTAACGGTTCATGTTCAGGAAATGGGGACTTTCAATTGGCATGTGGTAACTTAAGCAATGTAAATGAATTTAACATACTTGGTATCGTAATAAAAATGTTGTGCAATGTATTCTCCCCCGTAGGTTTGAAAATAATTAAACATGTACGACGGGGCTATGAAAACTCACTTGATAAACTGGTACAATGACAAGAGTGAGTACACCGAGATGTAGTGTGATGCTTTAATCTTGACCTATTACGAATGATATGATATGTAATGAGTTATGATGTAATGTTATGCATGCATTTCGTATGTTATTTATACCATTTGTGAGTTTTGAAAATAATACTTATCGTCGAAAAATACTCTTTTGACGTCTTGACCACTCTTAAATTACTTTACAAGTATTTACGTCAAAATGTCATCCTACACTAGTTTATTAATGATTTATTGTGAAATTATAACTTTTATAAGAAAATGTACTCCATTTTTGTTCTCCAATTATTTTGTTCTCCAAATCTTTTAGCTCTCCAAATATTTTAGTTCTCCAACATCTTTTGTTCTCCAAAAATAGTTCTCCAAAACCTTTAGTTCTCCAAAACTAGTTCTCCAAAATCTTTAGTTCTCCAAAACTAGTTCTCCAAAATCTTTAGTTCTCCAAATCTTTTGTTCTCCAAAAATAGTTCTCCAAAACTCGTTTCAAAATAATTTATATATTTTTGGAGGAGTCGAAATAATTTATAACGCCTAAGCTTCATTTATGACTCGTACAAATTTTACGTAACGTGCTGAAATTTTCAGAAAATGTATATTTCGTCGTCAAACTTGAAAAATTCATAACTTCTTCGTTATAACTCCGTTTTAATCCGTTCAAGCGGCCACGGATTCGTTTTAAAGTATATTTTCTAATTATCTAGGCCAAAAATTCGTGTCTACTGTCGGATTTTCCAGAAATTCAAAACAAGATCAGACCACTTTTTATACTTGTCGAAAATAGTTTTTCTCGTACTAAACCTATTCCAATCCCTTCAAATCAACTCCAAAGCTATTCTAATCCTACCATACACCTTCTTAGGGTGTCATGGGTTCCTAAACATCATCAAGACAAATATATAACAAGGGATAAATTATAGGATGACCTTTATATATATAACTCTAAAAATCAATGTAAAAATGGTATAAATAAACATAAGTCTTGCATGCTTGCTAAGAAAATGATGAAATAAATATGAAATGAAGATGAAAGATATAAAATGAAAGTAATATGCTTACAAGCTACTATGATGAGGTGATTAGAACAAGGATTAACCTAAACACCCTAGGTTTTTATTTCAAAACCTTTAATAAGAGTGTAATCTAGATTGTTTAACTTGAGCTTGGAAAAATTGTGATGATCCCTTTGTACTCCTTATGAGTGACCGGTTTTGAGAGAGGAAGAACAAGAGAGAAGGAAATTTTTTACTAACTTTGAATAAGTGAAGTGCATGAATGATTGAAATGTTGGAGTATAAGTTTATACTATCAAGTTAGAAAAATTTTACCAACATTAAATGCTACCTCCCCCTTGGTCGGCCAAGGGGGGAGGGATTTACCAAAATATCTTTTTTTTTTTTTTTATAATGTGTAATTGTTAGAAAAATGTAAGTAAATGTTTATGTATTTATAACTTGTAAGGTTTGAATATACATTAGTGTATTTAAGGTAATTTTAGGTAAAAGTAATTTTTAATAGGTCCAAGTAAAGTATAATGAGATCATAAAAATTGTAAAAATACATTTCTTGTAAAATTTGAGTGATAAAAATAATTATCGTGTAGTTTTTAAGAAAAACGTCGTAATAATATAAATTTAACGATTTATATACAAAATAAATTTAAAACACTAGGTAAACTCAAAATATATTTTTTATAACTAAATGTAAGTATAAAAATATGTCGGGATCATTTTTAGAAGTATCGGATTAAATATTCAAAATAATAACTCACGCGATAACGTTTATTTAATATAAAATTCACGCGTTTAATGTGAAATGCAAAGTCATGAATGAACTAACATGATGCAAATGATGCTAATGAAATGTAGACTAAACTTAGTCCATATGAAATGTTCGTGATGATATGATCATGAATTCGCCGCTAAACCATTAAGGTTACGCGAATTTGGAACACGCAAACCTAGTTTACGATAAATGTTGAAATGGTGAAGCATGAATTGTTTTGAGAGATGACCTGGAAGTACGGGTTGTCACATTCGCCCATCCAAAAAGGAATTCAGTCCCTGAATTCAATCGTTGTTAGGTCTAACGGTGTTGTCGGTGAAAAGATGAGGATACTTGTGGCGCATCTGGTCTTCCCGTTCCCAAGTAAACTCAGGACCTCTTCGAGAATTCCAGCGAACCTTCACGATAGGAATACGACTCTGCTTCAACTGCTTGACCTCGCGGTCCATGATTTCTACAGGTTCCTCCACAAAATTGAGTTTATCGTCAAGTTGAACTTCTTCCAATGGAATAACGAGTGATTCGTCCGAAAGACATTTCTTCATGTTTGAAACGTGAAACGTGTTGTGTACATGACTAAGTTCTGACGGAAGATCAAGTCGATAAGCTACCGGACCAACTCTGCTCAAAATCTTGAATGGTCCAATGTACCTCGGGTTCAACTTCCCGCGCTTTCCAAGTCGTACCACGCCTTTCCAAGGCGATACTTTCAACATTACTTTGTCACCCACTTGAAATTCTAATGCTTTGCGTCTAACATCCGCGTAACTTTTCTGTCGACTTCTGGCAGTTCTGAGTCTATTTCGAATTTGAACTATCTTTTCTGTTGTTTCCCGTACCATTTCTGGACCAGTGAGTTGTGCGTCTCCAACCTCGGCCCAACAAACAGGTGATCGGCACTTTCGACCATAGAGTGCCTCGAATGGTGCCATCTTTATACTGGTGTGATAACTATTGTTGTACGAGAATTCTATCAATGGCAAATGGTTAGCCCAACCATTTCCAAAATCAATTACACATGCCCTCAGCATATCTTCTAACGTTTGAATTGTCCTTTCGCTTTGACCGTCGGTTTGTGGGTGATATGCTGTGCTCATCTCTAATCTGGTTCCGAATGAATCTTGCAATGATTTCCAGAAGTTTGAGGTGAATCGACTATCTCTGTCGGAAATGATAGAAATTGGTGCACCGTGCCTCGAGACTATTTCCTTGACATAAAGTCTAGTTAGTTGTTCCATGGAATAAGTCTCTCTAATTGGTATGAAATGGGCTGATTTGGTAAGGCGATCAACAATTACCCAAATAGCGTCGTAACCTCCCGATGTCTTAGGAAGTTTTGTAACAAAGTCCATCGTAATATGTTCCCATTTCCATTGAGGAATTTCTGGTTGTTGGAGTAATCCTGAAGGTTTCTGATATTCGACTTTTACCTTAGAGCAGGTAAGGCATTTGCTAACGTATGTGGCAATTTCTGCTTTCATGTTCGGCCACCAATAAAGTTTCTTAAGATCTTGATACATCTTATCAGATCCTGGGTGAATAGAATACTTTGACTTATGCTACTCATGCATAATCAATTCTCGTATTCCGCCATACAATGGAACCCACATTCTATCCTTGAAACATAATACTCCATCTGCTCTCTTTACAAAACCATTTGCATTTTCGGGCATACCATAAAGCTTTTCACTTGGTCGGTTTTCCTCCTTAAGTGCCTCGATCTGTGCTTCGTGGATTTTCGATGGTAAAGGTGAATTAATCGTCATCCCTAATGATCGAACTCTTAAAGGTTTGGGTCTCTCTTTTCGGCTAAGAGCATCAGCCACAACATTGGCTTTTCCCGGGTGATACTTGATTTCACAATCATAGTCGCTGAGTAACTCCAACCAACGACGTTGCCTCATATTAAGCTCCTTCTGATCAAGAATATATTGCAAACTCTTGTGGTCCGTAAACACTGTGCACTTTGTACCGTAGAGGTAGTGTCTCCAAATCTTGAGTGCAAAAACTACGGCCCCTAACTCGAGATCATGAGTGGTGTAATTCTTCTCATGAGTCTTAAGTTGTCGAGAAGCATACGCTATCACCTTCTCGTTTTGCATTAAAACAGCCCCAAGTCCTTTATGCGAAGCGTCGCAATATACAACGAAGTTCTCAATTCCTTCGGGTAGTGCCAAAATTGGCGCACTGCAAAGCTTTTGCTTCAACAACTGAAAAGCAGCTTCTTGTTTCTTTCCCCATTCGTACTTCTTGTTTTTCTGTGTCAACTTGGTCAAAGGTCTAGCTATCTTTGAAAAACCTTCGATGAACCTTCGGTAATACCCGGCTAGTCCTAGAAATTGTCGAATTTCTGTAGGATTTGTTAGAGTAGCCCAATCTTTTACGGCTTCAATCTTTGCGGGATCAACTTGTAGTCCTTGACTATCAATGACGTGACCAAGAAATTGCACTTTGTGATTCCAGAAATCACACTTCGAAAATTTGGCATACAACTTCTCATTCTTGAGTAGCCTTAAAATCGTCCTTAAATGCTCTTCGTGCTCTTCTTTGCTCTTTGAGTAAATCAATATGTCGTCGATGAACACTATCACAAACTTGTCCAAATACGGTTTACATACTCTATTCATGAGATCCATGAATACCGCAGGTGCATTAGTTAATCCGAACGGCATCACTTGAAACTCGTAATGACCGTAACGTGTTCTAAACGCTGTTTTCGGAATATCCTCCTCCCGAACTCTAAGTTGATGGTAACCCGACCGGAGATCAATCTTGGAGTAGATACTAGAACCTTGCAACTGATCGAACAAGTCGTCGATTCTGGGAAGTGGGTAACGATTCTTCACCGTTAACTTGTTCAACTCTCTATAATCTATACACATTCTGAAGGATCCATCTTTCTTCTTCACAAACAAGACCGGTGCTCCCCAAGGCGAGGAACTCGGCCTAATGAATCCTTTGTCTAGAAGTTCTTGCAACTGATTAGACAACTCTTGCATTTCGGATGGTGCTAGACGGTAAGGTGCTCGCGCAATTGGTGCAGCTCCGGGCACTAAGTCAATATGAAATTCTACTTGTCGTGCCGGTGGAAGTCCTGGTAAGTCTTCGGGAAAGACTTCAGAAAATTCTCGGACAATTGGTACATCTTCAAGTCGCTTCTCCTCCGACTTCTTCTCGGTTATATGGGCTATGAAAGCAAAGCAACCTTTCTTTATGTACTTCTCCGTTTTGATGCACGATATGATACTAAGTCTAGTTCCACTTCGTTCCCCACGAATAATCAAAGTTTCGCCGTTGTAAGGAAGATGAACAACTTTTTCATCACAAATGATTTTTGCACGATGTTTGGATAACCAATCCATGCCGATAACGACGTCGAAACTACCAAGTTCTACGGGCATAAGGTCTATGTTGAAGGGATGATTTAGAAAATTGAATGTGCAACCACGGACAATGGTGTTGGTGCTAACTAAGTTACCATTAGCTAATTCAACGATGTATGATATGTCTAAGGTGGTTGGTTTAATGTTGAGTAAAGGTGCAAATGTAGTGGACACAAAACTTTTATCGGCACCCGAATCAAATAAAACTGATGCGTAACGATTATTGAGAAGGAACGTACCCGTGATAACATTCGGGTCCTCCCTAGCTTCGCCACCTCCAATGACGTAGGCCCTTCCTTGCGCCATTCCTCCTTGATTCTGATTTCCTTGATTCCTTCCCTTTTTGCATTCAGACTTGTAGTGCCCTCGTTCTCCGCAACCAAAACATGTAACTTGTTGCGACTTGCAATCCCTAGTTCGGTGACCAACTTTCTTACAATTCTCACATGGATCAGGACATCGACCCGGTTTGTGATGACTCGAACACCTATCACACTTCGGCAAAACCCCCGAGTACCCTTTTCCTTCTTTCGGACCTGCAGCATAAGCCTTTACAACCTCTTGTCTCTTGGGTGGTTGTTGAGTAGCATTTCTACCTCTAGTGTTGTCCCACTTCCGTTTGTTGTTGTTATTGTTATTGTTGGTTCGGTTATTGTTGTAGTTGAAGCGGTTCTTGGTGTTGTTGTTGTTGTTTCGGTTGGTATTGGTGTACTTACCTCTCTTCACTACCTGTGCCATAAGCTTCTGAGTCACTCTAATAGATTCCTCGATTGTTTGTGGATCAAACGAAGTCACATCTCCTTGAATAACCTCGGGAAGTCCCCCGATGAAAGCCTCTAGTAACTTCTCGTTATCCGAAACCATAGACGGGCATAACGCGGCCAATTCTTGGAATCTCCGAATGTAAGTGTCAATATCATACCCAATAGTTACTAGTTCATAGAATTCTGTCTCCAACTTTTTCACTTCCGTACGAGGACAAAACTTCTTTGTCACCAAACCCTTGAATTGCTCCCAAGTGAGCTTGAAAGCATTCTCCATTCCCATCGGTTGAGCATATGAGTTCCACCACGACAATGCTCCATCAAGTAATGTACTTGTAGCAAACTTGACCTTACTATCATCCGGGCAATTACATAGCAAAAACACGGACTCCAATTTCTCAAACCATCGAACCATGGCAGTGGCTCCTTCAGTACCTCTAAACTTCGTGGGATCTCCACTTTTGAAATCCTTGTACGAACAATTTTTAACTCCGGATCCTCCTGCATTTCCTGCAGCAGCAGCAAGCCTAGCGGCTTCAGCAGCAGCCGCGGCCTCAGCAGCAGCAGCAGCCACTATTTCCCTTTCAATCCTTAGAGCATCGGCTATGCTATCATTCACCAACTTTTGAATAGCCGCTTGGGTCATTTCCGGTGTGGCTTTCTTTGGCGCCATAACTCTTCAAAATCACAAGATGAAACAATTATGAGAACTCGTAAGTAGAAACAACCATCACACAAATATATTCACAACCACAACATGCATAAAGTAAATGAAATCACAACGGAACAATAACGAAATATCACAAAATAATCACAACACACGTGGATAATATACATGAAAATTTCGGCCTACATGGACCGATATCATAGATAATAAAAACCATTCCTACATAGTAGAGTCAATACTTGATACATTTGTTTGTACAACAACCAAAAGACAACAAGTTCTTTAAACTACGTCACACACCTCGTGACTAGGATAATAATGGTCAAAACTATACATGATAAAAGTCTACACATGGCACCTCATGGTGCTCTGCCGGCTCGATCCTGAAGATCTCAAACCTGAGTAGTCAAGCTAGCAACCAAACTCCTCAACTCTCCAATCTGACCCTGTAAGGTAACAATACTCTCACGAGCTAGTGATAACTCTTGTGCCTGACGCTGTAACTCGTCCTGTGCCATCTCGGCTCTGTCGAATAACTCAGGCATCTCCTGCCTCAGCTCAGCAATACGCTCCCTGTTCTCTAACTGCCTATTCTCTAAACCCTGATGAGCTAAATCAATCGAAACCCTGCCTATCACCAGGCCCTCGACCTCCTCCGCAATAGTCTCAACCCTATCTAACGACAGTTCCTCCAATTGCCTCGACATCCTATCTATCTGTACCTGCTGGCTATCTATACGGGCTCCTAACGCCTCAGTAGAATGCTGTCTAGCAGCTGCAGCCTTAGAGCTCTCGCCTAACTCGAACCTAACAGGTGGCTCGGGTTCTGTAGATGGTGGTGTCGGGATGTCAAAACGAGCACGCTTTTTGAGCGGCAAGTCTGATGTAGGTAAAGGATCCCTAAGATAATACGATGAGGATGATGATGATGATGCTAGTAGTAGTGGTGATGGTGGGTGTATCGGGTCGTGAGCAGGGCTAACATGTGGAGTAGGTGCGACTTCGCCCTTCTCAAAGGGTTCAGTCTCCGTGTCAGTCATAATAGGTGGGAAGGCTGGAGTAGAGCCAATCGAAGATAAGATCTCAGTGGAGTGCGATAAGGCATCATCCATGTTAGGGTTAGCTGGGACATCTTCCGTGTTAGTGTCCGATGATATAGTGATGGGATGTGAATCTGAAGACATCTCTGTGACAACCGATGTGAAATGAAAGTAAATAACTCGAATAAAGTGTAAATGAATCCGCATGAAAAGTGAATATGCACTTATGATGAAATGATGAGATGCTATGATAATGTAGCTATAGTCTAGGGTCAATGATGCAACCTAGTTCTCTATAACTGTAGCTCTGGTACCAATCTGTCACACCCCCAATTTACCTGTTTTGCAGCGGAATGGAATTCCTGGGGATAGACTGTCATAGCACCACAATCACAGTTATATTGAACGACCTAAAGTGTCATTTAAAAACACATCGTTGGATATTTAATAAAAGCGTTCAGAGTTACAACATAGGTCCCAAAAGTTTAATAAGTTTGCGGAAATATAAATATATTACAAGTCCAAACGATGTTTTGAAAGAAAGTGCCATAATGTACAATGATATAAGTCGACGCCGCGACTCAAAAGGTGGTTCCTTAACTATGCCATGATGATAATGCCTTAGTTACCTGAAAATACATTGCTAAAACGGTCAACAATAATGTTGGTGAGAAATCATAGATTTATGTAAATGTTTTATACGACTACGCAAGTATAGACCAGGTATGACAATCATGTCACAGAAAAATGTTACAATTTCTATAAGTCCATGACACCGAAACTAGACTGTTCATAATGTATGCCCCAACAGAGTGTTTGCCAGACAACTCAATAATGTTATTAAATGAAATGCATCCGTATGACTAGTTGGGATTCACCAACCCGGATGGAGGCGTCACCCTCGATAGATCTATCCACTCACCCTCGCTTCTACGATTAACGGTTCATGTTCAGGAAATGGGGACTTTCAATTGGCATGTGGTAACTTAAGCAATGTAAATGAATTTAACATACTTGGTATCGTAATAAAAATGTTGTGCAATGTATTCTCCCCCGTAGGTTTGAAAATAATTAAACATGTACGACGGGGCTATGAAAACTCACTTGATAAACTGGTACAATGACAAGAGTGAGTACACCGAGATGTAGTGTGATGCTTTAATCTTGACCTATTACGAATGATATGATATGTAATGAGTTATGATGTAATGTTATGCATGCATTTCGTATGTTATTTATACCATTTGTGAGTTTTGAAAATAATACTTATCGTCGAAAAATACTCTTTTGACGTCTTGACCACTCTTAAATTACTTTACAAGTATTTACGTCAAAATGTCATCCTACACTAGTTTATTAATGATTTATTGTGAAATTATAACTTTTATAAGAAAATGTACTCCATTTTTGTTCTCCAATTATTTTGTTCTCCAAATCTTTTAGCTCTCCAAATATTTTAGTTCTCCAACATCTTTTGTTCTCCAAAAATAGTTCTCCAAAACCTTTAGTTCTCCAAAACTAGTTCTCCAAAATCTTTAGTTCTCCAAAACTAGTTCTCCAAAA
Source organism: Chrysanthemum seticuspe (assembly GCA_019973895.1). NCBI lineage: Eukaryota > Viridiplantae > Streptophyta > Magnoliopsida > Asterales > Asteraceae > Chrysanthemum > Chrysanthemum seticuspe. Next base: position 127,965,873 of record BPTQ01000006.1, on the reverse strand, counting down.
TCTTTAGTTCTCCAAATCTTTTGTTCTCCAAAAATAGTTCTCCAAAACTCGTTTCAAAATAATTTATATATTTTTGGAGGAGTCGAAATAATTTATAACGCCTAAGCTTCATTTATGACTCGTACAAATTTTACGTAACGTGCTGAAATTTTCAGAAAATGTATATTTCGTCGTCAAACTTGAAAAATTCATAACTTCTTCGTTATAACTCCGTTTTAATCCGTTCAAGCGGCCACGGATTCGTTTTAAAGTATATTTTCTAATTATCTAGGCCAAAAATTCGTGTCTACTGTCGGATTTTCCAGAAATTCAAAACAAGATCAGACCACTTTTTAAATTTGTCGAAAATAGTTTTTCTCGTACTAAACCTATTCCAATCCCTTCAAATCAACTCCAAAGCTATTCTAATCCTACCATACACCTTCTTAGGGTGTCATAGGTTCCTAAACATCATCAAGACAAATATATAACAAGGGATAAATTATAGGATGACCTTTATATATATAACTCTAAAAATCAATGTAAAAATGGTATAAATAAACATAAGTCTTGCATGCTTGCTAAGAAAATGATGAAATAAATATGAAATGAAGATGAAAGATATAAAATGAAAGTAATATGCTTACAAGCTACTATGATGAGGTGATTAGAACAAGGATTAACCTAAACACCCTAGGTTTTTATTTCAAAACCTTTAATAAGAGTGTAATCTAGATTGTTTAACTTGAGCTTGGAAAAATTGTGATGATCCCTTTGTACTCCTTATGAGTGACCGGTTTTGAGAGAGGAAGAACAAGAGAGAAGGAAATTTTTTACTAACTTTGAATAAGTGAAGTGCATGAATGATTGAAATGTTGGAGTATAAGTTTATACTATCAAGTTAGAAAAATTTTACCAACATTAAATGCTACCTCCCCCTTGGTCGGCCAAGGGGGGAGGGATTTACCAAAATATCTTTTTTTTTTTTTTTTATAATGTGTAATTGTTAGAAAAATGTAAGTAAATGTTTATGTATTTATAACTTGTAAGGTTTGAATATACATTAGTGTATTTAAGGTAATTTTAGGTAAAAGTAATTTTTAATAGGTCCAAGTAAAGTATAATGAGATCATAAAAATTGTAAAAATACATTTCTTGTAAAATTTGAGTGATAAAAATAATTATCGTGTAGTTTTTAAGAAAAACGTCGTAATAATATAAATTTAACGATTTATATACAAAATAAATTTAAAACACTAGGTAAACTCAAAATATAGTTTTTATAACTAAATGTAAGTATAAAAATATGTCGGGATCATTTTTAGAAGTATCGGATTAAATATTCAAAATAATAACTCACGCGATAACGTTTATTTAATATAAAATTCACGCGTTTAATGTGAAATGCAAAGTCATGAATGAACTAACATGATGCAAATGATGCTAATGAAATGTAGACTAAACTTAGTCCATATGAAATGTTCGTGATGATATGATCATGAATTCGCCGCTAAACCATTAAGGTTACGCGAATTTGGAACACGCAAACCTAGTTTACGATAAATGTTGAAATGGTGAAGCATGAATTGTTTTGAGAGATGACCTGGAAGTACGGGTTGTCACAATTCAGCATCTTATGGCATTCTTCCATCTAGTATTGGAGTTGGTTGGCATCTGAGTGAAAAACTTTAACAATTTCACAAGCTTGTCCTTCAAGATCTCTTGGAGTGATGGATGAGATATTCTTCCGTTCACAGTACCACTTAATGAAGCTTCCCATATCACCAGTGAAGTGCAGAAGAGAGTCTTCAGCTGGAACTTCATAATCATTGGTGATAGTTGATACCCAATTATTGTCAGGAATAATCGTTTCAGATTCTGGGATGGACCATGAAGGTTCTGGAGTAAGAGGTCTCTCCTCAATAATACAGCTTTGAATTGTGTCCCTTGAAGGTGCAACTCTGGATGTGCTAGTGCGTTTACCTGCCAAGTATGCATCAAACCAATCTTCTTCTGATGGCTTAGGAATATGCTTGGTGGATGCATCATCTTCATCAGATTCTGACTCTGCCATGATATACGACTCTTCATGAACCATTTGATCCTCAGGAATTGAAGAGATTGTGGGTGTGAACCTTGAATCAACCGTCGTCCAGGCAGCAGACTTCTTCTGAGTTCCCTGTTCTCCGGTAGGACTAGATTGATTGGAAGGTTTTGGTGGTGATGAAGGTGGAGGTGGTGGAGGTGTAGAGGTTGTCTTAGAAGATCCACTAGCTCCAGAAGTTCCAGCACCCCCAGTTGGAGGTGGAGGTGGAGGAGGATCTTTAGGACCTTTACGCAATGTTTCCAACACTATGGTCCTCCTTTTCTTCTTAGCTTCCTTTTCTCTGATGTCAATCAAGAACTTTTCATGATTGTCGAACTTAATTGATTCTTCGAGAGCCTCATAAAGCTTCTTGTGGACCTCATGCTTATGCTCGTCAGCATCATACATCTTATCTAAAAGTGCAGCTCTCATATCTGCAATAGGTAGATACATGAACCGTCTAAGAAGTGGAGCTTCCATTGCCCATTCCACAGCATCCTTAACTTCGCCTTCAATGGCTTCTGCAACCCCTTCATCAAAGTTGAGGTGCTCCAACCTATAGACACGATCCTCAAGGGACTCAACAAATTTTGGTAGTTGCCTTTCAAGAGCTTCAATTCTTTTTACTGCTTTGTCAAGCAGTTGATCTGAAGTAAGAATTAGAGGTGGTGAAGCAGGTGGAGTTTCCTTATCATCAATTGTAACCACTGGTTCAAGGGATAGATTCTTTACAGATTCAGGTGGTGAAAGTGTGGTTACTTGAGCAGGTTTGGGAGGTGGAAGTGCGGTTGCAAGAGAGGATGCTGACATTGGTGGAATGGTTGATGAGTCTTGTTGAATAATGACAGTAAACATGGATTGTGCATCCTCCTTGTCATTATCTTGCTTGGAAGATTCAGTATCAATGGGTTTGTCGTTTGAGAATTAGTCAGCGAAAGTGAAGTCTGTATCAAGGTTCTTAAATGACGATAGAGAACCAGTAGACAGATTTGGTTCTTCCAAGGGCATAGTCTCATCAGATTTCGACTCAGGATTCTCCTGTGAGTCTTTATGCACTATTTCATCAACATCATGGTCATACTGAGTATCACGTGACGCAAGATTTTCTTCATGAGCTACAGATGTTTCCTTTTCCAATCCAGATGGCTCCTGAGTTGATGAAGATTCAACACTTCTTTTCTTCAGTTCGAATTGAGTGGTGGTTCTTGATGGTGAAGAAGAGAAGGTGAGGAGTGTGTGAGCAGCTTGTTCTTCGCCAACAATCCCTTTTCCCTTGTCTTGTGTGATTGGTGTTGTTTGTTGAAGCAATTGATCAGGCTCTCTTAACACTACTCCACCTACTGGTGCTTTCACATTCTGACTTTCTAGGCTTTGCTGGATTCCAAGTTGCAGAGCAGCATCATCTTCATCAGTTAACCTTGTATTATCCCTTGAAACCTCAGTATCTTCACCAATTTCCTTTTCCACTTTCTTCCTTTTTTCTTTCTGCTTCTTGGATGCGGTGTCTGAATGTTGTGACCTTTCACGTCTCTTTTTAGGAAGAGAGGCATAGGATGCTTGTGAGGCTGAAGTGGACTTGGGAGCATTGGGTTGTGGAGGAGTGGGTGTGACATCTTCAGAGGATCTGGTATCTCTTTTCTTGTATTGTTTGAAGTAGTCCTTCTTCTTGATATCGTCCGTGAGTAGAGTATCAGGAATTGTCAATCCAAAGATTTCTTTGTCCATACCTCTAGGAACATATTTAAGATTACCCAGAACGAATTCATCTTCTGCTTTATGTAGAGCTGAGTCAATCCTGGGGTTGAAGTTGTGAGTCTGTTGCAAGTACTGGATAACAAGTTTTGAAAATCTGATGCTGGGAATCACAAGCTTGTTCAGTTTCTTTCGACCCTGAGATTTATTCTGAAAGTTTGTTCTATCAGATATGAATGTGTTCATTGAAAACGAAAATTCTTCCCAAATACGTTCTGAGACATTCACATTCACTCCACTGACAATACCCCATAGGATTTGCAAGATGGTAATTCTCACTTTATCGAACCCTGAGGTTTTGCCAGATAAGCACAAGTTGAGAAATGTTGTCATTGCTCTCCAGGGTTGATACATGTGTCCAATGATGATGTCGGAAGCCCTTAATATGCTGGTCTGATATCCCAAACCAATCAGAAAGACAATTAGATCGTCAGCACCAGGTGGAGGTTCAGATCGTATGTTGGGGTTACAGGGAGTGATTCCTAGAGCCTTGCTAAGAATGTCAGAGTCTATCACAAATTCCCTATCATCCAGTTTGCATGAGTATTTAGCTGTGATTTTGTCCTATTGAATGGTGTTCCAGAATTGTTGTATGTAAATGGTGGGAATTGTGCATTGCTTGGTAATGGCACCGAAGAATTTAGTGTTCTTAAGGATATCAATAGATATTTTGAGGATAGGATTTTGTTGCAGCTTTTGAAGGTCCACATAACAGTTACTTTTACCAATCTCTGCCCATTGACTTTTAGGAAGAATTTCGTAATCTGAAATGACTTTGGGTGGAGCGGGAGATGCAATGTTCTCAGCTGAGGTTGTGAGTGCCATTGAAGATCTGAAGATAAATACAATCAACAACAATGATTGGGAACACGTTAGATTATAATTTATTAGTTAGACAGTCCTGAATACACCCTCAAGTCATAAATATGCACTCTTAGAAGCTCAGACAGGGTTCCTATAAGCATATAGAGAAGGATTGAGTGGCATTAGCGAGACTTT
>BPTQ01000006.1:127923014-127943158 GCA_019973895.1 Chrysanthemum seticuspe | reverse complement strand
AACAGTCTAGACCACTTTTCATATCCCAATTTGTAAAACGACTTCTCGTGTTAGTATTGGTTTTGTATGTAGCATCAAAAGAAAGAACATCACCAAAAGCTTCATAATTCCTTTTACTTGTATCATCCGACCAAAACAAACAACTTAACTGACCATCGGTGTTAGTCTTAAACTCGAACGTAAAATTTTCATCTCTTTCTTTCAAAATACTAAACTTGTCAATAATCATTTGAGCATCATATTTACCAATATAGCTATAACTGTCACGACTCATATTCTTAAAATCAATCTTAGTAGCACCAACATTTTCATATCCTCCCAAAAGCTCTGCGATAAAATTGAATGACATACAAGGACCGATGTTTAAGTTCGAAGCCTTAATAGAAAAATACTGATGCGCCAAACTCATAGACCTATGAGACTTTTGCAAATGTCTATCCTCAGCAGTAAAAAAACCATGATTGTGCTCTTCAGCAAAATGTTTAACCCTATACTTTTCACCAGATCTGACAACATAAATTCTAGCTTTGCAATTTGTCCTAAACTCCGATCTTGTTCTCTTTACAGACTTAGCATCACAATTATCTTTTAAACTATCAAATTCTTTAACTTTAACTTTCTTGGTACCTTCTTTACTGCAAAGAAATTCCTTATTCATAACAATACCTCCATCGTTAGTTTGATGGCCTCTACGAACAATAAAACTAGCTTCAGCAGCATAATCTTTGTATGCTTTATAAGCATCTTCAACACTATCAAACAAAGTACCTTCCACTGGTACAAGAGTTTTAACAACAACAGGTTTAATAAGAATTGAAGTTGATGTAAAAAAATCTGGTGAATTTACTTCTTCATTCTCTTCAACATTAACATCAGCTGACAAATTTTCATCTTCAACAAACTCATTGCTTGCACAATTTTGTCTCGTTGAATCACCTAAAAAAACACATAGAAAACTCAACTTTACTTAAAATATCACAGTAACTATACTTGAAAGTGCTACTGCAACAACAAATTTTATTAATAGCATCTCAATATGACTATCCTTGAAAGATATATTAATAGCATCTCAGAAAGTGCTACTACTGCTGCAACAACTTACTACTGCTGCAGAAATTATTTCTACTGCTGCATCAACTACCTTGAACAAATATTTAGATAAAATATCACAATAAACTATCATTCAATAATATTAACAGTTTTAATATCAAAATAACTATTATTCAAAAACTATTTTCTTACCTATCACAAGAAATATAATTGAATGATATACACACCTTTAATATCACAATAACTATCATATTAAAATCATTAAACATCACAAAATAAAATAAACTTGAACAAAATGTTTTATTAAAATAATATTCCAGTTTTAAATATCAGAATAACTATCTTAAAAAACAAGTGTTACTCCAAAAAAAAAAAAAAAACATTACTCCTACTGCAACAAATGTTACTACTGCTGTTAATACTAATTAAACAATATTAACAATACAAAATACATAAATCATAAAATCAATGCGATAACCGGCATATTCGTCAATGCGAGCCAAATCTTCCTAGTCTAGCAGACAAACTTGAGCCAAATATTGGTATTGATGTTGTTCTGTATTTCTCGAACACACACCCACAAAATATCATAAACATATTTTCATCTTTGTTGTCTTCATCCATCAAAAACTTTTAAATAACGGATTTTCGTTCAAGCGTAATATCATTGCAAATCGTGTAGTCTTCCCTCATACGTTGCTTCTCTACCCTTGCATGCTCAAACGAATTGATAACGTCTATAATAGCATTTTTTTCGAGCCACATCATCTTCTTCACATTGTTTTTTAACGTACATTTGCATATCTTCAAGGGAATGGGAGGGACAACAAGCCATAATAATTTGGTGTTTGAAATTGTATGTTTAGAAGTATATGACAATAACAAAAAAGATTAATATCACAATAAGAACCCTTTATATGATATTACCAGATTTAATATCACAAAAACTATATATAAGATATTACCAGATTTAATATAAGAATAAGTATCATATAAAGGTTATTGATATCAGAATAACTATCCATATATAAAACGGTTTTAAAACGCATAATAAGAAGAAAAAAAAGCTTAATATCAGAATAAATATCAACATATTAACGTTATTAATATGTTGATATCAGAATAATTATCATTATATGATATTACCAGATTTAATATCACAATAACTATCATTATATGATATTACCAGATTTAATATCAGAATAACTATCATATAAAGGTTATTGATATCAGAATAACGATACATATATAAAACGGTTTTAAAACGCATAATAAGAAAAAAGCTTAATATCACAATAACTATCATATTAATATTATTAATATCAGAATAACTATACACATATCAGAAAAAAAGAAATTAATATCAGAATAACAGTCATACTAAGGATGTTGATAAAAGATACAAAAATAACATTAATATCAGAATAACTATCCTCATATCAGCATAACAAACTTAATATCAGAATACCTATCCTAATATCAGAATAACAAACTTAATATCAGAATAACTATAATACTGACGATAGAAACATCAAAGTGTAAATGTACTAATACTCAGAATAACAATAGCAATATCAGAGTAACTATCCTCAAAATCATAATAAAAACCTTAATATCAGAATAACTAACATAAAAATACCTTCAACAGCGTTTTTTAATGAAAAATATACCGATAGATCAGGACCGATACGAGAATACTGATCAGGTAATTCCATTGTATAAAAAATTTAAATAAAAAAAGCTGAGAAAAATAAGGAAATAGAATATTCTAATAAAAATAAAAATATACGGAAAGAAAAAAGGGATGAATTTGGTCAAATCTCAGCCGCTAAATGAAAAAAAATCAACGGATGAGGTACATCCGCACATCCGCACTAAAAAAAATATCTGCACGTGATCCTCACTCTATATATATATATATATATATATATAGTGTAACTTTATTTTGAGAACCCTCTTAAGTTCGAGAACTGCGAAAACCCATTTTAAACCGTAGGATATGGAGATCAATGGCCAAGATGATGTATGGCATAATTGTAATAAATCAAAAACAAAATATTAATCTTTAAATAAAAAAGGGTATTAGTGTAATTTTGCATTAATGCTTTTTAAAAACTGCTCCGATTGAAAGGGTACGTTCTCCATAAAATTAGGTCAAAAATTATTTGTAACCCTAACCACATCTCATACTTCTCACCCAGCCACCAACTAACATCTCCATCCTCCTTTATTTCTCCTTGACAAGAACAAAATACATAGTCCCATTGTTTAAACAAAAACGCAGCAATCCATCATTTTATCATCATCTAGAGTATATATAATCTTGCCTCCTCATCGTCATCATCATCTAGAATATATCAAATGAATTGGCTGCAATTAACAAGTTCTTGCGTACCTCCAACAAAAAGTCCATCAACCTTCACCACCATCATTTATTGGCGGATAAATCAATAATTTAGTATACACACGATTTGGTTGGTGTTATATTTCCCCTATTGCTATTCGTTTTCTTTTAATTGCATGTTATAGTTTTGAAATTGCTTATATATGTTTAATTAGCTTTTTACATTCTTAATTTTTTAATTAATAAACTTTTATAACAGATTTGATTTTTATAAATTAATATACGAAACTGTTGCAAGTGGTCGGTCACTCCCTCTGTTCTTGTTTCAATCGACAAAATTAATGTACGAAGTTGTTTTTGATAAGTGGTTTGAGATTAATTTTTAGTTTTATAAATTGATTATTCTTGGTGGATTCAAATTACTAGTGTACCCTCAAGGTGAAAGAAGATGGATTCGTTAAGCTGATTATCTACTTATAAGCATAAGCAGATTGATTTAAGCAGTTTAAAGTTGCTTAGTATTAAAAGTAATAAGCATGTAAGGAGTTTTAAAGCCATTCTAGAATAGACAAGGAATCTAGATGGCTGGATTTATTTTAATTTAAACTGTAATGCTTTCATTTTGGGGCTTGTTAGAGCACAAGGTGTCATAACAAGGCTCAACTTCGTCGTCGCGCCACCTCAGCGCCACATCAGCATCCCATTTTCCCACAACTAACAACAACTAACCCCCTCCTCACTCATAACAAACCTCAACCTCTTCATTTGGGCCCCACCACTACCACTTTATTTTTTTTATTAAATTTTCATTTCCAAATAAACTAAATAAATTCATTTCATTCAAATTAAAAATACAACACATAACTTAATAAAAAACGTACTAAACATAAAAAAAAACGAAAAAAAAAACATACGCAAGAAATACATGAAATTATAACGAAACTAATTATCCGGATTATGTTGTTGAAATTGTGCCCATTGAAGTTGTTGCCAAACATGCTCGATGAGACATCGTTGAAGCTTTGCGTGTTTGCGTTTATCATGTAGTTCTTTGGCTTTTTTTCTTGGCACTTGGCAACGTTCAATCCATGTCTGCTGTAAATTTGGTGTTGGAGAAATATACGTTTCAGCAATATCTGATATCGCAAATTTTTCATCTTTCAAAATCATGTTATGCATTATGATGCACGCGTACATGATTCTCCGTAACTTGCCAATAGTAAATGCACGCGCCGGTTGGGCAATGATATGCCAACGTCCTTGGAGGACACCAAAAGCTCTTTCGATGTCTTTTCAAGAACTTTCTTGTTTCGCTTTGAATGCGGCATTTTTTGGATTAGTTGCAACTGTAAATGACTTGACGAAAGATGCCCACTCCGGGTAGATTCCGTCAGCTAGATAATACCCTTGCTTAAATTTACACCCATAAACTTCAAACTCAACCTCAGGGGCGATGTCATCAAGCAAGTCGTCGAATAACGGAGAATTATTTAAAACCGTTAGATCGTTATTCGCACCCGCTACCCCAAAAAAAGCATGCCAAAACCACAAATCGTATGAAGCAACAGCTTCAAGCATTATAGTGGGATATTTTTTATCACCTCTATGAAATTGGCCTTGCCATTCTTTAGGACAGTTTTTCCATTCCCAGTGCATACAATCGATGCTCCCCAACATTCCCGGAAGCCCATGAACAGTGTTATGTGCATAGTATAAGTTACGAATGTCATCCTCATCTGGTTTTCTTAAAAACTCCTTAATAAATAGTTGGATTATGCACATAAGAAAAAAATCTAGGCAATCGCGTGCACAGTGTTCCCCTATTTGTAAATACTCATCTAATGCATCAGCTGATATCCCGTAAGCCAATTGGCGTAGGGCACATGTGCATTTCATAATCACACTAAAACTCATTACACCCCTAGCATCGGGTCGCATTCTAAAGAAATCAAAATGCTTAGGAAGAGGATGATGAGTTTCAATATATGTTTCAATACCTTGTACTATTTGTAGAAATAGACGACGGCTCATACGAAATCGACGTCTAAAATTAGCGTCCGTATATTTTGGGTTGTCGCCAAAATAGTCAGCAAGAAGACGTGCTTCAGCAATTTCACGTTCACGAGGGACATATTGACGACGCTTTGAAGGACCGGGTGCTAGTTCCTGCAACGTTTGCTCCGCCTCGAACTCTTGAATAAACATTTCTAACTCCGTTAACTCTTCAAGATCACTATCGCCGGAATAAGATGATTGACTATCGTAACTCATTTTTTCAGCAAGTTTGAATGGTTTTGTTTTGCTTGAATATGAAAAACTTGTATGAAATGTTATGTTAATTTATAGAGTGAGTGGTGGGTTTAAAAAAAAAAAAAAAAAAAAAAAAAAAAAAAAAAAAAAAAATTTAAAACGTTACACAACGGCTAGTATATTAAAAACAATATTGAATCCATTTTGTCAGAACTTTTGCTTCGTCGTCCCGACGATTTTGGAATTCACGGCGAGAGACGACGAGGAACCCCGGTGTGGCGGCGAGCCACGGCGGGGCTCCACGTCACCCACGGCGAGCCAAAAAAAATCCCAAACCTTGTGCTCTTAGACCATGGGGTACCATGACATGCCAAATTCCACTTTTCTGTGCCACATCAGCGCCAACTCAGCATCCTCACTTTTAACACTCACACACCAAAATACCCCTTCACTCATAACATGTCATTTGGGCCCCACCCACCCTCAATTTTAATTTCTTTTGCATTTTTTCAAACAAGCTAAATTTCATTAATTCAAATAAAAATAAAATACGAAAATTTTAAAAAATACGATATTTTTTAAAGAAAAATATGAAACTTAAAAAAATAAAATAACTAATTTTCTAAGATACTAAATCAAGTTTATATAACTCAAATAAAAACCATAAGGTAGTAAATAAGAACAAAACTTTATGTAAACAAAAACTAAAACAATTACACAAATCACCAAGACTAGGAACAATGAACCTAGAAAATCGAGTTTACTCCCATAAATAATTAAATGGGCATCTTCCTATTAACATATGAGAGAGAAATTAAAAAAAACACCCTTCAAGATCTCACCTCCTTCTTCTTCAAGATATGAAAATACAGAGCCTCAAGAACTAAGCACATTTTCTTCATTTTCAAGATATCGAATCTGGGTAAGCCACGGTGGTTTTATTTTTTGTCTTTTTCCGAAAGTCACACACGCCACTTAAATGGCTTAGGAAGTGGCGAGAGATGGTTGGGGTATGGTGGCACCATGGTGGCGGCGCCATTTTGGTGGCCACGTTGGATTTGGCGTGGGTGGATGTGATGATACCCCATGGTCTTACGGCAATATGAAGTACCCGTTTTTAAACTGTTGATTATAATTTGGTATTAGAGTTTATAACATGTATGTTTTATAAAATGATTGTTTATATACGAAATGCTTAAACATATATGTTTTAATAATATTATTGTTGCTAATTTTTGTAATTTTTTTTGTTTATAAACGAAATGTTCAAAACATGTATGTTCAAAACAGGTATGTTCAGAACATGTATGTTTTATAAAATGATTGTTTATAAACGAAATGCTTAAAACATGTATGTTTTAATGATATTATTGTTGCTAATTTTTGTACTTTTTTTTGTATCAGGTGTAATTACAAGAATGTTCACGGCTATGAGTGTGCATATATGTCCGGCTTTTGAAACAATGTTAACGGCTACGCGTGCATATATGTTCAACTTCTAAAAATGATGATAACAATGAATGTGAACATATGTCCATTTTGTGTTGAATATTTATTAGTGCTCTAGTGTATAGATGTATTAGATTAATGTATTTATGCTTTTTAGAAATTTGTATTTAATTTTATTTCAATCGATATCGAAGTTTGTGTATAACATTTATGTTCTTAGTTTGTTATAAATTTCATTATATTAAAAAACCCATATGCACATAACTATTTTTGGAAACATATATTGTAGCACTAGAAATATGCTAAAAAAATGTATGCACTAAACATGCTAGCTTAAAAACATATATGCACTACAAAAAAACATACATTTAAAAAAAAAAAAAAAAAAAAAAAAAAAACAAAACCAAACATGCATGTTAGAAAACAAAAAATGAAAAATGTGGGATATTTAAAAACGGGATTTAATAAAACAAATCTTAAAAATACAAAAAATGTCTTTTACTATAATACCCTTTTGATTAAATAATAATCTTTAATTTTAAAAAAAATCTTATTGGTCTAGAGGAGTTCTCGCAGTTCTCGCACTTAACAGAGTTCTCAAAATAAAGGCCCGCCCTATATATATATATATGTGTGTGTGTGTGTGTAGATATATATATATATATATACACACATATATACATACATATAAATTGGTGCATCATAGTTATAACTACTTTTTTAACTGTGATTCATCAAAATAAAAAGGTGCATCAGATTGCATATGTTATTAACTTATTCCAGAAAAAGTTTTGAATTAGAACTTTCAACCTTTGTGTATAAAAGAGAGATTTTTCAAATGATTCAACACGTTTATTTTATTAATCACATGGTTAATATACAATGAAATCAATTATCCTAACATGTTTCAGAGTTATTTTGTTTTACTTTTCATCAATTCACGATGGTTAATATGCACTGGCGTTATCCCAATGACAAAGCATGTTATAACAAAGAGATGTGGCACTACCATGGCTACCATCCTTCCCTGGTTGTACAACTAATGCCCCTTATAGAGTATAGTACACTAAGTTATTGCAATGTTATAGGAGCATATTAGGTAACGATCGTTGGGTGCATGTCGGTTAAAAAAAAATGATGCATCATAGTTATAACTACTTTTTTTTAACTGTGATTCAACAATATATCGCATATGGTTAACTTATTACAGAAAACTTTGAATTAGAACCCTCAACCTTTGTGTATAAAAAAAGAGATTTTCAACTGATTCAACACGCTTATTTTATTAATCACACGGTTAATATACAATGAAATCAATTATCCTAACATGTTTCAGAGTCATTTTATTAATCACATGGTTAACTTACTTTTCATCAATTCACGATTGTTAATATGCACTTGCGTTATCCCAATGACAAAGCATGCGGCGCTACCATGGCTACGATAGCTCCGTCTCTGGTTGTACAACTAATGCCCCTTAAAGAGCATAGTATACTAAGTTATTGCAATGTTATTGGAGCATATTAGGTAACAATATTTGAGTGCATCTCGGTTATAAAATTTGGTGCATCATAGTTAAAACTAATTTTTATAAATGTGATGCACCAAAATAAAAAGGTGCATCACAGTTATAAAAATTTGGCGGGAAATTTTTGGCCCCTAGAAAAAAATTTGTTGGCGGGAATTTTTTTTTCCGGGGTAGGGGGTGGTGGGGTGGGGTGGGGGGGGGGGGTAGGGTGCGAATTTACAAAACCTCCTTAAAGAATGAAGGAAAATACAATTAGGTCCCTGTAGTTTGGTGTGAAAAAAAGGAGGGGAAGAGGGGGTGATCCAATGGTTGAGATTACTTTTCTCACTTTACTCTTGAGATCAACTTTTTAAATGATCCAAGCTATATATATATATATATATATATATATATATATATATATATATATATATATATATATATATATATATATATATATATATATATATATATATATATATATATATAGTCCGGTTCTAGAGAAAAGTGTAATTAGATAGAAAAGTGAGAAAAAAAGTTAAAGGGTAGACTATGAAAACACTTGAAAGTTCAAGGTAAAAAGGAGAAAAAAAAAAAGAAAAATAAAGAATTGACATTGTATCAGATCCAAACAAACACACACTCCAGATTCACACACACACACACGCACTCCAGATTCAAACACACACACTCACCGTTACCACCACCACCATCTCCACCGTCTTCCGTCATGCAACCAGTGCACCGCTGCTCAATCAACACCGCACCACAACGACATCAATATTGTACCTCAACCGCAACATATTCCTGGTTAGTTTTCTTCATGATTGATCTTCTCGTTCACGTGTTTAACCTAATATTCCTAGTTCATTGATTAGCATACCACCACTTATAAGTGCATTAATTTTGTCAACTGATTAGGTTAAAATCAATCATGTAATGATTTTTGAAGTTTTGTTGAAAGTTTATCATAATATTATCATGTTTTTCTACCACATATGAAACAAATTTGACAAAAAAAAATGCATCAAGAATGTGTTTCTTAAAATTGTTCACCAAGTGTTTGATAAAATGTTTGAATAAGAATTTATAACTGCGATGCACTAATTTGCATCATATGTGTTTAATATTGAGCTATATGACATCTTAGGGCCTCAGTGTGTATATTTGCAACATCAGATTACACAATCTTAGAGCACCAGCTTGTATTAATGCATCTGTGTTTATGATTGTTGCATCAGGTTAAATGTGTGTAAGATCAGTGCATCAAATTGCATCTTAGGGCATCTGTTATTATGCTTAGTGCATCAAGTTAAATCTTAGGGCACGGTAATGTATTATTATTGAATTATAACATATCTGAGTGCATTTGTGTTTATTGTTGGTGCATCAGGTTAAATGTATGTCCATATGTATGTTTGATGTAGTAGATTTTAAATTGTGATGCAATATGTGCATCAGGTTACATGTTAGTGTTTGGTGCATTAGGTTACATGTTAGTGGTTGTGCATCAAATATTGTGTAAGGCTACATGTTCAGGGTTGGTGCATCGAATCTTTGAGAATATTTGTGTAAGATTAATGCATCTACGCGTCGGTGTTTATTTATGCCATATAAAGTTCGATTAGGTTGTGTGTAGCCTAGTTTTGTATTTCAAAAGTTTTTGCATGTGCGTATGTATGTTTATTGCAATAAATTTTACATGGTGATGCATTATGTGCATCATGTTACATGTATATTAGTGGTTGGTGCATCAAGTATTAGAGAATATGTGTGTAAGACATCTGTTTGTATGATTAGTGAATCATAACACATCTTAAGACATCTTTTCGTTTGTGCATTAGGAATAGGTTATGCGTAAGTTAGTTATATGTTTAAAAAAAATTGTATGTGCATATGTATGTTTGATGCAGTAAATGATTCAGTAGGTGCATCAGGTTACATGTTAGTAGTTGGTGCATCAGGTGTTTATGGAAGGTTATATGTTAATGGTTAACGGGTCAGGTCTTAAGGAATCTGTGTGTAAGATTAATGCATATGTATGAAATATATTAGTGCATCTATATTATAATACTTATTATAATAATTATGAGTAAATCTAAATATCCAGATGATATGTTATACATAAAAAGTGTGGTGTAAAAACTCTTGTAAGAACATCATAATGGGAGAGAGTTCAAACTTAACTTACTTGTAGTGTTTTTCTCAATCATCCGTGAGTGTCCAAAACTCGGAACCGTCATCCAGAAGTTTCTGTCGTGCAACAAGAAAGAATAAGACATCATGAAAATGGATTGGTGTACGTATTTGCTGGAAACAATGAAGAAAACCCGCAAACAATACAAAAGCTCTTTAAGTGTCGGAGGTCCAAGACTCTTGATGGCGGTAAGTAAAAAATTAAACCATAATATTATTATGAAATTTATATTCTTATCAGTTTTTCTTGTTCCATATTAAATAACTAGTATATGAATTAGTGTTAGTAAAATTGTGTATATTTTAGTGTATCTGCATTAAAAAAATAATGTATCCATATGAAATATAGCATAAGGATTATTAAACTCATTTGATATTTTTTTAATGTTTGGCAATATACTAATATTTCATAAGGATTATTCAAAATCATTTGATGTTTTTGTATGTTCGGCAATATTGAATTCATTTAATAAACATTGGGGGTGTTTGGAAAATATACTAATATGTGTACATTTAGTGCATTTGTAATTAAAAAATAAGGCATGTGTATGTAATACTGCATAAGGATTATTCAGCGATGTAGTAAACATTGAGGGTGTTTGGCAATATAATAATTTTTGTACATTTTAGTACATCGGTATTAGAAAAATAAGGCATCTGTATAGAATATTGCATGAGGATTATTAAGTTGTGTTTGGCAATATACTAATTTATATACATTTTAGAGCATATGTATTAAAATAAATAAAGCATCTGTATGGAAAATTACATAATGATTGTTCAACTCATGATGATTGTTTAACTAATCCAGGTTATGTTTAGCAAATACACATTTGACCTAACCCATATGCGACTTACTGGAATGGATAATTTTAGTGACGAAGATGATTTTGTCAGAAGAGAAGATGACATTGGTTATTGGTTGAACTTTGATGATGATTTGTTACAAGATGACGACTTTATAGGCATCGAAAGGTAGAAGATTTGAGAGGATTCTCTAAATTTTTCAGATTTTGCAAGAATTTGAAAATAGTCATTGTTTAGCTTGTAAAAATCTTATTTGCTAGTTTTTGTTTAGCTTACTATATATTATGAGACATTGTATTCTGATTGTAGCATTACTGGTAAATGCAAAATGCATCTTTTGTACATGCAAGTTAAGTTTATAATAATATTAATTCGTTCATAACATGACTAGTTCTTTGTATGTTTATTGCTATCTTTTTGTTAAACTATATTTGTAGGTTCATATATTTTAGTCCCAACCGCACAAGAATTTTTTTTGTTAACAGACAGCTTTAGCCCTTCACCTTTATTACATTTAGTAAATGCATTTGTTTTATCATTTACATTAATGGGTGTGTTCATTATCATCTATAACTTTAGTGCATCTATTTGAGGCACTTTAGTGCATCTTTTTGAGGAGCTTTAGGCATCTGTTTGATGTATTTAGTGCATCCGTTTGTATCATAAAAGCAAAACAAATTCAATACTTCTAGGTTCATGAAATTGACGAAAAGGCGGCTCCAAACAATGATAAGACAAACATGGTTAACAGCCAATCAAAGATTCAAATTGACGAGCCTTCAAAGAAAGACTCTGCTGAGATACCACCTGTTACATCATCCACTGATAACAACATTCCAAAGCAATGAATGTGATAAAGAAATAGATTTATATTAAAACACACAAATATAGAATATGGAACTTTATTATAATGAAATCTTGAAGATGAAATCAATTCATATTTCTAAACGCGATACTAATATATACAAGATCTATATAAATTGTATATCTTATTTACTATAAGGAGTTTACAACACAAGATGTAAATGCTATTATATACTTTTCATGGTACATTTATTCAAAACCAATTCTTTTGCGCTAGTTTCATAAGTGGGATAACCTTTATGTATGAACGTTCCATGTTGTTTTGTATTAGGTTATGCACTTTAGCATCCACTCCAGACACTGTCAAACATACAAGTACAAGATCAGTAAACTATATGCATTTATAGAAAACATCCATAAAATACGGAAATTACACACAAAAGGGATACATGATAAATATGACGCAACTTTATTGCATCTGTTTGATGAATTTTGGTGCATTTTTTTGAGTCACTTAGTGCATCCGTTTGATCAAGTGAATGAATTTTAGACATAAATCAAATGAAGCTCTACCTGACGTGTCCTAATTTGACTTCTGATAAACTTTAATACAAAAGGCAACAACATGGCATGCAACTATATGTATCATGATCAGTTCGTTGCAAGTTTTATCACTTTTCACTGTGAGTTTTATCAAAGCCCAAACCTATTGGAAATTAGTAAGGTAAATATCATTTGTGGATCGAAACTTGTAACATAACTAATTACTAAGCTAGCATATAGCATCACGAATAAGGAAAATAAAAATTACAAAAACTTAATCTACCTTCTACGCTTTTGTTGATCTCTGAAAAATGTGTTGGACCGTTTCCCATAGTGAATTAGAATTTAGTTTGCTGCTCTCAATTGCCAATCACATACACAACAATTGATCTACCAAGTATAAATGTCCTATTAAATTTCACTTTTATATGTTGCAATTAATTTCATATAAGATACTGTAATCCTATTATTTTTGTTTGTAGTGCCTGTGTTGCAAATTCTAGTTTTCAAGGATTACATCAAAGTCAGTTTAGATACTTTAAATATTTTTTCTATCAATGATATAGTGGCGTTGTGTGTTCCATCCAGTGTGCGTGTTTGTCAAAACCCTGCATCTATTACTATAATGACTAAGCTGTTTTCTTGCATCTTATGGATTCTTGTTGCAAAACCAGTAAACATAAAAGTGCACGAAGAATCACAAATACCTAACCACTATTTGAAGCCATCATGTTACATTCATCTTTGCAGCGAAATAATTGGCGGAGAGCCATAGTTTATACCAAAACTGAGGCAGGGAACTTGTGTATTGAATAATTAGCAACAAGTATATAATGTTAAACACAAAAATAAGCTTAAATAGTCACAAACTAAAAGTAAAAGAACACAAAACTGATGGCTTGTAAGATGGTTTTAGTAATATTATTGTAGTACCTCGTTTGTACGTATTCAACATGATCAGAGTCAGGTCCACATTTCCCAACATAATCTGTCATCTCCTCGCACTCAAAATCCTCACTCGATGTGTAAAATCAGGGCATCACAGTTATAAAATTTAATTTAGGCATTTTATCAAACACCTTGTGTGCAGTTTTTATAAACATGATTCCAAGTCATTTTTTTCTCAGATTTGCTTCAAATAACTGATCTATACAATGCATCAGGTCACAAAAGCACTTAAAACAACACATCAATGAACAAACATGATGATTACCGAATCAAAATTCATAAAATAAACCCCTAACTCATAATAAACAAATAAATGGTACAATTAAACTCTAACAAACACGTATATCAGCTTTATTTTTTTAGCTTTGAGAACAAAACTAACAAAATTATAATCGAAAAAGGTTTAAAAACTTACTTTGATCGGATATTTATGACATTAGAACAAGATGATTGAATGAATCTGATAGGAGATCATGTTTATTGTGTTGACTGTGTTGAGATTGAAAGCAATAACCACTGGAAAATGAGAAGCGGTGAAAGAATCAGAGAATGAAGAAGAGGGAAAAAAATGAAAAAGTTAGGCATTTTATATGATATAGTGACAAATAGAGATGAATTTACAATACTTACCCTTAAAGAATAAGATAAGTTACAATCTGGCCCCTGTAGTTCAGTGGTAAAAAGGAGGAGAAGAGGGGGTGATCTAACGGTTGAGATCACTTCTCTCACTTTTCCACCAAGATCAACTTTTTAAAAGAACCAATTTCTATATTACATATATATATATGTATATATATATATACATATATATATATATATATATATATATATATATATATATATATATATATATATATATATATATATATATATATATATATATATATATATATGTATATATATAATATAAATATATGTATATATATAATATATATATATATGTATATATATATATACATACATACATATACATACATACATACATACATACATATATATATATATATATATATATATATATATATATATCTATATTTTATATAACAGGAGGCATTTGGCATTAATGCCACCTCAATGCCACCTCAATGACACTTCAATGCCACCTCAATGCCACCTCAATGCCACATAATCATTTTCATGCCACCTAGGCATTATATGTCCAATTTCATGCCACATAAGCAACTAAGCAATTTTTTAATCCACCTAAGCAATAATATTTAATTTTCGGATTTTTAATAATTATTTTTGTAAATTTCGGATTTTTATGTAAATTTTGGATTTTTTATAGTTATTTTCGAAAATTATTTATAAAAAAGGAGCCTTGCAAGGATTGAACCTTGGTTATTTGGATAAACAACATGTGTGTTTACCACTAAGGCAACATGTTTTTTTGGAATATATGTTGCAAGTCCAAAATTATAAATCAATGCAACCAATTATGTAGGAGAATCCCTATAACTTAGGTAACCCTAAACAAAACATATACATAGAAAATTATATACGGTTCATTCATAATATACCTTTTCTCAAAAACCCTAATATTCATTCATCTAATGATCGTTTCTGGATCAGAGATATTATTGTATCACCAGTTGAATCCAGTGCAGAGATACCGAGATTGATATAATGTCTTTAAGCAGCAATATAGAGGAGTATGTGAGGTAAAGAAAGTATTACATTCCAATGTTCTTTACCTATTGATTTACCTAAGTATCTATGCAACTGTCTAATTGTATAATACGTCTATGTCTCTATGCATTGAACTTGATTAAAGGTTTATGTGATGAAGTTTCATTGTACAAACAATGAATTTACTTCTGATCCGCTTATGAACGGATGGAAATTTATCACGGGTGAACATGCGCAGCTATGCTATTACTGCCAGTAAGTTTTAGAGTGTTTCTAGCTTTAACCTATGTTGGTTCCTTGAAATAGTATTAAAGATATGTATTGACAGAATTTAGTATTCTTTGCAGGTCATAGGGGAAGCTTTGCAATGTTTGAGACCTAATGCGTGGTTAAATGATGAGGTATCTGTTAACTGTTGAATTTCAAATCAAATCCACATCTATGCATGCAAAATATCACTGATGATTTCCTTATTGCAGGTCATTAACATTTAGCCCCGTAATTTTTCAATCTTTTTTTAAGTCTCAAGCTAAAACAGTGCATCATTTACTTTTTATTTATTTATATATGAAGTTAGAAGGTGGAATGACTAGGACCGGCTACGATTATGAGTCTGTTAAAACATGGACTGGTCAGAAAAAGTTGTGTTACGGTCTTGATGACTGTGACAAGGTTTAGCTTTTGCATTACATGAACTTTTTGTACTTATATGTTTCCAAGTTAAAAGGAACAAATTAAAGGATTTCTCCAAGTTATATGCTGGCATTGGTATACTTGGATACATTGCTTCAATTTTAGAACCAATCAATATCCAGGCTTTCTCTCATCTTCTGTCTTTCCTTTCTCATCACTATCCCATGGTATGTGGCTCTATAAGTGTCTTCTTAGTCTGACAATATTTACGAGCATTTGTGTAATAATGGTGAATGACAATTTTGTTAGAATATTGGTAGCTCTCTGGAACTTATGAACCAATTACATACAATGCTGCCTTTTTTTAATTCCTAAACATCTTTTGTACTCATAATCAAACTCTCCGATCTGTAAATGCAGGTGTATTTGCATACTGCTCCATTAGGGTATGTGTCACTTGACGAGGCTATGGATTATACATTGCAATGTCGATGCTCTATTAGCCCTAAGGGCACTGCAAGAAACCCACTTGATCTTTTGATTGGTCGCTTGGTTGCTCGAGTCTACTCTTTAAAGGACAGCATCTGCCTTAAACTGCAATTATTGTAAGTTAGGATACATCAATAACGTCTTTTATTATTCATTTATCTTAAGTTTAATGTGCCTATAACAACGACTCACAGTAATGGAATTGTTCTTTTGTATGAATCACTAAGGAATAAATGAGGATAACATTGAAAGAGATTATTTCCTTTAATATAAACTAGGATAGACAACACATGTTCCGGTCGTAAAGCTGCATTATACATAAGTCCACAATGCTACATAAGGTCATCTTTTGTTTGTAATTCCTGGATAAATATGTTATAGAAGTAGATCTTTTACTGTAATTCCTGCATGCTTCAATCTTTTGTGTCAAAGTGAACTTGCACATAAGGTTTTGCTAAACATATGCAATTACTTTCATATATCTTACAATAGCTTACATATATTACATATAAATTAGTTAGTGTAAACTTCCTTTTTAGTACACCTCATTTTGGAACCATCTTTTCACACAAATTATGTTGACTTTAGTTTTCAAACAACAATGGAAGAAACCACTATCGCAGAATTGACGCCAGTCTCACGCAACAAAATACTTGAAGCGAGAGTGTATAGGAAATGGATTTCCCGGAGCATTACTAAACAAGTCCAAGTTGCATTCTGTTGCATCCTAATAGACCGAGAGGTATGTAATATTTCAGCTCCCATGCAAACATTATATATGTATTCATATTAACCTTTTCGTTCGGATAGGTCAATGCCATACAGGCCGACATGAACCTGAAAGAACTGGATTATATTAATCGGAAACTAAAAATCGGCCAAGCGTATAGGATAGCCAAGTTCATCTGTGAACCAGTCAACCCTTGGCAACAAACTATAAATATCAAAACAACCTTAAAGTTCGGGCTGGCAACAACTTTCGATACCATATCAGCAGCTACCTTTCCATGTCATTACTTTGACTTCGTTATATATAACCAGTTGGAATCTCGCATACCTGTAGAAGATGAAAACTCGAAGATGCAGTTCCCGATTCTAATAGGTAAGTTCGAAATATGTTCCTTTGTCTATGCTTACAAAATACAATATTTTAACATTCGTATTTTAATAGATTACATAGGATGCTTAAGATCTGTTGGTCAGCTGAAAGAAAAAGGAGAAGCTAACAAAAGCCAGACGGTCTTGAGAAAGCTAGAAATAGAGAATCTCAAGTAAGTAATTTGAAATAATAGAAACAAACAAAAAAATAATAACAACAGCTTCCTGACATATGTTATACCTTATTACCATTGCAGTGGCAACATGATCGAATTCACAATGTGGGACGAAATGGCCAAAAAATTTGAAGATGCCAAACTTGACACAATGCAGCAGCCAATTATCATAGCGATTAGCTCTTGCAGTGTATCCAAATATAGAGGTATTTACTTATTACAAATATTCTATATAACAATAGGCTAAGATTTACCATAACTATAATTATCATTTCAGATTATCAGTTATCAGCTACACCTGCGACTTATTATTATCTAAATCCAAATATAGCAGAGGCCGAACAATCAAGAGCAGAGTACACTTCTTTTATTCAGACACTTATATACATACACTATTAAGACAAATATAAATTATCTCAAAAACATCTTTGTTAACAAGTATACGGCAAGATATCAGATGAATCCACCACTCAAAATATGCAAAACAACATATAAAGATGAGTGGCTAGAGATGAAAAGAAATAGGTTTCCGCTGAAAACTCTGCTGCGACAAAAACCAGATAGCTACAAGGTTAGCTTCTCAATATATATAATAATATCAGTTACTCCTTTTAACAAACACAACCCTACTAATACATATTTAATTTATTAAAGGCTGTCAGGTTTACCAGTGACGCAAGAATCACTAGCATCGACATGGATAAAAATTGGTACTACACCTCATGCAACAAATGCAGCCGCAAGGTCACAGAACAAGATGATGTTTACAGCTATCTAGATCATGGAGAACAAGAGAAACCGTTTTACAGGTAACTGTTTGTCTCACACACTTTTACAATCCACTTTATATAACAAGAAATATTAAACTTATGAATTTTTCGAAATAAACTCAAATACAATTTTAAAGGGATGATCACAGACCCATCTGCTACTGCACCAATAACGTTTTTCACACCAGCAGCCAACGATGTTGTTGGATACACATGTGAGCAGTTAGTTGAGAACCACAGTCCGGCAAATCCAAAACAAATGCCACCAGAAATCACAATAGTCAAAGGACAACAACATGTGTTTCAATTCCATTTCAACACAACTGGCAGCAAAACAGATTTTATACTCAAGAAAAAACTACACAAGATAATAATTTAGAAATTAAGTTATTGTTTACAATACAGAAAACTGATGATACAAAACAACTAAAGGGTTTCCCTTAAACTCACAATCACAACAGAACTTATAAGAGATACATGCTCTAAAAAACACAGAGATATTTGATATAATGAAGAGATATGATAAGTCTTCAGCTTATATACTCATGAGAATCCAAATCACTCTTTACTAAAGATTGTTATTCCTATTATCAAGTGTAGCCTTTTGTTTGCATCAAGTGGTCGTATTCACGTGTAAATAATTGTCTCTTTTGGTCAATCAGGAATCCGAGTCCGAAGCAGAACCTCTCCAAATTGTCATTTCAGGTACATCTATTCTTAAATTTCTAAATCAATCAGTTTTCTTAGATTCATTCTTATAATTATCTAAAGATTATTCTTAGAAAAAAAGGGAAATATAAATGAAAGATCAACTTCGATTGTCAAAAGTATAAGTATACACTAAAAGAGTGACAAAAAAGAAAAGAGAATTGTCAAATTGTGGGAAAAAAGATTTGGCATTATTACAGCCTCTTAGGAGAATTGTCATTTCTGTGTTGAAGTCAAAGAGTGTTTAGTTGGAGCAACATGTTGTGAAAGAGTTTTCTGTGTGTATACACATAAACACACATGTTGTATCTCTCCCACTCTTTTTTATCCCCGTTCTTTTTTGGAAGCCAAATGTATAAAGGTTAAAGTTTATCGTGTATCTATTTTGTTTACTTTTCTGCAAAGATGATAGATTACCGAGTTATTACTCACCAAAAAATAAGTTATAAGACGTATTACCTCTTTATTACAGCCATAATGGGTCAAATTCTAAAATGCTGATTAAGAGGGTGTTTGGGAATGCTTATTTAAGTACTTCGCCTGAAGTAGCCAGGAGATTAATTTTGATTGCATTATGCTTGGACTGCAACCTTGAATCTTCAGAGGTCATGACTTGTGAGTGTGATAAAAAGTTTCAATGTTTGCATGGTGATGGTGGCACACTTACATGAGTGGCTACAATGGAAGCTGATGCCATGGTAAGATGGACCTATTTTTTTTAGTAACATGTCACAATGGTTTGT
>BPTQ01000006.1:127865514-127920514 GCA_019973895.1 Chrysanthemum seticuspe | reverse complement strand
CTGAAGCCTTGTTGTTTCCTTCAACAACATTAAAAATCATTTTCTTTATAATTGAGAGTCTCACAGGGTCAGAAACAGCAGACCCCGGTTCGTCATCTGTCACTTAAACTACAAATGTGGCTCATATTTTGTGGGTCCATACCTCATCATTTAACACATTACACTTTTAGTTTGTGAGAACTAAACAAACTTTGAATAGTATTCCATTAACACCTATAACTAAACAGTTCACTTATGTTCACATGGTCGTGTGATGAAATAGGTACAATAACTTACTCAAGATTCTGGATGTCGATGATTCATCGTATCATACATAGAGAATAGCTCTAAGTTATTCTTTCATGACACAAATCAATTGATCAAAAGATACATCCTACTGGGAGTTTCCCCCCTTTTAAATGTCTAACTAAAACAGGAACTGGAACATGACATAAATGGTCCCTAAACTCTTACAAAGTACATATTACTTTATTAGACTCTCTAGTTGAAGGCAGAATAAATGACTCGTGACATTATGTATGATATCAATTAATACCAGCCTCGCAATATGTTGTCCTTCTCAAAGTTAATCATTTGGTTAAACATACATAATCCGACATTTATTTTTATTTATTTATTTATTTTTTCTTTATTTTTTTTAAAGGCACATTTATCCAACATTCTACATTTACCCTTTGTAATTCCAGTCATACAATTGTATTCACATGGTGAAAAAATAGTTACTGTTATAGAAGCTAGTTATTTGGTGATTATGTTAAGTCTGATGCTAATCTTGTACTATTTCACTGTATGATATTGTGCCACTTTTGAAGGCTTTAGAGATTTACTTCTCAAATCAAAGATCACTTCAAAATAAAAAGCTAATCAACCACCTATTTTGCCCAATAATTCTTCTAGTTTGCCACCCAAATCCGTTGCATACTGAACATTACTTTTTATATTGATAGCAGTTGCTACAAGTCATTGACAATAAAATACATTACTCATAACTCACGCAAGCTCAATGGAAAAACAATTTCTTCATCAACCTTGCAATAAAGTTAACAAAAACGATCATAATTAAGTTAAGATATGAAGAAAAAAACGTACCTGAGAATTGCACAATAAAGCTTGCAAAAGTACCTAAATTTCTTACATACCAATTTTTTATTGTCACAATATTGTGATATACGAATTGTTACAAAGTCCTTTGGTACGGAAAAACGGCTTGCAGTTATCGTATGAGCCAAAGTTTCATCACTTACCATGTATTTTTATTACTCATACCAAAAAATCCTTAGACAACATTTACTTGTTACAGAACTAAAATCATAAAAAAAATCTAATTTTTCTCAACAATTTGCGACTACATTTACAAATCTTAACACTCATTCATATGCTTTTAGGAACATCAGTTCATTTACATCCATTCATTGGATGGCTACACGTTGGAGCATCATCAAGCGTACTACATGTTCAACTAACCTTGGTTATTTATCAGCTTAAGAGGGTGTTTGGGATTGCTGTTTGCAGGTCATGAAGAACGGGCATTTGCTTCTAATGAATACCACTCAAACTCCAACAGTGCCACTTTAAGGACTAAAAGTAATCAAAGCAATACCTGATGTGCACTTTTATAGCAGGACATTAAGAAAGAGAATGCCACATCAGCTTCTAACGGTCTCCCATCCTCTTGAAGTTCTTGAAAACGTTTAGCCAGATTGTTCCAGGATTTGGGTCAGCCCGACCTGTTACCCAACACAACAATTTTTAATATCAAATAGAAAAGATGTGTCTTATTACCTGCAGACCAGCTCCCGCCACAAAAGCAAGTCTAATTTCTTTAATTCTAAAAACCTCACGGTATCTAACAGAACTCCTGCTTATGCGTTCTTCCTCTAGTGCAGCAGAAAGCTGGTCAAGTTCATCCTTTAACCGGAATCATAAATTTTTGACAGCATGGCAATAGCCTCATAACTACTTCTCTAAAATAAAAGAAGAATGTAAGTTAGAAAAATACACGTACATGTATATACATATATGAATATGCACAGACGAAGATAGATATTCTACATTCTTGTAAAGCCTGCGAGGTGATTCAGGCAAAAGCAACATCAAACAAAACTGAAGCACAGCTGTCACGGCAGCAATCCCAAGCATCCATCGCCATGTCCCATGAACCTGCGAATAAAGATACGAATAATGGGTTAACAGAAAGTCAACAAAGATATTGAATAGTAAAATAAAAAAAATGAAAACTAATAAGCGACCAAATATAAGAACATAGGGATCGGGTGCAGCAGCCATGACAAATGACCCAAGTGCAAAAAACACATCAGCAATAAGAGTAGCGCTCTTACGCCCATGTACGTCGTTTAACCATCCACCAGCTGCAGTTGCACCAAGTAATGCCATGCTAACAATCGTCTCGAAAATCTAAGATGTCAAAAATTGAAGTAAGGTTTTGAAAAACCTGATAAGAGCAAGTGGTTTCTAAAAAACATATTAATATATGTGATTCCAAGAAAGAGATTGTCACATCGATAATGTCGAGGCTGACACTTGTTCTTCTAGAGTTCTAGATGCCACTATGTAACATGCCACCAATTAAGGAGTTGATTGTACCTGTAAAAGGCTACATCGATCCACTTCCTCAAATTCATCACGAATGTACAGAATCCGGTTAAAGGATGAACTTGACCAGCTTTCACAGGAAAACATATCAGCTCTAAAAAAATTAATCTTCCATTAAAAAAGACAGAATCCATGAGTGTTCCAGCACGATGACACATATAGAGGCCGCATTCAACGAAATGGCAGTACCTTTAAAAGAGTAGTGATGGCAAGCAGCAAGGCAACCTCATCCGATGTACCTGTTGATAGTTGACCCAAACAATTAGGTTCAGGTAGTTGACATATATCAACTACAGTAATATCAAAAGTTATGAGTGACTGAAAACTAAATATAGTAAATTAAATAAATAAAGCTAAATTCGAAGTACATGCTAAGTTATATAAGACCTTGCTCAGGTCAATCATTTTTTGCGCTACTTTGAAAATAAGCAAATAAGCACTTGAAAATAACCGAACATCTGCTTGAGAGTTTTATGGTCCCTTGCATCAGCTAACATCATTTTTTTTCCATCTTACCTGCCCTATTAATCAACCATCAAAGTGACCCATGGTTAAATATTTCAATGGTTTAAAAGGGCGTTGGAATTGCTAATTTGAATGACCATACCCTCATGATGGCAATTTTAACGTTTTCATCAAGTCCAAAAACCGGATCATTATCAGCAATACTCTTCACATATCAGTTCAAAGGTTGTCGCTCCTCCGACATTGATCCAAACCTTGTATCTTACGCTTGCCATATATCTTCGTGCGTCCTCAAAAATGTATTTGGGTATGCGGCAACATGTGTTAAGCTTGGTCAAGGAGTCAAAATAAGCTTAATCACTATAATTTGCAGCAGTCCCGATTGTACATCCCTATAATTTAAAACAAAATAGTCTAAAAAACAACATGTAAATAAAAGTATACTAAAGTGTCCTCAAAATATTTAGCCACTCATCTTGCTACTCTACTAACCATTCAAATAAAAGTATACTAAAGTGTCCTCAAAACATTGAGCCACTCATCTTGCTACTCTACTAACTATTCAAATCTAGCTTCTGTTGCAGCCTTGTTAATTTCTTTTTGGAACTCTTTAACGTTTAAACAATGCTGAAATAGTTTTATATGATTTGCAATTAGTATTACCAAATTTTTCCAAAATATTGGGTGAGCTTATATAGTATAATAATTAACACTACACAAAGGGATCCAACTCGGCTCTACGTAGCTCCATCGCTAACTATATCTCTATAAACATAATAAGAAACATGTACGAACCTTTAGTTTTTCGTCACGATATGCAGGGCTGACGATCATTTTATGTTTTGCCTATTGATCAGTATCAACATTTGCAAGTCCTGTTGCTAACAACTTCGTTAACGGATTCCCTCCTCTTGTCTATGGTCAATGCGAATACTATCTTCTATCGCAGTGTCTCAAAAGCTATGATGGTAGGGGCCGAAAGCGGTGCAGACATGTAGTGTAAAGAAAAGCTGAATAAGATAGATGCATTCATGTTTTCAGTGTCTAGCAAGCAATACACATAAATAGGAGTAGCGGATAGTGTTTTCAAATATGTGAGCTGATCTCATTATGTTGTGTTATCTCCAGTCCAAACATAAAATGTACAGGAAATAGTGTTTTTAGTGCTACTCTTTCCATGTATCCACTTGGGTAGACATGGTCTTCACTGCCACTTCCACCGGGTCACCAGCGCCACATTAGCTGAGTTAAAAGGACCTTCTGTGTTTTGATTCTACGAATCTCATCCTGAAGTTTTTTTGCTGCCTCATCACTCTTTTGTTTTTGTCGTAGCAGTTGTGCTTGAGCATCTTGCTTCATTTTCAATTCGGTAAACTGAAATCCATATATTAGTATTTAAGACATATTATAGAGTTATTGCACTAAAAACTGAACACAATAAGTTATTGCAACATGTTTTATAGTACTCCGTAGTGAGCAACTACAATGTTAGACCTTTTCTGCTCAAAACTTGAGAAGGATTCAACTATTCAAGAACTAAAGTTAAGAATAAAAAACCTGCAAATTTCGCTTTTCTTGTTCCAAGTCCTGAACTTTCTTCTCATAGTGTTGCTTGAGAAGGATTCAACTATTCCATTCACACTAAAAACTTATTAGCTATAAATACAGGACAAAAGCATGCGTGTAATGCCTTTAAGAACCAAACATTTACCTCCTTTTGCTCAAGTCTTTTTTCCAGTTCTTTAAGCTCGTTATCGAGTTTCTCTTGCAAAGAACAATGTTCTAGCTCCTTCTCTTCATCTTCAAAATTATCTGCAAACACATATGATAGCAAATTTCATATACTGGAAACTGGCATGAGCAATGATCATTCTGCATAAATATGCTAAGTGTAACATTATAACAACACTGGGTAACTATAGACAACACTGTCACTTAGTCAGAGATTCTACAAAACTCTATAACTAAACCACACAAAAATTATTAAAAACCCTAAATGTGTGAAAAAAAGACTAATTTTGAATGTTTGATAAATGTAAAATTAGGGCAGTACTTACCTTATAGTTTTGAAACTGAGACATGAGTGTACCTGTAACAGATAATACAAAAATCTATAAGTACCTGTAACATATTAGTTATTTTGTTCATGTGCCATGCATAGCAGTTCTACAAAACCAAACGTTTTCATAAAATAAAATAAATATGTAAATCATTAAAAAATATATAACAGATACATGGAGTATTAAAATATGTGAATCATTAGCCTTCATCAGAGTGCGTTATTTTTTTATGATATTAGGGCTTATGATATAGTACCTGTAACACAAACATCATTGAAATCAAACAACATGTAAAAAAATATATATTAGGGTTGTGTAAAAAAATATATAATGAATAAATTAAGAAAAAATATATATTTAAGGAAAAGATATGTATAATAAGTTTTAAAAAAGATAATTACTTAATATAATTTTTGTAGATAAATTGTATTTAGTATAGGATTCCAATATAATTATAGGCATTTATAGATTATAATATGCAACATAATTATCAAAATAATTTGTTGCTTAAGTGGTAAACACACTTGTTATTAAACCAACCAACCAAGGTTCAATCCTTGCAAGGCTCATTTTTTTAAAAAAAAATTTAGAAAACAATTAAATAAAATCCGAAATTTACAAAATAACAAATTAAATTCGAAAATAATTAAATAAAATCAAATTTACAAAATAACAAATTAAATTTAAAAAATTATTGCTTAGGTGGATAAAAATATTGCTTAGTTGAACAACAAATGCTTATGTGGCATAAAATTTGATTAGGTGGCATTAAGGTGGCATTGAGGTGGCATTAATGGCAAATGCCTCCTGTTATATATAATATAGAGATATATATATATGGGAATACATTAGTTACAATTAATTGTAGCCAATTGGCTACAATTTTGTGCTAAAAATGTGTATCCCTAGTAATTTTTGTAGGTCCTGATTCTTTTCTGTGGGTCCCTGAATTATTGATTGTGTATATTTTATGAAGGATTGTAGTTAGTTGGCTACAAAAATTGTAGCCAAGCTATCCCCTATATATATATATATATATATATATATATATATATATATATATATATATATATATATATATATATATATATATATATAGTATGGTTATTGTGAAAAGTCACCAATTGTAAAAAGTATAGGAAGGAATTCTAGCCATAGGATTATGAGATTAAATTGGTGTATTAATGATATTAAATTGAGGTATTAATGACATATTTGACACATAATTCTATATGTTGACACACTTTCACAAAACTTATTGTAATTGACACATAATTGATGTATTATTGACACACACACGATTGTTTTAGCTAAATATGTTGACACACTTGCACATAACTTCTTCTAATCGACACACAATTGTCACATTGTCAATACGATATTAATGACACATACACTTTTTATCTTTTTTATCTTAAAAACTTTTTATTTGATCCAAAGCCTATATATATATATATATATGTATATATATATGTATATATATATATATGTATATATATATGTATATATATATGTATATATATATATGTATATATATATGTGTGTATATATATATATATATATATATATATATATATATATATATATATATATATATATATATACATATATATATATAGAGTGAGGATCATGTGCGGATTTTTTTAATTCATGCGGATGTGCGGATAGATCTGGACCGCCCATTCCAGATCTGATCTTGACTTTTTGAAAAAAAATCAAATTCTGCGCTAACTTCACGGTAGCAATTGACCATGTAAACGATTTTTTTAATTTTTTTCCTTTTGAGGGATCGTTACTATTGTTATCTTCTTTCATTTTTTTATTTTTCCATATTTTTATGGGCACTTTTTGTTTTTTTCATTATGAGTCCTACCGTGATATTCACGATATTATGAGTCCTACTGTGATATTAAGAAACTGTGATATTATAAAATGGTGATATTATAAAACCAACTGTGATAGTGAGCTTGTTTACATGTAAAAATGACTTGTGATATTAAGAAACATATGATAGTTACTATGATATTAACAATTTTATTAAAAAAACATATGATAGTTACGGTGATATTAACAAGTATATTAAAAAAAGAAAAAAAGTTTCTGTGATATAAAAAGTAACCGTGATATTAACATTTTTTTATTAAAAAAGTTACGATGATATTAATAATATTAGTAAAAAAAACAAAAAAGTACTGTGATATAAAAAAAAGTTAGTGTGATATTAACAATTTGTATTTAAAAAAAAAGTTTATGTGATATTAAGATAAAATCTTGACTTTTTTACAAAAGTCAAAATCGAACTTAATATGACAATACCTTTAATCATGAAAAAGATTTCTTTTTGAAATTTTTTTCAGCGATTCTTAATAATTTATCATCCTCTTTATTTTTTTAATTTTTTCATATTTTTTTGAACTTTTTTTAAAAGCTACTGTGATATTTCCGCATTATCCCTACTTAAAAGCTTAAAACCCACCCGATCCCTTCCCTATACATATATATATCTATATTATATATAACAGGAGACATTTGGCATTAATGTCACCTCAATGCCAACTCAATGCCACCTCAATGCCAAATAATCCAATTTATGCCACATAAGCATTTGTTGTCCAACTAAGCAATGTTTTTATCCACCTAATTAATAATCTTTAATTTTCGGATTTTATGTATTAAATTTCGAAATTCCTAAGCAATTATTTACAAAATTCGAATTTAATAAAAAATGACTATGGTGAGATTCGAACCTGGGTCTGTTAGTCTACAAACAAACATGATTACCACTAGACCAACACATTTTTTGATTATAACTTGGAAAACCAAATTTATAAATCTCTACAACCAATCATTGACTATTTTAATTAGTTTGAAAAGGAATGTATTTATCTACAATAATATAATTATAAGAATCCCTACAACAACATAAATCCTCATAATGTTCGGATTAAAAAAAAGTCGACTCTCTCTATTTCATAATATACTTTTTCTTGAAACCCTAATTTCATCTTTTAGTCAGCCATCTCCATCATGATATGTATGCATGTAGCTTAGTCCACTAATGTTTGTATATTTTTTGTTGCAGGTTTTGATCCTTTAACCTATGTTCATTCTTATTCTGCACAAAGGTATGCTTTTTCCTTTAGATTTAATGTTAAAGTTATTGTATTCGATATATATGTGTTCTTATGATGATGCAACTATGAATTTCTCTCAGAGTTGATTATCGTGTGTAATGCTATCCAAATCAAACTGGCCAGTGTTTCGAAGAAAATGTCTTTATTATATGGTGCTAATATCTTGTGTAATAGTTTGGTACAAGCTCTCTTCCTTGAACCACATGTGTAATAACCAATAAGTGCATAGCCTTTATTATTATTATTTTTGAATGTGGATTATTGTGTTCTTATTTATGTGAAGTATAGATGATGCATGTTATATTGCAGGTTATTTATTGAAGTATAGATGATGCATGTTCTTATTTATGGCCAGTTGTCGTTTTTTTCTGATGATTTATTTACATATGCAGGTTATATTGTAGCTGGTAATATAGGATATTTTTTAAAAGGAGCTGGTGTGCGTTTGAATCAAACTATTCACAAACGGCTTGAGGGAACCTAAGAGATCTCAACAGGCAAAGAAAAATGGGTATATGTTCATGTTGAAAATAGTCTTGATTATAGTCTTTTTTGTTCAAACATTTAGATGATTTGCTTACAAAAATTTCTATTGTTCTAAAATAAATCCTAAGTATTTGATGATCCATGTTACAGGATTTCTTGTGCGAACCGAATGTCGTTCAAAGATGGAAACACTCTTGTGCGACTTGCAGCAGGAAGATTTGGTACGTATATCGCTTACTTAACTAAGGGTATGCCATTTTGTCTTATGTGGACGGGGCAAAATGGGTAGGTTATGCAAGTACTGTAACGATTCAAATGAATTGATTAGAATTTTTTTCGTTCGATTTCATGGGGGTTTGGACAAAAATTAGTTGGCTCAGATTCTCTACTTATGAGCTTATGACATACTTGAATTCGTAACCTGATGTTAATAAGCTCACACGCTGAATATAATGGCTTATTGGCTATACATGGGTTGTTTGGGTTGATGATTAAATGCTGATTAAAACTGTTGTATCCGTATGATTAAATGCTGTATACAAGTAGTTGATTAAATGCTATACACAACGGTTTCAAATTTGAGGGCTAGCAAAAGTAGTTTCCACCTACCAGATATACATAGCAAAAGTAGTTTCAAATTTGTTTCTTATACAAGGTTTCAAATTTGTTTCTTTTACTTGTACGATTGTGTGAAAGCATTAGAGGATTAGTGTACGATTGTGTCAAACCTGCATTACCACTCTTGGTTCTATTCCACCCTAGCTAATATGTTTTTTATCGACTAATGGAGATATATAAAGCGGTGGCAGTGGCAGCGAAGATCCAAACGAATACAGGTATAGGTATGCACATTCATGTTACGTATGTGACAAACACAAACACAGTATCTGATGCGATAAAGGTTACATTTACATACTGTAACCTGGAATAAAAAAAACGCATATACAGCTACTGTTTTCGAGCCAGGATCTCTAATAACACCGGTACGGATCTACTTTTTTAGCTTTCTTGAATTGTGTATTTGTCAAGTGTACGTTCACAGATTTTTGTGACTATTGCTGATGCATGAGTTAGTGTTTCCAGGCATTCTGTCACCACCGTTATGTGACCTGAGTTTGTATATTATTTTAGTCACTCTCATTTGAGGCTTATCTGTACAAGCCTATACAAAAGAAAAACAATTGTCATCCTTACCCTGTTTTAATAATGTATATATCCTTAAAAACGTTTTTGTTATATGTTTCCTCTATTCTAGGATCATAGTTGAAGCGTACCTGAGACACCATGTCTATTCACTTTCCATGTATCTGTTGGAGATGTTAACCGCGGGGGAGGATGGGCTATCAATCATGTCCTTAAACTGTGTCTCTTCACTAATCTCAAAACTAAGCCTTTCAAAATATGTATTTAATTTTTTTAAAGTCAAACCATATTGGAGTTATTTTGACTTTTGCAGTTTGTAGGCGTGATTTACCTTCAAATGCCACTCTAGAAGAAATGATCACATAACAGATGGGTACCAATGCGTTGACAGTGGTTTGTAGCACTTCATTCCTCTAAACTTTGGTGATCCGTCAAGAAAGCATGAGATACGTTGCCGACATGCAGGTGATTATTACCTCGCAATTAGTGGATTTACATGTATTAATGTATGTTTAGTAGTATGTTTCAGGTTCTCACGTTCTTGAATTGAAATTCAATGCCAACTATATTTCTGATGTTGATAGTTAACGGTTAAAAATCACAGTAGCGAAAAAAGTGATAGCAATTCTTCGCTATTCCCTTTTTGTAGAATCATAAATTGATTCAAAGTCTATGAGTTGTTATAGGATTTTTGGGAAATGGCTGAACAAACTAAGCAACAAGAAACTTTCACTAAGATCAACCAACTTCGTCCAAGCGATACAGACACGAGGAGGTCTCAATGGGAATCAAGGACGCAACATGCGTCTCGCTGAATGTTTGGTTGGTGATGAGACTGGAGTTGTTGTCGTTACTGCTAG
Source organism: Chrysanthemum seticuspe (assembly GCA_019973895.1). Taxonomy (NCBI): domain Eukaryota; kingdom Viridiplantae; phylum Streptophyta; class Magnoliopsida; order Asterales; family Asteraceae; genus Chrysanthemum; species Chrysanthemum seticuspe. Next base: position 127,909,753 of record BPTQ01000006.1, on the reverse strand, counting down.
AAATGAACAAGGTATGCGCTGCTTAATCTAATGAATCATCTCAAGGTGTATTTAATGAATTATGTGTATACTTATATATGGGCGTTAAATCGCGTGTTTCATGAAATGGAAACTATAGAGGCTGTTAAGCAATTTGTGAATCATGTTGGCATAATTTTAAATTTTACTCCATATATCATTAAGATCGCTCATAATTGCAGATATACATAAAGTAGCGTAGATTATGTTATAGGTGATAACAGATAAAAATCAATGGTTCCCCTTTTTTTGCGCCAAAAATCTTACCATTTCCGAAGGAACTGAGCATAGTTAAAGTAATATACCATAATGTTTGGAGAACTTATGCTAATTTCCTTTTTGCAGGTTGCAGAAAACACTTACTCAAATAGAGCTCTATGTCAGGTATGCATCACCCCCTCTGGCTTTTTTTTTTTTTTTTTTTTTTTTTTTTTTTTTTTTTTTGTGATTTTCTAGGCGACATTTATCATTTCCTATTAAGGGTTGCAGTTACGGCTACATTAAGTCAGATTGTAAGAATTGTAAAGTAAGATTGCCCCTTCTTTTAATTAATTGTCATTTTCCTAACCCTCAGATGGCTAACAATGTACTACCGAACTTATCTTCTATAGTATTTTTTTTATCATGTTTCGGTTTGTATAAAACCATACACAAACACCCCTTGATGGCACTTTGTCGGATTTCTACTAACAGATATCTGGATAAGCTCAAAGCCAACGTAAGATGATGCATCGACTGATTCAAGAATGTAAAACTAAACAAACCAATGAATCATCATGTTTGCTATTTCTAATCATAAACAGAACATCATTTCCAAAATAGATAGCGCCTGTAACAATTCTCTTTCTACTGTTCGTGACTCCCACTCTTTTAACTTTTGATGAAATATGTACCTGTTGAAAGATGGTAGCCAAACAGGGGATTTGCAGTACAATTTGATTAGTGGATATTTGAATAAGCAAGTTGAGAAGAAATACTGGAAGCAGCCACAAACGATTGCAAAGTTAACTGCTATTAATGACATTATATTTTATTATTTTACCTTCAATGAAACAAACATAAATTCCACAATGACTCCAGCATAGGTTGTGTTAGCGCCTATAATACTAAGGCTAAAGTCACTGAAGGGAGCTCTAAAAGCAATAATCATGGTGGCCATCGAAGAGGTAAAAAAAGAGATGCAAGTGAGCATACAACCAAAGGTGGTGAGGGAGATGCGGTTCTTACGAATTTGGTTAATAGCACAGGTCTTGATGAATTTGCTGCTGATCTCGATGAAAAGAAAGTCGAAACCAATGACTCCAACATAGGTTGTGTGGACACCTTTAATACTAATGCTAAAGTCACTGTAGGGAGCTCTAAGACTAAAAGTAAAAATCATGGTGGCTATCGACAAGGTCAAAAAAAGATGGCCCTGCTACAAATGTGCCGGATGAAAGGCGCCGCAGAGCAAAGTTGAATAAGTATCTTCGTGAGCTGAGGTCTGTGGTACCAAAGATCAGCACGGTGAGCAAAAATTAAATTTCTTTTTTTTTCTATTTGCATGTGATTTAGTAGATATCTGGATTACTTAGTTAAACTGCTTATTACACATATTATGAATACAATCAAATAAATAGTTACTTATTATATTGAGTGAGATAAACTCTTATGAATCAATAACTGAAAAGTTTTTTATTCAAAACAAATTGTTCCACAAAAACAATATAAGCATATAATCACTATACTTGCTAAACTATATAACTATTCGTAACTGAAATAAGTTGTGGTGATCCTTTCGTAATAATACACCTCTTGAAATCAATCTCTGCTCATGAGAAGGCGTTAACTGCTGTTGTGTCTCAAAAGAAAAGGTAATTATATTATATAACCAGATGTTGATCTTAATACGGGCGTGCGTTAGGTTGGAACCGTACCAAAACCAGAAACTGAAAAAATCTAACAAAAAAAGAACAGATTTCAATCGTGTTGATACACAAACTAGACTGAACTGAATACATAATACATATTTGTTTTTTTTTAATTAAACAAAAAACATAACTAGAGCGAGTTTATATTTAGATTATATAAAAAGCGGTTTGGTTCCGGTACTGAACTAGGGACAGAACCGAACATAGCTGGTTTTGGTATTGGTTCGTTATCTTTTTACAGGTTGGGCCGATATCGCCTTTCACACCGCCGACACCTGTTACTAAAAATGAAGTGCGTGCCACTAATATGCGTCTTTTTATATGAAAAACAGGATATTGCAACTCTTGGTGTCGTCAATGTTAGGTATCTGTGTGTGTTTGTATTTTCATATAAATTATATATGGAGTTGTCTCTGAATTTTTTTTTACTTTGCAGACTATTTAGTCGAAAAGCAGACAATGGAACTCACCACACTTAGTTGTGAAACTTTTGCTAACTCAGTTGCAGCTAATATTGAATAATTACTACAAGTAAAGATCTCTATTTACTCTTAACCTTTAAAGTTGGTTTGTATGTCATGTAAGAGATTATTTATGGCATGATAGTATTTCACATTTTATTATTTTTGTAGGTATGAACGACTCGCTGCAGAATTTACCCGACCACTTACGCATGAGCAGAAGCCGGTCACAAACATCAAATAGCGGTAGCTTATCCTTTACATACAGATATTGGTCCATCTGACATTGTGACATGTAAGTTTAATTTTTTAATCATTCGAAGGATAAACATAATTGCCTTGAAATATTGATCTCTGACAGTCACCAGTTTCGTTAGGTATAAATGAACCAACGCGTCATGTGCGTGATGGTTTGCGTGCATATAGTGGGCACACACAATCCCCGACTATAGGTAAACATCTACCTTCTTTTTAACCATTATATGGATCGTGCTCTAATATAGTAGCAATTATTATCGTTACAGAAATGGCCAGTAGATTTCTACAAAAAGTCATATCTTTAAAGTCATGCCTTGTCGGAGTGCTGCATCGTCTTCATCTATTAAAGTCATATTTTCTCGGGTTCCTTGGACCTTTTACCTTTCCTTTTTAAAACATATTTACTCTAACAAAAAACGACAAACAAATAATTATAAGTCATGCCCGCCCATTGGGCGGGCTTCGAATACTAGTATATATATATATATATATATATATATATATATATATATATATATATATATATATATATATATATATATATATATATATATATATATATATATATATATATAGGGGAGAGTTAACGTGAGATCAAACTAAAAGTTGTAAAAATAAGATCAAGTTTAAAAAACCACTAAAACATTTATAAATAACAATTTTAGCAATAATACACACAAAAATAATATTTTAATAAAAACTAACATTTTAGCAACTAATAACCAACTGATACATGAGTTTGGATTAGTGATACACCTGATACACATTACACTAATAAATATTCCAAAATCTGATACACATACAAAAACCTGATACACATTACACTTCTAATCAAAGTGTATCACTTAGGTTTCGTAAATTTTAAAAAGAAATCCATCGAAACTTTAACAATTTTAGTTGTAGTTAATAAATTTTTTAATTTTGTTATAAGGAGAGTGTCGATTGTCAAATTTTAGTTGGATCTCATTTTAACAACTTTAAGCTTGATCTTATTTGATCTAGATTATATATATATATATATATATATATATATATATATATATATATATATATATATATACATATATATATAAGTGTGTGTGTGTGTGTCTTAGGTTGTTCTCTGAATCTTTTCATAATTTTTAGATTTGATTTAGTATTTTAATAAACATATGAAAATTTTAGTTAATATTGACACAAATCTGAGTACTGTTTGAAATTTGAGAGAACGGGCACTTTAAGGCCTAGTTGAGTAAATTGATGTGAATAGTTACTGTAGAGGACACTTAGACCTAACCGTAGAGAGTTGCATCAAGTCATGACGATAAATATCGAAGGAGATACGGCCCCAACAAGTTAGGTTATTAATTTTGAAATTTAACAGCTTTGACACACTTGTACGTTTTTGACTCTATAGAAATCGAAAATGATAAACCTAGGCTTTTGAAACAATTGTCTTCTTTAGAAAACGAAAGAGAAATAGTCCAATTACGACGAAACTTTTCTAAAAAATGAGTAACAGTAGGTCATTTTCTGTTTAACAAAGAAAAACGGACTTGAAACGAATTCGTTACGCCCAATTAGGGGTGCTAATCGGGTAGGGTTGGCCGGGTTCGGGTCAAACGGGTCAGGTCCAAGTCGGGTCGAGGCTAAAAATAATATACGCGAACCCGACCCTATTTGAACTCGGGTTAGTCGGGTTCGGGTCAAGTCGGGTCGGGTCAGGTCGGGTTCGGGTCTGTACCATTTACAAAATCATAGAATTTAATTTCTAAAATAACACATGTATAAATGACACATTTTTTTGGTTGCATTTGTTTGTTACATATTTTTTTGATACAACTGTTTTTCTTGTTCCCTATAAAATGGAAAGAAACACACTCACGCTGTCAAATATAAGGTTTTAATTCATATATGTGTAATGCATGCATATTCAACGTTCATATAAATGTTCATTTAAATGCTTTTAAACATATTTTAAAACTACATTAATTAGACTTTTAAAGAATACATTCAACAATTAATTACAAAAGTTTTAAAAATAAAAAAAATAAAAAAAAATTCCTAAATCGGGTTAGTCGGGTTGACCCGAACCCGAATAAGCAAAATATTTGAACCCGATACCCGATCCTAGTTCGTACTCGGGTTAAACGGGTTGACCCGATTGACCCGAGTTAGACTTTGGACCCGAGTAACCCGACCCGATTATCTTTAGTCGGGTTCGGGTCCGGGTCGGGTCGGGATTTTTGACACCCCTACGCCCAATGAAGACGAGATAAACTTAAAAGTTAGTAAGACTTATTATTATGGTTTATGAAGTGTTAAAAACGCGTTTTGACTATTTTTCTTAAACATTCGACTTACGTAACTTTATAAAACCCCGCTAAAAGTATATAAAGGTGATAGAACTTGGTAAAACTCATACGCATATACTACATGTTGCATATCCATAAAATGACTTATATTTCTAGGACGCGTTTAGGATTTGTTAGGAATTAGAAAATTCCATAGTGAAGAGTCGGTCACCCCAAATGTTATCTAGCTTAATTTAGCTCGTAGACTTGTCGTTAGTCACGTTATTTAGTAGTTTATTTATTAGTTTGTAGCGTAGTATAGCTTAGTGCAACACCGTGGAGGAAGGACAGGTCTTTACCCACTGTATCCCTGATCCACAGGCCGATAGGAGGTCGTATTTCATGTAACTATAAATACCCCTTCCATCCATGGAAGGGGTGGTGCTTCTCATTTTAATCTAATATTCCATACTTTTGAGAACCAAGTCTCTAGCAAGAACACCCAACTCTCTAACTTTCACTCTCTAATGGCAAACATGTATTTTGATCTCCCAAGACCACCCGAATCATCAACACAATAATATTTGGATCCTAACAATTGGTACCAGAGTCAAGGTTTTGTTGTTTTGATGATTTGTTTGGTTTATGTGGTTCATTTTCGGTTTGTTTTATTATTCTTGGTAAACTGTTCAACTGTTCTTTTACAAGTTTTGTATCATGTTTTGGTCAAATATAAAGTATTGGTCTATCAAAGATAACATCTTTCTTGTGTCATTTCATTGTCCAAAATGATTGTTTTTATCATTTCACTTTTGTACCATACTATATCAGTGATGTTTATGTGGTCTTCTGGTTTATGCTGGTAATGAAACAATGGTCAAATGGTCTTATTTTTTGAGGTCAAAACTGGTCTATTCTAGTGGTTTAAATGTGTCAAATGGTCATTTTTTTCTTGGTCAAAACTGGGTCTAAACTGCTTCTGGGTAACTATGAATATGAACGTTTTTTTTGGTCGGAAAAACTCGCCGGAAAATGTCAAAGATATATTTATACCGAGTTGTCCTTAAAAATGTCCAGATACAATGTTTTCAAAGCGAGTTGACTATTGAGTCAACTGCGGCTAGCGACTTGGCTATGCTAGCGAGTTGGCTATGCTAGCGACTTGGCTATGCTAGCGGATTGGCTATGCTAGCAAGTTGGCTATGCTAGCGACTTGGCTCATTATCTAGCGACTTGACTAAACCACCTTGACTATTGAGTCTTAGCGACTTGTTTTGAAAAAACGGGTAGCGATTTACTTTGTAAAAATGGGTAGCGACTTGGCTTATGACTCTGTTTCTACATAGACAGAAATGAAGAAGGAGAATAGACCTTGACCACTTGACCACAACACTAATACCATAAAACCATACACCATGACTTCAGGTTCACATACCCCATCATCAGTCGATTTTTCAGTTTTATAAATCATGAAGAACAATGTTTAACATATCCGAATCTATTAATTCCCACATCACAAACTTCACAATCATATCCCAAACCTATCCTATCCTCCATCTTCTCTAGCACTAACAAGACTCGAAACGAAAATGATAAAAAGATCTCAGCTTTGTTTCTCATGTTTTTCTCAAAGCGTCATCAAGCCTCTAACGGCCTCATACATGAAATGAAACAATCATCATCATAGATCGACTCAAATATACATCTTAGATCTCAGCTACTACTTTCGTGGTACTCATATGTACATCAAGACCTTTGGTCAATCACACGAAATAGAACTCATCATCGATCTTTAGTCTATGTGTCCTCTATATTTTTATGTACGATGTTATGAAAATGAACGTAACAATATTGTTACTTCGTTCTTCATCAGATCGAGATGGTTGACAAAAAATCAAAACGATAACACATCAATTAAAAAAACCTACCTGTGACCCATCTTATTATGGATACTTGAAGCCGATTCATATATTGACACCATCTCTGTGGCTAAGTCAAACCAGGTCTCAACCTCAAAACCATCCCTGTGGCGAGGTAATGAGAGGAATAAGGATGTTGATGTTGCGTTTTATTTCGTGTGTGAGATTCTGATATAAGAGGCGGATGGTCAAAAATGTTTAGGGTTTGTGATAAAGTGGTTTGATGTGTTTGGTGTTTATGATTTATTTGGAGATGATATACCAGATGGGAGATATGTTAGGTGAAATGAGAAGTGTGGTAGGCGCATATGGATGAGTGATTTTAGGTTTACACACGTTAGGTTAAGTAAAATGTTAATGCAACGTTCTACATTTAACCTGATATGGGGATTCGTTTGGTGGGCTTGAGCAGTTATTACTCTAACCGGTTATAGATGGACCGGATTTTTAGGCTTGGATTCATGGACTGGGTTGAAATTGTGTTAACATGATGTTGGATTATATTCAGTGGGCTGAAACATAAGAGGACGGAATTTGGGCTGTTATGATATATGCTTCCGTACATATGAATTGGACCAACGAAGGGAATTAAACGTATAAAGAAATTTTTATCCAATATTTTTAAACAAATTATTGGATATAAATTTTAATTAGTTGGCCAATTGAGTGGTATTGTTGGTGTGGTATATTTTCACGGAAGGATACATATATTCACGGCTTGAGTGAAGATTTGAAAAAATGATCACGGGGTTTTTTGTACAGTATTATTAACGAGAAATTGAAGTGACTTTTCACGGGTGAACTTCTTTATCTTTGAGACGTTGGTTGGTTGGATGCATGTCTCAAGATAACTTGTTGGGACATAACTATCACTTTAAGTGATTATTATTTGACAATCTGGTTATAACTATGTAAGGAGTTACGTCGTCGTGCTCATAGTGTATAACTATCACCTTAAGGAAGTTGTAGTACTTTGTGTCACACGGCATTGTGGATTGTTCAAAAATATAGAACAAGCAGTAAGTCACTATGTTGGGATGTCTCATTTCTTTTCAAGTTAGTCGTATCGGGTTATCTCCATATGTGGTCATTATTATTAGCCGGTGAATCTATGGAGGTTCGTTTACAACAATTCTCTTGGGATATTCGACGCCACAGAATGTCAATGATACTTTACAGTCTAAGCAAAATCTTTCTAAGAATCGTCAGCGTCAGTCATGATTTGTCTCAAGATGTTTGCTTATGACAATAACTTCTCGTGCAAATGGTCGTACACGTTATGATGCTTCTGAAAGTTCGAAACCATCATGGGGGAGAAACGTGTACTTTGATGTGTTACGGTTAACCTCCAGGGAAAAGGAGTTTATTATACTTGACTTAGTATGGTTTGTGAAGTTGTCTACATTCGGGTAAAGAATTGTTGATGGTATGATGATGATTGTTGTTATGGTATGAGGGTTAATACTTTGGTATATACATTTTCACGATGATTATTATGTCACGGCTTGGTTTGAATTGATTAAGGTTGACTACGGAGTTGGTTGTTCGGCATGTTTACTTGTTTCGTCTTCTTTCTTTCTACCTTTCCGCGAAGACGACTTGTTTGGGCGTTTATTGAGGGTGATAAAGACTTGGCTATTTAGTTATGTTTGTGATTTCTTCTTGCTTAACCCACAACATAATTATCACTTCGGTGTCTCACTCAGTTGAGAATGTCAAGAGGTTTTGTACATTGGGTACACCGTTTCTTTTTCACGAGGATTAGTACAAGTTTAAGTAATAAATCTGGGGATTTCTACTTCATGATCAAGTTGGGTATATCGGGTTTACTTCTCCATGTGGTCACTACAATAGCCGACATAATGCGTGAATGATGTGTTTACCAAAGTGTTTATTGGATGGTTAATGATATTGATGATGTTGGATAATGAACCCTTGATGAACAGCAGCATGTTCCCCTAAAACAGATAATCACCGAAATCAAAGTTGTCATAACACATTCAAGCTGATATTGTTTACGGTTTTGTCTTGATTTTGTAAAATCCCGCTAAAGAACCTATTTCTCGGTTTAAATCATAGACTTGTAAAATCCCGTGACAATGGAAACATCCTGGTAATAGTAAAGTGCATTTCCGGATCTATCTTACGGTTTATTCTTGGTTTTGTAAAATCCCGCGAAAGAAACTATTTCTCGGTTTAAACCATAGAGTTGTAAAATCCCGTAATGATGGAACCGTCCTGGAGAAAGGAAAGTGTATTTCGGGATCTCATTTGATGCTGGTGCTACAGTTTCTGCTTCGAAGAAGGGATAAAAGGGTGTACTTCATGAATTGGATGTGTGTTTGGATATTCGTCATGGCGGTTTGATTACTTCAAAGTTTTACGGGGTTATGCTCATTAAACCATGGTCGGGATAAAACCATTATCAAAGTTTATTTAAATGTCAAAGAAGGCTAGATTTGAGCAGTTTAGAAGATGTGACATCGGCGTTAATTCAGTATTATTTATTTGAGGTTGAAGTAAAACATCACGGGCGAGTGTACTTAGTATCTGAAGGTATCGGGGATGGATGGATGAAGATTCTTCGAGATCCTTGTTCGAGCTTATTATCAAAAACGAAGACTTGGAAATCTAGTTATTGTTGGGTGTCTTTTACCTTTTCTTTTACCACTTGGGGGAATTGGGCTCATACCACCACAAAATAACTATCACTTTAAGGAGTTACGTTGTAGTGCTCAGTGTCACATTCAATTGTGGATTTTCAAGAGGTGGCATACGTCTTATACTCGATGGTTGGTTGGTTGAAGAGTATAGAGTAATTAGAGATTCAATGGAGCATGAATTCTCGGCACCACTCTTTGTTACATATGTGCAAGTTTAAGTCACGAGTTCGGGTTAGTTTACTTCAAGGTCAAATTCATCATATTGGGTTATCTCCATCAGCTGTCACGACAAAAAGCCTACTGAATGATAATGGGGTTGATTACATGTTTTGCTAAGAGAGCTGAAAAGAGAGAGATTATGACGTATGAACACAACAGTTCATGCCTCGTACTCTAAAGAAAAGAAAAGTGTACGGTTCAGTGCGCTTTATCTTCTGAAGAAGAGAAATCTTCTTATGACGTTTGTTCACATCAGTTCAGGCCTCGTACTCCAAAGAAAAGAAATGTGTACGTTTCAGTGCGCATTATCTTTGAAAGAAGATAAATCTTCTTATGACGTATGTATACTTCAATTCATGCCTCGTTCCCTAAAGAAAAGAAAAGTGTACGTGTCAGTGCGCTTTATCTTCTGAAGAAGAGAAATCTTCTCTATTATGACCATTCTCATCAACATGCTTCATACTTTTTCCATGCGCTTCAGTCTTCAAGTGAACCGGGCTACCACTGATTGTTTTCTTATTCCACTTGCTCAACTATAATGAAGATGGAGACATCATGTGCTAATGTTGCAGGGGAGAAGTGTGAATAAACTACATTTGGATGATTTTCACTTGTTTAATCAAGAATGGCATCTCCGTATGCAATTCTTGAGGGGGAGAAGAAGTATGATAATACTGCATGGTTGATTGTAATATGAGAATATATGGTCATACGGCTCCTAACTCATGTAAGAACCGAGCTTCTTCTTATCGGGTCATCTTTACATGGAGTTTCTTCTTAAGAGCCGTTGGTTGACATCTTCACTCAGATTGATGAGTTTATCGACAAAGTGCTTCCGGTTAATGCTTCACGTACACATCAACATGATGATTCCGAACAATCTCTCTGTTCTTGTTTGATGTGATTGGTAGTTTGGTGTTACCATCTTATGTGTTCGTTGTAGCCTGATTGCTGATTTCCTTGATGAACATCTTTCTGTTCTTGTTTGATTGGGAGGGATTTTAGTTAAGGGGATTTGCAAGATGTAAGTTGATTGGGATGCTTTTTGGTGATGTTCTTGTTTTTGGTGAGTTGAAGATGTTAACTATCTATTCCCCAACTGGACAATCTTGAAGAAGGTCGAGTCTGCAGTCTGTTCTACATTTCCTGCTACATGTTAGAAGACTAAAGACGAGTTGCAATTAACGATCTAAAGACTTCTTCTTAATCTGGGCTGTTATCAAACATATTGTCGGTTTAGGGGAGAGCACTAATTGGGGGAGAGTGAAAAGTCAGATTTAATCCCCAATTAGACTTGCTCACATTCTGCAGCAAGTTGATTCTCACAGATACATCTGAGCTAATGATGTTCTTCTCAAATTATTTCTAGTACATGGGCTTAAAATATGTTGCTGATTCTGAAGTATCAAAACCAGCAAGGGGGAAGGAGACACGTATCTAAACGCGAGTAAACTTGATGAACTTAATACTTCTAAGTAATTGAAGATATCCCGGGAAGACAAATGTTATTACCGCAGAGAAACTCAAGGTTTGACTCATGGCGAGTAAACTTGATGAACTTAATTCTTCTAAGTGATTGAAGATATCCCGGGAAAACATATGTCATGACCGCAGAGAAACTCAAGGTTTACTCATCAAGGCGTTTAGTGTTCTTATTCCAACTATGTGGGGGAAGAGATGGAAGAGTTAGTTTCTGGTGATGAAAGAGGTACACAAGTGTGTGATGATTTTGATGTTATCACAATCATCAGGGGAGAGAGATTGTGTACATTGGGGATGCTCAGCTGTTTTACTTGAGGGCTTAATCTGTGATTCAGAGATATAATCACTTATTCCGCTGCTGACATCCGCAGAGATTGTCACCCGCAGAGATAATCAGTGATTTGGCCTGCTTCTTCAATGTTATCGGTTATTCTCTCTTTGGGCATTCGGGTACTTCGAGTTCTTGAGCTTCATACACTTTCTTCAGGGGGAGAGAAAAGTATACATCGGGGTTATTCTTTGGCTATTGGACTTAATCTGCTACTTCGATGGTATAAGTTTCTTTGTCTTCGGGTATGTGTATTCGGGTTCGTGAGCTCTAGTCTAAGAGACTGACTGCATCATTTAAACTACGTGGGGGAAGTGGTCTCTTGACACCTTTCGGAATGGATTGCTTCAGACTTCAGTGGAAAAGGAATTTGAGAAGAGGTATTCAAATGTGGGATGATACGTTGCTGTTCTTCTACTTGATGATATAACCCCGAATGGAGATCCTCGATTATCGTTCTTAAAAGGAGCAGCGGGATTTATGATAATGGTGTGCTTCTATGTGCACCTGGCTAAGGAAAGCTTGAAATAGAGCTTCGAATCTGCTCAGCTAAAGGATTTTCGGTTTGGGGGGAAGCTGCCAAAGTCTCACTTTCAGATGGTTCAATTTCTTTCTTCGATTCAAGAGCCCTGGAAGCTTTGGTGGTGAATGTTTAAGAGTTGATGACTTCTATCTTCTACGACGTGCTGCTCGATATCCTTATCTCGGTACTCGTATCATCATCTTCTTTAACTATATCATCTTCTCTATCTTTGTATATATTTATTAAAAACAAAATAAAAAAAATATAAAACCAACAAAAGAAAATATAAAAATATAAAACCTTCAAAAACCATAAAAATCAGAAAATTTCAAAAATACCAAAAATATGTTTTTCTCAAGACATGTCTTCTGGTATCGATAACATCTACGGTCTTAGAAATGTCATTCAATAATGGCACGGGACCATAGATGAAGTTCGAGCAGGAGGTGTAAATATTCTTTTCCAAAACATGTCTCAAACTATGGCTTACAGTTATTTCAGACTGTAACCCGCGCTTCAACAAATGGCTTGCAGTTATTTCAGACTGTGACCCGCGCTTAATCATGGTTTGCTATTATTTCAGATAGCAACCCGCTCTTCAAAAGAAAGGAAAGTGCTGCGCTAAACCAATTTTTCAAATATTTCGTGCACTTATCCTAAAAACAAATGAGGAAAGTATGTCGAAGGACTGCTGTTCCTACTCAAATATTTTTCCGTCTATAAATTCTTCAGAAAAATATTTGTTGTTTTCTTAAATGGTGGTAAATGAGTTGCTTGTAAATCTATCAGATTCAGAGTCTTTGTGAAAATTGAAAACTCAATCAATGACTTCAGCGCTTTTAATCTTTTCAGAAAATAAGTCATTGATTGAGGGGGAGAATGTTTTCAAATTTATATCATCTAACGGACTTTCTTAGTTATCCTACGTGCTTATCTGAAAAAATATAATTGCCTATGTTGAAGGACTAGGTTTCTAGGATATGATTGTTAGGTTTAGATGATTAAAGTTTGATGAACAGATAATTCCCATGCTTTATATGATCTGATTGACATGTTGAATTGACTTTTATTAGTCGATTGCTGTTTGGGTGATGTCGACCACCATATATATGTATGTGTGTTCACTAACGTATGCAGGTATATTGGTATATAAGAATGTTCCCGATCCGGATCCCACTATTGATGATGATTGGATGCCGAAAGGAAAGGGTAACTATATCTTGGGTTGACAAATGAAGAAACGGAGCTTAATTGGACTTCTATGGAGAGTTGGCATAAATGCAACGTAAGAGGTCTCACTGCATCAGCAGATGGTTTTCTTCTAAGTGATTGAAGAAACAGAGCTTAATTTGACCTCAGTTGGCATTCAAAATGCAACGTAAGAAGAAGTCTCACTGCATCAGCAGACGGTTTTTCTTCCAAACCCTACAGCAACAACAACAGAAGCTTCTCAACCACCTAACTTATCTTTGTGCAGGATACCATTTTTAAACAATTTTTGATAAATTTGAATAAAATTGTTTTGAAAATGGAAAATATTGTTTTTGAAAATAAATTGGACTAAATTTTGAAAATCACCGGACTTCTTTTTATCAAAACCTAAGTCACTCAATTATCGACTTCGGTCATCAATTGAGGGGGAGAGTGATTTAAAATAAAATATTTTCAAACAATATTTCATCAGAAGTCCGTTTGTACGCTTAAATGTGGTGATCTAAAGATTTAATGTTATGTCATGGTATGATTTTCTTTAAAACTCAAAGATCTGTCAAAATGAAATTTTTTCTGTTCTTGTTTGATTGTGAAACTGTTTTATTTTACTTAAAGATCTCTTAAAACAATCATACCTGACACTAACAATCTTTAATGTCTTAAATTGGTCCTTATCTGTCATTTTTCAAAATTAAAATCTTGCCACGTCTTTCCCCAAACTTTTCTAAATGATTTTAATCAATCGGGATCACAAATCTCAATTGGTTTGAAATATTTGATCGAGGGAGAGATCGTGATTTAAATCTCAAATCTGTTTTAATGGAATCGGTTTTAGTCCTTTAAAGGCACTCCTGCCTCCATGTGCCAAACGATTTCAAATATACAATGCACATGTTGAGGAGGAGGATTTATCCAAAAACCAGATGAGTATTTAAACAAGGCCACATTTTCTCCCATGTTTTCTAAACCTAATTAAATCACTTGGGATCCAAAATCTCAAAGGGTTTGATATTTTTGATCGGGGGAGAATTTGTGATTTAATAATGAAATTTGATAAAAGGTGATCGTCTTGATTTAAATTGTGCACGCTGCTCTCTCATCTGTGCTAAACGCTTTCGAATCTTTAAGCACATATTGAGGGGGAGCAAATAAACTATCGAGGTACGAAAGCTTTTTAAAGTGATTTATAAAGTACCTTGATTGAGTTTCTAAATGGTTTTCTGTATGGCAATGCAATCGTGGATGTGCTTCAAAAGAACTCTTTCCTCTATGTGATAAAATGATTTCACTTATCCTATGCACATATTGAGGGGGAGAATTTTATACCATGAAAATCAAATGGCTTTTTCGTATGAAAATTGTGATCAAAGAAAATATTTCAAAGTCCTCTTGCCTCCATGTGCTAAACAATTTCTAAATCATATGCACATGTTAAGGGGAGGTTTTCTAAATGATCAAAACTATTAAGGTACAAAATGCTTTGATCTCGTATCACAAGTACCTTGATTGTTTTTCCAAATGATTTTTCAATTGGTTTCATGAAGGAAAGAACAATACCAAAAGACCGACCAATTTACTTTATGCATGGAGTTATAAGGATGGTTAGGTTAGGTATTTGTTCCCACGATCCGCCAGAACTGGAGGGATCTACCCAGGGACAATCCACTAGATAGTGTAGAGTCCTTAGGTATATTGAAAAAAGGAGAAAAGTGAGGAATGGGAAGAGTGCAGACTGAGACTGAGCTAGTACTGGAATAAACCCAACAAGGTTCTAGTTATGAAGTCTCGGTAAGCACTGAAGGGGTTGAAGAATGAAAAAGAAATGAATGATAAAAGGGTGAAAAGAAATAGCCCTCCATCAATTCAACCTTAGGGCAGAAACCGGGTTCAATTCATATGCTACTGGTGGTTACTAAGGTAACACTGGTATTGAAGACAAGACGTCATGGACCCAGTGACGCACTGCACTAAACTTCCCAAGCCACTAAAGTTCCTCTTAAAAGGGCTTGTTTAATTTCTCACGGGGAACCGACATTATCTATCGACTTTCTCTTAGAGATTGTTGATATTGAAGAAGGAGACCCTCTCCCTAGTCTCCGGCACAGGAACCAAATATGCACGATTGAGTCTAGAGCCAAGAGATCATCCACAATATCTCGTTAGGACACTAAATTCTTGAAGACTTGCTTTTTCACACAATGTGGAAAGTAAGTATATATTAAGAGTCCTACGCATTATCCTTGTGGTATTGCCAAAACATCCGAGTGATATGAAAATATTCACGATGAAGATGGAAATCCTTCTAGAGCCAACATCAAACAAGCTCTTGGTGGGTGACATGTGAGATCTTCTTGTAAGATCAAGCTTGTGACAACTGGATAGAAACGATGGGGAGATTCATTCTTGAATCAACCTTGGTCCAGGAATGGAATTGACGAATACTTTTGGAAAAACCGTTCGATGTGCAAACCTTCTTTTCTCTAGCACGTCGAACGTGTATTCATTTCAAATTCAAAAAGTATATCTGATTGAAAAATACTTTTAGAAAAACCGTTCGATGTGCGAATCTCTTCTTTTCGCTAGCACGTCGAATGTGTACTCATTCTCTAATACAAAAAGTATTTTGATTGAAAATTGATCTTTCTCATAAAACCTTCGTTGTATTGCAAAACTCTTTCTTCAAGCAATACGCGATTGTTTTTCAAATCATTTTTCATCAATCAGTGAATCTTAATTTGCTGGTTCACTCACTCCGTGTTGTCTTCTTTGAGACGTTCCGGTTTGAGAACAGCTAGAACAGCTGCGAAACCCTGTCAAGGAGATTCTTAGGAATCCTACCTGATCACAGGCAGTACTTGTACTGATCAACGGGGAACCGTGGGCCGTGTACCTCAATTCAGCGAAAGTGGTCAAAGACACTTTCGTGTGTTTTATTGCTAACTGTTGTTTGCAGGTACACTTGGACGGTTGCAGCTGATCAGAATTGAGGAGTCAATCCAAAGCCGCATGCTGACAGCATCCACACTTAATTTGAAGAAATCATGACTGGTGCATATCTACATAACCTGGCTCTGATATTTCATACTATGCTTCTGCTTCGCTGCTGCAAATATCATGAACCAGTAAGGCTTCCGCTACTCTGATGGAAAGATGTCATGATTCAAAAGTGTGAGCATGTCGGTCCGAATGTCACAACATCACATGAAGGCAACACAACTATGGATGATCCAGAGAGATTTGCTGTGGCTGATGATCTCAAAGAAAGCTCAAAGATCATCAAGATGTGGATCAGTTCAAAGACCTCCACTCAAAGTACAAAACTATGCGGACTTTGAAGAATCGCTACAAAAGCACAAAGATTGCGGAAATGAAGAATTCATGTCTACGAGCTCAAGAACAAAGTCAAGAATAGAATGCTAGGATTTGAAATGTAAAACATGGGGTGACCTCCCTTAGGGGGAGATTGTTAGGAATTAGAAAATTCCATAGTGAAGAGTCGGTCACCCCAAATGTTATCTAGCTTAATTTAGCTCGTAGACTTGTCGTTAGTCACGTTATTTAGTAGTTTATTTATTAGTTTGTAGCGTAGTATAGCTTAGTGCAACACCGTGGAGGAAGGACGGGTCTTTACCCACTGTATCCCTGATCCACAGGCCGATAGGAGGTCGTATTTCATGTAACTATAAATACCCCTTCCATCCATGGAAGGGGTGGTGCTTCTCATTTTAATCTAATATTCCATACTTTTGAGAACCAAGTCTCTAGCAAGAACACCCAACTCTCTAACTTTCACTCTCTAATGGCAAACATGTATTTTGATCTCCCAAGACCACCCGAATCATCAACACAATAATATTTGGATCCTAACAGGATTCCGGGTTGAATGTTCGGGGTGATAATACAATGCTTACTTTTACATACGGACACAATTGCATAAAACATTTACTTATTGCCTAAGTTACTACATTAGCCATTAAGTCCCCATATATCATGAACCGTTAATTATTCGTAAGCGTGAATATTGTGAATAGATTTATTGGGTTGACACCCTAGTCTGGGTTGGTCGCACCAACTGGGTAAACGGACTTATACCATTTGGGATACTTTGCGTGCCTGGCGAACACCTACATGGGGCATTTATATATGCGCAAAATGCATTACGTTAAGGCTTCAGGTTCATGAGCTTAGAGCAATAGTACTACTTTTCTTATGACATTATATTTGTTATAATGGTTATACACTGAAATCTTATGGTCCGCACTTGAACTTTTCATTTACTTAAACCTATGAACTCACTAATAATGTTGTTGACATTTTAGCATGCATTTCTCAGGTCCATAGCTTGCATGATTATTGGCTAGCACTTGGAGTCTCATGTTAGAGTCGCCGTCGCATTTGCGTCAAATTGGAGATTTCATGCATAAACTTATTCGTTTGATTTTACCAAGAATTAATTTATTTTGACATGAAACTTTGGAATGTATTTTGATGTAAAACGCTGTCTTTTCAATTAAATCAAACGAAGTATCTTTTAAACGACTCATACAGATATTGTTCTTTATATTATTGACTTTCTGCTATCAACGTCACACCCCAGTTATCTTTTCGCTGCGACATTTTAGGGGTGTAACACAATTTACGATGAAGCAACATTCCGTACGCGGTTCCAAATGAGCCGACAACTATTCACAAGAATTGTTCGAGAATTAGGTGAGACTTTTTCATATTTTCAACACCGTTCTGATTGTACGGGAAAACTTGGCATTTTCCCGTTGATCAAGTGTACTTCTACAATTCGTCAGCTAGCATACCACACAGTTCCTGATCAATTAGATGAATATCTGCAAATTGGTCGTAAAACTTCTGCTGATTTTCTCGAGAATTTCTATGATAGGGTTTTGCAATTTTATGGAGAAGAGTTTTTTTGAATGCCAACACAAACCAATTTTGAAAAGCTCTATGCTTTCAACGAGCATGCACATGGGTTTTCTGGGATGTTAGGGTTAATCGATTATACTAAATGGCCTTGGGCTCAATGCCCAAATGCACATCGTGGTCAATTCCTTAGGGGTGATTCTAGGTCAGAGCCATTCATTTTAGTAGATCGGTTGCCTCACAAGATTTATAAATTTGGCATGCGTTCTTTGGTATTGCTGGTTCGAACAACGACATCAACGCTATAAATCAATCGACTATTTTAAACGATCTCAAATAAGGGAAAGCACCTGAGGTTCCATTTGTGGCTAACGACATGAATTATAGATTGGGATATTGCCTTACTGACAACATATATCCGGAATGGGCTTTTCCTATTAAGTCTCCAAGCTCAAATGATCATAAGCGAATAAGGTATAAGAACGCGCATGAAGCTGCAAGGAAAGACGTTGAACGAGCGTTTGGTGTACTAAATAGACAATGGGCTAATCTAGCAAATCCTACATGGTCACGTAGTCATAGGAGAATTACGAAATTGATGGACACTTGTATCATAATACATATTATGATTTTACAAGACCAAGGGATGATAATCTCTCCCGACTATTTTCCGGGGGAAATACATCGTGAAGATGTTCCCGTACGATCGCAAGAAAGTATGTTAGAACTGATAAGAGAAATACGCAGCAGAGAAACTCATCTTCATGTTAAAGCCGATTTAGTGGAACAAGTTTAGCAATGAACAAATCAAGAAGAGCTTCAATTTTAATCGTATTTTTTAAAATTTATTTGAATTATTGTACTCTCTCCGTCTCTAAATAAATGTCCAATATTGACTTTTAAAGTATTTTCTTTACTACTTGGTTTTAGATTTGATATACTACTTGTCTATTCATCCTATATTGATTCATAAAATACTTATGTTACAATTTTCTTATATATTTTGCATCAAGTATTAAATAACACAAATAAAATAATTTAAGGTTAAAATTAGAAAAAAGTGACTTTAAAGGGCGATAATGGACACTTATTTAGGGACGGAGGGAGTAATATTTATTTTAATTATGAATGAATTTTATTTTATTTTATTATTTTTTTTTAATTTAAAAAAAAAATTACGATCGGTAATTGTGATCACCATTAAAAATTTATAGTTGAGTATAATCATGGAGTAAGAAAGCTAATATGACGCTGAGAAAGAGACCGCAATACTTCCATTAGCATTAACATAAAGCGTTGTTTGTATGTCTCAATAAGTCATGTCGAGATCAATTTCCTTTACACATACAACAAAATGTCTCTTTTTAATACCTACGCGACACCACACCACAAAGTTTAAGGGTGCGTTTGGTATGCTGCCATGAATGACAATAGGTATGTTTGATAGTAGTGGTAGATCTTTCACTTATGAAAGATCCATACCTAGGTTACTTGCTGTATATGGAGTATGGATTATATCCTATCATTCATTACCATAATGATGGGCCCTCTCATCTTAAACAAACACTTTTAATCACTTTTATAGTCATAGTTTCATTCCAATAGTGAGATACCAAACCACCTTAAACTCATAAACTATTGAATGAGAATAATGACAAAACAAACTGCTTACATAGATGCCCAAACAGATGGAAACGATCCGCCATTTGATACCTTTTTGTCTTGCTTAAATAGCCTCGTGTTCTTCGCTACCATAATCATCCTTCAAAATGAGCATTTCTTTTCTTAGTTTAATCACAGATTCTTTAGGACAGTTGTCCTCACCTTCTCTATATTCATCATCGTTTTTCACCATATTGGCTCTGGTTGCTGGGATTTTAGGTTACTTTTATGCACCATTATGGGATGTAAGAAAAGTACCAGGTCCTCTAGCCTTACCATTTGTAGGACACTTGCATTTGCTTGCTCTACATGGTCCTGAAGTGTTCTCTATTCTTGCCAAGAGATATGGCCCGGTGTTCAGGTTTGACTTGGAATTTGCTTTTATAATGAGTCAACAGTTAGTTTTTCTTTACTACTTGGTTTTAGATTTGATATACTACTTGTCTATTCATCCTATATCGATTCATAAAATACTTATGTTACAATTTTCTTAAAAGAATTGAATGAGTTCATTATGTTGCATCAAAAAAAGCCCTGCGTGGGTTGGCTTTTGGTGTAGGCTTTTTAAACATGCTCTAAGGTGGGATCCTTTTAGGTCATTCAGAAACGGGGTTCGAACAGCATTGGCCAAATTAGATAGCATCTTCACAGTCTAACTCTAACACCCGCAAATGTCCCAGTTCCATCGAAACTAGCGGCAATTTCATGCCCTACAGCGGTGTTTAACAAATTAAAACTTGAGTTATAGGCTTGTAGCAACTAGGAGTGTTATCGGGTCGGGTTGACTCGGGTTTTGAGTTTTAAAAAAGTGACCCGCAACCCGACCCGATAACAAATCGGGTTATCGGGTTCGGGTGTTTATCGGGTCGGGTTAATTCGGGTCGGGTGGTTCGGGTTGTCGGGTTATAAGAGAAATCTAGCTCTAGATAAATAGACCATAGATAGAGGGATTATATAGTTTTCGAACAAAATCTCACGTGTTCGGTAGACGTGTTCCTCTTATAAAAGACATTTTAGATGTGTTCAGTTCAAGTTTAAGTATATATTACACCATCAAAGACGGTTAGACCTATTCCAACAATTCAAATGCATGGAATCAGTAATATTTGGATACAAGATTAAGGGGACTTCTTACAGACTAGTATAAATCAACAAAAATGATAAAAATCGTCTAATATAACCACATTGGTTATAGTTTTGTGATTACAATCGTATGCTTTAAGAAAGTAAGCGTACAATAACTGAAATGTAGTCAACGAAATAAAGCCATAAACTAAAAAAATATAACGTTAGATGCAACATAATACTGTAATCAGGGTGCCAAGGATTAGTTATCGTGTCTCACTTTATGGACTAGCATGCTACTATGTTGCTTTAGTTATGGATCAATTATGGATCTTAAAATTGATTCATTGATCTGTGATGGCTTATAAGGTTTTGTTTAAAAAAGAAATAAATAGCATTTTTCGGGGGTCTTATCGGGTTGACCCGATAACCCGATAAAAAAAATACTTCAACCCTAACCCGATCCGATAATAATATCAGGTTATCGGGTTTGGGTGAAACGCACCCGACTATTTATATTAACCCGATTAACCCGACCCGATAAGCCTTTGTCGCGTTCAGGTTCGGGTCGAGTCAACACCCCCTAGTAGCAACAGCGCTCTTACATCCTTTAGAGAAAGCAATAAATTCCCAAATGTTCTTTCGTATCTTTATTAACAAATTCATATTGAATTTACAAATATAAACTTGCTATATATCATAATCAATCATAATCAAGATTATGTAATTTAATGAATTCGTGACAAAAAAGCAATAATTGACAAAATTATACAACTAATACCGTTGATATGTCTCAACCTGAATTTAAATCAAGAGTAAGCGGGTGTTTATTCTTATAGTTTCGGCTAAGACCCACTATATTGTAAGTAACTAATCGACATACTAACGCATCCAGTATCTTTGCAAAGAATTTTTTAATGTTAGTTTTTATTATGTTCCTTTCGTCTAGATTCTAGCATCAGGGCAATTATATGGACTAAGCATTTACAAACATAGGCCAAATGGTATCTTTTTTACAAATATTATGTGTGTTGATTAAAAGTTAACTCTTTGAAAGATAAACACAACAAATTTATAGTGTCACCTGTGAGTTAACATGGTGTCGGGTTAAAATGGTTTTGGTGTTAACTTCGATTATTTTGTCTTTGTCCTTCCATTTTAG
Source organism: Chrysanthemum seticuspe (assembly GCA_019973895.1). Lineage (NCBI taxonomy): Eukaryota > Viridiplantae > Streptophyta > Magnoliopsida > Asterales > Asteraceae > Chrysanthemum > Chrysanthemum seticuspe. The sequence goes on along the minus strand of BPTQ01000006.1, from coordinate 127,887,723 downwards.
ATCTGCTATATCAAGTTTCGGAATATTATATTATTCAAGGTGGGTTGATGATCTGATTCGAGCGTCACCTTATCGAGTTGAACTCGTTTAATAATTACTCGACTTGAGCTTAAATAAATTTTCATAAACGGGCTCGAGCTTGAATATTTTTGCCTTGTTTGAGCTCGAATATTTGTTATTTATATATTATTGGAAAAAGAATTTTCAAGATTGTAAGTGTTTTATATACTCGAGTTTAATTGAATCGGTTGTTAACTGAAGCTCGAATGAGCTTGTTATGTTCAAACAAATTGTTCAAGCGCTCAAAATAAAGTTTATAAACTCAGTTTGAGTACAAACTTAAAAAATTTATTTATATTGTTATGTGTTTTTTGTGGGATGTAAATTTCTTCTCCTTTTAAATATGAGCATTTATCTTTATAGTGTCATCTTTCTCGCCCATTTCCTCTTCACCCTTTTAATATGGGATGAGCTACTCTTATCATGTTTGTAGAATACAGTTACATATGCTATAATGCTTTCACTGTTCATAACTATGATTATAATTATACTTTTTGGATAGGAAATTCCATATTCCTTGTTTGTCTCTGATTCATTATAATTAATTATTCAAGTAAACATACTACAACTAATAATGTTAGAAAATAACGCATATTTCTACAACAAAAATAAAAGGGTGAATTGCATATATACCCATTAAAACTTAAAAACTTTCATATTTTCCCATAATGTAAGTTTTTAATGCATGAAGTACAATGCAATTTAAGCCTGATTTGGGTATATATGCAAATATACAAGTTTTAGTTAAGACTATGTAGTGTTAAAACTGGATAACCTAATACAGAGCAACGCAACTTTTTATAAGAATGTCCGTATACACAGGTATTTGTATTAGTAGTATTTGCATTTGCCGATGATTTTAGTGTCATCAGCTATTTTAGGTAATTGTGATTTACCAGATTCCAATGAGATTTAATATCATGCTCGGATGCGAGGGATGTGTCGAGTGCACACTCGTTTGAGCTAGTATGTGTCCACCACAACAAAGAAGCAAGGTCAAGGGGGTTGTGCCCCTAAACGGTATATTTAGAGTTCCAAATTAGTTACCCATTTTCCAACATTTTCCCAACCATTATGACCGTTGGCCCTAACAGTTGTAACGTTTGGTATTTAACCAACTTTAACAGTTTCTTAATTGTCAAAAATAATCTATTTCTTCACACAATTCCTCTTTACTTTTGCTAAGTTTTCTTGGGCCTAGATACTATTTTTTTTCTTTTTTCTTTTTTTAATTATCTCAACAAATACTTCGTGATACTCGGGCAATAAAAAGTCGAACTACTTTATTCGGAAATAACATACACGACTCGAAAAGATATCAAAGATTATCATCACACTTTAACCCCAATATTTATCAGCATTCTAGTGTATTAACTATTGATATGAGTGTTTCAATTAGTGGAGACGAGTATACAGTTTAGGGAAGGGGTCCGGTGAGAAAAAAACTAAAATTAGAAGAATAAGAAGAATTTGTAGCCACAGATTTCAAATTAGAGTGACATTTTTAAAGGGAGATGCATCTATATTTGTAGGTGCATCTAAAATGTGTGGTTGTGATTTTTTCTTATCATTCTCATTTTAATTTTTCTTCTTATTTGATCTAAATCTACTTCAACTGAAATTGATAGGAGAAATTTTTTCAAGCTCGAATCAAGATCAAGATCTATTTATATGAGTTCAATTAGATAGTAGCTCGTTTGTCTTGTTCGACTAGAGATATCTAGACGAGCTTTCGAACAAGCCGAACCGAATATTCAAGTCTTAGCTTGGCTCGTTAAAATTTTCGAACATATATAGAACTTTGTTCCTGCTAAAATTGAGCTTGTAGGTCGAGCTCATGTCAAATGACCTCGAGCTCATGTCAAATGACCTCGAGCTCATGTCAAATGACCTCGAGCTCTCGTTAAAAGCTTTCCCAACAAACCATATGCGTAAAAGCACTGATATTTTCAAAAACCATAGACGATAGTTTAATATGAAGTAAATGTTTAATCAGGTTTCACATGGGAAGACAACCACTAGTAATTGTAGCTGATGCAGAGCTATGCAGAGAAATTGGAATTAAGAAATATAAAGACTTTCCACATAGAAGTATCCCCTCACCTATCATGGCTTCTCCAATTCATCTAAAAGGTTTACTATGGATGAGGTATTTCCTACAATCATCCAAAATGTCAGACTACCTATCAAATGTTTGTTTTGTAATGTCATATGAGTGTTCTTTGATTGTGATTCCCCATTCAATTGTCAGGGACCCAAGATGGACAAGTATGAGAAACACTGTACTACCTATGTTTCAACCTTCACATTTGACAAAATTAATCCCAATGATTTAATCTTCTATTGAGACCACGGCAAAATATCTCCCAATAGATGGAAAAGATGTGGATTTGAGTGAACTATCTCTCAAAATGACTATAGATGTGATTGGGGAAGCTGGATTTGGTGTGGAGTTTGGTCTTCTTAATGCTCATACCCATGACCACAATGATAAGAAAGATTTTGGTCTTCTTAACCCTCATACCCATGACTACAATGATTAGGAAATTGAGTCATTTATCAAGCAACACCTATTTTCCACTTCGAAGCTCAAAAAGGACTTTTCGGGTTCATTTTCAACCATTATAGGCCTAGTTTTCCCAATATTCCAAGAGCCTTTTCGACGCATACTTTGTAGAATTCCCTATACAATGGACTGGATGTTTGAGACAATAAACAAAAGCTTGACTAGTAAACTCAACAAGATTGTACTCAAGAGAATGAAAGATAATAGAAGTGGAAAAAAAGATTTCTTGTCACTAATATTGAACGCGAGTGAATCAGAGACAGCTTCCAGTAAATTCTTCACACCAGACTACATCAGCGCTTTAACATACGAGCAACTACTGGCTGGATCAACGTCAACATCGTTCACGCTATCGCTTGCTATTTATCTTGTTTCGCGTTATCCAGAAGTTGAGAAGAAGTTACTACAAGAGATTGATGCATTTGGTCCACTCGATCAAGTCCCAACTGCTGAAGATCTTGAATCAAAATTTCCATATCTTGATCAGGCAAAGTCCACAAGCCATATAATTTTTTTTTTTTTTTTTTTTTTTTTTTTTTTTACTGTAAAACTGAACCCAGAAACAAACACTTTCTAAGCTTTTTGTATTCTGTAGGTGGTCAAAGAAGTACTTAGGTTTTACACAGCTTCTCCTTTAGTGGCAAGAGAAGCACTGAAAGAAGTTGAAGTTGGAGGTTATGTTCTTCCAAAGGTATTTCCTTTACAACATAAGCTACTACTTGAATCCATTTCTATATTGCTACACTAACTCGATGAATTAACAGGGGACATGGGTGTGGTTGGCACTCGGAGTTCTTGCTAAGAATCCCAAGGACTTCCCAAAGCCTGAAATGTTCAAGCCCGAGAGGTTTGAGCCAAACTGTAATGAAGAAAAACACAGGCACCCCTATGCTAACATACCCTTTGGGATTGGACCTCGAATGTGCCTTGGTCAAAAGTTCGCTTTGCAAGAGATTAAGTTAGCATTGATTTATCTCTACCAGAGATACGTGTTTCGACACTCACCGAAAAGTTCGCTTTGCAAGAGATTATATGGCTTGTGGACTTTGCCTGATCATGATATGGAAATTTTGATTCAAGATCTTCAGCAGTTGCGACTTGATCGAGTGGACCAAATGCATCAATCTCTTGGAGTAACTTCTTCTCAACTTCTGGATAACGCGAAACAAGATTAATAGCAAGCGATAGCGTGAACGATGTTGACGTTGATCTAGCCAGTAGTTGCTCTTATGTTAAAGCGCTGATGTAGTCTGGTGTGAAGAATTTACTTGAAGCTGTCTCTGATTCACTCGCGTTCAATATTAGTGACAAGAAATCTTTTTTTCCACTTCTATTATCTTTCATTCTCTTGAGTACAATCTTGTCGAGTTTACTAGTCAAGCTTTGTTTAATGTCTCAAACATCCAGTCCATTGTATAGGGAATTCTACAAAGTATGCGTCGAAAAGGCTCTTGGACTATTGGGAAAACTAGGCCTATAATGGTAGAAAATGAACCCGAAAAGTCCATTTTGAGCTTCGAAGTGGAAAATAGGTGTTGCTTGATAAATGACTCAATTTCCTAATCATTGTGGTCATGGGTATGAGGGTGTACTTCAGTAATCAGTAATCATTTAGGGAGGAAGTTAGTTTTCGGGTTGTGATTGTAACACTTCACCTCTTTTGTTTGAAGTTTGTATACTGTGAATTTTTTTTATTTATTTTTTATTTTTATTTATTATTTATTTATTTATTTATTTATTTACTTATTTTATTTTTTAAGTTTGCATAGTGTCCCAAAAGGAATGGTCCTTTTTTTTTTTTTTTTTTTTTTTTTTTTTTTTTTTTGTTCGTCCTTTGTCCGAGTATTATTCACGGGAATGGATTCACAGGTGTTTGTGTTTTCTTTGTGAAACACGTTTTTAGTGTTTTCACTATCCACTTTTTTGATGTTATATAGCAGCTTGAAAGCGACTGTCATTCACAGTTTCAAAACTAGAATTCACAAAACAAAAACAAGCATTCAATACAAAAACAAGCATTCACAAAACTAGCAGTTTCAATACGGGTTTTATAGAAGTTTCAAAACTAGCATTCACAAAACAAAAAGAAGGTATTACGGGTTTATAAAAGTTTACGATGAATTCATCACCGTTTTACACGAACGAGAACGAGGTATAATTTTACGCTATTACATATAAAAGGGTGGGAAGTATGAACGTGAATGTACTGAACAACGGCAAACTAGTACCTCTTAAACCGATTGTCCATTCAAATTAGTGGCGATATATCATAAAACAAAAAATTCTTGAAGGTTAAGGGTGAAGGATGATAGGCATAATAAGATTGGCCAGCTTGAAACAAGAAACAAGATGTTATTGTCTCAAAACAAGATGTTGATGACAAGAATAAAGACGCTAGAGGCATCACTGGAATTGGCAAGGAATCCTGAGGATCACGTATGTCGGTCGGGTGCAATACTCCATGATCTTTTAGATGACATAAATGTAAGATATAAGATTTCACAAACACATCATACTAATATCATATGAGGCGTACCAAAGTATTTAGAGAGAGAAAGTTCTAGAGAGAGAAAGGGAAGAGAGTTGGGAACTATGTGAAACAAAGAAAATGGGTATTGAAGCTCCAACCCTCTACCTCTCTACCTTGGGAGGTAGAGGGTATTTATAGTGTCTTACAAATAAACGCCACCTACGGGCTGTAGATCAGGCATACAGTGGGTAAAGACCCGTCCGTCCTCCACGGTGTTACAAAACAAACTACTTAATAACATAACTTGACTACGACTACGAGCTTTCTAACGAATACATATACTTGAGGTGGCCGACTCTTTAACGACTGAATTTTCTAATTCCTAACAATCTCCCCCTAAGTGAGGTCACCTCAATTTACAATGAATACAAACAGATATTACATTAGATTGTTCTAGGATTCTTGATAAAGTTCTTTGCTGAGTAGCTCGTAGTCTTTATTCTTCATGTTTGGATAATTTCAAGTGGAGGTCTTTAACTGATTCACGTAATGATGAGTTTTGAGCCAGCTTTGAGATCATCAGCTTGCATAAATCTCTCACTCTTCCATTGTGGTGTTGACTTTTTTTTTTTTTTTTTTTTTTTTTTTTTTTTTTTTTTTTTTTTTTGTGATGTTGTGACAGTGGACTGACATGCTCACATTCTGGATCATGATTTCTTCTTATCAGAGTAGCGGAAGCTTTAGTTGATTCATGATATTTGCGGCAGTGTAGCAGAAACATGGAATGAAAATATCAGAGTCATTGAGGCACTTATCATGATTTCTTTAGAGATGAATGTGTAGTGTGAGCATGCGGCTATGGATTGACCGCTTCATTCTGATCAGCTGCAAACGTCGGGCGTACCTGCATACAACAATTAGCAATAAAGTGCACGAAAGTGTCTTTGATCACTTTCGTTGAATTGAGGTACACGGCCCACGGTTCCCCGTTGATTAGTACAAGTACTGCCTGTGATCAGGTATAATTCCGAAGAATTTCCTTAACAGGGTTTCGCAGCTGCTCTAGCTGTTCTCAAACCGGAACGTCTCAAAGAAGACAACACGGAGTAAGTGAACCAGCGAATTGAGATTCACTGATTGATGAAAAGAGATTTGAAAAACAATCGTGTATCGCTCAATAGAAATTGTTTTTGCAATACAACGAAGGTTTTAATGAAAATAAATTATCAATCATTAAACACCTTTTATTTTGAAATATTAGTACACTGTCAATGTGCTAATGGAAAAGAGTTTTTAAGCACAACGACCGGTTTTTCAAAGGTATCCGTCAATCCATAACCTGAACCAGGATTGATTCATAATTATGAATCGCCCCATTGTTTCTGTTCAGTTGTCACATGGTTGATCTATTGGATAGATCTCACATGCCACCCACCAGGAGCTTGTTTGATGTTGGCTCCAGAAGGCTTTCTGTCTTCATTGTGAATATGTTTGCATATCATTCAGATGTTCTGGCAATACCACAAAGATAATGCGTAGGACTCTAAAAGTATATTCTCTCTTTCCACATTGTGTGAAACAGAGAGTCTTCATAGATTGTGTGTCCTAATGAGATATTGTGGATGATCTCTTGGCTCTAGACTCAATTGTGCACATTTGGTTCCTATGCCGGAGACTAGGGAGATGGTATCCTTCTTCAATATCAACAATCTCTAAGAGAAAGTCGATAGATTATGTCGGTTCCCCGTGAGAATGAAACAAGTCCTTTTAAGAGGAACTTGAGTAGCTTGGGAAGTTTTAGTGCAGTGCGTCACTGGGTCCATGACGTCTTGTCTTCAATACCGGCGTTACCTTAGTAACCACCAGTAGCGTATGCATTGAACCCGGTTTCTGCCCTAAGGTTGAATTATTGGAGGGCTATTTCTTTTCACCCTTTTCTCATTTCATTTCTTTTTCATTCTTGTTGGAATCACTCCTAAACAGTATTTCAAGTATTTATATTTCATATGTAATAGGTAGCTTTATTATGGCCTTTATGTTTGTTTAAGGTCCAGCTTATGTAGAAGGCCCATAAGCTGAGGCCCAAGCCCAACAAGGAATAGGGAAGGAGAGGGAGTGTTGCCCTAGCTCCTTGCCTATATAAACTATTGTAAACCCTCATTTGAGGGTTGGTTGTTCAAGTTATTCTCTTTCACTACACTCTACGCATAACCGGTCATACTATTACGTGTGTGTGTGTGTTTAGCTTGTTCAATCGCCTTATCTCTTCTCTTATAAGCTTGTGTTGTAAAACTAGTGACCTAACAGTGGTATCAATCGCCAAATAGTTGGGTGTACTCGTTTGTTTTTGAAGCTTTGGTTTTGCATCTTACGCGTAGAGATAACGCATACTTTGGTTATCTTAAAAACTCGTTTTTTACACTTTTTAATCCAAGATTCTTGTACTTTCAATGTTTTGAGGTGTTAAAATACTTGTTTTTGACAAAAAGTTTCAAACTTTACGCGTGGATTTACGTTTTTGAGCTTGTTTTTGTTCGAGGGTTTCGTTCTACGCGTAACCTGTTTAGCAGTTTTGGTACATCAAAATTCACACTTTTGTGTTCTTTTGGTACTATTGAAGCTATTCCATAACAAAAAACTGGTTTAGAAACACATTTGGATAGAATCACAGTTACGAGTAATCTTACGCGTAACAAAACCCTAAAATTACGCGTAAGACTTTCCTTGGTTTGATCTTCAATTTTCTGGTTTATTCCGTGTTTTCTTACTTGGATAAGTCTGAAAATACGTCGACTTTGGATATCTTTTGCACTGTGAAGTGTAAAAGATCACTTGGGATAAAACCCTAATCTTACGCTTAAGCATAAAGCTTACGCGTAGAAAATCTTACGCTTAAGATTCATCTTACGCGTAGACTTAGTCCTACGCATAAGGTAATCCTACGCCTAACTTTCTACGCCTAACTTACTGTTTACGCGTAACTTTAGTCTTTTTTCCTGCTTACGCGTAAGCTAAATCCTACGCGTAACTATTCTTGTTACGCGTAACATTTGGTGTTTTTACGCATAAGTGCTACTTGGTTCTTGTCATTTCTACGCCTAAGGATACTTCATCAACAAAGGTTCACTCGACTACAAAGATCCATTATTACTACACAAGTTTATCATCATGTCTCAACCACCATACTCTAACTACTTCCCTCACACTTATAATCATCAACAACAACAACAATTAACTCCACAACATCAACAATGGAATCAACAACAAGCAATTTATCAACAACAATTTAATCAGCAACATACTCCACAAATTGGTGCAATTCCACAACCACAAATGGTTCAACCACCAACAAGTCTTCAAACTCTACCCTACACAAACGATTTCAATCAACATCCATCACGAAGCACTATGAAGGAACCCACTTGGTTTGCAAAGATGTGTGAAGCTTTAAGCAGCCAACAATCAATTCATGAAGCTGGATCACTTGATAGACCTCCAATGCTCACTCCAGGAAACTACGATCAATGGGTGATAAGGTTCTTTAGGTTCTGTGATCTGAAGAAACCACATGGAAAGTTCTTAAAGAAGGTTATCTTGGAAGGTCCATTTGAGATGCCTACTGTCATTGTACCCGGAGATCCAAACGCAGTTCCACCAAGAGATGAACAAACCAACATTGCCACTGTTGCAGATTTAAATCCTACAGAACTTCTACACTATGAAGCTGATGAACTTGCAATGGAATACATCCTTTTAGGATTACCAAACCCAATTCTTCGTAGTGTTGATGCTCAAAAGACTGCACAAAAAATGTGGGATCATATTCGTCTTCTGATGGAAGGATCTGTACTCAATCAGGAGGATTTGGAATCCAAAATTTACTTGGCTTATGAACACTTCATGATTGAACCTGGAGAGACACTTGAGTCATATCATCACCGATTTTCAGACATCATCAATGATTTGGATAAACAAAACATCATCATGCCAAGAATTGCAGTGAATACTAAGTTCCTGAGTAGTCTTGGTCCAGAATGGGAGAAGTATGTCATTTTTCTCCGTCAAGCAAAGAATATGCATCATTCTACTTATGGATTGTTGTACGATTACTTGAAGCCTCATGAAAAGGAAGTTGATCGGGAAAGGATTCTCCGTGCTCAAATTGCTAAACAATCACAACCGGACAATCAACAACTTGCCTTGTATGCTTAACAGAATTATCCCTCTCAACCAGCAACTCAACCAACTGCTTCCAACACACCTTCACAGCAACAACCTCAACCTCAACAAAATCAATTGGTCCCATACAGCAACAATGCTCAAGCATATGTCAGTGAAGCTACTGAGGAAATCGATCCATTCGAAGCATTGCAACAAGGATTTGTGATGATTGCTAATGCTTTTGGCCGTTACACCAACAAATCCAACAATCGTATTCGTTCCTCATCTAACACACGGACTCAAGCTGTTGTGAACAATGGACGTGTTGAAGTTCAAAATCGTGATTATGGTCGTCAGATGGGCGGTGGTCAAGGGTTTAATGCTGTGGGTAGGAATAACAACAGAGCTCAAGTGGTGGAACAGGGAAATGCTCAGAATCGGTTAAATGGTCTTCGATGCTACAACTGCAATGAGAAGGGACACCTGGCTAATGCATGCCCAAAACCAAGGACTCGAGGCAGTGCTTATTTCAAAGAGGCCTTACTTTTGGCTCTTAAGGATGAAGCCGGTGGATCTCTCACAAACAAAGAACAGAGCTTTATGGCAGATGCAGACTCAGATGATGATATGGAGGACTTGCAGGCTAATGCAGCTGTTATGTTGATGGCTAATATGCATGAGCTACACATGAGTGATTCAGGCCCAGTGTATGACACTGATGGCTTGTCTCAGGTACCCGAACAAACCATCATCATATCTGAACTAATATCTCCGCCAATATCTGAATCCGGCACGGATCAGACTGTTCAAAATGAGTCTTCTACATCTTCTTCTGATGATTTTCAAGTTAACCCTGTAGTTACATTTGATGATCAAGACAACCTTATGGTCCCCTTTGATAATCAAATTGACTCCGTGGTCGTACTTGAGGATCTAAAGAATGATCATGTTGAGACTCACGTTGAACAAGATGATCTGTTGCCTCATCCGGATTTTGCTCGGTTAATTCAAGACCATAAAATCAAAATGGAGGAATGTTATGCATTAAATCAATCCTTAAAAAGTAAAAATGCACTGTTAACCAAGGATTTTGAATGTTTACAAATGCAACTCAACTTTTTCAAAACTCAAGAAAACCGTGAAAAAGGTTTTGAAGCCGCTTTTGCAAAATCTCATCAAAACGAAAAATATTTAGAGAGACAGATGCGTGATCTAGCCGCCTCGAAGAATGCTTTGTTGTCCAAAATAGAACAACTGAAACATGAACATAAAAAGCAAATTAACGCTCTCACCTTGGAAACTCAAAATGCTAAGGCTGAGTTGTTAAATTGTCAAAAACAGTTCTCCGCATACAAAAAGCATTCAACGAATCGGGTAGATGACCTTCTTGCAGAAATTCTCGGTTTGCAAAACAAACTTAAAGAGTTTAAAACGGTTGTTTACAAACATGGTGAATCCGTAACAGCTATTGAAAAGTTTACCTTAAAACCCAATCCAAATGGATATGGAAAAAATCTAGCTGATTACAAGCCTAAGCTTTCACTAAAAACATTCAAACCAACTCCTGAAGTTTCCAGTGCACAATACAAAATTGATAATACTGTCATGAGTGTTGTTGAATACCATCGTCAAGAGGAATTAGATGCAGAAGACGAGAGTCGATCTAAATTAAAAAATGTTGTTTACAACAAACCTTTTAATTATAAAAACGCGGTCACTTTCGTCACACCAACGGATTCTTCTAACACACCAAGGGTTATCATCAAAACACCCGAGTCTTCTATTGTTAATCCCAAAACAGTCTTTGCACAAACTTACGGTCCTTTACCTTCCATTAGTGAAGTAAACTCAAAACCTGAAAATCGAAAAATTCTTCGATATTTTGACATTTTCATGGCTGACCTCAAAATTTTACAACATGAGATAGAATATCGATCTGAAATCAAAGTTGAACATTTTCAATCGCCTCTGGCGCGAGAACAAAGAGACATTTTTCAGAAAAATCTTTTACCTAATGTTAAAAACTTGAAAAGTTGTGCAATTGCCTGGGAAAAGGATTTTCATAAGGAACTTGGGGTAATGAAAAACGTTTTCGAGAAAACAGAAACATCTATTACTAACACAAAACGGAAAAAGAAACTGTTGAGAAAAGATGTTGATCGACTCTTGGAAGATGTTATCTGTGCTGATATCCATAATGTTGTGCTATTCTATTCGTTGCCATATGCATCTGATCATATCTCTGCTGATATTGTTGAAACTGTTGTAACTGTTGAAAACACCGATAATGTGCTTCAGATCGAGTCTTTAAAAGCTGAAAATAAACGATTACACACGGAAATTCACAATGCAAAACGTCGTCTTCAATGGTGTGAAAAAGACATTCACAACCATCAACTTAGTTTTCAAAAGAAAATCGCTCAATTGAGTGCACAATCTTCTGATCCTAAAATTGAGCAACTGGATGATCAAAACGTGTCTTTGAAAAGTCAAATCTCAAAATATGAACAAGAACTTTTAAAAGTTAAACAGGAATATGGTGTCATATTTGATTTACTCAAAAAGACTCGAGATGAAGCATCTAATGAACTTGATCACTATCTTGCTCACACTAGAGAAGTCATGAATTTTGCTGGTAATATTCGTTCTGAAAATCAAGATCTGATTCACACCATCTCTAAGTTACGGGAAATGTTAGGAAAGTATGAACAACTCCCGCCTACTGTGATTAAGAGATTAGCACCAGTCACACTTAGTAATCGTGAACCTAGAATTCCCACTGCCAAATCACAAGTTGCTAATGTGTTTCCCTCTACTGAAACAGGAATAGTTGCATCTTTTCCAAACGTCCGCACTTCACAGCCTAGGAGCACTCAAACGAAGAATAGGAAGTTGCGACCTAAGAAAAGATCAATAAGGAATGCTAAAGTAGAAGAACACCCTAGGAATCTGAATAAAACTCAAGTTACTTCCACTATAGATGTTGCGTCTGGCAAATGTAATAGAAATAGTGATGTAACGAATGCTAAACCGTTAAGCACCTTTGATATTCAGTCTGATGCACCTTGTGATATTTGTCAAAAGAGTATGAATTCTGATTGTCATGACAAATGTGTTGCTAAAGCTATAATCTCTAGATTACGGAATCCTAAGAATCGGAATACCTCTAGGCCCACTAATCATTCTAAGTCTGTGCTTGGTAAACCACCTTCTTTAGATTCTAAGGCAACCATTGCTATCACAGTAGCTCCCACTATAACTCCTAAGAATATAGTATCATCTAGTGCTTTCACTAAGACTAAAGCAAAGAGTAGTTATAGATGGCAGAAATGGATATATAACACACTTGGATTTAAATGGATGCCTAAACTTATCAATGTGTGTATGTCTAATGTACCTGCTTCGGAACCCTCTAACATTTCGGGTTCCACATCTACTTCTATTCCATCTGTGTCGTCTGTGTATAATGCAGGTGATACAGATCATTCTCTGGATTGTTGATAGCGGATGTTCCCGACACATGACAGGCAATCTTAAACTGTTATCAAACTTTATTGCAAAGTTCATTGGCACTGTCAGATTCGGGAATGATCACTTCGCAGCCATCATGGGCTACGGAGATTATGTTAATGGGAACATTGAAATCAGCAGGGTTTACTATGTGTAAGGCCTCGGTCACAATCTGTTTTCAGTAGGTCAATTTTGTGATGGAGATTTGGAGGTTGCTTTCAGGGAGAAAACTTGTTTCATTCGTGATCTACAAGGAAACGACCTTATGTCTGGCTCGCGTAATTCTAGTCTCTACACTATCTCTATGAAAGACATGGTTGCTTCATCTCCCATCTGTTTACTTTCCAAGGCAACATCTACAAAATCTTGGCTATGGCACCGTCGCCTCTCACATCTAAACTTTCAAACCATCACCAACCTTGCTCGACACAAACTAGTTGAAGGACTCCCAAGATTCCGGTATTCAAAAGATCACCTTTGCTCAGCATGTGAACAAGGGAAAAGCACTCGTGCTCATTTTCCTTCAAAGGTGGAACACAGCTCTCAGCATGTGCTTCATCTTCTTCACATGGATATGTGTGGCCCGATGCGCGTGCAAACGATCAATGGCAAACGCTACATCTTAGTAATCATTGATGACTACTCTCGATGGACTTGGGTCTATTTTCTTCGTAGCAAAGACCAAGCTCCACAAATGATCATCACCTTTCTCACAAAGATACAGGTTCAGCTCCGCAATACCGTCAGAATCATCAGAACAGACAAAGGAACTGAATTTGTTAACAAAACCCTTCGTGAATTTTATGAGAAAGTAGGAATTCAGCATCAAACATCTATTGCACGGACACCTGAACAAAACGGAGTTGTTGAAAGACGAAACCGAACGTTAGTGGAAGCTGCAAGAACAATGTTAATCAATGCTAAACTTCCAGATTACTTATGGGCAGAAGCTGTATCTACTGCATGCTATACTCAAAACCGTTCTATGATCACCAAACGCCACAACAAAACACCTTTTGAGCTTGTCCACAACTACAAACCGAACCTCAAACACTTTCATGTATTTGGATCCCTTTGCTATCCGAATAATGATCGTGATGATTTTGGAAAGCTCAAAGCAAAAGCTGATATTGGAGTCTTTATTGGATACTGTGACAATTCTAAAGGTTTCCGAATCTGGAATCGTAGAACTAAGGAGGTAATGGAAACGATTCATGCTCATTTCGATGAACTCACGGAGATGGCTTCTGAGTATAACAGCTTAGAACCCGGTCACAACCGTTTAAACTTCCCTCAACCCCCATCATCAGCTGAAGAAAGCCCTCAGCTAACTCGTCAACAAATGGAACGGTTATTTGCTCCTCTGTTCTGTGACGACATTGATGAACGTGCTCCTGGTGTATCCGCTGCACAACCTGATAATATTCCTATACCTGATACACCTGCTACAACAACTACTGTTGAAGATGCACCTACACCAATTGACTCCAACACAACAGTTGAACACACCGCTTCCAACAATGATGAACCAGCTGATGATATTCTGAATGAAGTACCCCCACCCGCAGATTTTGATCCAAATGCATTTTTCAACCCGTTTGCAAATGAGACTGCTGCACCAGATGTCGCGGAATCTTCAACAAACCATTTGAACCCTCAGAATCTGCACAATGTATATCAACATCAACCCTCTACACATAGATGGACTAAAGACCATCCTCTGGCTAATATTATTGGCAACCCGAATCAACCAGTCGTTACGAGACAACGTCTTCACTCAGATGGTGAACACTGCATTTATGCACTCACTGTCTGCCAATCTGAACCTAAAAACATTAAAGATGCAATGACAAAAGACAACTGGATTGAATCCATGCAAGAAAACTTAACCAATTCAAACGTCTTGAAGTATGGGAACTGGTTGAAAGACCAACAGGGGTCTACGTCATTGGTCTAAAATGGATTTGGAAAAACAAATTGGATGCTGAAGGGAATGTCATCCGAAACAAGTCACGGCTAGTTGCTAAGGGTTATCGTCAGGAAGAAGGGATAGACTTTGAAGAATCTTTTGCTCCGGTTGCTCGTCTTGAGGCTGTTCGGATATTTCTCGCGTTCGCGGCTCATATGAACATGACGGTCTATCAGATGGATGTCAAAACGGCGTTTCTCAATGGGCAACTTAAAGAAACGGTCTATGTCAGCCAACCAGATGGATTCGTTGATCCTGAGTTCCCGAACCATGTCTACAAACTGAACAAAGCTCTTTATGGTCTCAAACAAGCCCCTCGGGCATGGTACGATAAGCTATCATCTTTCCTCATTGCCAATAATTTCACCAAAGGCTCGGTTGACCCAACTCTTTTTATACAATATCACGGGGCACACATCTTAATTGTTCAAATTTACGTGGATGACATCATTTTTGGGTCAACACATAAAAAGTTTTCAATCGCTTTTGCAAAACTCATGAAGAAAAATTTTGAAATGTCCATGATGGGTGAACTTACGTTCTTTCTAGGACTACAAGTTCATCAATCACCCCGTGGTATTTTCTTGAGTCAGTCCAAATATGCCCTTGAATTGTTAAACAAATTTGGAATGAATACCTGTGATACCTATGCCACACCAATGGCTCATACCAAGAAATTAGATGCTGATTTACATGGGAAATTGGTTGACCCTACCAAATACCGAAGTATTATTGGGTCTCTCATGTATCTAACAGCTAGCAGACCTGATATTGTCTTTGTCGTTTATCTATGCTCCCGTTATCAGTCGCGACCAACTGAAACTCACCTCTCTGAGGCTAAAAGAATCCTCCGATACATCAAGGGAACCATTAATTTGGGGATCTGGTATCCGAAGGATTCTGGTTTTGAACTAATCGCTTTTTCAGACGCTGATCACGCAGGATGCCTAGACTCAAGGAAAAGTACTTCAGGAGCACTACAATTTCTCGGTGATAAACTGGTGTCTTGGCAATCAAAGAAGCAGGATTGTACATCACTGTCATCAACTGAAGCAGAATATGTAGCCATGTCCGCGTGTTGTGCTCAAGTCATTTGGATGAGAACACAACTCAAAGACTATGGTTATGTATTTGACAGAATTCCGATGTACTGCGACAATCGGAGTGCCATTGCAATCTCGTGCAACTCAGTCCAGCACTCGAAATCAAAGCACATCGATCTACGCTATCATTTCATCAAGGACCACGTAGAACAGGGTACCGTTGAATTATACTTTGTGGGTACTGAATACCAACTGGCAGATCTGCTCACCAAAGCCTTGCCTCCCGCTAGGTTTACTGAGTTGGTCCACCGAATTGGTATGAGGTGTTTGACTCAAGAGGAATTGGATGACCTCTTAAAACAGTCTTAAAAACCTGTCAAACACCAAAACATCTTTTGTAAATAAATAAAATCTTTCAAAAACAAAATACAAAAATATAAAACCTGATAAAACACCAAAAATATTCTCCTCATCTATTTTCTTTAAACATGGCAAGTACATATCTTCCGTCAACACTTTTATCTTTCAAAATTCAGTATTTTTCCGATCAAGTGTTGAGGGGGAGAAATTTATCGCATTAACCGTTTCAAAACATAAGTGTACTTGCATGTTATCACATCTCGGTTGTTTCGTTATACTAATGATGGTGGACTTTCTGGCTCAAAGACACCCCTCGGACTTTAATTAATAACCTTTTATTATTTTCTCAAGTCGAGGGGGAGTGTCGACAAGGTTTCTAAAATCTTCATTTGGTAACCAAAATTGGAAGTTAAAAGGCTTTGGATGAAAATGGAAAAGGTGGAGGGACCAAAACTGTCAAAAACTTAAAGTTATTTTAATAAAATCTCCACCTAACTTAACTCTTCTCATTTATTACTATCAACCAAACATATCCTACGCACAAGAATCAGTCTTCAAATCTGTGTTTTGGATCATCATCTTGTAAGTTGTTTCATAATCTTAACATGTTTTCAAACAATGGTTTTGATTCTTACGTGAATCCAACGGTCAAAAGGGTGTATAATCTTGGTTTTGTGTTCTACGCATATGCGTATGAACACATAATCAAGATTGTGAGTTTGTGGTTAAAAAGATTGTTTCAAAACGTGCCTTTAGCATCAATGATAATATCTTTATCCTCAAATCTTACCCAGAAACTTAAATTGAGTGATTTTGAAACTTAGGGTTTATGCGTGGAATTGGGTTCTTCCAAATGAGAAGTGTTTTTGGTCTAATTATTGCTGGGTTATGTTCATATAATGTTGAATTAATCATATCCTTGCTCTATAACTACCCAGAAACACTGATTAATTCAGATTTTGAAATTAGGGTTTAAGGTTCATAAGATTGGGTATTTTTGATTCACCATGAGTTAGATGTTAATACTTGGTATATAAGCTCATACAACTCTCTTGAACTACCAGAATAACTTTGGCACATAATCCATGGCTAGATTTGATACGCGTAGAACTAGGGTTTAGTCTACGCGTAAGATAATCTACGCGTAACTGATTTATGCATAATTCATGCCATGTGTTGTTATTGAAATGAATATGTGTGCTAAGATTGATGATTTGATAAATTTATTTCAGGATTACTACGCTTAGAATTCAGAATCAAGGTCATTTGATTATCTACGCATAAGGATTACCTTACGCGTAGCTGGTTATGCGTAAGACTTGTCTTACGCGTAGCTTCTACGCTTAAGGTTCTACAGTGGGACTACGCGTATCCTGTGAAGGATATGCGTAAACAGTGACCTCTACGCATAAGGTCTACTCTTACGAGTAAGCCTTACGCGTAAGGTTTTTATACGCCTACGCGTAAGCTCTACGCGTAAGGTCCCCTTTTTCCTACGCGTAACATTTCTTACGCATAAGAAAGGATCCTACGCATAAGCTTTCGCCTACGCATATGTCACGACTGTTTACGCGTAACTTTGTCAATCCTACGCTTAAGCCATTTTTGACCTTCATTATGAATTGTTTCGTGTACAAAACTTGTTAATAAACTTATCATAACGTCACGAATCCAATAATGTCACTAACTAAACCAAAACATTTGATATGTTGTGAACAATAAGTGATAACATAAGCTTTAAAACTTAAAGTTAACTAACTCACGAAACATTTCACGACGTCATTAGACTATTGGACATACAAGTGACTTAGGACTCGTATCAATCATTATCACTTGTACATTCAACAACTAGACAATAAGACCTTCTGTTGACTAACACTATGTCTTTCAATATGTTGGTTCTTTTGGCTAATGTTATTTCAGATCACGACATGGCTGAACAAATGAATGTGGATGCACCTGAAGTTCTCTCCATTGCTGATATCTATCCTCATGGCTATCCAATGAAGATTGGAAAGAATAATCTCCGAGTTAACTTCAGCACTCTCACTTGCTCTGAGTCTTCATGCTTAATAGCCATTGACATTCTGAGGACTCATCCTTATCAGAACATGCTCACACATTCTGCAACAGTTCCTGAGATCTATATCCAACAGTTCTGGAACACCATGGAAAGGGTCAAAGGAAGGACTGCAGTGACAGTGACTCTGAATCACAAAAGAATCATCATCACACCTGCAGACTTAAGGGCTGTTCTCTTAATTCCTGAAGTCGAACCAGACAAACTTTATGCCACACCTGATGAAGAGCTCACTCTCCAATTCTTAATCGATATCGGTTATGATGAGGCTACAGGAGTAATCACCAAACACTCTCACGTAGAGCTCAAGAATATTCCTCAACCTTGGAGAACACTCTACATGATCATCACCAAGTCTATTTCTGGTCGTGATAGCGGCTATGAGCATCCTAAGCTCATAGAACTGCAAATATTTTGGGCATTTGTCAACATGAAACACATCGCTATTGAAGCTCTGATTTGGGATGACATGATGTCATTTCTCAACAAACTTGGTTCAAAGATTCCCTACATCAGATATACCAAATTGTTGATCCAGAGAGCACTTGGACTACATTCTGATATTCCCAAGAGGCTTAATGACCCTGACAATCACGACATGTTGACTGAACCTATTCTGACCATCAGAATGAAGGAATCATCTACAAAGAAACAGGGCGCGGTGTTACCAGATTATCTGCTAACTGAAGATGTCAGAAAGCTCGAAACGTACAACAGGTATCTGGAAGCAGTAAGACAAGGCAAGGTTGGTCACCTCGATGAAAGATCTTCTGGTACACCTACTCGGAGAACTAGAAGAGGAAGTGCTGGAAGTGTTACAAGTTCAGAGTCACAAAGGAAGTTTCCCAAACGAAACCCTCCAAGAAAACGGTTTGTTCCCGTACAGGAAGCTACTCCCATTCCTAAACCCAAACCTGAACCGAAACAACAGCTTGAGGACGCAAGTTCTGAAGATACAGATACAGATGAGGAGGTTCTCTTCTCTGAAACAGCAAAGGATGTGTCCGACACTCCAAAAGTACAGAAACCTCCAAGTTCTCAAGATGATAAGGGTAAAGGAAAGACTCCGGTACTTGTATCTTATGATGCTGAAAGCTCAGAAAGTGAAGAAGAACCACTGGAGACAGCTTACAGAAAGAAATTACATCAACTTAGACATGAACACAAAGCTGAAAAATTTGCTAATGAGCAAATGGGTGGACCCGGAGGAACTAGTGGTGCTGCTCCCTCCGAACCATCTCCTGATGCGGTTAATCAACCCGATACGGGAGCTGGTACCACCACCCTTTTGCAACAAGAACAGCCTGTGAAAGACACTATTGAGTTTGATAAACTTGAAACTGAGAAGGAGAAGAAGGATAGAGAGTCTGACCATGACGATTTTCTTCTGGATAGTCCGACACATACACGGATGGAAACGTCTGAACCGCCGAAGGACCCAGAGTCTCCTCACATCTCCTCTTCATCCGATTCTTCTTCACATTCATCTCAACCACCATCAACGAAATCAACAAAATCCTCATCCAAATTCGTGAAGAAACCAAAATCTTGGGTTTCTCAAGCTCATGAACGGATTCAAAAAGCTGTCAAGGAAGTCAGAAAGAAAAACGCTCTTAACAAGAAGCTAAATTTCCTCGCTGATCACATACAGCATATATATAGAGACAACGAAAAGAGGAACAAGGAAAGGAAGTTTGTGCAGGAATTCATGAAGAGTCATCGCCGTGAGCAACTAAACGAAATGATTGAAGGTTACACAAACAGGCACCTTCGTGACAACGTTCCTAGACTTACACAGGAGATGTTTACCAGACAACTCTATCCAAACCTGTTGCACCTGGCCAAACAGGCGATGAAGTCAACACCGATGTATGTCAGCATCAATCCTGTTGATCCCACAATCTTCTCAGATGCTGAATTAGTTGATCGGCTGGTTGCACAACTGTCTAAACGTTCCGCAATGCTTGCCTCTCATGAAAGCAAACTGTTAGAAGCATTGCTGGCATTCCAACTTAATTCTGCATGCCGAGAAGAAGCTGAGAGGCCGAAACGTCATAGAGACAATGATGATCAGGATCAGGATAAGACTGACGAGGCTAAACGTCAAAAGATGTCTGGTGAATCCTCCTCGATGCCACCTCCAAAACCAATTCCTGCACAACAAAAGTCTTCTCCACCACGGTCTTCCACTGATAAACCTAGGGACGATTCCGAGTTACCACCCTTGACTCAGAAAACTGGTGATCACCCTTGATGATCGGTTGTTCAGAAGGGATCAGTTCAGACGCCTGGAGAGCTATGTTGGTGGTAGACCCAGGATAAACATCACCGGCTTTCAACGCCCTGTGCGCACTCCTGGGAACATCACTGCACTTCCTGGTACCCCTTGAATTGTTTCCTTCATATGATTTTGGATGTATGATTATATATGTGAATGGCTTGTGCACACATAACAGTGTACAACCCGTATCTGTCAAGAAAGGACCCTGTGGTACGCCTCAGTGCCACAATCCTTATAAAAGGAGCGAAAGCTTCTTATTTTTTGAGTAAAACCTATCAAACCTTTCATTTTTCAAGGATTTGCTCAAAAAGACAAGTACTTCCCCATATGATTTTAAAACCTCAACCGTTTATATCACTAATTGAGGGGGAGTATTTGAATTCAAACTTTGTTCACAAAATGTTCACAGTGGTCACTCTTCCCGCAACACTCAAAATGGTCATATTTATTCTCAACCGTACAAAAATAACATTTTTATATGCCATTTTTGAGGGGGAGAAAATTGTGTGATAAGAAATATGTTTTGTAAAGCAACATGTGCAAGCCCCTTGGCTTTCTCGTGTGCAAAGACTTAACCAATGAATTGACGATCCTTAACTGTCTGCAACTCGAAAAGACTTGTCCTGGACGGGTAATAATTTCAAGCTAGTTTGCTAGTGATGTAAACGTGTCTCGCAAAGGACTTGTCTGAGTAGAAAGTACCATTCGAGAAACTTTTGATAGACATGAACTCTGACGGGTTTGACAACCTTCCAAGGTTTGTCTACACCTTCAAGGTAGTTATTAGAGTTAGTTGTCACCTAAAAGCTGACAATGCAACTCTTTAACTATTCAACGTAACCGTGTCTCGCGGGAGATTGTCTATCTTTAGTGAATCAATTCAAAAAGTGCGCGCTCTTTCCTCACTGTGCATTTAACCTTTAAAACTATTAAGCACATGTGGAGGGGGAGTATTTATGCAAAAACTTATCTCTCACTGTGGTTCAAACATGTCTTTCATTTACAAACCCTTTGAGAGATACTTTTCACATACAGTGGTTTAAATGGCAAACATAGGTTAGTCATGGAGTTATAAGGTGACTAAGGTTAGGAATAACCGTCCTATGATCCGCCAGAGCCGGAGGGATCTACCCAAGGACACTACCATTAGTTAGTGTTAGAAGTCCTTAGGAATGATTATAAAAAGGAGAAAATGAGAATCGGAGAAAGAAGGAGTTGAAGAATCAAAAAGAAATGTAAAGTAAAGGGTGAAAAGAAATAGCCCTCCAGATTATTCAACTTAGGGCAGACACCGGGTTCAATTCATATGCTACTGGTTGTCACTTAGTGACACTGGTATTGAAGATTAAAAGTCGTCATGGACCCAGTGACGCATGCACTAAACCTTCTTAGCCACTCAAGTTTCTCTCAACAGAAACTTGTTTCATTCTCACAGGGAACCCTACATAAACTATTGGTTTTCTCTTAGAGATCGCTGGTATTGAAAAAGGAGACCCTCTCCCTAGTCTCCGCTCAGGAAAACCAAAACGCACTATTGAGTCTAGAGCCACGAGATTCATCAAAAGATCTCTTAGGAACACTTGACATTTAATCACTTGTTGATCAACGAATAAGATCTTCAGTGATTCAGTGGTTCATATCGAGTCCTTCACAGATCTTAGCAATCTGTCGAGAACATTTATGAGAGGATCACATCTGTGATACTCAGT